>CM065805.1:80333219-80971489 GCA_033398695.1 Orobanche coerulescens
AGCCGCACTCGAATAATGATTCCTCAAAGTAATCAATTTAAGTCCTAATCATTCGTTCATGAAGAAAATCCAGCTCAAAGATTAACAAAACGTGAGTCAAATCGACCGTCAATATGAAAGGCTAAAATAAACAAGCTAGTTCGTCCCGTTACACAGTCTAGTGGCACAATTTTAACGAGTTTCATAACTAATTTACCTCGGACAGTATTCCCTTATATATATGTTCAAGAATTTGATTCGAGTTGACCACTAGGTTAGGATCTCGGGATGTTTCATCGGGGTAATCCTAGGGTGGAACTTCCATTCTCATGTATTAGGAAACCGTTTGACGTAAAAGACACTCATGGGGCACATGGATGATTCTAGTTACTAAGTTCCCGTCTACAGCGGAGAAACAACTCGAATATATAATTTCTGCATGTCCGAATCAAGGTCGCCGTTTTACGCAAGAGTAAACAGCGGGTCACGCGAATACCCCCGGTTACTAAGTTCCCTATCATTGGCACATGTGAAATATCTAAATCACTAGTCTAATCAGAGTCGTCGTTTTACGCGAGTGCAAACAACGGGTCACGCGAATGCCCCCGGTTACTAGACTTCCCTTCATAGAACAACATTATCTCAACTTTTGGGAAAAAGTGACCGACTCTAAACTCAATCTAAGTGCCAACACGACTAAAGAAACAGTACGACTTACTATCCGGAAGATGTAACCAAACGTATTGACGGTGATTTTAAAACAAGTATGTATCGTCTCTTATCTGCCAAGACCTCTACAATCACGAAAAATTTTGGACCTAAATGAATACTATGCAAAACAGAAATAACTGACTACAACTCGACTAAACTCGACCGTTTCTTCAGAGAGAAAAACAGTGTCGTAACATCGGTATCACACAAATAGAAGCACGAAAAATTCACGAATAAAGAAAAACTAAGACAAGAAAGGCTATCTAAAAAAATTAAAAATCTACCCAAGCAAGGCATCAAAGCAAATAAAAGCAAACACGAAAGCAAAAAAACTACTACGACCTAAAAAATAGAAAACTAGCAAACACACCAAACGAAAATGAACAAAAATCTAAAAACTAAGCAACAAAAGCTAAATCCACGCAACACCAATATGAGAAGCACAAATAAAGACAACGGGCACCAACACAAGCAAATAATGATACAAGGCATACAAGGTACTCACACGTAAAGAAATTAACAAAGCCGCACTTCTCCCCCCCCCAAACTTATTTCGCATCCCAAAGGAGGAATAAGTTTGAAAAGAGAAAGGAGTGGCTTTGTTAACGGAGTACCTGATCACTGTGGCGGAAATGGCGGGTTTGTCGGCGAGCTCGGATCATAACGGGCATGTGAATCGGGGAAAGGATCAAAGTGGTACATCTCGTGTAGCATTCGGTTGTAGTGGTCCTCCTGGGCCCACCTATCTTCCTGCCTCTTCCTCTCTTGCTCCCTCCAAGCAATCTCCTCTTGTCGCCACACTCTGTCCTCTTCGGCTCGTTTCTCCACGAGCTCGTACAACTCATTGACCCGAGTGGCAACAACACCCACTCGAGTCTCAACCTCGCCCAGCCGAGTTCCCAAAGAACCAAACTCGGTTGTCAAAGAACGCATACTCGCCAAATGATAATTGTCTTGCGCCTGCATACTCTCCTCGTGCATCTCTCTCTCTCTCTCAAAAAATCTCGACTCAAAAGCATCAAAATCCGGAGCTCTCATCTGAAAACTACTACCTCCACCGGTGGGAATCTCATCACGGCTACCCCCCTCGGGTATATCATCCATCTCCTCCTCGGCTCCCTCCAAGAACGGCTCATAAATGGTCACCTCCCGGCGTTGCCTCTTACCGTTCCAACATCTCTTCCATTGGTGTCTTAGCAATCGGCTCTTGAATAACCCCGTTTTTCACGTTAAATCCCGGTGGTGGCTGAAGAGCATTGTTCGGGTTGGCATAGGAGAAATTAGGGTGGTTTCGATTGTTCGGATAATAGTTCCCCCTATTTCCCCCTTGCCGGAAGTTTCCTCCTTGCACGTAATTCACATCCTCCTCAATTGCAATAGGCTCGTTTAGCTCTTCAAAAACTGCATTGACTCCCAAAGTCTTCTTTTTTAGCATCTCAAGCTCTTTTTGTTGTCTTTCAAATTTCGCCTTTAAATAACCGTAGGCGTCCTCGTCACCGGATGGAACCTTTCTTCTCGTCATCTTCCTATTGGTCACCTCCTCGTAATCATTGTTGACCGCTAGCTCGATGAGATTCTTGGCCTCTTCATAATCGTTAGCAAGAAATCCCCCTTTCGATGAATAGTACAACTCTCTTCTAGCCTTCCTCGTCAAACCCCGATAAAACCGAATGTAGATTTCCTCCTTGTCAATTCCATGCTGTGGGCATTTGCGAAGTAGCTTCTTAAATCGGATCCATGCCTCGTATAAGTATTCATCCTCATATTGCTCGAATTGCAAGATATCGTTGATTTGTTTTTGCACCTTCGAGGGAGGGTAGAACTGTGCTAAGAACAACCGAGTCATCTCTCTCCAAGTACCAATTTCCTTCCGATCTAGGCTCTTGTACCAATCTAGCGCATCGTCTTCTAAGGAGAACCGGAATAGGCGGAGCTTAATGACATCCGGAGGCACTCAGGTGTGCTTGATGGTGGCACATATGTCCAAAAACGACTCAAGATGAGCGTTTGGATCTTCATTAACTCCTCCTCCGTATGTTTGAGACTTCACCGTAGCGATGAGGGACGGCTTCAGCTCGAAGTTGTTGGCATCAATCTTTCCCCAACCTCCTTCTTGATAATCGTCCAGCTTAGGTCGAAAGCGGGCATTCAAAGGGATCTTCTCGGGACGAGCGAGTTCTCGTGGTGGGTCAACAATGCCGGCCATGGTATCAACGAAAGGTATAGAAATAGTCTTGGTTCTAGCTTCTTGCTTCTTCCTCCTCAAATACTTCTCGATTTCCGGATCCAAAGGAAATAAGTCCTTTCCTTGGGATCTTGTGATCATGCACCGCCTACAAGGAAGAGAAAACAAGATGTGAGGAAACGAGATCGAATATTAATAATAATAGTAAACAACCTAAAGTAACAATCTCTTCTTTTTCGAATTATCCCCTTAAGTTTTCTATCAATTCCCGACACGGCGCCAAAAATTGATCGCTCTGCTGGAATGACCCGTCCTCGGCCCGTTGATAATGGCATTAACTTCCGTACCGAGAGCTCCCTTTCTATGTTGTCGAGGTTGAAGCGAATAGATGCCGGAGTCCCGTGCTCCCTAAAAACCTCAAGTGTGGACAGAAACTCCACGGTGAGCACGTGGTAAGCGAGATAGTTTGCCCGAAAAATGCTCTCAAACCCGCACTGTCTCGCTAGTAACATAATATCATCATATATTCCCATACCCCGAGCCGTCTCCTCATGCAAAAATCGGCAATGCTTGTGTGACATTCCAATAAGGTGCGACCACCTTCTTTTAGACTCTGGCCCAGTCAATCTTAGCTTGAACTTCTTCGGGTCGAGCGCAGCCGGGATCGGAATAGCCGGCACTACCTTCGTCGGAGCCTTTTCCTTCTCTGTGGTTGCCTTAGACGTTCCGGCCTTACTCGGCTTCGACTTCTTGCTTTACTTTCCAGCCATTTCAAAGTTCCTACAAAACAACCATCCAATCAATATCCAATAAGCAACTCATATTGCAAACATTCAGCAAGCGTCGACATAATCCAATAATCCCACAATATTAACTAAGAGCCCTATAATGTCTAATAACCATCAAAATCATAGTCCCGACAGCCATATACTACGATCAACGAATCACACAACCTCCCCCAAACTTAGACTCCCCCATTTCATATTCAAAGGATCAAAATCACAACCCACAATAACAAAACAACATACTACGATCATATTAGGGCAAATTCTCTCCAATCCAATCTAATTCATCAACAATTCAACTCATATCAATCCCAATTAACAATTCAATTCAACAAATTTACCCAATTTCAACAATTTCGAAATTAGGGTTCTTCCAATTTGGGGTTTTTTTTTAAAATTCGTTCAATTTCATCAATTAGTCCCCCAATTCGAAGTACCCATGAACAATCAAGCATAGATAACATGTTTCCATCAAGATTCTATCAACAATCGGGCATAAAATTTAAAGAACATCAAAGTCTAACAAAAGCCCCAAAAAATGGATCCCCAATTCGATTTTCATCAAAACTTCAAAAAGAATCCGTCAAAGTGCTTCAAAACATGTATAGGATTGAAAAACAAGAGGATTAAGTGTCGAAATTAAGTACCTTGATCGAGTTTTTAAGGAAGAACAATAGAAAGAAATCGCCCCTTGCTCTTATCGGCCGATATGTGTGTGTGTGTGTGAGAAAATCGGGTGGTGAAGGTGTTTAAAAGGGGTATTAATCAACCGGTCGAAGCGGATATCGGGCCGGGTATGTCCTATCGGGCAGCCTATCGGCCGATAGTGGGCCGATAGGAACTACGAAACTTACGTACCTCATATCGGGTGGGATATCGGTCGATGTGGTCAGCATATCGACCACTGCTTGTAAAAAAAAAATTCTAATTTTCCTCAGCCTATCGGCCGGGCCTATCGGCCGATAGGCTCGTCCGATAGGTTTGTCTGTCTCAAAAATTTTACAGCTTTTTGTCTTTAGCATAATTGGTCCGTTTTGCTTGGATATGGCGATTAAAGACCTGCAAGTATCCAAAACTCGGCGTGCATGGATTAGTACTTAACAAAACTAACAAAGCTACTACGAAACTAGAAACTACAAAAAAAATCACGCAAACGAAAAATCGAAAACAAACGAATAAAACGAACTAATATACATACGTTGGATTACCTCCCAACAAGTGCTACGTTTAACGTCTTTAGCTAGACGATACCTCATTCATTCCGGGTCTTCAGCGACAACTCCCCCTTGAACAGGTTTGTTGATATCAAGATAGCATACGTCCCTCTCATTAGATCGACTCTCGTTCGCCTCCAACATTCGAACATACTTTGGCAAATCCTCGTAAATTTCTTCAACATCGGAATGTGAGTAAATGGAGTGTGAAATGCAATGCTCCAACAAGTCGGTCGGGGGCGGCATAATAGACTCAATTTCATAACATTCCTCGGGCGCATCCTCGGGCTTCTTCATAGCATCATAGATGGAAATTTTCAGATTTTGATCATTAACCCGGAAGGTAAGATCACCCTCTTGGACGTCTATAAGTGCTCTCCCCGTCGCTAGAAACGGTCTCCTAAAGATCAATGGTTGATTCTCGTCCTCGGGCATATCAAGAACTACGAAATCGGCCGGGAAGACTAAGTGTTGGACTCTAACGAACACATCCTCCACAATTCCCCTCGGATAAGCGATCGACCGGTCCGCCATGAGTAGAGAAATGGTAGTCGGCTTCATCTCCCCAATCTTCAACTTCTTAAAGATGGATAGAGGCATAAGATTGATGCTTGCCCCGAGATCACACAACCCATTACGGAACGTTTGGTCGCCAATCATGCATGTCAAAGTAAAACGTCCCGGATCCTTCTGCTTGAGCGGAAGCTTGTTTTGAATGATAGCGCTACACTCCTCTGTCAAATTTATTGTTTCAAACTTCCCCAACTTCCTCTTGCTTGCCAGCGTCTTTCAAGAATTTAACGTACCCGGCATGTCTCTCAAAGCGTCTAGAAGTGGAATGTTGATATTCACCTTTGAAACATGTCGATAAATCGTTGAAGCTTTTCATCATGTCTCGACTTGGCCAATCGCCGTGGAAATGGAGCTTTTACCTCAAAATCCTTCACATTCGAACTTCCAGGAGCCTTTCGACCGATAGGGGGGTCGATAGGATCAACTGCCGGCATTCTGTCTGGGTGTCGGGTGGGCCTATCGGCTGATAGGCTTGGCCGATGGGCCTGCTGCATTTCATCTTCTTTCTCGCTCTCGGCTCCCGTTTCTAGTACATCCTTGTTTCCAGATTCCTCAATTTCAGCCCCATGATTACTGTACCTTGTCCCACTCCGAAGCTCGATTGCGTTGCATTGTTGCGTCTTCGGGTTGGTCTCGGTGCTGCTCGGAAAATGGCCCGGCTTATGAAATCGGCAGGCGTTCGCCATTTGACTCATTTGGGTCTCCACCATCGACATCTGCTTTGTCAAGGCTATCACTGAGTTTCCAATAGATGTCACACTATGCTCGAGAGCCCCGAACCTCTTGTCTGCTTTATAAATAAAATCTTTTTGACTTGCCTCTTGTCGTTGTAGTATAGTGGTAAGTATTTCCGCATCACGCGACCGGGTTCGATCCCCGGCAACGGCGCCAAAAATTGATCGCTAGAATTCGCGTAGTATGGTTTTCAAATCCGATCAATTTTAAAATTTGTAAAACCTCGAAGTATTTCCAAGGTGTCGAACCCAAGGGAATTGATATGTCGAAAATAAAGGAAGTAACTCTACTCAAAATTTGACTGCTATTTAGGAAACCGAAAATTTGGTTTGTTTCTAAATTATCTAACTTCAAAAATCGAAGAACAAAAATTAAATAAAAGATGAATTATCTAAATCAAGCAAATAAAGCAAATTAGCAAGATAAAATCACAAGTGAAAGCTAATTGATCCTAGGGTAGTATCATCTAATTGAGTTCACACAATTCATTCACTTGATTCCTTTTCCCCAAATTTTAATTCAATCCTAGAAATAATCACTCAGCCGATCTAGAATTCCGCTCAAGGCAACCTAGAAAGATAGTTAATTTTAAACCCTTTTTCCCGCTAAGGCTCAAAGAATTTAAATCACTTAAAAAGCGCCAACTTATTTATCTATGATTTATCTTACTCCACTTAGGTCTTAAGATCAAATCATATTGTGCATCAAGTATTTCCACTAATTAATTAATCCTTCCGGGCAAAATCAATTAGCTAACATGCATCGATTAAGGGCCCTTTAATCTAACATGAGATTTAACACAACTTGATCACAAGCCTAGGATGAAAGGTAAAAAGGTAATCAAAGGAACATCATGTGAACATCAATTAAATTTACTAACCCTAGAATCAATCAATGAATTTAGCCAGACATAATTGAAATTAAACAAGAAATATATGGAGAATGCATATTATTAATATGAAAAGAGAGATTACAACCCTTACGGATGAACTCCGAGTCTTCAATCTCCGAAAAACAATAATAATTTCTGCCCTCCAAAAAGTTCTTCTCCAAGGAATTAATCTTGCTAAAAAAATGTAAAAATTGTAAAAGATGATGATAGATGAAAAAGAATGATGAAAGATAGTAAAACTAGGTCTAGGAGGGGTGTATATAGCCTCTGGGAGTTAAACTCCCGATTAGCCCTAATCTAGGAAACAAAATCTATCCAAAAGAGTCAAAATCCGTTAAAACACGAGAGCCCGCGTAGCAGCCTATCGGCCTGGCCTATCGGTCGATAGCTTGCTCGATAGTTGGTTCGTTGGCCGACTTCACTCCATAGGGCAGGAACTCCTTTCGGACGAACCTATCGGCCGATAGGCTACCCGATAGGTTCGTCTGTCTCTTGCAAAAATCCGTTTCTTCCGTCCGTTTGACTCGACTCTCGGTCCTTTGTCTCGTTTTGGGTCCTTTTGGCTCTAAAAACCTGCAAACACACTAAAACCAACCCAAACGCGTAATACGGCTCGACTAATCATAAATAAGCCAAATACGAGCACATTAATCACGAAACGAGATAAAAACCTAGTATAAAATCCTAGAAATAAGTGGTAAAATTACCACTTATCAAACCCCCCCAAACTTAAGCCTTGTTCGTCCCGAACAACAAAAAGAAAAGAAAAAGAATGTCGTGAATCATCGTGCAACTCATAGTGTTCAACCTAATCAATACTATCCTGTAATTCTCTCAAAATAATCCGAGTGTCGTAAAAGCGAGCTGCACTCAGAATAATGATTCCGCAAAGTAGTCAAGTTCGGTCTAATCATTCGCTCATGAAGAAAATCCGGCTCAAAGATTAACAAAACGTGAGTCAAATCGACCACAATATGAAAGGCTAAAATAAACAAGCTAGTTCGTCCTGTTACGATCTAGTGGCACAATTTTAACGAGTTTCATAACTAATTTACCTCGGACAGTATTCCCTTATATATATGTTCAAGAATTTGATTCGAGTTGACCACTAGGTTAGGATCTCGGGATGTTTCATCGGGGTAATCCTAGGGTGGAACTTCCATTCTCATGTATTAGGAAACCGTTTGACGTAAAAGACACTCATGGGGCACATGGATGATTCTAGTTACTAAGTTCCCGTCTACAGCGGAGAAACAACTCGAATATATAATTTCTGCATGTCCGAATCAAGGTCGCCGTTTTACGCGAGAGTAAACAGCGGGTCACGCGAATACCCCCGGTTACTAAGTTCCCTATCATTGGCACATGTGAAATATCTAAATCACTAGTCTAATCAGAGTCGTCGTTTTACGCGAGTGCAAACAACGGGTCACGCGAATGCCCCCGGTTACTAGACTTCCCTTCATAGAACAACATTATCTCAACTTTTGGGAAAAAGTGACCGACTCTAAACTCAATCTAAGTGCCAACACGACTAAAGAAACAGTACGACTTACTATCCGGAAGATGTAACCAAACGTATTGACGGTGATTTTAAAACAAGTATGTATCGTCTCTTATCTGCCAAGACCTCTACAATCACGAAAAATTTTGGACCTAAATGAATACTATGCAAAACAGAAATAACTGACTACAACTCGACTAAACTCGACCGTTTCTTCAGAGAGAAAAACAGTGTCGTAACATCGGTATCACACAAATAGAAGCACGAAAAATTCACGAATAAAGAAAAACTAAGACAAGCAAGGCTATCTAAAAAAATTAAAAATCTACCCAAGCAAGGCATCAAAGCAAATAAAAGCAAACACGAAAGCAAAAAAACTACTACGACCTAAAAAATAGAAAACTAGCAAACACACCAAACGAAAATGAACAAAAAAATCTAAAAACTAAGCAACAAAAGCTAAATCCACGCAACACCAATATGAGAAGCACAAATAAAGACAACGGGCACCAACACAAGCAAATAATGATACAAGGCATACAAGGTACTCACACGTAAAGAAATTAACAAAGCCGCACTTCTCCCCCCCCCCCCCCAAACTTATTTCGCATCCCAAAGGAGGAATAAGTTTGAAAAGAGAAAGGAGTGGCTTTGTTAACGGAGTACCTGATCACTGTGGCGGAAATGGCGGGTTTGTCGGCGAGCTCGGATCATAACGGGCATGTGAATCGGGGAAAGGATCAAAGTGGTACATCTCGTGTAGCATTCGGTTGTAGTGGTCCTCCTGGGCCCACCTATCTTCCCCGCCTCTTCCTCTCTTGCTCCTCCAAGCAATCTCCTCTTGTCGCCACACTGTCCTCTTCGGCTCGTTTCTCCACGAGCTCGTACAACTCATTGACCCGAGTGGCAACAACACCCACTCGAGTCTCAACCTCGCCCAGCCGAGTTCCCAAAGAACCAAACTCGGTTGTCAAAGAACGCATACTCGCCAAATGATAATTGTCTTGCGCCCGCATACTCTCCTCGTGCATCTCTCTCTCTCTCTCAAAAAATCTCGACTCAAAAGCATCAAAATCCGGAGCTCTCATCAAAACTACTACCTCCACCGGTGGGAATCTCATCACGGCTACCCCCCTCGGGTATATCATCCATCTCCTCCTCGGCTCCCTCCAAGAACGGCTCATAAATGGTCACCTCCCGGCGTTGCCTCTTACCGTTCCAACATCTCTTCCATTGGTGTCTTAGCAATCGGCTCTTGAATAACCCCGTTTTTCACGTTAAATCCCGGTGGTGGTGAAGAGCATTGTTCGGGTTGGCATAGGAGAAATTAGGGTGGTTTCGATTGTTCGGATAATAGTTCCCCTATTTCCCCCTTGCCTAAGTTTCCTCCTTGCACGTAATTCACATCCTCCTCAATTGCAATAGGCTCGTTTAGCTCTTCAAAAACATCATTGACTCCCAAAGTCTTCTTTTTTAGCATCTCAAGCTCTTTTTGTTGTCTTTCAAATTTCGCCTTTAAATAACCGTAGGCGTCCTCGTCACCGGATGGAACCTTTCTTCTCGTCATCTTCCTATTGGTCACCTCCTCGTAATCATTGTTGACCGCTAGCTCGATGAGATTCTTGGCCTCTTCATAATCGTTAGCAAGAAATCCCCCTTTCGATGAATAGTACAACTCTCTTCTAGCCTTCCTCGTCAAACCCCGATAAAACCGAATGTAGATTTCCTCCTTGTCAATTCCATGCTGTGGGCATTTGCGAAGTAGCTTCTTAAATCGGATCCATGCCTCGTATAAGTATTCATCCTCATATTGCTCGAATTGCAAGATATCGTTGATTTGTTTTTGCACCTTCGAGGGAGGGTAGAACTGTGCTAAGAACAACCGAGTCATCTCTCTCCAAGTACCAATTTCCTTCCGATCTAGGCTCTTGTACCAATCTAGCGCATCGTCTTCTAAGGAGAACCGGAATAGGCGGAGCTTAATGACATCCGGAGGCACTCTGTTTTGCTTGATGGTGGCACATATGTCCAAAAACGACTCAAGATGAGCGTTTGGATCTTCATTAACTCCTCCTCCGTATGTTTGAGACTTCACCGTAGCGATGAGGGACGGCTTCAGCTCGAAGTTGTTGGCATCAATCTTTCCCCAACCTCCTTCTTGATAATCGTCCAGCTTAGGTCGAAAGCGGGCATTCAAAGGGATCTTCTCGGGACGAGCGAGTTCTCGTGGTGGGTCAACAATGCCGGCCATGGTATCAACGAAAGGTATAGAAATAGTCTTGGTTCTAGCTTCTTGCTTCTTCCTCCTCAAATACTTCTCGATTTCCGGATCCAAAGGAAATAAGTCCTTTCCTTGGGATCTTGTGATCATGCACCGCCTACAAGGAAGAGAAAACAAGATGTGAGGAAACGAGATCGAATATTAATAATAATAGTAAACAACCTAAAGTAACAATCTCTTCTTTTTCGAATTATCCCCTTAAGTTTTCTATCAATTCCCCGGCAACGGCGCCAAAAATTGATCGCTCTGCTGGAATGACCCGTCCTCGGCCCCGTTGATAATGGCATTAACTTCGTCGGCCGAGAGCTCCCTTTCTATGTTGTCGAGGTTGAAGCGAATAGATGCCGGAGTCCCGTGCTCCCTAAAAACCTCAAGTGTGGACAGAAACTCCACGGTGAGCACGTGGTAAGCGAGATAGTTTGCCCGAAAAATGCTCTCAAACCCGCACTGTCTCGCTAGTAACATAATATCATCATATATTCCCATACCCCGAGCCGTCTCCTCATGCAAAAATCGGCAATGCTTGTGTGACATTCCAATAAGGTGCGACCACCTTCTTTTAGACTCTGGCCCAGTCAATCTTAGCTTGAACTTCTTCGGGTCGAGCGCAATGGATCGGAATAGCCGGCACTACCTTCGTCGGAGCCTTTTCCTTCTCTGTGGTTGCCTTAGACGTTCCGGCCTTACTCGGCTTCGACTTCTTGCTTTACTTTCCAGCCATTTCAAAGTTCCTACAAAACAACCATCCAATCAATATCCAATAAGCAACTCATATTGCAAACATTCAGCAAGCGTCGACATAATCCAATAATCCCACAATATTAACTAAGAGCCCTATAATGTCTAATAACCATCAAAATCATAGTCCCGACAGCCATATACTACGATCAACGAATCACACAACCTCCCCCAAACTTAGACTCCCCCATTTCATATTCAAAGGATCAAAATCACAACCCACAATAACAAAACAACATACTACGATCATATTAGGGCAAATTCTCTCCAATCCAATCTAATTCATCAACAATTCAACTCATATCAATCCCAATTAACAATTCAATTCAACAAATTTACCCAATTTCAACAATTTCGAAATTAGGGTTCTTCCAATTTGGGGTCTTTTTTTAAAATTCGTTCAATTTCATCAATTAATCCCCCAATTCGAAGTACCCATGAACAATCAAGCATAGATAACATGTTTCCATCAAGATTCTATCAACAATCGGGCATAAAATTTAAAGAACATCAAAGTCTAACAAAAGCCCCAAAAAATGGATCCCCAATTCGATTTTCATCAAAACTTCAAAAAGAATCCGTCAAAGTGCTTCAAAACATGTATAGGATTGAAAAACAAGAGGATTAAGTGTCGAAATTAAGTACCTTGATCGAGTTTTTAAGGAAGAACAATAGAAAGAAATCGCCCCTTGCTCTTATCGGCCGATATGTGTGTGTGTGTGTGTGAGAAAATCGGGTGGTGAAGGTGTTTAAAAGGGGTATTAATCAACCGGGTCGAAGCGGATACTGGGCCGGGTATGTCCTATCGGGCAGGCCTATCGGCCGATAGGCTGGGCCGATAGGAACTACTGAAACTTACGTACCTCATATCGGGTGGGATATCGGTCGATGTGGTCAGCATATCGACCACTGCTTGTAAAAAAAAAATTCTAATTTTCCTCAGCCTATCGGCCGGGCCTATCGGCCGATAGGCTCGTCCGATAGGTTTGTCTGTCTCAAAAATTTTCCAGCTTTTTCTCTTTCGCATAATTGGTCCCGTTTTTGCTTGGATATGGCGATTAAAGACCTGCAAGTATCCAAAACTCGGCGTGCATGGATTAGTACTTAACAAAACTAACAAAGCTACTACGAAACTAGAAACTACAAAAAAAATCACGCAAACGAAAAATCGAAAACAAACGAATAAAACGAACTAATATACATACGTTGGATTACCTCCCAACAAGTGCTACGTTTAACGTCTTTAGCTAGACGATACCTCATTCATTCCGGGTCTTCATCGACAACTCCCCCTTGAACAGGTTTGTTGATATCAAGATAGCATACGTCCCTCTCATTAGATCGACTCTCGTTCGCCTCCAACATTCGAACATACTTTGGAAAATCCTCGTAAATTTCTTCAACATCGGAATGTGAGTAAATGGAGTGTGAAATGCAATGCTCCAACAAGTCGGTCGGGGGCGGCATAATAGACTCAATTTCATAACATTCCTCGGGCGCATCCTCGGGCTTCTTCATCGCATCATAGATGGAAATTTTCAGATTTTGATCATTAACCCTAAGGTAAGATCACCCTCTTGGACGTCTATAAGTGCTCTCCCCGTCGCTAGAAACGGTCTCCTAAAGATCAATGGTTGATTCTCGTCCTCGGGCATATCAAGAACTACGAAATCGGCCGGGAAGACTAAGTGTTGGACTCTAACGAACACATCCTCCACAATTCCCCTCGGATAAGCAATCGACCGGTCCGCCATGAGTAGAGAAATGGTAGTCGGCTTCATCTCCCCAATCTTCAACTTCTTAAAGATGGATAGAGGCATAAGATTGATGCTTGCCCCGAGATCACACAACCCATTACGGAACGTTTGGTCGCCAATCATGCATGTCAAAGTAAAACGTCCCGGATCCTTCTGCTTGAGCGGAAGCTTGTTTTGAATGATAGCGCTACACTCCTCTGTCAAATTTATTGTTTCAAACTTCCCCAACTTCCTCTTGCTTGCCACAGCGTCTTTCAAGAATTTAACGTACCCCGGCATGTCTCTCAAAGCGTCTAGAAGTGGAATGTTGATATTCACCTTTTGAAACATGTCGATAAATCGTTGAAGCTTTTCATCATGTCTCGACTTGGCCAATCGCTGTGGAAATGGAGCTTTTACCTCAAAATCCTTCACATTCGAACTTCCAGGAGCCTTTCGACCGATAGGGGGGTCGATAGGATCAACTGCCGGCATTCTGTCTGGGTGTCGGGTGGGCCTATCGGCTGATAGGCTTGGCCGATGGGCCTGCTGCATTTCATCTTCTTTCTCGCTCTCGGCTCCCGTTTCTAGTACATCCTTGTTTCCAGATTCCTCAATTTCAGCCCCATGATTACTGTACCTTGTCCCACTCCGAAGCTCGATTGCGTTGCATTGTTGCGTCTTCGGGTTGGTCTCGGTGCTGCTCGGAAAATGGCCCGGCTTATGAAATCGGCAGGCGTTCGCCATTTGACTCATTTGGGTCTCCACCATCGACATCTGCTTTGTCAAGGCTATCACTGAGTTTCCAATAGATGTCACACTATGCTCGAGAGCCCCGAACCTCTTGTCTGCTTTATAAATAAAATCTTTTTGACTTGCCTCTTGTCGTTGTAGTATAGTGGTAAGTATTTCCGCCTGTCACGCGGACGACCCGGGTTCGATCCCCGGCAACGGCGCCAAAAATTGATCGCTAGAATTCGCGTAGTATGGTTTTCAAATCCGATCAATTTTAAAATTTGTAAAACCTCGAAGTATTTCCAAGGTGTCGAACCCAAGGGAATTGATATGTCGAAAATAAAGGAAGTAACTCTACTCAAAATTTGACTGCTATTTAGGAAACCGAAAATTTGGTTTGTTTCTAAATTATCTAACTTCAAAAATCGAAGAACAAAAATTAAATAAAAGATGAATTATCTAAATCAAGCAAATAAAGCAAATTAGCAAGATAAAATCACAAGTGAAAGCTAATTGATCCTAGGGTAGTATCATCTAATTGAGTTCACACAATTCATTCACTTGATTCCTTTTCCCCAAATTTTAATTCAATCCTAGAAATAATCACTCACCGATCTAGAATTCCGCTCAAGGCAACCTAGAAAGATAGTTAATTTTAAACCCTTTTTCCCGCTAAGGCTCAAAGAATTTAAATCACTTAAAAAGCGCCAACTTATTTATCTATGATTTATCTTACTCCACTTAGGTCTTAAGATCAAATCATATTGTGCATCAAGTATTTCCACTAATTAATTAATCCTTCCGGGCAAAATCAATTAGCTAACATGCATCGATTAAGGGCCCTTTAATCTAACATGAGATTTAACACAACTTGATCACAAGCCTAGGATGAAAGGTAAAAAGGTAATCAAAGGAACATCATGTGAACATCAATTAAATTTACTAACCCTAGAATCAATCAATGAATTTAGCCAGACATAATTGAAATTAAACAAGAAATAGATGGAGAATGCATATTATTAATATGAAAAGAGAGATTACAACCCTTACGGATGAACTCCGAGTCTTCAATCTCCGAAAAACAATAATAATTTCTGCCCTCCAAAAAGTTCTTCTCCAAGGAATTAATCTTGCTAAAAAAATGTAAAAATTGTAAAAGATGATGATAGATGAAAAAGAATGATGAAAGATAGTAAAACTAGGTCTAGGAGGGGTGTATATAGCCTCTGGGAGTTAAACTCCCGATTAGCCCTAATCTAGGAAACAAAATCTATCCAAAAGAGTCAAAATCCGTTAAAACACGAGAGCCCGCGTAGCAGCCTATCGGCCTGGCCTATCGGTCGATAGCTTGCTCGATAGTTGGTTCGTCGGCCGACTTCACTCCATAGGGCAGGAACTCCTTTCGGACGAACCTATCGGCCGATAGGCTACCCGATAGGTTCGTCTGTCTCTTGCAAAAATCCGTTTCTTCCATCCGTTTGACTCGACTCTCGGTCCTTTGTCTCGTTTTGGGTCCTTTTGGCTCTAAAAACCTGCAAACACACTAAAACCAACCCAAACGCGTAATACGGCTCGACTAATCATAAATAAGCCAAATACGAGCACATTAATCACGAAACGAGATAAAAACCTAGTATAAAATCCTAGAAATAAGTGGTAAAATTACCACTTATCAGCGACCAACACAACGTCGTCGTTAGGGATATAATAAAACCAACAAATGACAAGCGTCATCAAATGGATAATATAGTAAAGTCAATTATCCGAACAATCACAAAACACAACGAACGAAAATCAATATGATTGACCGACCTAACAGTACATCAATCAAAACGCGAGTCAATCACTGAAAAAATACGGAATTCCACCGCCCAAGGGTTGGAAGATCGAAAACGAGACTAATTTCCCGAACTTAAGGGAATTACGAAGGAGCCTGAACGCTCAACAATCATGGGGCGAGGTCAACAAAAACCGAACAAACAAACGATCGAGACAACAGAAATCAAACAATCATGTCCGAAACACGAAGGATAATAAAATTCAAACAACAACTCCTAGGATGATTTGGTGAGAACAACAAGACTTGCATTCCCATAAGAAAGGGAATAGTGATTGAAAAGTCACAACGACAAATGAGTTATTCCGAAACAATACCACCCTCGTTCGATCAACAAAAGCAAGGGATAGGGAAAGTTCAGAAAATGTCAACGAACACGAGCGAGTCGATAGACTGGGGGAAGGGAAAATACAGAAGTCAAAATAGTACGGGTATTACCTCCGACCTCGTCCACGAAATTCACAAAAACGGGAGTAAGGTAACAAGACATTAAACAATCGACACATAACGGAACCATCACCGATGCACACGGTCATACCATACCAAGCTCTAACAGCTCGCACATGCGCGACAATGCAGAAATCACTACGAGGCGACAATATTCAATACCAACATCCCACCTCTCACAGAGGGCTAACACAACAAATGTGTGGAAAACGACTCAACGCTCACACCGCCAATTCGATCATACTCGGGAGCAAACATCAAAATGACAACGCGAACATCATACATACATACCCAGCCCTCAAATGGGAATGGATAGGTTTTAAAAACGAAAACCTCATTTTGAAAATAATTTAGAAGAACACCGGTTGATCATGAGTATCACCATTCAAAAAAAGTACAAACGTGAAACATCGTTATTGAGACTTTGAAAACCATCACGCGTTTGGTAAAAATGAGGACATTTTCTTTTAGCGAAAGACTTTCAGAAATATTCGACCCGCAGGTCTAAGTATAAGTGTTTCTAAACATCGAAAATATCTCAAAACATTTTGGTCCTCGAGGTAGAAGAATTTTGAAACATGTTGTGGCACCTTGGATGTACCACGAGAAAATAATTCATTTTAAAAGTACGTCTCGAAATTTATTTTCTAGGATACTCAGGGTTTTCAAAGATAATTCAATGGGCTAGAATGCCCAAAAATTTCAGGTAATTACACAAAACATTATAGCACCGTGGGTTCCGCGCCGGAACTCACCAGGCTAAAAACCATTTACAACGTCAAAAAGGCCGATGACGGTAATATTTCAAAAACTTACAAAAGCCATTTACAAAATACTAAATACCGTCATAAGAATTTCGCTAAAACGATCAAGGCCATAATTCCACAAACTCGGTTAAGGGAATCAGTTTTTGAAATAGAACTCAGTCGATAAAATACCGAAAGCCATTACAAAGAACTCACGCAGCGGATAAAAGAAATAAAGTCAAATATGCACAATCCAGCAACACTACTCCTCATATGAACGAAATATGAGGGTCAAATAACCGCATATCAAGAAATCAAAATCCATAGGAGGATTCTGTCACTTAACAATTAATCATAAAAATAGCTCGTGTCACACGAGGCACAACACAAAGAAGGGAGACTTACATCCACAGGTCGCACGAAGATGATGATCGCCCCACGATACTAATCACGACCAACAAACTCAGACGACGTGTCGCGAGGGCACGCATCTAGCGGAAAGTAAAACGCAGCGGAAGCGAGGTTTGGGAAAATATGATTATAGCGTTTTACGCATCTACGAGCATTAGATCTATTTAGGCATGCTAATTAATTAATTACTAAGACTAACAAGCAATTTAAATATTATTTATTATTTATTAATTAAATATGTTGATTAATTAAAATATCCTAATCTAGATCCAAGATCATAGGATATTACCTTTTGAAGCGGTTGGTTATTTCCTTCTTGATCGCCTTGTATTTCTACCTTCAGATCTTCTAGAGTATGATCCGCCTTGAACCGGACGTTGTGTGGGAAACGAGCTACCGGAACTTGCTTGGACACCTATGGATCGGCCGAAACAACTTTGATATGTGATCACTATATTTTTCTTTGCTCTCTAGTATTTTATGAACACTCTTAGCAAATTAATTGTGTTATCTAAATTGTAGAATCAAAGACACAAGTCTAGATCTACAATTAAACACAAGAGGAAAAAATTGATCACACAATCTCACCAAGCATGTACAAATCGCCAACACCCCATAATGTCCTATTTATAGGCTCTTGGACTACTACTAGGGATCTAAAGGAGGATTATGGAAGGACTCCCAATTAATTCACCTTACCTTATTAGGACTCTTCCTAATATATGGTGAATCAATTAATATCAACTTAGTCCACTAAAAAGTTGATATTGCACTTCCTACCAAAATCCCAAATTACGAAATTGGGCTCCTTATTAAATATATTATTTCCGTGTTTAAGATATCGAATGTCCATTAATTAATTATAAGCTACCGATGACTTTAATTAATTAATATCTTATCCAAGAGTAGTACCACTCGAACCTTATTATTATATCTAATTAAATCCACCTGCAGGTTTAATATAATAATCATTATCGAGCTCCTCAAGGGGACATCATCAACCCGCACGAGTCGGGACACGATTTCTAGTAATAATAATAATTGTCGTATAAACAATATTATTGCCCAAGATACGAGGCTTATTGAGTCGATCATTTTGACTCTCACCTATGGTAAATCAAAGCAATAATTATTATAAATACATAATTAAATATTATATACTTAGAATTAGGAAATAATAATTATCCAAGATTTACGTTCTTCTTACAACAAGATGTAAGACACTATCTCACCTCGATCCTGTTCAACGTATGCAAATACGCTAATGTATGCTAATAGTCAAGACCAACTATACTCAAGCATACACTACAACCCTTTATATAATTTGTCTAATAATTATATAGGTTGTGAACTATTATATTATTTTATAAGGCACCGATAATGTGATCTTCCGTGTGACACCAACACACCACATTATCTACAATATAAAATAATTAGACATTTCATTTGCATAACCATAACGTGAATTAATATGCAAAACATGTGATTAAATATAATTAATATCCTCATAGGTAGTAATAGGGAATTTAGGTAATACAAGCATAAAGTATGCTTTTAAGTATACAATCCTAACAATCTCCCACTTATACTCAAAGCATGCTTTTAAGTATACTACTCTATTACATAGTCTCTCATTTCTCCCACTTATACTCAAAGCAATGCTGCCATACACCGTAATCCCATTCCTTCCACATGCCTTTCAAAACTTTTGAAGGTAGGCCTTTCGTGAAAGGGTCGGCAAGATTATCTTCTCGATGCAACCTCGGCTACAACTACGTCTCCTTACTTAACGATTTGTCTTATGATGTGGTACTTGCGTTTGATATGTTTACTTGCTGATGGGCTCGTGGTTCCCCGAATTTGCGATCGCACCAAGATATCACAATAGAGTGTAATACCCTTTGGCAAATTGGGAATCACATCTAAGTCCCGCAGAAGTACTTGAGCCACACCGCCTCCTTGGCCGCCTCGGAGGCCGCCACGTACTCGGCTTCCATGGTAGAGTCCGAGATGCATTTTTGCTTCACACTCCTCCAACTAATGGCTCCACCTCCCGTGCTAAACACATAACCCGAAGTAGACTTGGACTTTTCTTTGTCCGATGAAAATGCAGTCGGTGTAACCCACCGGAAGCAGTCGTCTGATTGATATACAAGCATGTACTCCCTAGTCCTTCTCGTGTACTTGAGTATGTGCTTGACGGCAATCCGGTGTCCTGTTCCTGGGTTCGACCGATATCTAGCACCATGCCCACGGCATGACAGATATCTGGTCTAGTGCAAAGCATAGCATACATGAGACTTCCCACAGCGGATGCATAAGGAACCATCTTCATGTCATCTATCTCCTTTTGTGTCTTAGGACACATGTTCTTAGATAGTTGAATTCCATGTCTGTAAGGTAGAAAACCTTTCTTGGAATTCTCCATGCTAAAACGCTTCAAGATCAGTATCGATATAGGATGCAGGATAAGCACAACATCCTCTTCTTCCGATCACGAAAGATCCCGATTCCAAGGATGTGTCCCGCTTCTCCTAGATCCTTCATATCGAATCGCTCGCATACCATACCCGTACGTCCGACAATTCCTTCACGTTGTTTCCAATCGAAGGATATCGTCCACATACTGATAAGAAACACCAACACGTTTCCATCGCATTTCTTATACACACAACTCTCACTCGGACATTGGACGAATCCATATGATGGACTACTTCACAAAACGAGTGTTCCAAGATCTAGATGCTTGCTTAAGTCCATAAATGGATTTCTTAAGTTTGCACACCAAGTGCTCTTCTCCTTTAGCAATGAATCCCTCTGCTTGGCGCATATAGATTTCCTTATCTAGACTCCCATTCAAGAATGCGTCTTGACATCCATCTGCCAAATCTCCGGATCCAAATGCGCACTATAGCTAAAAGAATCGGATTGACTTAAGCATGGCTACCGCGAAAAGGTTTCATCATAATCGATACCCTCTTTCTGAGTGTAACCTTTTGCAACAAGCCTCGCTTTGAAAGTTTCAACCTTCCCGTCACGTCCTTTCTTTCGCTTGTAGACCCATTTACTCCCAATGGCTTGTACACCATCAGGTAGCTCTACTAGCTCCCACACTTGATTGGAATCCATAGATCCCATTTCTGATTCCATTGCTTCTTGCCAGGAGTCAACATCTTTATCTTGGATTGCCTCCTTATAGGTCCAGGGAACCGATTCATCTTCGTCTGGGATTGAGTCCGAAGACTTTCCCACGCCTATGAATCGTTCGGGCTGACGAACAACCCTCCCACTACGACGAGGTAAATCCTGAGTTGGTGTAAAAGTTTCAGAATCGATACGTGGTGCAGTGTTAGTTGGCGCTTGTACGATTGGTATAGACGGAGTCTCGCCCCTCAGCTCTTCCAGAATTATTTCACTCATGGGCTTGTGACTAATCATATAATCCTCTTCCAGAAATCGGGCATTGGTGCTAACAATGACCTTCTGATCCTGGGGACTATAGAACAAGCCACCTTTCGTTCCCTTAGGATATCCCACAAACACTCGTACTTCTGTACGAGATGCCAACTTATCAGCTTCCTTATTCAGCACATGTGCTGGAGTACCCCAAATCCGAACATGTCCTAGACTGGGCTTACGCCCACTCCACAGTTCTGTGGGTGTTTTTGGAACTGATTTCGAAGGCACCAAGTTTAGAATGTACGCCGCTGTTTCTAAGGCGTATCCCCAAAACGAAATAGGTAAATCTGAGTAACTCATCATTGATCTAACCATTTCCAAAAGAGTCCTATTCCTTCTTTCAGCAACACCATTTTGTTGTGGAGTTCCCGGCGCGGTGAGCTGGGACGAAATCCCCTCATTTGCCAAGAAATCCAAAAACTCTCCACTAAGGTATTCGCCACCACGATCAGATCGTAGTGACTTGATACTCTTCCCATGACGCTTCTCCGTTTCAGCCTTGAAGTCTCTGAACTTGTCAAAAGCTTCAGACTTACGTCGCATCAAAAAGATGTATCCATATCTCGAATAATCATCTATGAACGTGATGAAATATTCGAAACCTCCCCTAGCCTGGATATTCATTGGACCACATACATCCGTATGAACCAATTCTAACACATCCTGAGCACGGTTTCCCTTGGTTTTAAAAAACCCTTTTGGTCATCTTACCTTCCAGACAGGATTCACAAATTGGAAATGACTCAACTTGGAGATCATCCAATGGGCCATCATCTACCAATCTTTGAATCCTTCTAAGGTTTACATGTCCTAACCGTAAATGCCACAGATATGTTTGGTTTATGCTTGAAGGTTCTTTTCTCTTTTTAGGTTTAGACAAAGAGTTAAGTGATTTATACATAGGAGTTTGTGCAGCATTAACAATATATAGTCCATCATTAAAAGTACCTCTGCAAATATATTCACCGCTTCTTTTCTTAATAATGGCATCATCATCAAAAGAGACTGAATAACCATCGCATTTTAATTTAGAAACTGAAATTAAATTCATTCTAAAATCTGGTACTAATAATACATTATTCAGAACTAATAATTTATCATTAATCTTCAACTGCACGACTCCCACCGCAATGTACCCATAAGCCTGGAATAATCGCCTTGATTGATGGTAATCTCGCCCGCACTAAGCCGCTTGGTTACTGAAAACCATGCGAGTCAAAGCAAACATGATCGTGGAGCTCGAATCAACTATCCACGAAGTGGAAGAACAAGTCGCCAAACATGTTTTGACTACTAGTGCACGAGACATACCTTTCTTAAGAGCAGGCGATCCGCTTTAAAATGTCCTTTCGACCGCACTTGTAGCACTTTCCCTTTGGCTTTTGTTAGCCTCGGGGTGAGGAGCCATTCTTTTCACCTTGATGGCTGCCACTTGCTTCGGCCGACTGCTTCTTCTTCTTTCCCCATTTGGGTTTGGAGGAAGTCGCACCGGTTGCCGCAAGAATTTGATGATAACCTTGTTTGAAGAGATCTTCAGCAGACTGAAGCTCTGTCAGAAGTTCCGCCAAACTATATGTCATACGGTTCATATTGTAGTTGAGGCGAAACTGCTCAAAGCTTCTAGGTAAGCTGCCTAAGATAATATCGACCTGCGTTTCCGCATCGATAGTAGCCCCCAATATGCTCAGTTCGTTCAAATGAGACATCATTTTTAGAACATGATCTCTCGAGTCCCTTCGGACATTTGGGTTGTCATCAATACCCTCATAGCATTTTGTCTAGCCGCCTGGTTCGATGACCAAACATCTCGGTGAGACTTTTCATCATTTCCGCGGCCGAACCCATCGTCTCGATGCGATGCCGCAATACATTTGTCGCTGAAGCCAAAATGTAACAATGAGCCATCTCATCGACTTTTTCCATTTCCGAATTCCGCCAACTCTTCGGGAGTGGCATCCGGTTCAGTTCTAGAGGGCTCTCCTCGATTAAGACAAACTTATGCCCCTCGTGATCGGACAATGTCAAGATTTCTTTTCCAATCGGCAAAGTTAGTGCCATCTAGTTTATTTTCTTTGAGAATAACAATAGTGGATTGAAAGACATCCGAGAATAAAAATTAAAACATTCATCACATAATGCATAGCAAAATATATCGAAAAACCTCAAAAACACAATATATATGCTAGCAACCAACACCTCAAAAATCCGCACATGCAAGCCACGATCGTGTGGACGTTTACACATACATTTTTCAAGTAGAGTTTTACGTCTTTAATTTTACTATCTAGTCAAATTACGTTATGACAAGTAAAATTAATAGTTGGTTCCTCTTGGCCATGTATTAATTAACATAGACTCCGATGGGGAGCTTATTAATTAATACACCTAAGTGAACACCATAATTTAACATCCTTAAAATATTATCTTTTAAATAATAGTCCTACGGATGGAGAGGTCCTATCATAAAAAGTAATATTTACCTTATGTTATCATTTTGAAATTTAAAACTAGTGAACCTATAATTAGCACATCCGATATGGAGGAAGACTCTAATGTCAACGCGCATGCTAATTACTTCACAATTTAAATTAATTATGGAGGCCAATTTGATTTTAATTAAAATAAAAATCAATTTAATCACTTAGTTATTTTAGCCTTAAGGTTTTTAATTTTCTCGTCCTAACATGCAAGGAAACATATCACGCATACATCCATACATGCCATACATCAAAACAATAAAACCAAAAATAAAGCATGGATAATTAATTATCCAATTATCATGGTCTTCTTCCTTGAGTTGAATCCGAGAAAATCTTGGCTCGATCTCTCCCATGAATCAAGCATCTCGTCGCTTCTCCCGTACGGGTCGTGGATTTTCAAAATATTAAAATTTTACTTTTATGCAAAATTAATTACATAAAAAAATTTAATTTTAAATCCCGACTTCCAATGTGACGCAACGAACGGCGCAAAACGACTGACCAAAATCGACGACCCGCCGAACCAAATAATCGGCCGGACCAGTGCCAGCTGCAGCACCGGCGCCGCTTCGGCAGCGACCTTCTTCTTGCCGCCGGCTTCGCCATTGCCATCCCGGCGATCCGGTTACGCTCTATTTCTTCGTGATCCGTCTTTTCCGAATTCGATTACAATTTTATACGAAATAAAATACATCGAAATTACATCAAGATTACACGAAAAATAAAACCACCTAGAACTACCCGGATTTTCTCACGGAAAAACCATTACATGCCTCAAAAACGGGCCAAACCAACAATTGCATAATTAATAAAAATAAATAAATAAATGCACCATTCATATAAACCATGATAATTGGATCATATCACCTGCAAGAACACATCTAGCAAAATATTCCAACATCAAAATATATGAATATTTAAATTGCTATCAATTAATCACTAAAATTAATTAAAATAGCAAAAGCCTAAAAATCCGTCTCCGATACCAATTGTTGGAAAGTAAAACGCAGCGGAAGCGAGGTTTGGGAAAATATGATTATAGCGTTTTACGCATCTACGAGCATTAGATCTATTTAGGCATGCTAATTAATTAATTACTAAGACTAACAAGCAATTTAAATATTATTTATTATTTATTAATTAAATATGTTGATTAATTAAAATATCCTAATCTAGATCCAAGATCATAGGATATTACCTTTTGAAGCGGTTGGTTATTTCCTTCTTGATCGCCTTGTATTTCTACCTTCAGATCTTCTAGAGTATGATCCGCCTTGAACCGGACGTTGTGTGGGCAACGAGCTACCGGAACTTGCTTGGACACCTATGGATCGGCCGAAACAACTTTGATATGTGATCACTATATTTTTCTTTGCTCTCTAGTATTTTATGAACACTCTTAGCAAATTAATTGTGTTATCTAAATTGTAGAATCAAAGACACAAGTCTAGATCTACAATTAAACACAAGAGGAAAAAATTGATCACACAATCTCACCAAGCATGTACAAATCGCCAACACCCCATAATGTCCTATTTATAGGCTCTTGGACTACTACTAGGGATCTAAAGGAGGATTATGGAAGGACTCCCAATTAATTCACCTTACCTTATTAGGACTCTTCCTAATATATGGTGAATCAATTAATATCAACTTAGTCCACTAAAAAGTTGATATTGCACTTCCTACCAAAATCCCAAATTACGAAATTGGGCTCCTTATTAAATATATTATTTCCGTGTTTAAGATATCGAATGTCCATTAATTAATTATAAGCTACGACGACTTTAATTAATTAATATCTTATCCAAGAGTAGTACCACTCGAACCTTATTATTATATCTAATTAAATCCACTCAGGGTTTAATATAATAATCATTATCGAGCTCCTCAAGGGGACATCATCAACCCGCACGAGTCGGGACACGATTTCTAGTAATAATAATAATTGTCGTATAAACAATATTATTGCCCAAGATACGAGGCTTATTGAGTCGATCATTTTGACTCTCACCTATGGTAAATCAAAGCAATAATTATTATAAATACACAATTAAATATTATATACTTAGAATTAGGAAATAATAATTATCCGAGATTTACGTTCTTCTTACAACAAGATGTAAGACACTATCTCACCTCGATCCTGTTCAACGTATGCAAATACGCTAATGTATGCTAATAGTCAAGACCAACTATACTCAAGCATACACTACAACCCTTTATATAATTTGTCTAATAATTATATAGGTTGTGAACTATTATATTATTTTATAAGGCACCGATAATGTGATCTTCCGTGTGACACCAACACACCACATTATCTACAATATAAAATAATTAGACATTTCATTTGCATAACCATAACGTGAATTAATATGCAAAACATGTGATTAAATATAATTAATATCCTCATAGGTAGTAATAGGGAATTTAGGTAATACAAGCATAAAGTATGCTTTGCAGTATACAATCCTAACACTAATCACGACCAACAAACTCAGACGACGTGTCGCGACACGACTCAGTCAGATAAAATCCGATGAAACAAGACTCAAACAACACGACTTGACCCGATAGCCTAGGTTTCCACAACCTAAGCTCCGATACCATTTATGTAACACCCCCAATCCGCTCAGGGATATTACACGCCGTAGAACCTTTCCTCAAGGATCTACCAGGCTAGTAACAACATGAAACATCTCGACAATGCCTTTAAGGCTAAAATGACTCAGTAGGCCGATTTGGCCTTTCAATAAAAACATACAACTCAATTACAATTCATGCCCATGCAGGGGTCAAAACACAACCACACCCGTACAACGGGAAAAATATATAGCAGCGGAAAATAAAGTACAACTGAACCAATACACGACGTACGGTTCCTCATGTGATTAGTATCGATCATCTTTCATCATCCTTCATGCCGACCCGTGTTATGCTCCAAAACCTGAATGCAAAAACAGACATCCACCCCCCGAATACTCGGGGGTTAGCAAAACTCCACTGTTTTGCTAGTGCAAGTACAAGTGCAAAAATACGAGTCATACAATTCACATTCCACGAATAACAATAACCCGGAATCCTCAAAGATCCATACGAAACGAAAAGTACTTCCCGAGGCAAGAGTTTGAGAAAACATTTCAAAATCGAAATATCACAAATCAATGGAAATAATTTATAAAATGGTTTAGAATGCCATCGAGAGTTTTAATAGAAAACAATTTAGGATTATCAAATCCTACTTTCCAAAACCCAAAATACGAAAGGGGTCACCGCCCCAAAGGTTTACTTTCCGTAAAAATGACCTTTACAAAACCGTTGGGATTTTAGCCCCAATCTCATCAACTCACAATACACGAGAACGACAACAAGGTTCGTCTTCCAACATCAAAATCCACAATTAAAGGATTTAACACAAACAACAAAATACTCTAGTGCCATCCTAGCCAAGTAAGCCAAACGAACAACTTACCTCTTACACACTTAGTCGATGCATGCAATCATGAAAACCGTTCAAAATCACTCATTTCCGGAAATGCCATAATTAAGTCACATTTGTAAAATGCACCACAATTAACCGTCGATCCACGTCTCTGTGGACCCCTACCGAGACCCCGTCGGATCTAACCCGTAGTGGTTAAAAGCAAGCTCGTCGATCCACGTATCTGTGGACCCCTACCGAGACCCCGTCGGATCTAACCCGTAGTGAGCATACACACACACACGTTACTCATGCAATACTAATATGCTAAGGATGTAAGTTCATCAAGAATACTTACTAGAGATGGCCACTTACTCGACGCCGTTATCAAACTCTTCAAAACACAATAATAGGATTAAACACGGAATACATGATTCCATAATTTAAACAACAGGGGTATCATCAAAGCCTTCAACGTTCAAAACAATCAAATCATAATCAATTCCCAAAACACACCGTTCACAAAACACACGCGTTTTGAAAGAAAGCCTTTAACGAGGCCAAACCGAAATCTTTTGAAACTTCATTTCAAACAACCAAACAAACACACCAAGACGATCACCGATCATCATATCCACAAAATAAGAAATGTATGAGCAAGGTACTTGCCTCGAATAAGAACAACGCGGAGAATCGATCGAAGTAGGTTGGCACGAACCGACTACGAACCCGCCGACTCCACCGAACGCCAACACGCGATAACAAACTACGAAGGACAATAACAACAATGAAAATGAATTCCATAGCACGACTTAAAGCCGTTGAATTCAAGGAACGAATGACGAAAGTTCGAGTGTTTTCCCCAAAACAGCCAAGAACACGATTCGTCCCGACAAAACACGAAAACAGAATTCCAAGTCGAAATATGGATATACAATCCACAGAATATGTTTAACAACATCATTTAACCACAATCGATTCATCAAAAACGGATGAAAAACGAGATCGAGAACAAATCCCCCAAAAAGTCGATTCGAAGGAAATCAAGAAATATACTTCGATTCGACGAAGAACGGTGGATTAAATGATGTTAAACAGAAGAATACTACCAAGATTAATCATACCCATCATAAATTAATCAACAATACGGAACGAATCGGACAAAAACGCAAAAACCCCAAAATTCAAGAAACTAGGGTTCTAAGAAAGATTACCTTGATTCGCTGGATCAAAGGACGATATAGGATTATTGATTGATGTTATGAACTCAAGAACTTCGTGGATTTGTTGTTAAAAAAACAAGGCTTCGTCACCTCCGAAGCTCCAGCCGCGGATCGAAAAGAAAGGAAATGAAAAACCAGTGAAAATGAGGCTGCTCTGCCACATTTATACTGGGCCGGACTAGCGTGCGCTAGTCTGCCGAGCTAGCGTGCGCTATCGCCTGTGCCGCAATCCGTAACCCCATCGCCCTACCGACTCCGCCAGTAGCGTGCGCAGCCTTCCGGCCGTAGCGCGCGCTACTCACGGCCGTAAGGCGTCTTGCAGGCCCGACAAAGAGCGTGCGCTACTCGCCGAGCCTAACCGATTCCGTAACCTCGTGACTCCACCGCCTGCACTGGAGAAGCGTCGTCGGCCGGCCGCATAACGTGCGCTACTCCTGTCGGTTAGCGCACGCAGCCTTCCGGCAGTAGCGCGCGCTACGCCGGTTCCTGCCGCGTCAGCCCGGCCAGTGCCCGTAACCGTTTGGCCAGGACCCGCCACCGTCCGGCCAGCTGCTCAGCCGCCATGACCCGACGACTCGATTTCCGAAAACGTACGGAACGAACACGACGAAAATCTCGCAGACAACATCAACGATCCGAAATGAAAACATAATGCAATAATTAATCATACGCGACCAAGAATAGGGTCGAGACAACAAATACAGATACGAATACCCGTAACTTTTAAGAAATTACAAAATGGCCCAAAACGCCCGAAAATCACGATACGTGATCGAATAACCAAACCGAAGTTCACAACACGTCTAACAAAGTTAAACGGACTTACATGAAACTCGAAACAACAGTTTCGAATGAGATTCGCAAGAATCGAACTCAAGTGCGGAAAAGTCGCCAAAAAGTACGGAACTCAAAAAAACGACACCGAAACGAACTCGGATGACAAAAAGTGCAGAATTAATCATTCTCGGAATGACGAAACGGTCATGAGCGAGCCGTCAAAATAGACTTCCGCCAAAAAAAAGAAATTACCGGAAATCGAAATTACGGGTTTTACATGGATCGTCGAGAAATATTTTTAAAAAAATAGAAACAATAATCGTGGACACAACACTAGTTACTTAGCTAATACTAGTCAATTTAGTACTGGTTTGCTAAGATCTCAAACCAATTTAAATTTTTATTTTTTGAAAACTTGGGAACATCACTCAATTAAATATATATTGACATCCGTACGGTTGGATCGTCGATAAATATTTTTAAAAAAATAGAAACAATAATCGAGGACAGAGCACTAGTTACTTAGCTAGTACTAGTCAATTTAGTATTGGTTTGCTAAGATCTCAAACCAAATTAATTTTTTATTTTTTGAAAATTTGAGAACATCACTCAATTAGATATATATTGACATCCGTACGGTTGGATCATCGAGAAATATTTTTTAAAAAATAGAAACAATAATCGAGGACAGAACACTAGTTACTTAGCTAATACTAGTCAATTTAGTATTGGTTTGCTAAGATCTCAAACCAAATTAATTTTTTATTTTTTAAAAATTTGAGCACATTACTCAATTAGATATATATTGACATCCGTACGGTTGGATCGTCGAGAAATATTTTTAAAAAAATAAAAACAATAATCGAGGACAAAGTACTAGTTACTTAGCTAGTACTAGTCAATTTAGTATTGGTTTGCTAAGATCTCAAACCAAATTAATTTTTTATTTTTTTAAAATTTGGGAACATCACTCAATTAGATATATATTGACATCCGTACAGTTGGATCGTCGAGAAATATTTTTAAAAAAATAGAAACAATAATCCACAACAGAGCACTAGTTACTTAGCTAGTACTAGTCAATTTAGTATTGGTTTGCTAAGATCTCAAACCAAATTAATTTTTTATTTTTTGAAAATTTGAGAACATCACTCAATTAGATATATATTGACATACGTATGGTTGTATCGTCGAGAAGTATTTTTAAAAAAGTAGAAATAATAATCCACGACATAGCACTAGTTACTTAGCTAGTACTAGTCAATTTAGTATTGGTTTGCTAAGATCTCAAACCATAATAATTTTATATTTTTTGAAAATTTGGCAACATCACTCAATTATATATATATATATATTGACATCCGTATGGTTGGATCATCGAGAAATATTTTTTAAAAAATAGAAACAATAATCGAGGACAGAGCACTAGTTACTTAGCTAGTACTAGTCAATTTAGTATTGGTTTGGTAAGATCTCAAACCGAATTAATTTTTTATTTTTTGAAAATTTGGGAACATTACTCAATTAGATATATATTGACATCTGTACAGTTGGATCGTCGAGAAATATTTTTAAAAAAATAGAAACAATAATCGTGGACAGAGCACTAGTTATTTAGCTAGTACTAGTCAATTTAGTACTGGTTTGCTAAGATCTCAAACCAAATTAATTTTTTATTTTTTTTAAAATTTGGGAAAATCACTCAATTAGATATATATTGACATCCGTATGGTTGGATCGTCGAGAAATATTTTTAAAAAAATAGAATCAATAATCCACGACAGAGCACTAGTTACTTAGCTAGTACTAGTCAATTTAGTATTGGTTTGCTAAGATCTCAAACCAAATTAATTTTTTATTTTTTTAAAATTTGGGAACATCACTCAATTAGATATATATTGACATCCGTATGGTTTGATCGTCGAGAAATATTTTTTAAAAAATAGAATCAATAATCCACGACAGAGCACTAGTTACTTAGCTAGTACTAGTCAATTTAGTATTGGTTTGCTAAGATCTCAAACCAAATTAATTTTTTATTTTTTTAAAATTTGGGAACATCACTCAATTAGATATATATTGACATCCGTACAGTTGGATCGCCGAGAAATATTTTTAAAAAAATAGAAACAATAATCCACAACAGAGCACTAGTTACTTAGCTAGTACTAGTCAATTTAGTATTGGTTTGCTAAGATCTCAAACCAAATTAATTTTTTATTTTTTGAAAATTTGAGAACATCACTCAATTAGATATATATTGACATACGTATGGTTGTATCGTCGAGAAGTATTTTTAAAAAAGTAGAAATAATAATCCACGACATAGCACTAGTTACTTAGCTAGTACTAGTCAATTTAGTATTGGTTTGCTAAGATCTCAAACCATATTAATTTTATATTTTTTGAAAATTTGGGAACATCACTCAATTAGATATATATATATATATATATATATATATATATATATATATATATTTATATTGATATCCGTATGGTTGGATCATCGAGAAATATTTTTTAAAAAAATAGAAACAATAATCGAGGACAGAGCACTAGTTACTTAGCTAGTACTAGTCAATTTAATATTGGTTTGCTAAGATCTCAAACCAAATTAATTTTTTATTTTTTGAAAATTTGGGAACATTACTCAATTAGATATATATTGACATGTGTATAGTTGGATCGTCGAGAAATATTTTTAAAAAAATAGAAACAATAATCGTGGACAGAGCACTAGTTATTTAGCTAGTACTAGTCAATTTAGTACTGGTTTGCTAAGATCTCAAACCAAATTAATTTTTTATTTTTTTTAAAATTTGGGGAAATCACTCAATTAGATATATATTGACATCCGTATAGTTGGATCGTCGAGAAATATTTTTAAAAAAAATAGAAACAATAATCCACGACAGAGCACTAGTTACTTAGCTAGTACTAGTCAATTTAGTATTGGTTTGCTATGATCTCAAACCAAATTAATTTTTTATTTTTTGAAAATTTGGGAACATCACTCAATTAGATATATATATATATATATTGACATCCGTACGGTTGGATCATCGAGAAATATTTTTTAAAAAATAGAAATAATAATCGAGGACAGAGCACTAGTTACTTAGCTAGTACTAGTCAATTTAGTATTGGTTTGCTAAGATCTCAAACCAAATTAATTTTTTATTTTTTGAAAATTTGGGAACATCACTCAATCATATATATATTGACATCCGTACGGTTGGATCGTCGAGAAATATTTTTAAAAAAATAGAAACAATAATCGAGGAAAGAGCACTAGTTACTTAGCTAGTACTAGTCAATTTAGTATCGGTTTGCTAAGATCTCAAACCAAATTAATTTTTTATTTTTTTAAAATTTAGGAACATCACTTAATTATATATATATTGACATCCGAATGGTTGGATCGTCGAGAAATATTTTTTAAAAAATAGAAACAATAATCGAGGACAGAGCACTAGTTACGTAGCTAGTACTAGTCAATTTAGTATTGGTTTGCTAATATCTCAAACCAAATTAAGTTTTTATTTTTTGAAAATTTGGGAACATTACTCAATTAGATATATATTGATATCCGTACGGTTGGATCTTCGAGAAATATTTTTAAAAAAATAGAAACAATAATTGAGGACAGAGTACTAGTTACTTAGCTAGTACTAGTCAATTTAGTATTGGTTTGCTAAGATCTCAAACCAAATTAATTTTTTATTTTTTGAAAATTTGAGAACATCACTCAATTAGACATATATTGACATCCGTACGGTTGGATTATCGAGAAATATTTTTAAAAAAAAAATAGAAACAATAATCCACGACACAGCACTAGTTATTTAACTAGTACTAGTCAATTTAGTATTGGTTTGCTAAGATATCAAACCAAATTAATTTTTTATTTTTTAAAAATTTGGGAACATCACTCAATTAGATATATATTGACATCCCTACGGTTGGATCTTCGATAAATATTTTTAAAAAAATAAAAACAATAATCGAGGATAGAGTACTAGTTACTTAGCTAGTACTAGTCAATTTAGTATTGGTTTGCTAAGATCTCAAACCAAATTATTTTTTTATTTTTTTAAAATTTGGGAACATCACTCAATTAGATATATATTGACATCCGTACAGTTGGATCGTCGAGAAATATTTTTAAAAAAATAGAAACAATAATCCACAACAGAGCACTAGTTACTTAGCTAGTACTAGTCAATTTAGTATTGGTTTGCTAAGATCTCAAACCAAATTAATTTTTTATTTTTTGAAAATTTGAGAACATCACTCAATTAGATATATATTGTCATACGTATGGTTGTATCGTCGAGAAGTATTTTTAAAAAAATAGAAATAATAATCCACGACATAGCACTAGTTACTTAGCTAGTACTAGTCAATTTAGTATTGGTTTGCTAAGATCTCAAACAATATTAATTTTATATTTTGTGAAAATTTGGGAACATCACTCAATTATATATATATATATATATATGTATTGACATCCGTACGGTTGGATCATCAAGAAATATTTTTAAAAAAATAGAAACAATAATCCACGACACAACACTAGTTACTTAACTAGTACTAGTCAATATAGTATTGGTTTGCTAAGATCTCAAACAAAATTAATTTATTATTTTTTGAAAATTTGGGAACATCACTCAATTAGATATATATTCCCATTCGTATGGTTGGATCGTCGAGAAATATTTTTAAAAAAATAGAAACAATAATCGAGGACAGAGCACTAGTTACTTAGCTAGTACTAGTCAATTTAGTATTGGTTTGCTAAAATCTCAAACCAAATTAATTTTTTATTTTTTGAAAATTTGGGAACATCACTCAATTAGATATATATTGACATCCGTATGGTTGGATCGTCGAGAAATATTTTTAAGAAAATAGAAACAATAATCCACGACAGAGCACTAGTTACTTAACTAGTACTAGTCAATTTAGTATTGGTTTGCTAAGATCTCAAACAAAATTAATTTTCTATTTTTTGAAAATTTGGGAACATCACTCAATTAGATATATATATATTCACATCCGTACGGTTCGATAGTCGAGAAATATTTTTAAAAAAATATAAATAATAATCTACGATAGAGCACTAGTTACTTAGCTAGTACTAGTCAATTTAGTATTGGTTTGCTAATATCTCAAACCAAATTAATTTTTTATTTTTTGAAAATTTGGGAACATCACTCAATTAGATATATATTGACATCCGTACGGTTAGATTGTCGAGAAATATTTTTAAAAAAATAGAAACAATAATCCACGACACAGCACTAGTTACTTAACTAGTACTAGTCAATTTAGTATTGGTTTGTTAAGATCTCAAACCAAATTAATTTTTTATTTTTTGAAAATTTGGGAACATCATTCAATTAGATATATATTGACATCCATATGGTTGGATCGTCGAAAAATATTTTTAAAAAAATAGAAACAATAATCCACGACAGAGCACTAGTTATTTAGCTAGTACTAGTCAATTTAGTATTGGTTTGCTAAGATCTCAAAAGAAATTAATTTTTTATTTTTTGAAAATTTGGGAACATCACTCAATTAGATATATATTGACATCCGTACGGTTGGATCGTCGGGAAATATTTTTAAAAAAATAGAAACAATAATCCACGACACACCACTAGTTACTTAACTAGTACTAGTCAATTTAGTATTGGTTTGCTAAGATCTTAAACAAAATTAATTTTTTATTTTTTGAAAATTTGGGAACATCACTCAATTAGATATATAATGACATATGTACGATTGGATCGTCGAGAAATATTTTTAGAAAAATATAAATAATAATCTACGATAGAGCACTAGTTACTTAGCTAGTACTAGTCAATTTAGTATTGGTTTGCTAAGATCTCAAACCAAATTAATTTTTTATTTTTTGAAAATTTGGGAACATCACTCAATTAGAAATATATTGACATCCGTACGGTTGGATCGTCGAGAAATATTTTTAGAAAAATAGAAACAATTATCGAGGACACAGCACTAGTTACTTAGCTAGTACTAGTCAATTTAGTATTGGTTTGTTAAGATCTCAAACCAAATTAATTTTTTATTTTTTGAAAATTTGGGAACATCACTCAATTAGATATATATTGACATCCGTACGGTTGGATCATCGAGAAATATTTCTAAAAAAATAGAAACAATAATCGAGGACAGAGCACTAGTTACTTAGCTAGTACTAGTCAATTTAGTATTGGTTTGCTAAGATCTCAAATCAAATTAATTTTTTATTTTTTGAAAATTTGGGAACATCACTCAATTAGATATATATTGACATTCGTATGGATCTATCATCTAGAAATATTTTTAAGAAAATAGAAACAATAATCCACGACAGAGCACTAGTTACTTTGCTAGTACTAGTCAATTTAGTATTGGTTTGCTAAGATCTCAAACCAAATTAATTTTTTATTTTTTGAAAATATGGAAATATTACTAAATTAGATATATATTGACATCCGTATGGTTAGATCGTCGAGAAATATTTTTAAAAAAATAGAAACAATAATCCACGACAGAGCACTAGTTACTTAGCTAGTACTAGTCAATTTAATATTGGTTTGCTAAGATCTCAAACCAAATTAATTTTTTATTTTTTAAAAATTTGGGAACATCACTCAATTAGATATATATTCACATTCGTATGGTTGGATCGTCGAGAAATATTTTTAAAAAAATAGAAACAATAATCGAGGACAGAGCACTAGTTACTTAGCTAGTACTAGTCAATTTAGTATTGGTTTGCTAAGATCTCATACCAAATTAATTTTTTATTTTTTGAAAATTTGGGAACATCACTCAATTAGATATATATTGACATCCGTATGGTTGGATCGTCGAGAAATATTTTTAAGAAAATTGAAACAATAATCCACGACAGAGCACTAGTTACTTAACTAGTACTAGTCAATTTAGTATTGGTTTGCTAAGATCTCAAACCAAATTAATTTTTTTATCTTTTTGAAAATTTGGGAACATCACTCAATTATATATATATATTAACATCCGTACGGTTGGATCGTCGAGAAATATGTTTAAAAAAATAGAAACAATAATCCACGACAAAGCACTAGTTACTTAGCTAGTACTAGTCAATTTAGTATTGGTTTGCTAAGATCTCAAACCAAATTAATTTTTTATTTTTTGAAAATTTGGAAACATCACTCAATTAGATATATATTGACATCCATTTGGTTGGATCGTCAAGAAATATTTTTAAAAAAATAGAAACAATAATCCACGATAGAGCACTAGTTACTTAGCTAGTACTAGTCAATTTAGTATTGGTTTGCTAAGATCTCAAACCAAATTAATTTTTTATTTTCTGAAAATTTGGGAATATCACTCAATTAGATATATATTGACATCCGAACGGTTGGATCGTCAAGAAATATTTTTAAAAAAATAGAAACAATAATCGAGGACAGAGCACTAGTTATTTAGCTAGTACTAGTCAATTTAGTATTGGTTTGCTAAGATCTCAAACCAAATTAATTTTTTATTTTTTGAAAATTTGGGAACATTACTCAATTAGACATATATTGACATCCGTACGGTTGGATCATCGAGAAATATTTTTAAAAAAAATAGAAACAATAATCCACGACACAGCACTAGTTATTTAACTAGTACTAGTCAATTTAGTATTGGTTTGCTAAGATATCAGACCAAATTAATTTTTTATTTTTTGAAAATTTGGGAACATCACTCAATTAGATATATATTGACATCCGTATGGTTGTATCTTCGAGAAATATTTTTAAAAAAATAGAAACAATAATCCACGACAGAGCACTAGTTACTTAGCTAGTACTAGTCAATTTAGTATTGGTTTGCTAAGATCTCAAACCAAATTAATTTTTTTTTTGAAAATTTGGGAACATCACTCAATTAGATATATATTGACATCCGTATGGTTGGATCGTCTAGAAATATTTTTAAAAAATAAAAACAATAATCCACGACAGAGCACTAGTTACTTAGCTAGTACTAGTCAATTTAGTATTGATTTGCTAAGATCTCAAACCAAATTAAATTTTTATTTTTGAAAATTTGGGAACATCACTCAATTAGATATATATTGACATCCGTACGGTTGGATCGTCGACAAATAGTTTTAAAAAAATAGAAACAATAATCCACGATAGAGCACTAGTTACTTAGCTAGTACTAATCAATTTAGTATTGGTTTGCTAACATCTCAAACCAAATTAATTTTTTTATCTTTTTGCAAAATTTGGGAACATCACTCAATTATATATATATTGACATCCATATGTTTGGATCGTCGAGAAATATTTTTAAAAAAATAGAGACAATAATCCACGACAGAACACTAGTTACTTAGCTAGTACTAGTCAATTTAGTATTGGTTTGCTAAGATCTCAAACCAAATTAATTTTTTATTTTTTGAAAATTTGGGAACATCACTCAATTAGACATATATTGACATCCGTACGGTTGGATCATCGAGAAATATTTTTAAAAAAAATAGAAATAATAATCCACGACAGAGCACTAGTTATTTAACTAGTACTAGTCAATTTAGTATTGGTTTGCAAAGATATCAAACCAAATTAATTTTTTATTTTTTAAAAATTTGAGAACATCACTTAATTACATATATATTGACATCCGTACGGTTAGATCTACGAGAAATATTTTTAAAAAAATAGAAACAATAATCCACGATAGAGCACTAGTTACTTAGCTAGTACTAGTCAATTTAGTATTGGTTTGCTAAGATCTCAATCTAAATTATGTTTTTATTTTTTGAAAATTTAGGAACATCACTCAATTATATATATATTGACATCCGTACGGTTGAATCATCGAGAAATATTTTTAAAAAAATAAAAACAATAATCCACGACAGAGCACTAGTTACTTAGCTAGTACTAGTCAATTTAGTATTGGTTTGCTAAGATCTCAAACCAAATTAATTTTTTATTTTTGAAAATTTGGGAACATCACTCAATTAGATATATATTGACATCCGTATGGTTGGATCGTCGAGAAATAGTTTTAAAACAATAGAAACAATAATCCACGACAGAGCACTAATTACTTAGCTAGTACTAATAAATTTAGTATTGGTTTGCTAACATCTCAAACCAAATTAATTTTTTTATCTTTTTGAAAAATTTGGGAACATCACTCAATTATATATATATTGAAATCCGTATGGTTGGATCGTCGAGAAATATGTTTAAAAAAATAGAAACAATAATCCACGACAGAGCACTAGTTACGTAGCTAGTACTTGTCTTTTTTGTATTTGTTTGCTAAGATCTCAAACCAAATTAATTTTTTATTTTTTGAAAATTTGGAAACATCACTCAATTAGATATATATTGACATCCGTATGGTTGGATCGTCGAGAAATATTTTTAAAATAATAGAATCAATAATCCACGACAGAGCACTAGTTACTTAGCTAGTACTAGTCAATTTAGTATTGGTTTGCTAAGATCTCAAACGAAATTAATTTTTTATTTTTTGAAAATTTGGGAACATTACTCAACTAGATATATATTGACATCCGTACGGTTGGATCGTCGAGAAATATTTTTAAAAAAATAGAAACAATTATCGAGGACAGAGCACTAGTTACTTAGCTAGTACTAGTCAATTTAGTATTGGTTTGCTAAGATCTCAAACCAAATTAATTTTTTATTTTTTGAAAATTTGGGAACATCACTCAATTAGATATATATTGACATCCGTACGGTTAGATTGTCGAGAAATATTTTTAAAAAAATAGAAACAATAATCCACGACACAGCACTAGTTACTTAACTAGTACTAGTCAATTTAGTATTGGTTTGTTAAGATCTCAAACAAAATTAATTTTTTATTTTTTGAAAATTTGGGAACATCATTCAATTAGATATATATTGACATCCATATGGTTGGATCGTCGAAAAATATTTTTAAAAAAATATAAATAATAATCTACGACAGAGCACTAGTTACTTAGCTAGTACTAGTCAATTTAGTATTAGTTTGCTAAGATCTCAAACCAAATTAATTTTTTATTTTTTGAAAATTTGGGAACATCACTCAATTAGATATATATTTACATTCATATGGTTGGATCGTCGAGAAATATTTTTAAAAAAATAGAAACAATAATCCACGACAGAGCACTAGTAACTTAGCTAGTACTAGTCAATTTAGTATTGGTTTGCTAAGATTTCAAACCAAATTAATTTTTTATTTTTTGATTGGAAACATCACTCAATTAGATATATATTGACATCCGTACGGTTGGATCTTCGAGAAATATTTTTAAAAAAATAGAAACAATAATCGAGGACAAAGCACTAGTTACTTAGCTAGTACTAGTAAATTTAGTATTGGTTTGCTAAGATCTCAAACCAAATTAATTTTTTTTATCTTTTTGAAAATTTGGGAACATCACTCAATTAGATATATATTGATATCCATACGGTTGGATCGTCGAGAAATATTTTTAAAAAAATAGAAACAATAATCCACGACAGAGCACTAATTACTTAGCTAATACTAGTCAATTTAGTATTGGTTTGCTAAGATCTCAAACCAAATTAATTTTTTATTTTTGAAAATTTGGGAACATCACTCAATTAGATATATATTGACATCCGTACGGTTGGATCGTCTAGAAATAGTTTTAAAAAAATAGAAACAATAATCCACAACAGAGCACTAGTTACTTAGCTAGTACTAATCAATTTAGTATTGGTTTGCTAACATCTCAAACCAAATTAATTTTTTTATCTTTTCGTAAAATTTGGGAACATCACTCAATTATATATATATTGACATCCATACGGTTGGATCGTCGAGAAATATTTTTTAAAAAATAGAAACAATAATCCACGACAGAGCACTAGTAACTTAGCTAGTACTAGTCAATTTAGTATTGGTTTGCTAAGATCTCAAACCAAATTAATTTTTATTTTTCAAAATTTGGGAACATCACTCAATTAGATATATATTGACATCCGTGCGGTTGGATCGTCGAGAAATATTTTTAAAAAAATAGAAACAATAATCGAGGACAAAGCACTAGTTACTTAGCTAGTACTAGTCAATTTAGTATTGATTTGCTAAGATCTCAAACCAAATTAATTTTTTTATCTTTTTGAAAATTTGGGAACATCACTCAATTAGATATATATTGATATCCATACGGTTGGATCGTCAAGAAATATTTTTAAAAAAATAGAAACAATAATCCACGACAGAGCACTAGTTACTTAGCTAGTACTAGTCAATTTAGTATTGGTTTGCTAAGATCTCAAACCAAATTAATTTTTTATTTTTGAAAATTTAAGAACATCACTCAATTAGATATATATTGACATCCGTACGGTTGGATCGTCTATAAATAGTTTTAAAAAAATAGAAACAATAATCCACGAAAGAGCACTAGTTACTTAGCTAGTCCTAATCAATTTAGTATTGGTTTGCTAACATCTCAAACTAAATTAATTTTTTTTATCTTTTTGTAAAATTTGGGAATATCACTCAATTATATATATATATTGACATCCATACGGTTGGATCGTCGAGAATTATTTTTAAAAAAATAGAAACAATAATCCACGACAGAGCACTAGTTACTTAGCTAGTACTAGTCAATTTAGTATTGGTTTGCTAAGATCTCAAACCAAATTAATTTTTTATTTTTTGAAAATTTGGAAACATCACTGAATTAGATATATATTGACATCCGTACGGTTGGATCGTCGAGAAATATTTTTAAAAAATAGAAACAATATTCGAGGAAAGAGCACTAGTTACTTAGCTAGTAGTCAATTTAGTATCGGTTTGCTAAGATCTCAAACCAAATTAATTTTTATTTTTTTAAAATTTGGGAACATCACTCAATTATATATATTGACATCCGTATGGTTGGATCGTCAGAAATATTTCTTAAAAAATAGAAACAATAATCGAGGATAGAGCACTAGTTACGTAGCTAGCACTAGTCAATTTAGTATTGGTTTGCTAAGATCTCAAACCAAATTATTTTTATTTTTGTAAATTTGGGAACATCACTCAATTATATATATATTGACATTTGTACGGTTAGATCGTCGAGAAATATTTTTAAAAAATAGAAACAATAATCGAGACAGAGCACTAGTTACTTAGCTAGTACTAGTCAATTTAGTATTGGTTTGCTAAGATCTCAAACCAAATTAATTTTTATTTTTAAAAATTTGGGAACATAACTCAATTAGACATATATTGACATCCGTACGGTTGGATCATCGAGAAATATTTTTAAAAAAATAGAAACAATAATCACGACACGACTAGTTATTTAACTAGTACTAGTCAATTTAGTATTGGTTTGCAAAAATATCAAACCAAACTAATTTTTTATTTTTTAAAAATTGGGAACATCACTCAATTAGATATATATTGACATCCGTACGGTTAGATCTTCGAGAAATATTTTTAAAAAAATAGAAACAATAATCCACTATAGAGCATTAGTTACTTAGCTAGTACTAGTCAATTTAGTATTGGTTTGCTAAGATCTCAATCCAAATTAATTTTTTATTTTTTGAAAATTTGGGAACATCACTCAATTATATATATATTGACATCCGTACAGTTGGATCGTCGAGAAATATTTTTAAAAAAATAAAAACAATAATCCACGACAGAGCACTAGTTATTTAGCTAGTACTAGTCAATTTAGTATTGGTTTGCTAAGATCTCAAACCAAATTAATTTTTTATTTTTTGAAAATTTGGGAACATTACTCAATTAGACATATATTGACATCCGTACGGTTGGATCATCGAGAAATATTTTTAAAAAAAATAGAAACAATAATCCACGACACAGCACTAGTTATTTAACTAGTACTAGTCAATTTAGTATTGGTTTGCTAAGATATCAGACCAAATTAATTTTTTATTTTTTGAAAATTTGGGAACATCACTCAATTAGATATATATTGACATCCGTATGGTTGTATCTTCGAGAAATATTTTTAAAAAATAGAAACAATAATCCACTGACAGCACTAGTTACTTAGCTAAGATTAGTCAATTTAGTATTGGTTTGCTAAGATCTCAAACCAAATTAATTTTTTTGAAAATTTGGGAACATCACTCAATTAGATATATATTGACATCCGTATGGTTGGATCGTCTAGAAATATTTTTAAAAATAAAAACAATAATCCACGACAGAGCACTAGTTACTTAGCTAGTACTAGTCAATTTAGTATTGATTTGCTAAGATCTCAAACCAAATTAAATTTTTATTTTTGAAAATTTGGGAACATCACTCAATTAGATATATATTGACATCCGTACGGTTGGATCGTCGATAAATAGTTTTAAAAAAATAGAAACAATAATCCACGATAGAGCACTAGTTACTTAGCTAGTACTAATCAATTTAGTATTGGTTTGCTAACATCTCAAACCAAATTAATTTTTTTATCTTTTTGCAAAATTTGGGAACATCACTCAATTATATATATATTGACATCCATATGTTTGGATCGTCGAGAAATATTTTTAAAAAAATAGAGACAATAATCCACGACAGAACACTAGTTACTTAGCTAGTACTAGTCAATTTAGTATTGGTTTGCTAAGATCTCAAACCAAATTAATTTTTTATTTTTTGAAAATTTGGGAACATCACTCAATTAGACATATATTGACATCCGTACGGTTGGATCATCGAGAAATATTTTTAAAAAAAATAGAAATAATAATCCACGACAGAGCACTAGTTATTTAACTAGTACTAGTCAATTTAGTATTGGTTTGCAAAGATATCAAACCAAATTAATTTTTTATTTTTTAAAAATTTGAGAACATCACTTAATTACATATATATTGACATCCGTACGGTTAGATCTACGAGAAATATTTTTAAAAAAATAGAAACAATAATCCACGATAGAGCACTAGTTACTTAGCTAGTACTAGTCAATTTAGTATTGGTTTGCTAAGATCTCAATCTAAATTATGTTTTTATTTTTTGAAAATTTAGGAACATCACTCAATTATATATATATTGACATCCGTACGGTTGAATCATCGAAATATTTTTAAAAAAATAAAAACAATAATCCACGACAGAGCACTAGTTACTTAGCTAGTACTAGTCAATTTAGTATTGGTTTGCTAAGATCTCAAACCAAATTAATTTTTTATTTTTGAAAATTTGGGAACATCACTCAATTAGATATATATTGACATCCGTATGGTTGGATCGTCGAGAAATAGTTTTAAAACAATAGAAACAATAATCCACGACAGAGCACTAATTACTTAGCTAGTACTAATAAATTTAGTATTGGTTTGCTAACATCTCAAACCAAATTAATTTTTTTATCTTTTTGAAAAATTTGGGAACATCACTCAATTATATATATATTGAAATCCGTATGGTTGGATCGTCGAGAAATATGTTTAAAAAAATAGAAACAATAATCCACGACAGAGCACTAGTTACTTAGCTAGTACTAGTCAATTTAGTATTTGTTTGCTAAGATCTCAAACCAAATTAATTTTTTATTTTTTGAAAATTTGGAAACATCACTCAATTAGATATATATTGACATCCGTATGGTTGGATCGTCGAGAAATATTTTTAAAATAATAGAATCAATAATCCACGACAGAGCACTAGTTACTTAGCTAGTACTAGTCAATTTAGTATTGGTTTGCTAAGATCTCAAACGAAATTAATTTTTTATTTTTTGAAAATTTGGGAACATTACTCAACTAGATATATATTGACATCCGTACGGTTGGATCGTCGAGAAATATTTTTAAAAAAATAGAAACAATTATCGAGGACAGAGCACTAGTTACTTAGCTAGTACTAGTCAATTTAGTATTGGTTTGCTAAGATCTCAAACCAAATTAATTTTTATTTTTGAAAATTTGGGAACATCACTCAATTAGATATATATTGACATCCGTGCAGTTAGATTGTCGAGAAATATTTTTAAAAAATAGAAACAATAATCCACGACACAGACTAGTTACTTAACTAGTACTAGTCAATTTAGTATTGGTTTGTTAAGATCTCAAACAAAATTAATTTTTATTTTTTGAAAATTTGGGAACATCATTCAATTAGATATATATTGACATCCATATGGTTGGATCGTGAAAAATATTTTTAAAAAATATAAATAATAATCTACGACAGAGCACTAGTTACTTAGCTAGTACTAGTCAATTTAGTATTAGTTTGCTAAGATCTCAAACCAAATTAATTTTTTATTTTTGAAAATTTGGGAACATCACTCAATTAGATATATATTTACATTCATATGGTTGGATCGTCGAGAAATATTTTTAAAAAATAGAAACAATAATCCACGACAGAGCACTAGTAACTTAGCTAGTAGTCAATTTAGTATTGGTTTGCTAAGATTTCAAACCAAATTAATTTTTTATTTTTTGATTGGAAACATCACTCAATTAGATATATATTGACATCCGTACGGTTGGATCTTCGAGAAATATTTTTAAAAAAATAGAAACAATAATCGAGGACAAAGCACTAGTTACTTAGCTAGTACTAGTAAATTTAGTATTGGTTTGCTAAGATCTCAAACCAAATTAATTTTTTTTATCTTTTTGAAAATTTGGGAACATCACTCAATTAGATATATATTGATATCCATACGGTTGGATCGTCGAGAAATATTTTTAAAAAAATAGAAACAATAATCCACGACAGAGCACTAATTACTTAGCTAATACTAGTCAATTTAGTATTGGTTTGCTAAGATCTCAAACCAAATTAATTTTTTATTTTTGAAAATTTGGGAACATCACTCAATTAGATATATATTGACATCCGTACGGTTGGATCGTCTAGAAATAGTTTTAAAAAAATAGAAACAATAATCCACAACAGAGCACTAGTTACTTAGCTAGTACTAATCAATTTAGTATTGGTTTGCTAACATCTCAAACCAAATTAATTTTTTTATCTTTTCGTAAAATTTGGGAACATCACTCAATTATATATATATTGACATCCATACGGTTGGATCGTCGAGAAATATTTTTTAAAAAATAGAAACAATAATCCACGACAGAGCACTAGTAACTTAGCTAGTACTAGTCAATTTAGTATTGGTTTGCTAAGATCTCAAACCAAATTAATTTTTTATTTTTTCAAAATTTGGGAACATCACTCAATTAGATATATATTGACATCCGTACGGTTGGATCGTCGAGAAATATTTTTAAAAAAATAGAAACAATAATCGAGGACAAAGCACTAGTTACTTAGCTAGTACTAGTCAATTTAGTATTGATTTGCTAAGATCTCAAACCAAATTAATTTTTTTATCTTTTTGAAAATTTGGGAACATCACTCAATTAGATATATATTGATATCCATACGGTTGGATCGTCAAGAAATATTTTTAAAAAAATAGAAACAATAATCCACGACAGAGCACTAGTTACTTAGCTAGTACTAGTCAATTTAGTATTGGTTTGCTAAGATCTCAAACCAAATTAATTTTTTATTTTTGAAAATTTAAGAACATCACTCAATTAGATATATATTGACATCCGTACGGTTGGATCGTCTATAAATAGTTTTAAAAAAATAGAAACAATAATCCACGAAAGAGCACTAGTTACTTAGCTAGTCCTAATCAATTTAGTATTGGTTTGCTAACATCTCAAACTAAATTAATTTTTTTTATCTTTTTGTAAAATTTGGGAATATCACTCAATTATATATATATATTGACATCCATACGGTTGGATCGTCGAGAATTATTTTTAAAAAAATAGAAACAATAATCCACGACAGAGCACTAGTTACTTAGCTAGTACTAGTCAATTTAGTATTGGTTTGCTAAGATCTCAAACCAAATTAATTTTTTATTTTTTGAAAATTTGGAAACATCACTGAATTAGATATATATTGACATCCGTACGGTTGGATCGTCGAGAAATATTTTTAAAAAAATAGAAACAATATTCGAGGAAAGAGCACTAGTTACTTAGCTAGTACTAGTCAATTTAGTATCGGTTTGCTAAGATCTCAAACCAAATTAATTTTTTATTTTTTTAAAATTTGGGAACATCACTCAATTATATATATTGACATCCGTATGGTTGGATCGTCGAGAAATATTTCTTAAAAAAATAGAAACAATAATCGAGGATAGAGCACTAGTTACGTAGCTAGCACTAGTCAATTTAGTATTGGTTTGCTAAGATCTCAAACCAAATTATTTTTTTATTTTTTGTAAATTTGGGAACATCACTCAATTATATATATATTGACATTTGTACGGTTAGATCGTCGAGAAATATTTTTAAAAAAATAGAAACAATAATCGAGGACAGAGCACTAGTTACTTAGCTAGTACTAGTCAATTTAGTATTGGTTTGCTAAGATCTCAAACCAAATTAATTTTTTATTTTTTAAAAATTTGGGAACATAACTCAATTAGACATATATTGACATCCGTACGGTTGGATCATCGAGAAATATTTTTAAAAAAAATAGAAACAATAATCCACGACACAGCACTAGTTATTTAACTAGTACTAGTCAATTTAGTATTGGTTTGCAAAAATATCAAACCAAACTAATTTTTTATTTTTTAAAAATTGGGAACATCACTCAATTAGATATATATTGACATCCGTACGGTTAGATCTTCGAGAAATATTTTTAAAAAAATAGAAACAATAATCCACTATAGAGCATTAGTTACTTAGCTAGTACTAGTCAATTTAGTATTGGTTTGCTAAGATCTCAATCCAAATTAATTTTTTATTTTTTGAAAATTTGGGAACATCACTCAATTATATATATATTGACATCCGTACAGTTGGATCGTCGAGAAATATTTTTAAAAAAATAAAAACAATAATCCACGACAGAGCACTAGTTACAATAATCCACGACAGAGCACTAGTTACTTAGCTAGTACTAATCAATTTAGTATTGGTTTGCTAACATCTCAAACCAAATTAATTTTTTTATCTTTTTGTAAAATTTGGGAACATCACTCAATTATATATATATATTGACATCTGTATGGTTGGATCGTCGAGAAATATTTTTAAAAAAATAGAAACAATAATCCACGACAGAGCACTAGTTACTTAGCTAGTACTAGTCAATTTAGTATTGGTTTGCTAAGATCTCAAACCAAATTAATTTTTTATTTTTTGAAAATTTGGAAACATCACTCAATTAGATATATATTGACATCCGTATGGTTGGATCATCGAGAAATATTTTTAAAAAATAGAAACAATAATCCACGACAGAGCACTAGTTACTTATCTAGTACTAGTCAATTTAGTATTGGTTTGCTAAGATCTCAAACGAAATTAATTTTTTATTTTTTGAAAATTTGGGAACATCACTCAACTAGATATATATTGACATCCGTACGGTTGGATCGTCGAGAAATATTTTTAAAAAAATAGAAACAATTATCGAGGACAGAGCACTAGTTACTTAGCTAGTACTAGTCAATTTAGTATTGGTTTGCTAAGATCTCAAACTAAATTAATTTTTTATTTTTTTATAATTTGGGAACATCACTCAATTAGATATATATTGACATCGGTACGGTTAGATCGTCGAGAAATATTTTTAAAAAAATAGAAACAATAATCCACGACACAACACTAGTTACTTAACTAGTACTAGTCAATTTAGTATTGGTTTGTTAAGATCTCAAACAAAATTAATTTTTTATTTTTTGAAAATTTGGGAACATCATTCAATTAGATATATATTGACATCCTTATAGTTGGATCATCGAGAAATATTTTTAAAAAAATATAAATAATAATCTACGACAGAGCACTAGTTACTTAGCTAGTACTAGTCAATTTAGTATTGGTTTGCTAAGATCTCAAACCAAATTAATTTTTTATTTTTTGAAAATTTGGGAACATCACTCAATTAGATATATATTGACATCCATATGGTTGGATCGTCGAGAAATATTTTTAAAAAAATAGAAACAGTAATCCACGACAGAGCACTAGTAACTTAGCTAGTACTAGTCAATTTAGTATTGGTTTTCTAAGATCTCAAACCAAATTAATTTTTTATTTTTTGAAAATTTGGGAACATCACTCAATTAGATATATATTGACATCCGTACGGTTGGATCGTCGAGAAATATTTTAAAAAAAATAGAAATAATAATCGAGGACAAAGCACTAGTTACTTAGCTAGTGCTAGTCAATTTAGTATTGGTTTGCTAAGATCTCAAACCAAATTAATTTTTTTATCTTTTTGAAAATTTGGGAACATCACTCAATTAGATATATATTGATATCCATACGGTTGGATCGTCGAGAAATATTTTTAAAAAAATAGAAACAATAATCCACGACAGAGCACTAGTTACTTAGCTAGCACTAGTCAATTTAGTATTGGTTTGTTAAGATCTCAAACCAAATTAATTTTGTATTTTTTAAAAATTTGGAAACATCACTCAATTAGATATATATTGACATCCGTACGGTTGGATCATCGAGAAATATTTCTAAAAGAATAGAAACAATAATCGAGGACAGAGCACTAGTTACTTAGATAGTACTAGTCAATTTAGTATTGGTTTGCTAAGATCTCAAACCAAATTAATTTTTTATTTTTTGAAAATTTGGGAACATCAATCAATTAGATATATATTGACATCCGTATGGTTGGATCATCGAGAAATATTTTTAAAAAAATAGAAACAATAATCCACGACAGAGCACTAGTTACTTAGCTAGTACTAGTCAATTTAGTATTGGTTTGCTAAGATCTCAAACCAAATTAATTTTTATGTTTTGAAAATATGGAAACATTACTAAATTAGATATATATTGACATCCGTATGGTTGGATCGTCGAGAAATATTTTTAAAAAAATAGAAACAATAATCCACGACAGAGCACTAGTTACTTAGCTAGTACTAGTCAATTTAGTATTGGTTTGCTAAGATCTCAAACCAAATTAATTTTTTATTTTTTGAAAATTTGGGAACATCACTCAATTAGATATATATTCACATTCGTATGGTTGGATCGTCTTGAAATATTTTAAAAAAAATAGAAACAATAATCGAGGACAGAGCACTAGTTACTTAGCTAGTACTAGTCAATTTAGTATTGGTTTGCTAAGATCTCAAACCAAATTAATTTTTTATTTTTTAAAAATTTGGAAACATCACTCAATTAGATATATATTGACATCCGTATGGTTGGATCGTCGGGAAATATTTTTAGAAAAATAGAAACAATAATCCACGACAGAGCACTAGTTACTTAACTAGTACTAGTCAATTTAGTATTGGTTTGCTAAGATCTCAAACCAAATTAATTTTTTATTTTTTGAAAATTTGGGAACATTATTTAATTAGATATATATTGACTTCCGTACGGTTGGATCGTCGATAAATATTTTTAAAAAAATAGAAACAATAATCCACGACAGAGCACTAGTTACTTAGCTAGTACTAGTCAATTTAGTATTGGTTTGTTAAGATCTCAAACCAAATTAATTTTTTTTGAAAATTTGTGAACATAACTCAATTATATATATATTGACATCCGTACGGTTGGATCTTCTAGAAATATTTTTAAAAAAATAAAAACAATAATCCACGACAGAGCACTAGTTACTTAGCTAGTACTAGTCAATTTAGTATTGGTTTGCTAAGATCTCAAACCAAATTAATTTTTTATTTTTGAAAATTTGGGAACATCACTCAATTAGATATATATTGACATCCGTACGGTTGGATCGTCGATAAATAGTTTTAAAAAAATAGAAACAATAATCGAGGATAGAGCACTAGTTACTTAGCTAGTACTAGTCAATTTAGTATTGTCTACATATAGTAATATAAATTGGTGCAAAGTACATAAGATGTACAACTTTAATAATTTTATATTTTCAGTAATTGTAAAATTATATAAATATTTTCGACCCTTGGATTAAAGTTGTTGTAATCTGGACCATTAATTTTTTCATTTATCACTCGTCCCCTTCCAAAATCATTTCTCACTCTCACATTTCTCTCATTTCTCTCTCTTCGATTTTCTGAACCCTAGACCAGAACCCGCGACCTTTCTCTTCGATTTCTCACTCTCACATTTTCTGACCGAAGTTGTTGTAATCGTTCACTTTGCAAACTCAGACTGATGCACTAGGCCGATAGTTGCCCTTCCTCTACCAGCTTCAAACATTTCTGAGCTCCCTCATATTTTTAGCTCTCTCTATGCGACGATTTCTAAACGATTCTCATCGGTACTCTCTCTCTCTCATCGACGATTTGGATATTGGGTTTTTTTGTGGTTCTTTCTCTGTATATGTTGTGCATGCATCAGTTTTTATTGTTTTATAGTTTTATAGTATATGTTCTGTTTATCTGGTGTATATTTCATGCTTGTTTAATGAATTCTGTATACTTAATGTTTGGGTATTGGGTATTTGGTGTATTTTTCATGCTTGTTTAATGTTGGTTCTGATTTGATTATTCGGTTATATGTTAATGATGTTTCAGTGTTTTGATTTGGTTATTGTGAACTCGATTTTTTTGACACTTATGATGAAATTTGATTGTATAAAATACTTAGTGTCTTGATTGGGTATTGTGAAATACTATGTTGGATAAAATACCATGCTTTTAAACAGTGCTATTTGTTAGATTTAATATGTTTACGATATATTTGATTCAATCTTTCGATAATATTATATCTCGTGAATCTTTTTGGTGTCCAGATTAATTATGGCGCCTTCAAAGAGGACAAAATCTACTCCCACTCGTACTACCTTAAACATGTTGAAGGCACTAAAAAAGAACAAGTCGGTGGGGTCAGAACAGGTGAAGGAAACGGCGGTGAAGCTTGGCCAATCAAATTCCTCCCCTGAGTCTGTTAAAAAGAAGGCCATTTCCACAAACCTACAAAGTATAATATCTAAGAAAAGGAAACGTGGGAATGAAGCGGTGCCTGACAAGAGAGGACTCAAGCTCTTAAAACGTGGAGCTGTTACAATGCATATGATTGTATGGCGTAACATCCTGAGCATCAAGCTCCCGGTGCCTTTTAATGCAAAGGGTGAGCCGTACGGTAAAGTGGCCTCTGAAATGCAATCTTATATTGGAGTTCTTGCCAGAACTAAAGCCCCAATATGGTATGATTCATGGTTATGTGTTCCGAAAGAAAGGAAAAATAAAATATGGGATTGTGTGCAGGTAAAGTAAATTGCATTACTAGTACTTAAATACATATGTGCTACCTGCAACCTAACTACTAACAATTCTTATGAATGTAGATGGCGTACGAAGTACCGCCAACAACAAGAAAGATGGTGTTGAAATCCGCGGGCCAGAAGTGGAGGGAGTTTAAAAGCCGTTTATCAAAACATTATGTCCTTCCATACAACCATGAGCGTGAGTTTTTAGAGTTTCCTCCAGCAGACTACTCATTTATCGAGAAGGTGCACTGGGACATTTTCGTTGCTGACCGTCTATCCGATGAATTCAATGTGAGTTTTTTTTATTTTGTTTGGTTACAAAGTACTTAGAAGGTGCACTGGGACATCTTTGTTGCTAATATTTTACTGTTTGTTATATAGAAAAGGTGCTCAGTAATAAGCAGAAAGATCGAAGGAAGCTAAATAAATAACCTCACTGCATGTCTCGCAAGGGTTATGCTAACCTAGAACAAGAAATGGTTGGTGATCATTTGGTGCCTTTATTAATTTTTTCTGACACTCTGAATTATTGCTTAATATTAATTTCTCAAACATTTTTATTCATGCAGTCTCAAGACAATCCTGAAACGGAGATAGATCGATCTTCTACCTGGCTCCGTGCGCGGTAGGATAAAGATGGGAACTATAAGTCGGACAAAATTAAAGAAATTGCTGAAGAGATTGTAACTTATTTATGTTCAAGCCATAAGGTTTAATTTGAGCAATATTTTTTTTATAATGGGAATTTTTGTACTGTATATTGTTGACATTAAAAAATCAGATGTCTGGCAATTATGATTCGTACTTGGGGATTATTTGTTAGCTGTAAATCAGATTAATTTTTTATTGCAAAACAATCATGATCACTACTCTGGCCCTGGACTTTCTCCAGGGTACCACATATTTCACTATAAGATCCGTGGGCATTTGGATTTTTATATTTCACTATAATTTATGTTATTACTAACCTACTTTCATTTTTTGTTAATTTCTAGACGAATATGAAAAAGAGAGTCAGTGATGGGGACGTGACAGAGGAAGGCACTGATGATGTCTTGACAAAGGTGCTCGGTAAGCCTGAGCATCGAGGACGAGTCCGTGGCCAAGGGACTCATGTAAAGCAGTCTGTGTACTTCAATCTTCCGAATCAAAGGAAGAAAAGGTCAGTTGATGAGAGGATCCAAGATGGTATTCAGAAGTTTATGAAAGAAGAAACCGAAAGGATTGTTCGAGAGCGAGATGAATTTTGGGCTACAGAGATGGCAAAGCTGAAAGTGGTTCTTTGTGGAAAGAATATTAAGTCTGACCAGAGTCCGAATGTTGAATCACATCAAGGAAGCTGTTCCAAAGGTGCACATAACATTATGAAGGAGTTGGTGTTGGAAGGTGTTAAGAAAAAACTAGATCTTGTTATTAATGAAGTTGAGGAAAAATGTGGTGAGAAGAAGAATGAAGTTGCAGAGAAGGTTGAGGTTGAGGAGAAGAATGTGGAGGCTGCGGATGTTTTAATAGTGCAGGATAATTTGGTTGATGGGAATGTTTGTAAGGAAGATCCATTAGCAGTTAAGTGTGTAGAGTGGGAATTAGCTATCGGCTTCCCCACCAATGTTGTTGCTTATGAAAATGTTGATAAAATGTGTAAAGTTCTTCATGGGAAACGACTATCAGTAGAGAATGCACGAGTCTATATTACTCGTGTAATCCAAGGATCTGCTAAGATTCCTTTCCCCATTGAAGATGAGATCACGACTGTGGAACAGGCTGTGGGAACGTTTATTGAGTGGCCAAGACACCTCATTCAAGAAGTGAAGACAAGCACTACTACAGTGAAAGGAAATCAGAAGGTTAATTTCTATTTTCGTTTACTTAACGGAACAACTTTTCTTACTATTTCACTTTGTGTTCTGAATTTTCTTTTTACTTTTTCCTTTTAAGGGAGGAAAGAAAATTTTAGAATAGAAGTATAAGAAGGTGACAGATTGTGTCAATGTACCAGCGTATGTGTTGGACATGGGTCCTGATTACCCCCTAGTTTGAAGCGTTTGTGGGTTTGGGCAAAAGATGCCTTGAAGGACGGCCAAGCAACCACTTTTGAGCTATGTGAAGAAGCTTTTGGATCAACCAAAAAACAGTGTTTGTTTTTATCGGACATCCATGCTTTATGCTCTGGAGGTGAAATATCAGGGTCCGCCATTTGCATTTTTATCAAGTAAGTGTCTAGTCTAAGTTCAAAAATTATTCGTTGACTTTGTCAATATTTTTTTAATTTTTTTTGGATTCGTGTTAATAATTGTTTACTTTCTATATAGTTTATTGGAGTAATTTTTGAAAAAGAACAAGATGTCTGAAATGGTAGCGTTCGTTGATCCTGCCAACATAGGCACCCTCGGTTGTGGTAATGCTGGAGAGAGGTCGCGTGCACTATCTTTCAGATTCAAGAATGCTAAACCAGGCCAATTTTTTCTGCTGCCTTATAACAGTGTGTGAGTACTTATTTTTACATTTTTTGCCATCTATATTATTTATAAAAAAAGATATCTATTTTTTTACTTGTGCTATTATTATTAATATCCATCTATATTTATGGTGTTCACGATTTACTAGGAATCATTGGGCGCTAACTGCTGTCAATCCTGATTCACAAATAGTTTACCACATGGACCCGTTGAAGCGCCGAATTACAAGTGAAGAATGGATTGAAGTGATTGATAAGTGAGTACCTCATCAGAAATTTATTTAATTTTAAATTGCTTTAACAATTAAGGAAAAATCTAGTAGTTGATTTATATTATATTGTGGTAGTGCCATCACACTTTACAAGGACAGTGCCAAGAAGATGCTAAAGAAGAAAATAGTGTGGGATAATCTTGCGGTAATATAGTTTTCGTATATTCACCGGTTTCTCTGATTTCCACAAGAGTAGTGTAGATATATATAAAATTTTTTATGTTCTTCAGTGTGTTCCTCTCCAAACTGGGAACCACGACTGTGGTTTATTTGTGATGCACTATATGAAAGATATATGCCTGGATAAGGAACTTAAATTTCATGTGAAAGTAAAAATTGAATTTTGTTAAGCCTTGCATATATGTCCTTGTGTTCTGTGATGAAGATATGTGACTTGCAGTATTTTTGTTCCATTTTTCAGTGGCTAAGGAGGAGCAACATGGCATATGGCATTGATGACCTCAATGAGATAAGGATTGACTGGGCGAAGCACTTCATGAAGAATCATGCTCATTAAACGGTCATAAATGTGTATTTTTGGTTGTTGGAATTTACTGAATATTAGTTTGGTTGGATAGTTGTTGGTAATGTTATGGTGAATTGGTTAGTATTAGTTGGTAATGAAACGATGAATTGGTTTGGATTGTTTTGTGTTTTCTTGCAATGGTTGTTGATGGCATAGTATAGCCTAGTTTTGTTTGTATATATAAAACCATTGTGTAGCATGCTTTTAGACAATACCTAAGCTTCACAAAAGTATCGTGTGTTCTAATAAAAGCAATGCCTTTAAAAACCAAACCATTGTAAAAATAAAGCTCATACAACAACAGGGGAAAAAACCATTGTCTAGTGCCAAAGAATGAAAAAAATAAACATTGTAAAAATGTTGTATGTAGATAATCAGACAACATTCTGAAAATCTGAAGACCATTGTTAAACAACTAAAGGCACATTATGACAAAAATTTGTAGGGTTGAATACAACATAGTGAGACAACATGTTTTAAATACTATACCGTTGTCTAGATGAGTCAAACCCAACCATTCTCCACTAAACAAACCATTATCTAACATAAAAACAACAACTATATTTGCAGAAGAAACCATTGTACAAAGATAATTAAAATAAGGTGTTTGCAATTTAAAAGTGTAGTGTGAAAGACATATCACAACAGTATTGGTAAATGAAACCCTTGTATAAGGTATGAAGGAATTAGAGTTTGCACTGAACAAACCGTTGTCTTCTTTATCTAACAATAACCAAAATGAAATGAAAAAGGCTCGTTGTAGGTCTTGATTTACTACACTTTCTATAAGGACTGTTGTTGTTATTAGATATTAGACAACATTTTTGTAAGTAGTGACTGTAGTCGAAAGGCAATTCACACAACAGATTTTGTACCGTTGTCTGAGGCACCTAAGAGACGGTGTCTCAATAGACAACGGGAAAACAGGAGGTTACACAACGGGCAAAACCCGTTGTCTGATGCAGTTTTTCTTGTAGTGTACTCTAATAACAAACTAAACGTCACAGGCACATCTTCTACTGAACCCTTAAGTCAAAGGTCCACGTATATTATCACAACCTTTCGATTCGTCATCGACTCTCCGAGAGTGAATACCGTGTGACTGAATCGAGTATGAGTCGTGTTCGAGTATACTAGTCCCACCAATATACTTATAACTATGCTATCAAGACATGCACATGTCCTAGCATCAGTTATACAAGTCTTATTAAAACTTAATGCCCATTTAAGTTTATTGACTTGCAAACGATTTACGTAAATAAACTTTAAACACCTCCAGTGCATAATATCTTATCCCATAACGAGAATGGAATATTTTATTTATTTACATGGACTTCACTTCAATGTTTACCAAGTCAAGAATGCAATTGAAATAGAATAAACAGTGAATGAATCGTATTGCCTTTTTATAAATTATTCCATAATTACAAGTACAATGCCCCTACTCTCTCATCCCCTGAGTGGCATTCGAGGGCATATTCCTAACAATCTCCCACTTGCACTCAATGCCACATATCATGGTATCCAATACCCATTTTCTTTAGATGTCTTTCCAAGACAGCCTGAGATAATGGCTTAGTCAGTGGGTCAGAGACTTTGTAACACCCTAAACTAGGCGACTATTACAGTGCCGTGGACCCCCGACTGGGACCCACCAGGCGAATGAGAATTAATGACTTAATTAATATAATCGTAGTACCGAACCACACATTATATCATCCATTACTCCGATGAGGAGTTTCATTACAATACACCCAAGATAATACAGAATACAAGTATATTTTATATGGAGATAAAATATACAACACTGAATAAAAGTGAGTATTCAAACGGAAGTCTGTAGCGGAAATAAAATGAAGAATATGAATGACAGAAAAGGACTGGGCCCTCCTACTAGTATCACTGGGACTCCTCGCTGTCAACGTTCTCTTCCCGTGCTTTAGCCTTGCCATGACCTGAAAACAACATTCCCCAACAATACTCAAGAGTTGAATATACACAATCATGATATATCTTAATTATGAAATTAAGCTGAAGAGAGGCATCGTAGTACGCCCGTAATGGTATGTGCATGTGCACAAGACGAGTGACCGGACACACCCGCCCTTGTACCTAATTTGTCTCACGGAGGTACGTTACCGTGTGCACAGTCCATTGTGTCGGTGAACCCGAACACGTGACCATCATATGCCTGACTAAAAATTCCACACATCACCACCCGACCATGCAATACGAACCCAGAAGGTCAAATGAACGAGAATGACCATGATGAATATTAATGAATAACAATCCGACAAAGTCAAGAATGACTCACCGAGATGAAATAATAGTGAAGTGAGTGATAGCTCAATGAAATGATTGGAACCGTCGTTCCTCGTGAATGAAGTGATTATTCGACAATTACAAGTCTCAATACGGTTAATACATTATGAATGAGTTATGATTATGAATGAACAACAACGAAAAGGATGAATATCCTTTTAACCGAGTAAGAATTAACTTACACAATACCGGTGAAGAATGTCCTACCTCAAAAAAACATCCTACAATGAGATGTCGGTCGCTCGAACAATCATGAATAACACAATTACCAACAATCCGCTCAATATACACAACAAGCACGATTATAACAAACTCAAAACGTCAATATGAACCCAAATAATCCGATGATAATCCTTAACAATACATAATTACAAGTATATCACTTCATATATCATAATCATCACGTCCAAACATCATAACCCAACACAAAATCGAAATCCAAAGTGTTGAAGAATTTACCTCTTGAAGATCCAAATACTTTGATCTGGTGAAATCGTGTTAAATCGACTATCCAAGCTTCACAAACGAATGAAGATGATGAAAACCGAACACCCAAGTGATTGATGATGAAAAATCTCTCCCTCAAGCTCTCTCTCTCGGAAACAAGGTGAAGAAATGAGAAAAATGAGCTCAAAGTCCCATCCAAGTCCTTAAGTACTGCTATGGTTACGGCTGTAACTCGGCCTACTTACGACCGTAACATCCCCAAGTCAACGGCCTTACGGCCATAACCAGCTAACTCATACGGGCGTAACTCGCCCTCGTCGAAACGTCTGCCGACAGACATACGACCGTACCGCACATGCTTTACGGACGTAACTAGACCGTTACGGCCGTACTCGGCAAGGCTTACGGGCGTATGAAACCTTCGTCGAAACTGACTGGGCACACTGCTCGAATCGTATGGACGTAACTGGCCAAGCCTTACGGCCGTACCTGCCTCATCTTACGACCGTATGCCGCAACCCTTGCGACCGTAAGCCCTCTTCGTCCGACATGTCCTGAAAACCATAAACGCATGTTACAGCCATAACCTGCCCATCCTTACGGCCGTATCTCACCTTCGGCCAAAATATCCTTAAGCCAACGAATGCATGTTACGGCCGTAATGCATGATAAGTTACGGCCGTAACTCACTACTGGAAATGCCACAATCCGACAACTCTGTTTCTCATTACGAAAGGTGAATGATCCGACATACAATACTTGTATGAATGTAATTAAGTCCAATAACACGCGAAAGATGATACTTCTAACACAAGACTACCATTCAAGATGATTATGATAATACTCTCGTCTCGATCCTCAAACGGAGATGAATGACAATCGGTAACTGATACACGGTTAAAATATACCAACGATGAAAATAAATGAATGAATCATGAATGATGAGTGATTATTAATGAGTGAAAATTATTGAGTGACAATGACTGACTAATAATTACTGAATGATAATGAATGAATTACAACCGGGTATTACATACTCCCCCCTTAAAAAGAGTTTCGTCCCCGAAACTAAGGGTCAAACAATTCGGGATAACTCTCCCACATGCTATCTTCGGTTTCCCAAGTAGCCTCTTCGACTCCGTCTCTAGACCACTGAATCTTGACCAAAGGAATCGTCTTGTTCCTCAACTGTTTGATTCGCCGCTCTAAAACTCGTATAAGATGCTCCTCATACGAATGATCATCCGTGATCTCGATCTCGTCGAACTGAACTATGTGACTCGGGTCGGAAACATACTTCCACAACTGAGAGACGTGAAACACATTATGAATTCGGCTCAATGCCGGAGGTAAAGCCAATCGATAAGCCAGACTGCATACTCGATCCAAAATCTCAAACGGTCCGATGAATCTCGGACTCAACTTTCCCCGCTTCCCGAAATGGAAGATACCTCGACTAGGGAATACCTTGACCAAAACGTGGTCACCTGCCTCGAACTCTAGTGGTCGACGACGATTATCTGCATATGATTTCTGTCGACTCTGAGTGGTCAACAATCGACTTCTGATCAAATCTACCTTCTCACGGGCGGCTATAAGCATATTGGGCTCGGTGCCGATTGATTCTGACAAGTCATCCCAACACAAAGGAGACCAACAACGACGACCGTACAAGGCCTCGTAAGGTGCCATCTTAATCGAAGCATGCCAGCTGTTATTGTATGTGAACTCAATCTATGGTAGTTGGGCTTCCCAATCGTGTTTCTAATCGAGGACGCATGCCCTCAACAGGTCCTCCAATGTCTGAATAGTCCTCTCTGATTGTCCATCGGACTGAAGATGAAAAGCTGTGCTGAAATTAAGCTGAGTTCCCATGGCACGATGAATTGATTTCAAAAAATGTGACACTAATCGCCCGTCACAATCAGAAATGATACTCTTAGGAGTACCATGCAATCTCACTATCTCTTTGATGAACAACTGGGCAAGTCTCTCAGGACCCCACATATCCTTAATCTCGAGGAAATAAGCTGACTTAGTTAAACGGTCCCCAACTACCCAAATTGTATTCATGCCACGACGACTCGTTGGCAAACTCGTGATGAAGTCCATAGAAATATCTTCCCATTTCCACTCTCGAATAGGGAGAGGTTTCAGCATACCCGCCGTTCGCTGATGTTCTATCTTGACTTGCTGACAGGTTAAACATCTCGAAACAAATTCTACGACTTCTCGCTTCATACTACTCCACCAGTAATTTTGTTTCAAGTCATTGTACATCTTGCTAGACCCCGGATGAATGGAATAAGGGGTAGCATGAGCTTCTCTCAAAATCGAGTTTTTCAACTCGTCATTCGCCGGTATGCATAACCGGTTCCTAAATCGCAAAAGTCCATCATCGTGGACCATAAATCCAGGGGCTTTCCCCTGAGCCACATCCTCTCGGATGCGCAACAAAAACGGGTCTGAACCCTGATTCTCCCTGATTCCCTCCTCAAGTGGCGATGAAATCTCCAACATGCAAAGTTGCCCTTGCACTCGCTGTAACCAGACCTCGATCTCAGGTCTAAAGAATTCCTGCTGAAGCTCCTTCTGAACTGTTAGACGAGCAAGCATTTGCTCCTGAATGGACTTGCGACTCAAGGCATCGGCGACCACGTTCGCTTTGCCCGGGTGGTACAGGATCTCAATATCATAATCTTTGATTAGTTCCAACCACCGCCTATGTCGCATATTTAACTCCTTCTGAGTAAATATATACTTCAAACTCTTATGATCGGTGAATATTTGACAGGTAACGCCATAAAGATAATGGCGCCAAATCTTCAATGCGAACACCACGGTTGCTAGCTCCAGGTCATGGGTCGGATAATTAACCTCGTAAGGTCTCAATTTCCGTGAATCATAAGCAATAACTTTCCTATTCTGCATTAATACACATCCAAGACCGTGTCCGGATGCGTCACTATAAACCACGAATCCCTCCGTCCCTTGCGGCAAGGAAAGGACAGGTGCTGAAATTAACCGGCTCTTGAGTTCCTCAAAACTCCATTGACACGCGTCGGACCATGTGTATTTCTTATCCTTCCGCAGAAGGTTTGTCATGGGTTGAGCAATTTTAGAAAATCCTTCCACAAACCGCCGATAATAACCGGCTAATTTGAGAAAGCTTCGGATTTCCTTAACGTTCTTCGGAGGTATCCAATCTCGGATAGCCTCCGTCTTCTGAGGATCAACACGCACACCGTCTGATGAAATTACATGTCCGAGAAACGTCACTTCAGACATCCAGAACTCACATTTGGAAAACTTTCCATAGAGTTGCTCTCGTCTCAACACGTCGAGAACCTGATGAAGGTGAACCTCGTGCTCTCCTCGGTCACGAGAATAAATCAAAATGTCATCAATGAAGACAACCACAAACTGATCCAAATAATCAATGAAAACCCGATTCATTAGCTCCATGAACACTGCAGGTGCATTAGTTAACCCAAACGACATTACCACAAACTCATAATGACCATAGCGTGTTTGAAATGCCGTCCTTGCGATATCCGACTCTCGAATTCACAACTGATGATATCCAGATCTTAAGTCGATCTTGGAAAATACTGAAGCTCCCTGAAGTTTATCTAAGAGATCATCAATACGGGGTAGAGGATATTTATTCTTGATCGTCACCCTGTTCAACTCCCGATAATCAATACACAAACGAAATGAACCGTCCTTCTTCTTGACAAATAACACTGGTGCTCCCCACGGGGATGCACTTGGTCGGATATAACATTTCTCAGTCAAATCCTCCAATTGATTCTTCAACTCCTGCATTTTGGTCGGGGCCATCCGATACGGTACCTTCGATATTGGAGACGTACCAGGCTCCAACTCAATCGTGAATTCCACATCTCTCTGTGGAGGCAAACCAGGTAACTCGTCTGGAAATACGTCGGCATATTCTCTCACTACCGGAATATCCGCCAGCATTATTGATGATTTCTCAGTCTTGGTCATATAGCACCAATAACCAACACACCCCTGACTGAGTAATTTCACTGCTTTCATCAAGTTGATGACTCTCCCGGAATAACTGGGATTACCTCCCTGAAAAACACATTCAACCCCATCGTCTGAAATGATAGTGACCATAGGCTTACACACACTAATGATGGCATCGTGACGATCCATCCAATCAATACCCAAGATGACGTCGTCTCTCGGTAAATCTACCACGATCAGGTCTGCTAACCAATCACGGCCATGAAGTTGAATCGGACAATTCTTAATCTCATGATTCCCGTTAATTCGTCCACCATCAGGTAGACCAATGACATACTGCTCACAACTAGTAGCACTACCCAGACGTAGTCTACTCAAACATGACTCGGAAATGAATGAATGCGATGCACCAGTATAAAAAGGGTACACACAGGTTGAGATAGAATATCGAGTGTACATGAGATCATCCGGGCCTCCAGATCGTCGATCTTCTTCATCTCATAAATTCGGGGCTTGCTGGCCCCCGAACCGGATGCTCCCGTCTGATAGCTCTTGGCTCCGCCTTTGTTCGCTCCTGTCGTCTTGAGCAGCATCGAGTGTCCCGATTATGAGCTATTGGCGCTTTGGGACCTGAGATGACGCCAGAGTAGGTTTGGAGTCCCTTCGGCAAAAACGGGCCTTATGCCCAGCAATCCCACAGTTATGGCATGTGATAGTCTGCCTCGGACACTTGGCACTGACATGACCAAGTTCTCCACATTTGAAATAGGTGATGGCTGAACTGGCCACTCGGGACTGCGATTCCCCGGGTCTGGGCGCCACAGGAGGTCGCTCAGGGAAAGTAGAGCCCGCACGAGGCTTCTTGAAGGTTGCCTGACCGCCTTCAGACTGATTACGATTCTTTGACTTCTTGCTAGTAGATGAAGGTTGCTGCTTAGCAATCTCCTTAGCATTAAGCTCATAAGTAAGAGCTTTCTCGATGAATTCGTCTAGAGTGGTGCAATTGTGATTAAGTAACTACAACCGCATACGGGGTTTCAACCTCTTGCTGAAATACTTGATCTTGTCCACCTCGGAGTGAATAATAGATGAGGCGAAAGGAAAAAGTTCCTAAAATTTCTCGGTGATGGCGAGAACATCCTCGTCTGCTGAGGGGTCGGGAGTGAGTAATTCTGATAACTTGGCCTCTCTGAGTGGGGCCGGATAATACCTCTCCATCATTAGAGTCTTGAATTGATCTCAAGTATATGATCCGTCGGTGGGCTTCAATGATAACTACCATGAATGAGCGCTCTTACCCAGATAGTAAGTCGCAACTGAAACTTTGTGTCCTTCGGGACATTCTACCATAGCAAATAACTTTTCGAAATGCTCGAGCCAATGAACAATATCCGCCAGCTCAGATGAGCCCTCAAAAGTAGGTGGCCTTTGGCGAGAGATGTCGCCAAAAATACTGCTTACACCCCTCTTTTGCCCCTGAGGTGGCGGCGGAGGAGCCTGCTGATTCTGAGCTGTTGAATTCTACATCGTCTCCATGAGGCGTGCCATCTGTGTCATCTAGGACATCATGCCCTGCATAAAAGCGAGTGGATCAACCCGAACACCTTCTGATTGAGCTGTGTCCCGGGTACGACTCCCTGATAGTGAATGATCATTTCTGGGTGAATGAGTGGCAGTGTCGCTGCTCGATGAATTAGCATTATTCCTCGCGTTCGCGTGTGTATTCACACGAGCTCTCGGATTTCGGCCCGCACCGCGGACTCTACCCCCGCGTCCTCTGCCTGCTCTCTTCATACTGAAGTAGGAAAGTCACATAATAATTATAGCTCTCGTATGAATATCACATTCTGATTACGTCGTGAAATGATGAAAATGAGCATACGCGCTCTAACACAGTGATTACATGAATGATTAACTGAGGTGACATGATTATCTGATGAAATTATTGAAATGATTATCATGAACAAGTTAACAAGATTAATGATACGATCCTTACGATCAACAACTGAGCAATGAAATGAACTGAGTGATTAATGAGTTAACATGATCGATATGATCAAAATGAAAATGATGATTGAGGATTGTTGACTGTAGAATGATGAATGCGTGATTCTTATTGCTAGAAATTATACCATGGTGTTAGAAATCTTACTGTTCTTTGGTCTGAGGGGCTCGATTCTTGCACAGGTCACACGTGATGCGAAAGCCCAATGATACTAGTCTGATGAACGATGATTTCAATGAGACATGACTCGGAAGGTAGTATTCAAAACCACGCTCCGATACCAACTCTGTAACACCCCAAACTAGGCGACTATTACAGTGCCGTGGACCCCCGACTGGGACCCACCAGGCGAATGAGAATTAATGACTTAATTAATATAATCGTAGTACCGAACCACATTATATCATCCATTACTATGATGAGGAGTTTAATTACAATATACCCAAGATAATACAGAATACAGTTATATTTTATATGGAGAAAATATACAACACTAAATAAAAGTGAGTATTCAAACGGAAGTCTGCAGCGGAAATAAAATGAAGATTACGAATGACAGAAAAGGACTGGGGCCCCCTACTAGTATCACTGGGACTCCTCGCCATCAACGTTCTCTTCCCATGCTTTAGCCTTGCCATGACCTGAAAACAACATTCCCCAACGGGGTCAGTTACACAGAACAACAATCCTCAAGAGTTTAATATACACAATCATGATATATCTTAATTATGAAATTAAGTTGAAGAGGGGCATCGTAGTAAGCCCGTAATGGTATGTGCATGTGCACAAGATGAGTGACCGGACACACCCGCCTTCGTACCTAATTAGTCTCACAGAGGTACGTTACCGTCTGCACAGTCCATTATGTCGGTGAACCCGAACACGTGACCATCATATGCCCGACTAAAAATTCCACACATCACCCCCCGGCCACGCAATACGAACCCAGAAGGTCATATGAACGAGAATGACCATGATGAATATTAATGAATAACAATCCGACAAAGTCAAGAATGACTCACAGAGATGAAATAATAGTGAAGTGAGTGATAGCTCAATGAAATGATTGGAACCGTCGTTCCTCATGAATGAAGTGATTATTCGACAATTACAAGTCTCAATACGATTAATACATTATGAATGAGTTATGATTATGAATGAACAACAACGAAAGAGATGAATATCCTTTTAACCGAGTAAGAATTAACTTACACAATACTGGTGAAGAATGTCCTTCCTCGAACAAATGTCCTACAATGAGATGTCGGTTACTCGAACAACCTTGAATAACACAATTACCAACAATCCTCTCAATATATGCAACAAGCACGATTATAACAAACTCAAAACGTCGATATGACAAATCCAAGTTCATTGGGGTATTATGACAAACACGTTGTAAACAATCTTCGATTGTTTACCACCAATTCTCGATTCATCGATACCAAACTTCCAAGGAGTGTTTCAATCGAACAAATCATCTTCAACATAATCCATAATCCAAAATGAATACCCAAATCGAGATTTCAAACAACACCTAATCGAAAATCCCCAAATCCAAATCAATATTCAAGGTGTTTTTGAATAAACCCAAATAATCCGATGATAATCCTTAACAATACATAATTACAAGTATATCACTTCATATATCATGATCATCATGTCCAAACATCATAACCCAACACAAAATCGAAATCCAAAGTGTTGAAGAATTTACCTCTTGAAGATCCAAATACTTTGATCCGGTGAAATCGTGTTAAATCGACTATCCAAGCTTCACAAACGAATGAAGATGATGAAAACCTAACACCCAAGTGATTGATGATGAAAAATCTCTCCCTCAATCTCTCTCTCTCGGAAACAAGGTGAAGAAATGAAAAAAATGAGCTCAAAGTCCCATCCAAGTCCTTAAGTACTGCCATGGTTACGGCTGTAACTCGGCCTACTTACGGCCGTAACATCCCCAAGTCAACGGCCGTAACCAGCCAACTCATACGGGCGTAACTCGCCCTCATCGAAATGTCTGCCGATAGACATACGGCCGTATCGCACATGCCTTACGGGCGTAACTAGAATGTTACGGCCGTACTCGGCAAGGCTTACGGGCGTATGAAACCTTCGTCGAAACTGACCGGGCAACCTGCTCGAATCGTACGTCCGTAACTGGCCAAGCCTTACGGCCGTACCTGCCTCATCTTACGGCCATAAGCCGCATCCCTTATGGCCGTAAGCCCTCTTCATTCGACATGTCCTGAAAACCACGAACGCATGTTATGACCGTAGCCTGCCCATCCTTACGGCCGTGTCTCAGCTTCGTCCAAAATATCCTTAAGCTAATGAATGCATGTTACGGCCATAATGCATGATAAGTTACGGCCGTAACTCACTGCTGGAAATGCCACAGTCCGACAACTCCGTTTATCGTTACGAAAGGTGAATGATCCAACATACAATACTTGTATGAATGTAATTAAGTCCAATAATACACGATAGATGATACTTCCAACACAAGACTACCATTCACGATGATTATGATAATACTGTCGTCTCGATCCTCAAACAGAGATGAATGACGATCGGTAACTGATACACGGTTAAAATATGCCAACGATGAAAACAAATGAATGAATCATGACTGATGAGTGATTATTAATGAGTGAAAATTACTGCGTGACAATGAGTGACTGATAATTAGTGAATGATAATGAATGAATTACAACCGGGTATTACACTTCTGAGTCTACTCTTTGCAATGAAACATATCCTTTTTCCACCATCTCTTGAACGATGTGGTACTTTCTATCTATATTATTGGTGTTGTGGTGAGCCCTAGGCTCCTTGGCTTGAGCGACAGCTCCATCATTATCACAGAATAGTGATATAGGCAACTTCGCATTAGGCACCACTTGAAGGTCTTGTATAAACTTTTGCATCCAAAATGCTTCTTTGCTAGCCTCTGAGGCAGCTTGATACTCTGCTTAGCAGGTGGAATCTGCAGTAGCAGTTTGCTTGGAGCTTCTTCAAGATACTTCTCCTCCATTGAGAGTAAGCAAATACCCAGATGTCGACTTTGAGTCATCATTGTCTCCTTGTAAATCAGAATGGGTGAATCTAATCACCTTCAGTTCTCCACCACCGTAAGTAAGAACCAAATATCTAGTTCTTCTTAAGTACTTAATAATGTTCTTTACGGCAATCCAATGTTCCCTTCCCGGGTTTGCTTGAAATCGACTTACCATACTCACACTGTAGGCTAAGTCTAGTCTCGTACACAACATAGCGTACATGAGGCTACCCACTGCCAAGGCATAGGGTACCTTACTCATCTCTCTCTTGTCTTCCTCACTTTGAGGACACATTTTCGTGGTGAGATGAATTCCATGTCGCATGGGAAGGAACCCTCTTTTAGATTCATCCATCTTGAATCTTCTCAGGATTTTATCTATATAGAGGTCTTGGGAAAGTCCTATCATTCTTCGTGGTCTATCTCTGTAAAGACGGATCCCTAGAATATAGGAAGCTTCTCCCAAGTCTTTCATAGATAACATTTTAGAAAGCCAAGCTTTCACAGTGCTGAGCATTGCTACGTTATTTCCTATAAGTAGAATATCATCTACATAGTACTAAGAACGCAATGTTGCTCCTACTGACCTTTTTGTAAACACATGGTTCCTTCTCATTTTGCACGAAGTTAAAATCCTTGACTGCTTCGTCAAATCGAATGTTCCAACTCTGAGAATCTTGCTTCAGCCCATAAATGGCTCGTTACAGCTTACACACTTTATGAATATTAGCTTTGGACATAAAATCCTTAGCCTATTCCATATAGTTTTCCTCCTCGAGATATACATTTAGAAAAGCCGTTTTGACGTTCATTTGCCATATTTCATAATCATAATAGATAGCAATGACAAGAATCATGCGAATCGACATGATCATAGCTACGGGCGAGAAGGTATCATGATAATCGATGCATTCTATTTGGGTATAACCCTTTGCCACAAGCCTGGCCTTATAGGCATCAACCTTTCCATCCTCATCAGTCTTTCTCTTATAGATCCATTTATTTCCAATAGTCCTCAAGCCAGTTGGAAGATCTACTAGAGTCCAGACCTAATTTGTATGCATCGAGTCTATCTCAGCTTCCATTGATTCTTGCCATTTATCGGAGTCTACATCCACTATCGCTTGGTCATAGGTGACAGGGTCATTTTCACTGCTATCAGGTGTGTCGTGGAGACCCAGTTCCTCAACATGTGTATAGCCATACCTTGTAATACCCGTAATTTTGATCCCCGGAAATTTTCTATTTTTGGCGGAAGTCTATTTTGACGACTTGCTTGGGACCGTTTCGTCATCCGAGAATGATTAATTCTACACTTTTTGTCATCCGAGTTCGTTTCGGTATCGTTCTGTTGAATTCCGTGTCCTTAATCGACTTTTTCACGTGGGAGTTCGACTTTGTTAGATCACCATTAATTTTTGGTAACTCCAAAAATTCTAAATCTTTGCAACATTATAGAACATCGAGTTAGCTTTCCAATGGTTCAAACGGTGAGTCAATCGAGTCCGGACGAGAGAGTTATGGTCGCTTTAGCTCACCGCTCGTTATTGGCGATCGGTCCGGCCGGACCGACCGTGTCGTCCGACACGGCCCGTGCCGTACTCGTCCGGAAATGCCGGAAGCTTCGTCTCGGGACCCGACCGTGTCGTCCGACACGGCCGTGCCGAACTCTTCCGGATAAGGCCGCCGGCTGACACGCCCGACCGTGTTCGGGGACACGGCCGAGCCATGCCGAGTCAGCCGTCGGACGGGTCACTATCGGAAGGCCCCTCGCGCCGCGACCGTGTCTAGCGAGACACGGTCGAGTCCCTGCCGGCCAAATGCGCGCCACGACCGTGTCAGGCCGACACGGTCGAGTCTGTCGAGCTATTTAAGGCCCAGTGATCGTTTTTCGCCATTTTTCTCCTTCTTCCACTTCTCTTGGTAATTTGTGGGTGTGTGAATCATCTATAGATGTTGTTTATGAACATATCCATGGAGTTCCTTGGGTTATATCATCAATCATTCGTCCGATAACATCCTTTGATCGAGCGAATCGTAAGATTTTCCAAATCTAATTTTGGGGATTTTGGGTATTTTGTTCGATTTCGTCCGTTTAATCCGATTTAACCTAGGATTGTGAAGGATTGATGATTATTTAGATGTATTGTATCATTTCCTTGTTATTCCATGGTTGGATCGTATCGATTCGTTGTTTTGATCGAGTTCTTGACCGACGCCTTGAAGGTGTCCTAAAATGTCATAGAGGGGTTTTCGGGCGTTCTACGATTATTCTTCCCCGTAGGATCGATGATTTATTGAATTTATGTTGTTAGGGTCAAATTCTTGTGAAGAACTCGAGTCGAAACCCTTCCGCTCGTTGTCTTCTTCGTGGTTCAAGCTTCCCGGTCGAACCGTGTTCTTCGGATCTTGATAACGTTTATTAAGGCAAGTATACATTTATGATTGTGCGTTCTCGACTTTGAAAGTAAGAGGAATTGATGGCCTGATATGAACGAACCGCTTTTACGGCATTCATAGATATATTGATGGCATATTATGAACGAACCGTTTTACGGCATTCATATATGTATTATTGGCATGTAACGAACGAACCGCTTTGACGGCATTCCTACATGTAACGGCGTATGATATGAGCGAACCGTTTCTACGGCATTCACATACGTCATAAGATTTTAGTCATTCCGAATAACTAGTCTTGAATTGATGAATTGACGGATATTGATGAATTGACGGATTACATTTACTTTATTGTCGAGAAGTATTATGTTTCATATTGTTATACTTGCACTAGCTATTCGACGGCTAACCCCTTTATGGGGAAATACGTTTCATGTATTTCGGGTTATAGGAGAGCGGACAGCGGGCACCGGATCGGCATGAAGATGATGGGCAAGTGTGATACCGTGTCTTGTCTCCTGTTATCTCTTTTGGTTTCCTCCATTCGGTGTTGTTGTCTTTGGAATGGAATTTTAAATACTCGAGTATTGTATTTCATTTCCTTGATGTTCCGGCTGTGTTGCGAGGTATTGATTGTGCGGTGATGTATATGGTTTCGTTGGTTATGGTTTTGAATACCATTTGTATCGTCTTTCATTCTATTATACGTAGACCTTATCGGTCAAGTTTATAGTTCCGCGTATGTTTAGCCTTGTGGGTCCCACGGCGGGGCTCACTGTAATATACCCTGAATAACTTGGGGTGTTACGAATATGGTATCGAGCTTAGGTTTATGGATACCTAGGGTGCCGGTCTTTTGGGTCGATTGAGTCGGCATTTGCCACAGTATCACTACTCGCCATCATCACGGTCGGCCGGTACTTGTAAGTCCTCTCACTCTTCTTGTATTTTTCTTAATCGTTTCGTTTATAGCTTGGTATTCTTGGGAATTGGTCACTTCGGGAATGTGCGATTTGGATTATACTTACGCACGTATGTGCCTTCCGAATGTTGGTGAAAGTAGGAAGAATCGTGGCCGTGGTCACGGACGTGAACTCTTCCTTGAGATTTTGTTAAATTGCTAATTGCGATATTGGTGTGTAACGGTATTATGTTGAGACTTTGTTTAGGAGTCGCATGCTAGTATCACGGGAGATCTTCACTTCCCGACTGTAAGTATGTTGTTCGGATTATTCGATAATTCAGGTTATCTTGGTGATTTTGGATTTTCCGTTGAAATGTTTGTGCAGTGATTGCAAGTTTCGAGGACGAAACTTATTTTTAAGGGGGTAGAGTGTAATACCCCGATTTTTCGGATATTTTTTTCTTTTCGCTTATATATCGATATCGTGGATGGTTAATTATGCTCAAGACGTTGTGAACGCTTGATAATGTTATTGAATTGAGTATACGTATTGATTTTCTTTGTATGCTCGTATTTGGTATGTCATGACTTTGGACAGAATTGTTGAAATTGGCTAAGTACGGAATTATTACGACGTTAATAAGGTGAGATTACGACGTAAGATTGGCATGGTTACGTCGTCAAGGCTAAGGTATTACGACGTAACGAAGGCATCGGACGTAACCGAGTCTGTGAGGCGGGTGGGACCTGCTTCGGCAACTTTCGGCGGAGAATGTTGACAGTGAGTCAACGACGTGTTACGACGTTATACGTAACGTGTTACGCACGTAACACAACCATTATCAGTAGCAAGTCAACCGTATATTACGACGTTATATGGTATGGGTTACGTCGTAATAGACTCGCAGAATGAGACAGTGAGATGGTTACGTACGCGTTATGGATTTTGGATTACGACGTTAAAGTTGTTACGTACGTTAAGGACACCTACGCACGTAATGAGAGTGCAATTTATAGATTGAAGTGTTGCCTTTCATTTCTCTCACGATCCTTTGAGATATTTCTCTCCAAAACTCGTCCCTCTTCACTTTTAAGAGTGTTCTAAACACTTTTAACATGATTGTGAGCTTGGAATCATGGAATTAGAGCTTGGTTATGGAACTATTGTTGATTCTTGAAGTGATTTCTTGTGTTATCCATATTCTATGAGGTTTATGCCGAAGGAAGATAATGATATGCTTTGAATATGTTGATTATGATTATGGAATCATAGAGATCTTGATGTTCTTGAGGCCATATGATGACTATGATGATTTAATGATTCTTGGAATGGAGTTCAATTATTCTTTCTTCGTGGTTCGTCCATGCAAGGTAATCCTCATATCCCTTTTGATAGTGGCTTATTTTTTCTTTTTGGATTACTACTTGGGAGGGAGTATGTTGGGAATCGTGTATTTTGATGTTCGTCTTATTTCAATGAAAATGCATAAATTGGACTGTACTTTTATCCGCTGCGTGAGTATTTTTGAAATGGATTTTGGTATTTTGCCAACTGAAATTTTATTTTGTAAAACCGATTCCCTAAACTGAGTTTTTGGCATTTTAACCTTGATCGTTTTGACGGTATTTGGAAAATGATTTTTTTTAGTATTTGAAAAATATTACCGTCATCGGTCTTTTGGCATTTTTGTAATAACGTGGAAAATTGTGCTTAGCCTGGTAAATCCTTGTGAGAAGGGTTTACGACGTGTAATATTCCTGTGAGGATCAGGGTGTTACGATTATGGTATCATGTGATAATGTTATACGACATTTATTGGAATTGTAATAAGAGATTTCGGATGTTGATATGATCATTGAGATCTTCTTCATATGGTGATAAGGGTTTTGTTGCAATTCTTGAGATTGTATGAATGACATGACGAAGAAAATGGTAACATGGAGATATATACCTCAGATATGTTGTTCTGAACGTGATTTCGGATATTTCATGTTCTTGAAGAACTCTTGAATTATACGAGGTGATGAAAATTTTTTTTTAGAAGTGTTGATGTTTTGAAAATGAATATGGAAAATTCATATCTAGAGCTAAACTATGTGTTGGAAATAATATTCGTATAGGAAATACGAATGTGATTATGAACTTGATGAGACCATTATTCATCTCTGAATTTGGAAGCCCATACGTATGGAACAAATATTCAAATCGAATGATTGAATTGTTTGATAACCTTTTTAATATGATTATCTATTGTTTTTGAACCAGTCGGATGATTCGAATTGATGACGGTTATAAGTAAATTTTAACGATGGATTTACGAGAAGGGAACCTTGTCAGTTCGTATTTAAGAATTGAGTTTGGAACATTTAGACCCTTATTATTGGTCCGAATTGGTTGCTGATATGATCATCATATTTCGACTCGTATTGTGGACAGGATTTGTAAGTGTCTGAGTTGGATTGTTCAGACTGTGATTAGTCGGGATATGGTGAAACGATTGAGTTCGTGGTTTGGTGGTATTGATATTGGTCGTCATCGAACCGGTTAATTATCAATCCTTCGTTTTACAATAAGATATGATGTTTGATCATAGATTATGACTGTTGTGTTGCGGTTAAGGTTGAAGGGTTCGTAGATTAACTTGGTCGAGACTGAGGGAATTCGTAAGACGAAATCAACTGAATTGGTAATGATTTTGTATTGATATCGAGACAAGTTTTATACTCGTACTAATCAATGAGACTAATTTTATCGTGTAGGCGTACGATTGTGTGTATCATTTTGGGACATGGTCTCTTTATGATTGTATTGATATCAGGGGATTGGTTGACACGACGCCGTCGGCAAATTATACCAAATGTTACTGTTGTTGTAAATGGCCGGTTCAAGGCATTATGATACTTGTTGGTAAAGTTGCTATCGATAGCCGGTTCGCGGTATCGATGTATCGATTATTATTGTTCGCGATTAATGTCGTTCTGAGACATCGTTGAATCTTTGTCATCGAATGGATCTTGCTATGATGTTGCGTTAACCGATTGGGGACGTTTGATATATCCTTTTGTCATCTCCGCTTTCGGTTGTCGGTTTAAGACACCGGACATCTATTCTATCGTATCATTGATTATCGATTGGCCGCTCTAGGGTAATCGAGGTATTGAATCGGGATTATCAAAGATAATTCCCATCCGTTGTATAATTATTATCGATTGTCCGCTCTAACGGTAATCGATATATTGAATTGGGATTATCAAATATAATTTCCAACCGTTGTCAAAAAGATAATTCCCATCCGTTGTATAATTGTTATCGATTGTCCATTCTACGGTAATCGAAGTATTGAATTGGGATTATCAACAATAATTCCCATCCGTTGAATTATTTTTGTCGTGTTGACCGATTCAAGGCGACACTATTATTCTTGTGAACTCGGTAATTTTGTGATCTTTGAAGGTTGAAGATTTTACCGAATCATTGTGTTGTGATCGTTGTTCGTGTTAATCGGTCCTTAGGGATTTTGATCCCAGAATGGTTGTCTTGAATATTGTTGGTCGTGTCGATCTTTCATTATTCGTGTCATCGTTCACTTGGTGAGTCGTATGATTTGTTTTGGATGTCTTATCCTTTGAGTTTCGTTGTCATGTTGTATCGTGACATATCCGGAATCATGTCTGCGTGCCGATTGGTTATGTGTAAGATTTTTAGCCAGGCACCCGATGGTCATGCGTGGATATTTCCGCATTGGACTGTGCACACGAGACGTAGTTCTTGAGGCTAATTAGGTACATTGTCACACGTATATTCTGGATTCCGTATACGGGGTGGACATGTGCACGAACACATTTCCGGATCGGGCGTACTGTGATGTCCCTCTTGAGCTTTATTGATTGATCGTCGTAGTCCATGTTGTATGGATATGTCCGACGATTTGCATCGTTGTTCATACGCCGAGGGGTATGTCCGATCAGTTTGCTTCTTTGAGATCTCAGATTGTGATGATTACACTTTGGGTTCGGCTTTCGAGCCATTGTGATGTATCGGTATTTCCGTTGGAGCCTTCGGGCATTGTGAATTCGTATCTTTTCGGCATTGGTTTGGTTTGCCTTCGGGTAATGTATTGTGGTGTTCTATATTGGTGATTCGCCGTTTGGGCGTAAGTTTGATTCTTGTGCATCTCGTTGAGTTTTTCCTGGTGAAATATTTCTTCTCCTACTGTTTTAAGTTTCGGACGAAACTTCTTTTAAGGAGGGTAGAATGTAATACCCGTAATTTTGATCCTAAATTTTCTATTTTTGGCGGAAGTCTATTTTGACGACTTGCTTGGGACCGCTTTCGTCATCCGAGAATGATTAATTCTACACTTTTGTCATCCGAGTTCGCTTTCGGTATCGTTCGTTGAATTCCGTGTCCTTAATCGACTTTTCACGTGGGAGTTCGACTTTGTTAGATCACCATTAATTTTTGGTAACTCCAAAAATTCTAAATCTTGCAACATTATAGAACATCGAGTTAGCTTTCCAATGGTTCAAACGGTGAGTCAATCGGAGTCCGGACGAGAGAGTTATGGTCGCTTTAGCTCACCGCTCGTTATTCGCCGATCGGCCGGCCGGACCGACCGTGTCGTCCGACACGGCCCGTGCCGCATCCCGGAAATGCCGGAAGCTTCGCCTCAGGACCCGACCGTGTCGTCCGACACGGCCCGTGCCGAACTCTTCCGGATAAGGCCGAATCGATCGCTGACACGCCCGACCGTGTTCCAGACACGGCCGAGCCATGCCGAGTCAGCCGCTCGGACGGGTCACTATCGGAAGGCCCCTCCGCGCCGCGACCGTGTCTAGCAGACACGGTCGAGTCCCTGCCGGCCAAATGCGCGCCACGACCGTGTCAGCCGACACGGCCGAGTCTGTCAAAGCTATTTAAGGCCCAAGCAATGCTTTTTTCGCCATTTTTCTCCTTCTTCCACTTCTCTTCGGTCATTGTGGGTGTGTGAATCATCTATAGATGTTGTTTATGAACATATCCATGGAGTTCCTTGGGTTATATCATCAATCATTCGTCCGATAACATCCTTTGATCGAGCGAATCGTAAGATTTTCCGTAAATCTAATTTTGGGGATTTTGGGTATTTTGTTCGATTTCGTCCGTTTAATCCGATTTAACCTAGGATTGTGAAGGATTGATGATTATTTAGATGTATTGTATCATTTCCTTGTTATTCCATGGTTGGATCGTATCGATTCGTTGTTTTGATCGAGTTCTTGACCGACGCCTTGAAGGTGTCCTAAAATGTCATAGAGGGGTTTTCGGGCGTTCTACGATTATTCTTCCCGTAGGATCGATGATTTATTGAATTTATGTTGTTAGGTCAAATTCTTGTGAAGAACTCGAGTCGAAACCCTTCCGCTCGTTGTCTTCTTCGTGGTTCAAGCTTCCTACGAACCGTGTTCTTCGGGATCTTCGGTAACGTTTATTAAGGCAAGTATACATTTATGATTGTGCGTTCTCGACTTTGAAAGTAAGAGGAATTGATGGCCTGATATGAACGAACCGTTTTTACGGCATTCATAGATATATTGATGGCATATTATGAACGAACCGTTTTTACGGCATTCATATATGTATTATTGGCATGTAACGAACGAACCGTTTTGACGGCATTCCTACATGTAACGGCGTATGATATGAACGAACCGTTTCTACGGCATTCACATACGTCATAAGATTTTAGTCATTCCGGAATAACTAGTCTTGAATTGATGAATTGACGGATATTGATGAATTGACGGATTACATTTACTTTATTGTCGAGAAGTATTATGTTTCATATTGTTATACTTGCACTAGCTATTCGACGGCTAACCCCTTTATGGGGGAAATACGTTTCATGTATTTCAGGTTATAGGAGAGCGGACAGGCGGGCACCGGATCGGCATGAAGATGATGGGCAAGTGTGATACTGTGTCTTGTCTCCGGTTATCTCTTTTGGTTTCCTCCATTCAGTGTTGTTGTACTGGAATGGAATTTTAAATACTCGAGTATTGTATTTCAGTTTCCTTGATGTTCCGGCCTGTGTTGCCGAGGTATTGATTTGTGCAGTGATGTATATGGTTTCGTTGGTTATGGTTTTGAATACCATTTGTATCGTCTTTCATTCTATTATACGTAGACCTTATCGGTCAAGTTTATAGTTCCGCGTATGTTTAGCCTTGTGGGTCCCACGGCGGGGCTCACGGCGCTGTAATATACCCTGAATAACTTGGGGGTGTTACATACCTCTCAGGTAAGTGAGACACCCTATCAGACCTTCGAAGTGGAGGTTGTGTTACAATAGGTTCGGTTCCTGATCCCTGATCAGATGTATCCTTAGGACTTTCATTATGCTCTTCCAAAGAGATATTTCTACCCGAGCCACCTTCCTGAATGAACTCATCCTCGAGGAAGTGTGCTTGTAATGACACAACAACCCTATGGTATCCTGGCATGTAGAATAGATAATCCATAGAGTCCTCTAGGTATCCAATGAAACGTTCTTTGATTGACCTCGCTTCCAGTTTGTCCACCTTAGCCTTCTTGACATAGGCTGGACATCCCCAAATCCTTATGTGATTAAGACTTGGTTTCTTACCCTTCCACATCTCATGTGGAGTGATAGGAATGGATTTGGAAGGGAATCTATTAAGGATATAGGCATCGGTTAGTAAGGCATATCCCCACAGGTAAATTGGCAAATCAGTATAATTTAACATGGAGCGAACCATGTCTAACAAAGTCCGATTTATCCTTTCTGAAACACCATTTAACTGTGGGGTTCCTGGTGGCGTGAATTGTGAAACTATTCCATGTTTCTTAAGGTCCGACCGAAGTGGCTCTATGCTCATATATTTTCCACCTCGGTCCGACCGAAGTGCTTTGATATGACATCCAGTTTGTTTTTCAACAATGGCCTTAAATTCTTTGAATTTAATAAAGGCTTCGGATTTATGTTTCATTAAGTACACAATCCCATACCTAGTATGATCATCTGTAAACGTTATGAAATATTGATATCCGTCTAGAGCCACTTCTAAAGCTCCACAAACGTCGGTATGTACCAATCCAAGTTTATCGGTAGCCCTTTCAAAAGTCCCTGTGAAGGGGGACTTAGTCATTTTGCCTCTAAGGCAAGAATCACAAGTTGGATAGGGTTCTACACCCAATGAACTTAAAAGTCCATCTTTCTCCATTTTCTGAACCTTGGTCTGACCAACATAATCAAGTCTAAGGTGCCATTTAAGAGCTTGATTAGTATCTTGCCTGCCACATTTCCTAGTTATAGTGTTCACTGTTGTTTTATTTTGCATGTTCAGATGATATAAACCATTAAACAATGTAGTCATACAACCAATTTATTTCGAAAATAAATTTTACAACTACCATTGCCAATGAAGAAACAAAATCCTTTTCGGTCCAAGACTGGAATGGATACAATATTTTTATGCCCCTTGGACAAAACAAGTACTTCATCTAATGTCAAAATAAAACCGGATTCTAAACCCAGTAGGATTGATCCAATATCAGTTGCCTCGACACTTTGTCTGCTTCCGTCAGTGATCATTATTTCCCCAGCTTCAAGTTTCCTACTTCGTTCCAGATCCTGATTCATAGTACAAATATGAGAAGTGGCACCTGAATATAGAATCCATGAAGCAGAATATACAGTAGCGGAACAATTAGTTTCAAAAACAAAAAGTTCCGTACCTGATGCACCATTAATCTTAGGACAAGTCCTTCGCCAGTGGCCCAGCTTACTGCATTCAAGGCATTTGTCCATAGGTTTTGGACTGCCTACCTTTTGAACCTGTCGGGCATTGTCCTTTCCTTTCTGCACCCCTTTCTTGGGTTTTTACTGCTCCTAGGTCTTTTTCTTCTTGTTCTTGGACCTCCGAGGCCCATAAGAAATCACAAGAGCAGCCTCTAAACTGCGCCGTCACCAGTTTATTCACTAGCCCAACTAATATGCATGTAATTTCATTACAATTGAAATTCATTACAAACTGCATGAAAGAGTCAGGGAGAGATTGAAGGATGAGATAAATTTGAAGGGATAAATCCATATTAAAGTTGAGCACCACGAGCCTCTCAATCATAGAGATCATCTTGAGGACATGGTCTCCCACTTTCTCCCCTTCTTTCATCCTAGCACTGAACAACTGCTTTGATATCTCATATCTAGCAGTCCTACTATGCAATCCATAAAGTTCGGTCAAGTGTGCGAGAATCTGCCTAGCAGAAGTCATTTTCTCGTGCGCTTTATGTAGCTCAGTTGTCATTGAGCCCATCATAAAGCTACGGACTAGCACGTCATCCTTGACACATTTCTCATGACGTCAATATCTTCCTGATTACCCCTGGTTCGGATTGGAGTCGGTGGAATGTCCGCCTCCAAGACGTATCCCAGAGACTCCATACTGAGTACAATCATCAGATTCCGCAACCAGTCAACAAAGTTGGGGCCAGTTAGGAGATTCTTTTCAAGTAGAATTGCAAGTGAGTTTTTAGCCATTTTTAGAGAGATTCAGTTTCGTTTTTTGCAAAGATTTAGACAAGATCAAATTAGTGACTTTGTTTAATTATGACTGAGTATAGAATTTAAGGGCTTGTATAATTATTGTCTCGGCTCCCACTAATTTTATCGAAATTATACACTCCCATGTTATAATACGAAAATCATGGTTAGATCGACTTCTTAGTGGTGATCAAGTTCTTTACAAATTTTAACAGACGCAACCTATCAGGTTTCTTGCCAATTAATTTCTGTAAAGTGGTGTCTAACACCAACCCATCTAATGGATGATTTGATCTTCTTTTACCCCTAGTCTTCATGCGATAAATCGGAAGCATAGCATATCTACTTTGGATATCAATTTTCGAGATCCCGATGAGGGAAGGAAAACCTTGAAATCTTTTAAACTTAAACTTTTTACCGTGGGAGAATTTCACAATTAATGTTTCACTTTGCATATTAATTCATTTTAGCGCCTTTGTCGGCATTCATACCATATGAATAAAACATTCACAACCTAGTTGCTATCAACATGCAGTTCATGGATCGTTCCTAGAACAAAAATATCGTAATCTAATTACATGTCTTGAGTCTTGAATCTTCGTCCTCTCGATTAGATCTTCCTCCGGTCTTCCTCATCGAGGAATCTCAATGATCATGATCATGATCGATGGGCGGTGAAAACTGCATCCTATAATACAAAGTTTTTAGTGAAATAAATAGGCTCAAAATGGCCTTTACAACCCAATCGAGTAAAACAAACGATTCAACTAGGTCTATGAACTACATCACCACTCACAAGCACTCATCTAATAAATACTAAATAAATGAATTTAGCATTAAATGAGTAATTTGATATATTGATCCAGCCAATATATAAAATTTACTATTTAATAAAATTAATTTGATCAATTTACACAATTGGTAATATGAATTCGTTCAAAGTAATTCAGTCAATCATAAGTATTCCAAAAAATCAATTTCCCTTTTAAAATGAAATACCATATTCCATTTTAATCAAATTAAATTCAATTTAAAATTGGGAGATTAATATTCTGGAATTCACTGAAAAATCGAGTCCCGAACAATCCTGGAAGATAATACGGCTGTCGTGTCAAACAATCTGGGGAGTGACACGGCCATAGACACGGACAGTGACGCGACTGTGTCAGTTTTGAGCAGCCCAGAAACTTGACAGTTTACCGTCCAATAGCAACCCGAGGCTTGATTTTTCACCGGATATCCAATATAAATATTTTTCGAATTATATCTTCAATATAAATCGGATTTCCAAGAAAATAAAGATTTATATTTAGATATAGATTTACAAAAAAATATAACTACAACGAACAAATAAACATATATGCAATGATTAAAATATTTATGATTCCAAATCACGAATCATGCAATCAAACATTCCAAATGCTAAATATCGTATATACGATCGCAAGACCTCACTCCGATACCACTGTTGGGATTCGATGCCTAAAATGAAGGTGCAGCAGAAGCAAAAACAAAATATACTGAACCCACAAAGAGCACCAATCATGCACTGTATATACGAATATAAAAGTACAAGAGTTGAGATATGAAAATATACCCTTGAAGTCCTTTGATTGAATGTTGCAGTTGATGCCGGTGACCGGAAATCTGATTTGATAACTCCTCGATGATCCAAATACCGAAAGCACCACGTCTCTACTAGCCACGCACTGGGAGAGGATCGGAACAACTACTCAATTATCCTCTAAGGATACGACTAGAAAAGAGTTGTAGGAAATGATCTCTCAAGTATGCGATCACTCTAAGTGATATAAGTTATGTTCTTGAGTTTATCTCTCTCTCTAAGAGTGTAAGAATGTGAACAACGTGAACTCTCCCTTTCTCCCTCTAAGTGATGGCCGATTTTCTTCCCTCATAAGTGAGGAAGAGGATGTTATTTAATGGCAAGTCCACACAAACATCCAAAGTCCCCACCTCATGGTGTAAAATGATAAGATCTTATCTTATCACTCTCTTTTGTCCTCTCTATATGGAACCAACTCATCATAAACCAACAAGGGGACAAAAGGCACAATCAAGGAAAGGACACATGAGGAGGGCATCCATAAGGAAGAAAATACCTTGGTTCATCTCAAACCTTGGTTCGTCTAAAACACCTTGGTTCGTCTCAAACAAAATTAATACAATTAATTAATCTAAATAATTAATTATATTAAAACATTATTCTCCAAGAAATAATTATTCATGAATTAAATTAATTACCCAGTAATTTATTTAATTCACCATACCGATTTAATTTATCTAATAAACTAAATTAGACATCCAATGTCTAATATTCACAATAAGAGATACAGTTCATATTATTCCATCGTCTCCCTAATGCGCGACTAGGTAGGTCCGTTTCAGTAAGTAATAGGAGGAACCAAAGAGTTATAGAACCACCTAGCCAGTCCCATGGCCTATATTGTACCCTTACTGAGAACGAATGATAAGGATCATTCAAGAACCATTATGTCGTGAATACCACTAAACGTATAAACCCTTCTTTCAAATGTCCCGATCAAGTTATAGGGCCACGATTAGTCAAACCATATATGTACTTGATGCTATGTCTGAGTTAATGCAAACGAGATCACCGAGCTCTCGTGTATCTAATACAACTAGCTCTAATGCTTTGGCCAAAGACTTATGATCTCATCTACCGATAACCACATAAGACATACACTTGTTCACTTATAGGTGAAAAAAAATCATATCTTGGTATTCAGTAGAAACTCCCACTTTCCAAAGTCTTGTAATGTTTTCTAAAATATTAAAATCACTTGGGAACTTGTCTTAAGTTTGCTGTTGTTTGACTATGACTGATATTTGCATGGTATATTTTGTATGATTAGAATACTTGTACTAGCAAATTTCAGTTGCTAACCCCTTTAATGGGGGAAATGCGTGTTATGCATTTCAGGTAATTGTGGATCAAGAGAGCAGTCACAAGGTCGGCCCGGAAGATGGAAAGCGAAGATACTAATCAATCGGGAGTTTGATTTTGTTTGTATTGTTGAGTTGTATCCCATTTACGCTATAGTGCATTTTGACCCTTGTGTGTATGTGTTGTAATGAGCTTCTATTTGGTTTTGATTTAATCGTGTGACCTTGATGGTCCGTGTATTTTGAGTATTCGACCTTATCGGTCTATGTCGTTATGTAGTTTGACCCGGCCTATTAAACATTAAGTTGTCTTATGGTACTTAGCCTAGTAGATCCTTTTGAAAAGGATCTACGGCATTTGACGTTCCCTTATAGTAGATCCATCAGATTCCGCAACCAGTCAACAAAGTTGGGGCCAGTTAGGAGATTCTTTTCAAGTAGAATTGCAAGTGGTTTTTTAGCCATTTTTAGAGAGATTCAGTTTCGTTTTTTGCAAAGATTTAGACAAGATCAAATTAGTGACTTTGTTTAATTATGACTGAGTATAGAATTTAAGGGATTGTATAATTCTTGTCTCGGCTCCCACTAATTTTATCGGAATTACACACTCCCATGTTATAATACGAAAATCATGGTTAGATCGACTTCTTAGTGGTGATCAAGTTCTTTACAAATTTTAACAGACGCAACCTATCAGGTTTCTTGCCAATTAATTTCTGTAAAGTGGTGTCTAACACCAACCCGTCTAATTTATATTGAAGATATAATTCGAAAAATATTTATATTGGATATCCGGTGAAAAATCAAGCCTCGGGTTGCTATTGGACGGTAAACTGTCAAGTTTCTGGGCTGCTCAAAACTGACACAGTCGCGTCACTGTCCGTGTCTATGGCCGTGTCACTCCCCATATATGTACTTGATGCTATGTCCGAGTTAATGCAAACGAGATCACCGAGCTCTCGTGTATCTAATACAACTAGCTCCAATATTTTGGCCAAAGACTTATGATCTCATCTGCCAATAACCACATAGGACATACCCTTGTTCACTTATAGGCGAAAAAAAATCCTATCTTGGTATTCAGTAGAAACTCCCACTTTCCAAAGTCTTGTAATGTTTTCTAAAATATTAAAATCACTTGGGAACTTGTCTTAAGTTTGCTGTTGTTTGACTATGACTGATATTTGCATACTATATTTTGTATGATTAGAATACTTGAACTAGCAAATTTCAGTTGCTAACCCATTTAATGGGGGAAATGCGTGTTATGCATTTCAAGTAATTGTGGATCAAGAGAGCAGTCACAAGTCGGCCCGGAAGATGGCAAGCGAAGATACTAATCAATCGAGAGTTTGATTTTGTTTGTATTGTTGAGTTGTATCCCATTTATGCTATAGTGCATTTTGACCCTTGTGTGTATGTGTTGTAATGAGCTTCTATTTGGTTTTGATTTAATCGTGTGACCTTGATGGTCCGTGTATTTTGAGTATTCGACCTTATCGGTCTATGTCGTTATGTAGTTTGACCCGGCCTATTAAACATTAAGTTGTCTTATGGTACTTAGCCTAGTAGATCCTTTGTAAAAGGATCTACGGCGTGTGATGTTCCCTTATAGTTTCGGGGTGTTATTTTATGGTATCATAGCTTAGATCATGGAAACCTAGGCTGTCCGGTCGAATCGGGTTGCAACTTGTCAAGTCGTGTTTTGTGGCGTCATCTGAGTTGTCGATTGACAAGTCGAGTTTTGCATTGTCACATTGTGTCATCTATATTGCTGGTTGAGATTAGTATTATGGGTGACCGTCATCTTCGTGCGATATTAGGATGTAAGTCTCCTCTTTTATTTGTCAAATTTTGGGGTGCATGACTTTGTTTATATGTTTGATGTGAGTTAAAACGTATACTTGATACCTGTGATGCATTGGGCGTGAAGTGGTTGGAATATATTGATAAAATTGATTTTGAGTAGTAGAGTATGTTGTGTGTTCTCAACATTAATGTGTTTTTAGAAGGTGTGTCGGTGGTAGAACTTTTTGAGAACTGAGACGGATTATATTAACCTTTTTGTTTGAATTTGGTATTTATGAAGTTGTGGTTGTTGAACTCGTAATTTTAGATATTGGATATTTATGTCGATGAAAATTGAGCATTTAGATCGACTCTTATTTTCTACTACATGTGTACTTTAAAATAGTTTTCTGAAATTTTAAGAATGTGAGTATACTTTTGGAAAATCGATACTCTAAAATATTTTGTCAGAATGTGTAAGCAATAACATAACATACATTTTGAAGTTGTTTAAGTTTTGATAAACTGGTCATGTATTTTCTAATGAGGTCCTTTGACAGTATTTGGAAAACAATGGCTTTTGGTAATGTTTTTTTTTTTTTTTTTTTTGTTTTTAGTGTTTTAAAAGATGATATCGTCATTAAACTTTGATGTGTTTGAAAGAATTTTGGAAATGGTTTTAGCCAATGGGTTTTGTTTTTAAATATATTTGCAGCAAGGAAAGATTTTTAGGTCCGGTATTTGACTCAAGGGTATGATTTGAAAATATTTCAGACAATAGAATTTATGTATTCTAAAACGACAATGTGATTCCTTTATTTTAAATTGCAATGATGTTTTATTTTAGAAGAAGAGTGATAGTTTTTAAGGTGGAACGAAAAGCATTTCGCCATCGTATTCAACTTAAACTTTCAAGTTCGGATTTGAAAAATTTTCTCACTTCCAAATGGCTCTTATTTTTGGAATTAATAATTTTGTAAATGAGTTTAGATACAATGCGTGCATGATATAGATATATCGCTTAAGGAGATAGGCTAGAGTTGGACTAACGCATTTGTGTGGTTCGTAGTCATTTCGTAGCTTGCATGTTATCGCTTTTGTGCGAGACGATAGTGCTTAGACCTATATGTCGCATGAATATTTAAGAGCTTTGTGTCTTTCATATTTCTGTGTTGTGGCTATCGTTCGAAGCTGTTCCGAAGCTGCTGAACTATTCCTACTGTTCATCAGTATGTCTACGGCCGTATGAGTATTCTTTTACGGCCGCAAGTGTTCTTTAGTTACAGCCGTATGATTCGTCATTTACGGCTGTAAGTACCATTTGCTGCAGTCGTAGTTCTTGTATTTGTTTAGTTGTTCCGATTAGATATTTTTGTTTTGTTACTATTTGTTGCCATATGTTGTTATATCGCGTTGATTAAGTATTTCCGTTATGTTGTTATGCGATGTTATGTTTCATTATACTGAGCGATTGTATGTTCAGTATGTCGAGAGTTCAAGGCCGAGGTCGTGGTCATGGTAGAAACTATGAGTGTGGTGAGGTGACTTGTTTGTTATCGAGCACCAATCAACCCAGTACATATGGTTGTGAGGACCAGTCGCTCGATCAGAGTCAAGCAGGTGGAGGCAATATCACCTCATTCGTTATCGAGCACTGATCAAATCAGTACAGATGGTTGTGAGGACCAGTCGCTCGATAAGAGCCAAGGAGTTGGAGGTAATACTGATATTGGCTAGACACCATAAGGATCTACCATGCTAGACACCTTAAATTACAACGACACAAGTGTAATATCCGCATTTTTTCTTTTTCCGGTATTTTTCGTTTTCGTGTATTTTTCATTTTTAGTGACTCGTTTGTAACCGTATTGATATTTAGAGAATATTTAATACTGGACTTTTTGTTATCCGGGCGTGTTTCGGACCTGTTTTACTCACATCCGCGTTTAATGTCATTTCCGTCGCTATTTGGTTCGATTCTCGTAATCGTTGATCGTAACCACCGTTTTGGGGTTGCCGCAAATCTATCTTATGTTATTATGCATGTTGTGAGCATTCATTTGGCATTTTAATCAGGTATCGTGCATTTCGGATGTTTCGGACCGTTATGGGGCAATTATTAATGTTGTCGTTTTCCGAACCCTTGAGTAGTCGGAATTGTGTTTCCTTTTAGCACCAAGATTCATCATCTCGAACTCTACGTTTTCATATCTTCTTGTTTTAGTAATCGTCGCGTTTTGATTTCCGGTTCTTTCCTTGCCTGTTTGTAGCGGCCTGTCAACCCCGCCCTGAATGGACATTACGTACGTTAACGACATTGCTGTTACGTACGTAATGATGTTTAGGAAATCGAGCAGTAGGTTTTGCCGATACATTACGTACATAAGTCTTTAAGTCTTACGTATATTAAGTAGCTAACGTACGTTAGCTACCCATGGCTAACGTATGTAACCGGGCCTGGGTTTAAATACCCAAGAGTTGATCGATTTTGGCCATTTTCACTTCTCCTTCCCCCTCTTCGATCCTAGGCGACTTCCGAGAGGTTTTTAGGTGATTTGAAGCCTTGTAACTTCAAGCCATCATCTTTCTTGAGTTTTTGGTGTGTATTATCAACATATACGCGTGTTCTTCGTCTCCGATCCGAGGTAATCTCTTATAACCTCATTTTTGGGGAATTTGGGGATTTTCGATTTAATGTCCTTTTCGTTCCATGTTATTGATTAATACATGATGTATGTGTTTAATCTTAGTGGTATTCATGTTTTCCCTACGAATTCATGGTATATTTCGTGGTATTTGTGAAATCTAGAGGGTTCGATTGCGATCCGCCCTCGTTGTTGTTTTGTACGAATATACATAAATCGTAGGTGGGTTTCCGGGTGTATTACATTTCCGTAATTGTTTAGAAATGGTTGTGAATGTATTCTTCGAATCGTTAGGTTAGGGTTTGTCGGTTCCTAGCGATCGTGGTTGTTATCAATTCCGTCTGTTTCGTCATTAATTACTCAAGGTAAGTATTCTTGGAAACCTTTATGCTTAACATGAAACGGTGATGTATAATATGTGTGTTTTGCTCACTCCGGGAGGGTCTGACGAGGCCTCGGGGGAATCCGTGACTTCACTCCAGATTCACGAGCTTGTTCGCTAGCCAGTTCGGGAGGGTCCTTATAGGCCTCGAATGGGACCAGTTACTTCACCCCGGTCCTAGGCGATGCCTGTGCGTGATTTGTTTTTCTGATTATGGCCAGTTCGGGAGGGTCCTTAGAGGCCTCGAATGGGAGCAGTGGTTTCGCCCCGGTCCTAGGGAAATTGATTTGACTGTTTGTTTTCCGGGAAAACACATGTCTGGTTTTGGTTTTTGAAATGACTTGATGCATGAACTATGAAATGTGTAAGCGAATGGTTTGCCTTGATTTCTTGTACTAGCGTAATTGCTAACCCCTTTGGGGACCCGTTGTGGGGAAATTCTTATTATGAATTTCAGGTTATGTTCAGTCGGATGAGCGGGCACTGGGGCAGTACGAGGATGCTGGTCAGGGTTGCTGACGTGTGCAAATGAGTCCCTTTATTTCGTTGTCCTTTTTGATGTGGTTGTTTTCAAATTTGTGAACTTATAGATAGTACTCGCGAGTACCTAGGCATTTTTACTTGGATTATGGTTTGTAGCATTAAATGTTATTTACGATTGTCGGTGATGTCTGTTTTGCCGGTTATTCGGGGTGTTTTATTTAATTTTCGTCTTGATGATGTGTGTTTTCTCGCTAACCGAGATGGTTAGATGAGTGGTATTGATTATATAGCCTGGTGGATCCCGTGTAGGGGTCTACGACACTGTAATATACCCTGAATATCTTGGGAGTGTTACAGAAAATGATAATAGAGATCTAGGTTTATGGATACCTAGGCTTGTCTGTTAATTGGGTCTAGTTGTGTTTTGTTGTGCACATCCTCACCCCACTCCCATCATCTCGGAACTTCCAGTGTTTGTAAGTTTTAATTACTCGATTCCTTGTTTTCTCATATCGTACTTACATTTCTTCAAATGTGACTGTTTTTCCTCTCGTACTTATCATCGAATTGCTTTTGCTATCTCTTATCTCCAGTATGGATGCTGGAAGAGCTCGTGGTAGAGATCGTGGCCGTGGTCGTGGATGCAGACGCGGACGGAGACGTGGGGCAGCCAGTGGGGCGGCCACATCACACTCTTCCGGAGCCGACAGTAATGATGGTCATCACGGCCATACTGCCACTTAAGACGATACAGCCGGCAATGGCACCAACATTGGTGTTGTATCTATGATGCAACAAATGGTGAACCAAATGGCTACAATAGCCCAGAAGGTTCAAAACCCGGATCTGGCTCGTGCTGCTCAGGCCGGAATAGATCGTTGGCTTCAGGACGTCATCAAGATGAATCCTTCTCAGTTCTCTGGGTCTTGAGACCCGATTGACTGGGAGAGGTGGATCAAGGAGATGTCTAAGATCTTTGTTGTCACCAACTGCCCATAGGATCGCAAGGTCCCTATCGCCCAGTATTTTCTCACTGGGAGGCTGCTGATTGGTGGGAGGCTGTTGAGCCTCGGGATCATGTTGCTTCATGGTCCCAGTTCAGTGACCTTATGGAAGCTGAATACTGTCCGTGGCCGGTTCTTCAGGACCAAGTCCATGCTTTTTATGATGCTCAGCCTCGAGATATTCCAATTTCTCAGGCCATTGCGTATTTCAACCGGGAATTGGGCTATGTGAAGGCCCAAGTTAAGGAGGAGGATGGTAAGATTGGCCACTTTTCTAGACGGATGAAACCGAAGATTCGTGATTACATGTCTGGGCTCGCCTGCACCACCCTAAAGGACTATCAGATTATAGCTCTTGCTTATGATATGTCCTTGACGTACAATGAGGCGGCTCGAGAAAGTAAGAAATAGAAGTCTGTCGGTAACTTTTCGAGTCACAAGGGTGGAGTTCAGCAGAAATCTCAGTCTGCAAAAATTCCTGCGGGCGGTTCAGATCTTTTTCTGGGGGCTTTCGAGGTGCTGCCAGTGCCTCCACTCATGATGTCAGATGCTTTAACTGTGGCAAGTCGGGCCATAGAAATCGAGAGTGTCCTCGTCCGCCATTGACTTGTCATACTTGTGGTCAGTCGGGCCACAAGCTTCTTTTTCTGAGTGGGTAGGGCAGATTCTTGGTGCCCAGGCTTCTTTTCTAGCGCCTAAGGAGCCGAGTGTGAACCAGGGGTTGTTTGCTCCGCAGTCTCCGCCGAGTGCTAGCCGAGGGAGAGGTCGGGGTCAGCCTGCTAGAGGGGGAGCTTCCAGTGTCGGCTCTGATCATGCATGTGTTTATGAGATGAGGAGGGCCGATGATCCAGCGACTACCGTGGCTATAGGTACCGTTCATATTCACTCTCATCTTGTCAGTGTGCTTTTCGATTCTGGTGCTACGCATTCATTCATCTCCCTGGAGTGTGTGCGCCGTTTGAGTCTTGACTGCTTGTCGTGTTGTGAGCCTTTCATCATTAAATTCCTAGCGGTGATAGAATCGTTGGTGATCGAGAGGTTCGAGACTGTTCTGTGGTTATTTGTGAGAGGGCTTGGCGCTATAATCTTATTGTTGTGAATATTGAGGGTGAGGATTTGATTCTCGGGGATGATTGGCTCGAGCAGAATGGGGCGATCATGAACTACCGCACGAGAATCATCACCATGTTAGCCGAGGACGGCACCGAGCACTCTTTTGCGGGGCGAAAGAGGGGAAACCAGAAGTTCGTAATTAACGCCTTGAAGGCGATGAGACTCATGCGGAAGGGGTGTACTGGTTATTGGTGCTACGCCCTAGAGGCGTAGGTTGGTGGAGTCGAGTTTTCATCGATTCCAATCGTTAGTGAGTTCCCTGATGTCTTTCCTGATAAGTTACTAGAGTTGCCACCAGACCGTGAGGTTGGGTTCGCTATCGAGTTAGAGCCGGGTGCGGCTCCAATTTCGAAGGCGCCGTATTGCATGGCACCTTCATAGATGGTTGAGTTGAAGAAACAGTTGAGTGAGCTTCTTGAGTCGGGGTATATTTGATCGAGCGCTTCGCCTTGGGGCGCATAGGTTCTGTTTGTGCGGAAGAAGGATGGTTCACTGCTTTTATGTATCGACTATCGCGAGCTAAACAAGGTGACCATCATGAACAAGTATCCCTTGCCAAGGATCGATGACTTGTTTGATCAGTTGTAGGGAGCTGTGGTATTCTCGAAGATCGGGGTACTATCAGCTTCGGGTGAAGGAGTCCAATGGTCCGAAAATAGCTTTTCGAACGAGATACGGACATTATGAGTTTGTGGTTATGCCCTTTGGGTTAACTAACGTGCCGACAGTGTTCATGCAGTTGATGAACAAGGTCTTCATCGAGTATTTGGATAAGTGTGTCATCGTCTTCATTGACGATATCCTTATCTATTCGAAGAATGAGGAGGAGCATGCGCACCATCTGTGTGTGGTTAAACATTTTGAGGACCGAGCGATTCTATGCGAAGTTCTCCAAATGTGAGTTCTAGCTGAAGGAAATGATGTTTCTGGGTCACGTGATTTCAGCCTAGGGGGTCCGTGTGGATCCACAGAAGATTGAGGCAGTGTTGGATTGGGCACCGCCTAAGAATGTGAAGGAGGTCCGTAGTTTCTTGGGTTTGGCTGGATTCTATCGTAGGTTCGTCGAGGGGTTCTCGAAACTAGCTCGACCACTTACACAGTTGCTTCAGAAATCTGAGAAGTTTGCCTGGAATGACGAAAGGCAGTCGAGTTTTGAGGAGTTGAAGAGGCATTTGACTTCAGCCCCGATTTTAGTGTTGCCATGTGGCAACGAGGGTTTTGCCGTTTATAGCGATGCTTCGGGTCAGGGTCTTGGGTGCGTGATGATAAAGCACAACAAGACTATCACGTATGCGTCGAGACAGTTGAGGCCGTATGAGCTCAACTACCCGTAACAACCCCAAACCAATTGGGAATATTATAGTGCCACAGACCCTCCCCGTGAGGATCTGCCTGGCTAAATACAGAAAACACAACAACAACTGGAGTGCCAAGATGGCTAATAATGAACCATTAGACCGATTTGGTCTTATGCTACAACGCACACAAATCAAACATATATAACTCTTCCTCACAACTCATATCCACGCAGGGGTTGGAATACATCAACATTCCCATAAAACGGGAGAACAACACAATGGAGAGACAAACAACAAGACTCTACCAAAATACTCAACGACTGGTCTTCATGTGATTAGCATCGTCGTCTTCCATCATCCTTCGTACCGATTCTGTGATTCGCTCCCCACAAACCTGCAAGTACTTGGACGCAATACAGACATCCACCCCCGATCACTCGAGGGTTAGCAAAACTCCACTGTTTTGCTAGTGCAAGTTTAAAATACAAATACAGGCCATACATATCATACTCCACGAACATAATAATTGTGAACATATTTCCCGAGGCAAATTACTTGATCAAAACAGTTTAATCATGAAAGGTAGGGATAAACCCGATATACATCTTAAAAACATTTTACGGCCTCGGGAGTTTTGATAACATTTGGGATTTCCATTTATCGAAAACACCTGAGACACAACCCAACGATCATTTTCCAAAAGTACAATTTCCAATAACAAAACGCAGGGTCCCCGACCCGATAATCCATAACAACATATTCCCAAGGATAATTCACGCCCCGTGCTAAAAAGCCACGGACCTCATATGCTCCCGCAGAACATACCCGAGTGAATAACCCAATGGGATACCATACCAAATACATGTCACCGTGACGACAGTCACGTGACCATATCCATACATACGTTCATAGTTATCCTGGCATTGCACTAGCAAGCTACGAACCTTGGAGCCTCCACGAGGCATATTCGATTAGACAACCCATGACATGTACATCACACAACAAAACCACAACCATAAGTTATCCCGGCATCGCACTAATAAGCTACGAACCTTGGAGTCCCTGCAAGACATTCCTGAATTGGATAACCCCACAAGGTATCCCGGAATCAGGATAGCAATCCATGAACCTCGGAGTCCCCGCAATACATACCCGATTGGATAACCCTACGATCACGCCCGACCCGTACTAGCAAGGATGGATCCTAGAGATTCAACAATCTTACCCGGTGGTGCATCACTTACAACAATCACACACAACAACAAGCAGATACCAATGTCAAACAACACTAAACACTACAACCTCCTTACAAACGAGTAATAACTAATATCACCCAACGTCACATATTCACTGAACAAGTACACATATCAATACACAATCCTCGGCAAGGGATTTCGGTATATTATATTCACGAAATATGATTATAACATCTTCCAACATACGACAGGTACTCACACATTCCGAAAACACATTTATTCACGAAGCATACATGCTATCTTTGAAGAAAACCCTTTTATTGAGAATATACCGATCCTTTTTAAAGTTCGTTAAAACATTCCGATTGCAGACATATAATTAATTATCAACTGTTACATCTACGAAACATGAAGTGTATGAGCAAGATACTTGTCTCGAATCTACGAGCAATCGAACAACGAACGGATAAGGTCGAACAGCCCTCGAACTTCCGAAAATGACCAAGAATCTTGACAGCCCCATGAATACTATGAGAACAATACCATCACGAATTAACAACACTAATCGAAATCCAAAACGACACTAAGAACAAGGATCTAAGAATTTCTCCAAGAAATCAAGAGCCAAGTTTCGAGTGATATAAAATCAATAAACGAGTTACCAATATGAAGGTCATGGCCAAGACAACAAGAATACACAATCGATCATATGAGATCGGGTAAGAATCACAAAACCAAGAAAAACCCCCAAATTCAAGAAACTAGGGTTCTAAGAAGAGAATACCTTCATTCGAGCAAAGAAGATGATTAGGCGATGTTGAACATTCACAAATCCACTCCAAGATGAAGCTTGATGATGAAGATCGCCCAAAATCACGCCAAGAACTCACTCCCGATGGAAAGAGACGAAGAAGGGTGAGAAATGTAACACCCCAAACTAGGCGGATATTACAGTGCCGTAGATCCCCAACTGGGACCCACCAGGCAAATGAAAATGAATGAATTACACAAGATAAATGTAGTACCGAACTACATTACAACAATAATTACTCCGATGAGGAGTTTAGTTACAACACACCAGGACAATACCGAATACTAGTGTATTTTATATGAAGATAAAATACACAACACTGAATGAAACGGAGTATTCAAATGAAAGTCTGCAGCGGAACAATAAAGGACAATAACATGAATAATCAAAGATCGGGGCCCCCTACTAGTATCACTAGGACTCCTCGACATCAACATGCTATTCCGTGCGTTTGCCTTGCCATGACACGAAAAACAAAATCCCAAGGGTCGATTAAAACAGAACAACAATCCTCAAGGGTTGAAAATACACAAACATGATTTAACTGAAGTTAGGAAATATCCTTAGTTATGAATTACGCTGAAGAAGAGTATCATAGTACGCCCGTAGTGTTCTGTGCAAGTGTACAAGACGGATGACCGGACACACCCGTCCTTGTACCTAATTAGTCTCACGGAGGTAATCGTTACCGTGTGCACAGCCCAATGTATCACTCCCAATACATGGCCATCACGTGCCCGACTAAAAATTCCACACATCCGCACCCGGCCACGCAATATGAACCCAGAAGGTCATATGAACAAGAATGACCATAATGAATATCAATGAATAATAATAATCCGACAAAGTCAAGAATGACTCACCGATACGAAAGTGATAATGAAGTGATGGATAGTTTTAATGGAATGGTTGGAACTGCCGTTCCCGTTAATGATGTGATTGTTCAACAATTACAAGTCTCAATATGATTAATACAATGATGAATGAGTTATGATTATGAATGATCAACAACAAAAGGTATGAATATCCTTTTAACCGAGTAAGAATTAACTTACACAACACCGGCGACAATTATCCTTCCACGAACAACGTCCTAATTGAGATATCGGTCGCTCGAACAACCTTAAATAATACAATTACCAACAATCCGTTCAATATACGAATCAAACACGAATATAACGAACTCAAAACGTCGATACGATTAAACCAAGTCCATAGAGGCATTAAATCAAACACGTTGTATCCAAACTCCGATTGTTTACAATCAAACCTCAATATACCAATATCAAAATCTCCAAGAAGTGTTTCAAACCAACAAAACAACTCCAATACGATCAATAATCCGTTATAAATATCCAAAAATGTGATTATAACAACAATTAGTCGAAAATCCCCAATTCCAACTCGATATTCAAAGTGTTCTTGAATAATCCCTCAATAATCCAATGAATCCTTATACAAACTCATAATCATATACATATCTCTTCATATAACATGATTATAACGTCCAAAACATCATATCTCAACACAAAATCGAAGTCCAAAGTGTTGAAGGAATTACCTTTGATGATCCAGTGCTATAATCCGAAGAACACGCGTTAGATTGATTATCCGGGCTTCACGATCGAAAGGAGATGAAAAAAATCAAACACCCAAATGATTTGTGAAGGAAAAACCCTCCCTCAAGCCTTATCTCTCGGTTGAAGGTGAAGAAAAGAAAGAAAAATGGGTGAAATCTTGAAAAAATGAATTTGTAGGGAGTTGGTGCTGCGGACACGGCCGTGCCGATCGGCACGGTCGTGTCGCATACCGGGCCGACAGTGACTCGACCGTGTCCTGCCGACACGGTCGCGGCCGGAGGGCCTCCCGACAGTGACCCGGCCGGCAATGACTTCGGCATGACTCGGCCGTGCGAGCGACACGGTCGGGCGTCTTGGCGTCGGTTACAGCTTATCCGGAAGGGTGCGACTCGGCCGTGCTGCACGACACGGTCGGGTCTGGCGAACACTTCGGCACTTTCCGGACGAGTACGGCACGGGCCGTGTCGGACGACACGGCCGAGTTCGTTCGGCGATGATCGCCAATGAGCGGTTGAGCTAAACGACCATAACTCTCTCGTCCGGACTCCGATTGACTCACCGTTTGAACCATTGGAAAGCTAACTCGATGCTCTATAATATTGCAAAGATTTAGAATTTTTGGAATTACCAAAAATTAATGGTGATCTAACAAAGTCGAACTCAAATGAGGAAAGTTGAAACAATGAACAATAACGATTCACAACTCGAAGTTTTTCCAAACGGTGAACACGGTGAATGAACATGATTGATGAATGATTATAATTGAGTGAAAATACACTGAGTGACAATTACAGACTGATAATTACTGAATGATAATGACTGAATTACAACCGGGTATTACATACACCCCCCCTTAAAAGAGTTTCGTCCCCGAAACTAAGGGTCAAACAACTCGGGATAACTCTCCCGCATACTATACTCAGTTTCCCAAGTAGCCTCTTCGACTCCGTGTCTAGACCACTGAATCTTGACCAAAGGAATCGACTTATTCTTCAACTGTTTGATTCGCCGCTCTAACACTCGCACAGGACGCTCCTCGTACGAATGATCATCCGCGATCTCGATTTCGTCGAACTGAAGTAAGTGACTCGGGTCGGCAACATACTTCTGCAACTGAGAGACGTGAAACACATTATGAATCCTGCTCAAAGCCGGAGGTAAAGCCAATCGATAAGCTAACTCGCCTACTCGATCCAAAATTTCAAACGGTCCAATGAATCTTAGGCTCAACTTCCCCCGTTTTCCGGAACGGAAAAATACTTCGACTCGGGGATACCTTGACCAAAACATGGTCACCTGTCTCGAACTCTAGTGGTCGACGACGATTATCCGCATACGATTTCTGTCGACTCTGAACTGTCAACATACGACTCTTGATCATAGCTACCTTCTCCCGGACGGCTATAAGTATATCGGGCTCGGTGCCGATTGATTCTGACAAGTCATCCTAACACAAAGGAGATCGACAAAGACGACCGTACAAGGCCTCGTAAGGTGCCATCTTAATGGAAGCATGCCAACTATTATTATACGTGAACTCGATCAACGGTAGTTGGGCTTCCCAATCGTCCTTCCAATCGAGGACGCAAGCTCTCAACATGTCTTCTAATGTCTGAATAGTCCTCTCTGATTGTCCTTCTGACTGAGGATGAAAGCGATCGAGATTAAGCTGAGTTCTCATAGCACGATGAACTGATTTCCAAAAATGGGAAACAATTCGTCCGTCACGATCGGAAACGATACTCTTAGGAGTACCGTGCAGTCTCACTATCTCCTTGATGAAAAACTGATCCAGTCTCTCGGGACCCCACGTATCCTTGATCTCAAGGAAATGAGCTGATTTAGTTGAGCGGTCCACAATCACCCAGATCGCATTCATGCCACGACGACTCTTCGGCAAACTCGTGATGAAATCCATAGAAATGTCTTCCCACTTCCATTCCGAATAGGGAGCGGTATCAAAGATACTCGCCGGTCGCCGAGGTTCCATCTTGACTTGTTGTGAGTTAAGCATCTCGAAACACATTCTGCGACTTCTCGCTTCATATTACTCCACCAGTAATTTTGTTTCAAGTCCTTGTAAATCTTCTTTGGACCCCGGATGAACAGAATAAGGGGTAGCATGAGCTTCTCTCAAAATAGAATTTTTCAACTCGTCATTCACGGTACGCACAACCGGTTCTTAAACCTCAAAAGTCCATCCTCGTGGACCACGAATCCAGGGCTTTCCCCTGAGCCACATCTTCACGAATGCGCAACAATGCCGGGTCCGAACCCCGATTCTCCCCGATCGCATCCTCGGAGATGATGAAATCTCTAACATACAAAGTCGCCCCTCGAACTCGGGAAGCTGACTTCGATCTCGGTCTAAGGAATTCTGTTGAAGCTCCTTCGAATCAAGTAAACGAGCATGCATCTGCTCCTGAACGGACTTACGACTCAAGGCGTCGGCGACAACGTTCGCCTTGCCCGGGTGGTAAAGGATCTCGATATCAAAATCTTTGATTAGTTCCAACCACCGTCCCTGTCGCATATTTAACTCCTTGTGAGTAAATATATCCTTCAACTCTTGTGATTGGTGAATAACTGAAAGGTGACGCCATAAAGGTAACGACGCCAAATTTTCAAAGCGAACACCACGGCTGCTAGTTCCAGGTCGTGGGTTGGATAATTAACCAGCTAATCCGAGAAACATCGGATTTAATTAATATCCTTCGGAGGTTGCTAATCTCGGATAGTCTCCGTCTTCTGAGGGTCGACACGAACTCTGTCAGATGAAATTACATGCCCGAGAAAAGTCACTTCGGACATCCAGAACTCACATTAAGAAAACTTCCATAAAATTGCTCGCGTCTCAACACGTCGAGAGCCTGAAGAAGATGAACCTCGTGTTCCTCTCGGCTAAGAGAATAAATCAAAATGTCGTCGATGAAGACAACAACTGATCTAAAAAAATCGATGAAAACCCGATTCATTAACTCCATGAATACCACAGGTGCAATAGTTAGCCCGAACGGCATAACTACGAGCTCATAATGACCATAGCGTGTATGAAACGCTGTCCTCGCGATATCCGACTCTCGAATCCGCAACTGGTGATATCCAGATCTTAAGTCGATCTTGGAAAATACTGAAACTCCCTGAAGTTGATCTAAAAGATCATCAATACGAAGTAAAGGATACTACTCTTGATCATCGCCCTGTTCAACTCTTGGTAATTAATACACACACGAGACGAGCCATCCTTCTCCTTGACAGATCACACTGGTGCTCCTCACGGGGACGCAATCGGTCGGAGATGACCTTTCTCGAATTACTCCTCAAATTGAATCTTCAACTCATGCATTCTAGTCGGGGTCATCCGATACGGTGCCTTCGATAAAGGGGACGTACCGGCTCCAACTCACTCCTGAATTCCCCTACTCTATGTGAAGGCAACTAGATAACTCGTCTGGAAATACATCGTCAATCGATGACAATGTTATCATGAATGATTGAACATTTCGATTGCCCTAGAATGGTCAATCGAAAAAAAAAAGATACCAATAATGATTGAACAACTCGATTGCCTTAGAAAGGCCAATCGATGAAGATGATACAATGAATGTTTGAATAACTCGATTGTCCTAGAAAGGCCAATCGATGAAAATGATACAATGAATGATTGAATGAATCGATTGTCTTAGAAAAGCCAATCGATGGAAATGATACAATGAATGATTGAATAGTTCGATTGCGGAATTTCTCTGTTTCCGTCATAATAGAAATTCTACTGGAACAACGGGGATTACTTCCCTGAAGCACACATTCGACAACCAACGACGGAAGATAGCGACTAAACGCTAACAAACACGAGGATAGTATCGAGACGATCAAACCAACTAATACCGAAAATTACATCGTCTAAGATAAATTCACCACGATTAGATCCATCAACCAATCGCGGTCATTAAGTAGGACTATACCGAAATAAGTCTATTCAAGCATGATTCGAAAATGAATGAATGCGGTGTACCGGATCAAAAGGTACACACAAGTTGAAATAAAATTACTAGTATACGAAATCGTTCGGACCACCGGATCGTCGATCCTCCTCATCATATGAATGCAGGACTTGCCGGTCCCGAACAGACGCTCCGTCGATAAATACGAGCTCCAACTCTATTTGCTTCCATTGTCTTAAGCAGCGATGACAAAGCGATCGATTCAAACGCCGGTTGCTTGGGGCACGAGATGCCGCCGAGTCGACTTGGAGTCCTTTCGGCAAAAACGGGCCTTATGCCCAAAATTCCCACAATTATAGCACGTGATAGACGGTTTGAGACACTCGGTGCTGAAATGACCGGCGTTCCACAATTGAAACAGTGATGGCGAATCGGCGCTCGGGAATGAGATCCCGCACGATTATGCGCCGTATGAGGTCGCTCGAAACGATAGGACTCACACGAGGCTTCTTGAAGGATGACCGACCGCCTTCGGATTGATTACGCCGTTGATTTCCTGTTGACATATGCGAGTTCTTTGCTCGGCCAATTTCCTTAGCGGTGGCAAATGCAGGAGAGTTCTCTCGATTAATCCGGTCAGTGGCGCAATGATGATTGAGCAGCGCACATGGGTCATCATGGCTGCATAAAAGTGAGTGGATCAACCCGAACATCTTCTGATCGAGCCGAGTCTGAGCACGATTTCCCGTGATGAGTGATTATTTCTCGGGTTTCGGTTCGCACCTGCCTCTCCCCATGCATCCCTTGAGATTCTCTCCATCTTTGGAGTAGGAAGGTCGCATAATGATTATATTTCCCGCATGATTAGCACGTTATGATTATGTCATGAGATGATGAAAATGAGTATACATGCTCTAACTTAGTGATTATATGTATGATTTATGAAGTTACATGATTATCGATGAAATTCTTAAAATGATTATCTTGATTAACTTAACAAGATTGATAATATGATCATCCAGATTGACAACTTAGTAATGAAATGAATTGAGTAATTAATGAGTTAACATGATCGTCCCGATCATTAATCGAGTATTGGAATGAATTAAGTGATTAATGAGTTAATATGATCGTCTAATCATTAGCGAGTATTGAAATGAATTAAGTGATTAATGAGTTAATATGATCGTCACGATCATTAACGAGTATTGAAATGAATTAAGTGATTAATGAGTTAATATGATCGTCGATCATTAGCGAGTATTGAAATGAATTAAGTGATTAATGAGTTAATATGATCGTCTCCGATCATAAACCGAGTATTGAAATGAATTAAGTGATTAATGAGTTAATATGATCGTCACGATCATTAATCGAGTATTGAAATGAATTAAGTGATTAATGAGTTAATATGATCGTCCGATCATAATGAATGATGATGTTTGAGGATTGTTAATTGATGAATGATGAATGAATGACTATTGCGAAATTATACCATGGCGTTAGAAATCTTACGATTCTTGGTCGATTGGCTCGGCATTTGCACAGGTCACACGTGACGCGAAAGTCCAATGATACTAGTCCGATGACGATGATTTCAAATGAGACATGACTTGGAGGGTAGTATTCAAAACCACTCTCCGATACCAACTCTGTAACACCCCAAACTAGGCGGATATTACAGTGCCGTAGATCCCCAACTGGGACCCACCAGGCAAATGAAAATGAATGAATTACACAAGATAAATGTAGTACCGAACTACATTACAACAATAATTACTCCGATGAGGAGTTTAGTTACAACACACCAGGACAATACCGAATACTAGTGTATTTTATATGAAGATAAAATACACAACACTGAATGAAACGGAGTATTCAAATGAAAGTCTGCAGCGGAACAATAAAGGACAATAACATGAATAACTGAAAGATCGGGGCCCCCTACTAGTATCACTAGGACTCCTCGACATCAACATGCTATTCCCGTGCGTTTGCCTTGCCATGACCTGAAAAACAAAATCCCCAGCCGGGGTCAGTTAAACAGAACAACAATCCTCAAGGGTTGAAAATACACAAACATGATTTAACTGAAGTTAGGAAATATCCTTAGTTATGAATTACGCTGAAGAAGAGTATCATAGTACGCCCGTAGTGTTCTGTGCAAGTGTACAAGACGGATGACCGGACACACCCGTCCTTGTACCTAATTAGTCTCACGGAGGTAATCGTTACCGTGTGCACAGTCCAATGTATCACTCCCAATACATGGCCATCACGTGCCCGACTAAAAATTCCACACATCCGCACCCGGCCACGCAATATGAACCCAGAAGGTCATATGAACAAGAATGACCATAATGAATATCAATGAATAATAATAATCCGACAAAGTCAAGAATGACTCACCGATACGAAAGTGATAATGAAGTGATGGATAGTTTTAATGGAATGGTTGGAACTGCCGTTCCCGTTAATGATGTGATTGTTCAACAATTACAAGTCTCAATATGATTAATACAATGATGAATGAGTTATGATTATGAATGATCAACATAATTAGGTATGTATATCCTTTTTTCCGAGTAAGAATTAACTTACACAACACGGCGACAATTATCCTTCCACGAACAACGTCTAATTGAGATATCGGTCGCTCGAACAACCTTAAATAATACAATTACCAACAATCCGTTCAATATACGAATCAAACACGAATATAACGAACTCAAAACGTCGATACGATTAAACCAAGTCCATAGAGGCATTAAATCAAACACGTTGTATCCAAACTCCGATTGTTTACAATCAAACCTCAATATACCAATATCAAAATCTCCAAGAAGTGTTTGAAAACAACAAATCATCTACAATACAATCAATAATCCGTTATAAATATCCAAAATGTGATTATAACAACAATTAGTCGAAAATCCCCAATACCAATTCGATAAACAAAGTGTACTAGAATAATCCCACAATAATCCAATGAATCCTTATACAAACTCATAATCATATACATATCTCTTCATATAACATGATTATAACGTCAAAACATCATATCTCAACACAAAATCGAAGTCCAAAGTGTTGAAGGAATTACCTTTGATGATCCAGTGCTATAATCCAAGAACACGCGTTAGATTGATTATCCGGGCTTCACGATCGAAAGGAGATGAAAAATCAAACACCCAAATGATTTGTGAAGGAAAAACCCTCCCTCAAGCCTTATCTCTCGGTTGAAGGTGAAGAAAAGAAAGAAAAATGGGCTGAAATCTTTGAAAAATGAATTTGTAGGAGTTGGTGCTGCCGGACACGGCCGTGCCCGATCGGCACGGTCGTGTCGCCGGTGGCGGCTTGGCGACAGTGACTCGACCGTGTCACCGCCGACACGGTCGCGGCCGGAGGGCCTCCCGACGATGACGGCCGACGGCGGCTTCGGCATGACTTCGGCCGTGCGAGGCGACACGGTCGGGCGTCTTTGGCGTCGGTTACGCTTATCCGGAAGGGTGCGACTCGGCCGTGCACGACACGGTCGGGTCTGAGGCGAACACTTCGGCACTTTCCGGACGAAGTACGGCACGGGCCGTGTCGGACGACACGGCCGAGTTCGTTCGGCAGTGATCGGCCAATGAGCGGTTGAGCTAAAACGACCATAACTCTCTCGTCCGGACTCCGATTGACTCACCGTTTGAACCATTGGAAAGCTAACTCGATGCTCTATAATATTGCAAAGATTTAGAATTTTTGGAATTACCAAAAATTAATGGTGATCTAACAAAGTCGAACTCAAATGAGGAAAGTTGAAACAATGAACAATAACGATTCACAACTCGAAGTTTTTCCAAACGGTGAACACGGTGAATGAACATGATTGATGAATGATTATAATTGAGTGAAAATACACTGAGTGACAATTACAGACTGATAATTACTGAATGATAATGACTGAATTACAACCGGGTATTACAAGAAATGACAAAATGAAGGCTGTTGTCCAGTATTTATACTGGACAGTTATTAGTGTGCGCTAAACAGACTGCATTAGCGCACGCTAATGGGGTCAACGCTCCAGAACATTTCGCCTGCAATACTGTTAGCGTCCGCTATCCAATATGCGTAGCATGCGCTAACGAGTCACGAATCTAGTCCAGTGGCTCCTGGACAAATTTTCACCTACCAGGTTGTTGGGAGTATGCCCTCGAATGCCACTCAGAGGATGTTGAGTGAGGGCATTGTACTTGTTATTATGTAAATCACTAATATAAGGCAATTGATGTTTCTTTATTTACTGGTAGTTACTGGCATTCCTAACTCGTAAACATACATATAGAACTAGTCCGTGTATTTGAGAGCAAAACGTTCCACTCCTTATTAGATAAGGGGGTCGGCACTGGAAAGGTTTATAGCTTAAATACTCAAACGTTGGCAAGTCGATGAAACATGACTGGGCGTTAAGTTTATGTGAAGACTTGTATGACATGATCTTTGACATGTAGAGTGCCTGTCGAACACTAATGGTTAGTGGGAGCACACGTTATAGGTATGTTAATTGGATTAGTATACTCGAACTGACTCTCCCTCGATTCGTCACACGGATTTCACTCCGGGAGAGTCAATGAAGGAATCGAAAGGTTATGATAGGTATTCGTGAACCTTCAACTTGAGGATTTAGTAGGGATGTGCTTGTGACGTCAAGATTTTCATTAGAGTAGTTCAACCCTGTAAACCGGAAGGCGGGGGTCAACCTCGACGTGCATCTTGATGGGCAAGTAGTAGGTCCTACTGAATACCAAGATAGAATTCTTTCTCCCGTTAGTGAGCGTGTTATATGTCCTATGTGGTTATTGGCAGATGAGATCATAAGTCTTTGGCCAAAGCATTGGAGCTAGTTGTATTGGATACACGAGAGCTCGATGATCTCGATTTGCATTCACGTATGCATAGAGTCAAGGACAGATAGGGTTTGACTGACCGTTACCCTATAACTTGATCGGGACATTTGAAAGAAGGGTTTATACGTATACTGGTATTCACGACAGAATGGTTCTTGAATGATCCCAATCATTCGTTCTCAGTTAGGGTACGGTGTTGGCTGCCAGGCTGGCTAGGTGGTGCTACTACTCTTTGGTTCCTCCCATTATTGACGGAGACGGACCTACCGAGTCGCGCAATAGGATTGATGACGGAATGAATCAAGCTAATTCTCTCATTATGAATATTAGATATTGTATATCTAAATTTGGGGCATTGGATGTTTAAATTGATTTATTAGATAAATTGATTTACGGCCTAATGAAATAAATAAATTACTGGGTGATTAATTTAATTCATGAATATAATTATTTCTTGGAGAAATTAATTATATTATTTTGTATATGATATGTTTAATTAATTGGATTAATTAATCAATATAAATACATCGAAACGGAATCAGAGTTTATTTGTTTAGACTCTCGGGAGTCCGAAACGTACTAAACTCGTCCGTTTCATCCTCATGCCCCCCACTAATATACATGTGTATGTATTGACTTGTCCAAATCATGATGTTTGGAATATCATGTGTTGAAGGGACAAGTATCATACACATTATATGGTGGGGTTAGATTCTCATTGTATGAGTTTTATTCTTGTGAATTGAACATGCATAAGAAGAGGACTTTGATCTCTCATTCTCATTACATTATTCCTTACATGAGTTGTAGTGAGAGAAAGTGAGAAAGGAGTTCTTCTTCATAGTCATCTTCTTCATCAACTTAGTTCTTGATTGTTCTTAGAGAAACATCAAGAAATATTAAGAGATCAAACATTAAAACACATAGAGTGTTACAATCAAAAGCTTCATCACTTGATTCAAGCCGTAACCTTAGAGGTTAATCGGCTGTTGTCATTCCGGTCATTTTTCCGGCGCGTGGCAAGTAGAGACGCGGTGTTTTCGGCATTGGATTGTTCAAGGGCTTGGAGCGGATTGTATTCGTAGAGATCAAGCAAAGCTTGGGGAATAGCTCAAGAGAAGGTTACCATTTAATCAACGAACTTCAAGGGTTAGTTTCTTACAACTCTTGCTTTTTGTTTATATATTCGTATAAACGTAGCTCGATCGAATTAATTTTCGTTTTACCACTTCCGCTGGGCCTTCGTTTTAGGCACCGAATCCCAATAGTGGTATCGGAGAGTCGGGCTTGCGATCGTATATACGATATTGGCATTTGGAATGCTCGATTAGATGGTGAATGATTTGGAATCATTTTAGTCATAATCATGGTATATGTTTTTCGTTCGTTATAGTTGTATTTTTCGTAAGTTTATGTCTAAATATAAATCCTCTATTTCTTGGAAATATGATTTGTATTGATGATATGAATGTTGGAAAATATAGATATTGGATATCCGGTCGAAAAACCAGCCCTGAATTTCCGTTGGACGGTCCGAGAGTGGTCCGAAAGTAGGGGGCCGTGGCCCAGGGCTCGGGGGCCGCGGCCCAGGGCTGGTGGGAAGCCCTACTGCAGCCCAATGGTGTTTTTTCGGGCGCGGTTCAGCCCATTTCGGACCCATTTCGGGCTTGTTTTCTTTGTGTATTCCTAAAATTAATCTCCCGCATGTTAAATTAGATTTAATATGATTAAAATGATATATGGTATTTCATTTTATAAGGGAAAATTGATTTATTGGAATACTTGTGATCGACCGAATTATTTGAACGTTTTTCATATTACCGGTTGTGTGAATCGATTGGATCGGGTCATATTGTTGATTGGATCAATGTATCTCTACGCTTTCCATTTATATAGTATTTATTGGATGAATGCTTTTGAATGGGGATGTGGTTCGTGGACTTAGTTTTGAATCATTCATTTTATTCGATTGGGTTGTAAAGGCCGTTTTGAGCCTATTTATTTTACTAGAAATGTTTGTATCTAGGATGCAATTTTCGATATAAAATTTATATGTAATGATGAAGATCGGAGGAAGATCCATTTCGAGAAGACGAAGATTCAAGACAAAGACTTGTAATTAGATTACGAATTTTTTTGTTTTCTAGGAACGGTCCATGAACCACATGTTGGTAGCAACTACGTTGTGAATGGTTGTTTCATATTGTATGAATGCCACAAACGCGCTAAAATGATTAATGTGCAAAGTGTAACGTTAATCGCGAAAATTCTCCCACAACAAATTATTAAGTTTATAAGGTTTCAAGGTTTTCCTTCCCTCCATCGAGCTTTTGAGAAATTGAAATCCAAACCAGATGTGCTATGCTTCCGAGTTATCGGGGTAGTCATTCGGGGAGAACGGATAAATTACCGGGAGAGCACTGGATGCCTTCAATTGGAGCAAATTTTATCCCTAGAAACCTGATAGGTTGCCGGATAAGATTCAATTGTGAAACTGATTTGCGTCGATGGTATAAATTTAACTTGTTCACGAACCATAGAAACCGTATAGGTTCAGGGGAGTGAACAAGGGGAAAAAGAAGATCGAATCATCCATTGTATGGGTTGGTGTTGGACACCACTTTATGAAAATTAATAGACTAGAAACCTGTTCGGTTGCCCTCTATTAAGATTTGTAAAGAACTCGATCACCACTATGAAGTAGAGCGACGATACTTCCGGATTTCACATGGGAGTGTGTTATTCCGATAAAACTAGTGAGAGCTTAGGTAACAAGAATAGAAAAGACCTTAATTCTATACTCAGAACATAATTGAACGAGTCACTAATTAATCTGCCGTACTTAATGCAGACATAACTCTCAATATGACAATGAACCCACTCGCAATTCTACTCGAAAATAACACCTTGATGGGACATAACTTTGTGGATTGGCTCCGCAATCTGATGATTGTCCTCAATTTAGAGGCACTAGGATACTTCTTGGAGACAGACATTCCGGCGCCTCCAGTGCGGACAAGAGCCAATCAGGAAGAGATTGAAAACCGCGAAAAGTGGGTTACGGATGACGTGAAAGTCCATGCTTATATGATGGCTTACATGTCTAATGAGCTTCAGAGAGCTCATGAGAAAATGACTTCTGCTAGGCAGATTCTATCTCACTTAACCGAGCTTTATGGTGAGCACAGTCAAACTGCTAGATATGAGATATCCAAGCAACTATTCGGTGCAAAGATGAAGGAAGGTGAAAAGGTTGCGGAGCATGTCCTCAAAATAATATCCATGATCGAGAGATTGGAGGATCCTAATTTTAAAATGGATACTTCTCTCAAAACCGACCTTATCCTACAGTCTCTCCCTGAATCCTTCTCACAGTTTGTTATGAACTTCAACTGCAATGCGATTGCATGTAACTTAGCTGGGCTAATGAACAAACTTGTGACTGCTTAGTCTTAAATGAAGACTCCACAGATGAAGGAGTCTGCCCTTGTGATTTCATTTGGATCTCGGAAGTCCAAGAACAAGAAGAAAAAGACCAAGAAGCAGATGGGACCATAAGTCGAGGATCTTAAGGGTAAGGGAAATGCCCCAATGGTTCCGAAGAGCAAGAAGAAGGATGCTTGTCTCAAGTGCGGTGAGCTGGGCCACTGGGCAAGAGACTGTCCGTTTCTTCATGGCACTTCAGGTACAGAACTTTTAGTTTTGGAAACAAATTGTTCTGCTACTATATTTTCTACTTCCTGGATACTGGATTCTGGTGCTAGTTCTCATATTTGTACCGTGAATCAGGATCTGGAACTAAGTAGGAATCTTGGAGCTGGAGAAGTTATGATCACAGTCGGAAATAGGCATTGTGTGGAGGCAACCGACATAGGATCACTTCTTTTTGGTTTAGAATCCGATTTTGTTTTGACTTTAGAAGATGTACTTGTTTTGCCCAAGGGGTATAAAAACATTGTATCCATTCCGGTCATGGACCGAAAAGCCTTTTCATTTTTCATTGGTGATGGCTCCTACAAAATTTATTTCAGAAATAAACTAGTGGGTAATGCTACATTGTTAAATGGATTGTATCATCTAAATCTCAACAACAAAGTAGTTGTGAATACTATGACTAGAAAACGTGGTAGGGATGAAACCAATCAAGTTTTGAAATGGCATCTAAGACTTGGTCATGTTGGTCAGACCAAGGTTTACAAAATGGAAAAATATGGACTTATGGGTCCATTGGGATCAGATTCCTTTCCTACTTGTGAATCTTTCCTTAATGGCAAAATGACTAAGTCCCCCTTCACAGGGACTTTTGAAAGAGCCGTTGATAAACTGGGATTAATCCATACCGACGTATGTGGTGCTTTGGAAGAAGAACGTAACGGATATCAATATTTCATTATGTTTACAGATGATCATACTAGGTATGGTTATGTATACTTAATGAAACATAAATCCGAGGCCTTCGAGAAATTCCAGGAATTCAAAGCCCTAATCGAGAAACAAACTGGTAATCATATCAAAGCACTTCGGTCGGACCGAGGTGGCGAGTATATGAGTACAGAGTTTGATGAGTTCCTTAAGAAACATGGAATAGTTTCACAACTAGCACCTCCAGGTACTCCTCAGTTAAATGGTGTGACAGAAAGAAGGAAGTGGACCTTGTTAAACATGGTCCGTTCCATGCTGGGCTATACTGACTTACCTATTTACTTGTGGGGGTATGCACTCCTGACTGCCGATTACATCTTGAACAGATGTCCTTCTAAATCCATTCCTAAAACTCCACATGAGATGTGGGAGGGCAGGAAACCAAGTCTTAATCATATTAGGATTTGGGGATGTCCCGCCTATGTCAAGAAGACTAAGGTGGAGAAGTTGGAAGCTAGGTCCGCAAAGGGACGTTTCATTGGATTCCCATTTGGGAAGATGGGATATCTATTCTACATGCCCGAAGATCGAAAGATCGTTGTTGCTTTACAAGCACACTTCTTGGAAGATGAGTTCGTCCAGGAAGGCGGGGCAGGTAGAAATATTTCTTTGGAAGAATACAATGAAACTCCTCAGGAGACACCTGCGCAAGAAAAATGAAACGAACCTTCTATAACACAAGTACAACCACCTCGTAGGTCAAGTAGGGTGTCTCAATTACCTGAGAGGTATAGTTTTATGCACTTTGAGGAACTGGGTTTCCTCGAGGTTCCAAGTGATAAACCAGAGGCCGACCCGCGATAAATGACCTAGCAATGGTGGATGTAGACTCCATGAAATGGACTGTAGCATTCTTCATGTAGTTGGGACCTTTGTTTTGACGAGACCGTCAAAGAGTTTGACTTCGTGCAAAATGAAGAGGAATCTTGTGTATACAAGAGGGTTAGTGGGAGCAAGATCACATTCTTAGTACTATATGTAGATGACATTCTACTAATAGGAAATGATGTGGGAATGCTCAGTTCTATGAAAGCTTGGATTTCGAGTAATTTCTCCATTAAAGACTTGGGAGAAGCAAACCTATATTCTTGGAATTCGACTCTACCAGGATAGAGTGAAGAGAAGAATAGGTCTTTCCCAAGCCCTCTATATAGATAAAATCTTAAAGCGATTTAAGATGGATGATTCTAAAAGAGGGTTCCTATCGATGCGACATGGAATAAAACTCTCCTTGAAGATATGTCCTCAAAGTGAGGAACAACGAAAGGAAATGAGTAATATACCATATGCTTTGGCTGTAGTTAGACTTATGTATGCTATGTTGTGTAAGAGACCTGACATTGCGCATGCTGGGAGCGTGGTAAGTAGGTTTCGGGCTAACCCAGTTCGGGAACATTAGACCGCCATAAAGAATGTTCTCAAGTACTTTAGAAGGGCTAGAGATCTAGTTCTTATATATGGTGGAGAACTGAATGTGATGGGATTCACTATATTGGACTTCCAAGGACAGAAAGACGATTCTATGTCTACTTCTGGCTACATTTACTCTTAATGGAGGAGAAGTATCATGGCATAGTACCAAGTATAGCGCGACTGCTGATTCCACCAGTTAGGCTGAGTATAAAGCGGCCTCGGAGGCCTCCAAAGGAAGGGTTAAGAAGTTACTAGGTAAACTTCTCGTGACACCTTGTGCTGTGCTGCCAGAGTAGTAGCACATGCCTAGGAGCCGAGGTTGCACAAAAGTACCAAACATATTGAGAGAGTATCATCTCATAAGAGAATTTGTTCGCAAAGAGATACATTGTGTTGCATAGAGTAGAGTCAGCCGACAACGTCGCTGATCCACTTACCAAGCCACTTTCTCAGATTAGATTGGAGCGTCATCTGGAGAACATGGGTATTAGATACCGTAGTGTGTGGCATTGAGTGCAAGTGGGAGATTTTTAGGAGTATACCCTCGAATGCCACTCAAAGGATGTTGAGTGAGGGCATTGTACTTGTTATTATGTAAATCACTAATATAAGGCAATAGATGTTTCTTTATTTACTGGTAGTTACTGGCATTCCTAACTCGTAAATATACATATAGAAACTAGTACGTGTATTTGAGAGCAAAACGTTCCACTCCTTATTGGATAAGGGGGTCGGCACTGGAAAGGTTTATAGCTTAAATACTTAAACGTTCGCAAGTCGATGAAACTTGATTGGGCGTTAAGTTTATGTGAAGACTTGTATGACGTGTTCTTTAACATGTAGAGTGCCTGTCGAACACTAATCGTTAGTGGGAGCACACGTTATTGGTATGCTAATTGGTTTAGTATACTCAAACCAACTCACCCTCGATTCGTCACACGGATTTCACTCCAGGACAGTCAATGATGGAATCGAAAGGTTGTGATAGGTATTCGTGAACCTTCGACTTGAGGATTTAGTAGGGATGTGCTTGTGACGTCAAGATTTTCATTAGAGTAGTTCGACCTTGTAAATCGGAAGGCGGGGGTCAACATCGACGTGCATCTTGACGGGAAAGTAGGAGGTCATACTGAATACCAAGATAGAATTCTTTCTCCCGTTAGTGAGCGAGTTATATGTCCTATGTGGTTATTGGCAGATGAGATCATAAGTCTTTGGCCAAAGCATTGGAGCTAGTTGTATTGGATACATGAGAGCTCGATGATATCGATTTGCATTAACGCATGCATAGAGACAAGGACAGATAGGGTTTGACTGACCGTGACCCTATAACTTGATCAGGACATTTGAAAGAGGGGTTTATACGTATACTGGTATTCACGACAGAATGGTTCTTGAATGATCCCAATCATTCGTTCTCAGTTAAGTCTGCAGTGTTGGCCGCCAGCCGCTAGGTGGTGCTACTACTCTTTGGTTCCTCCCATTCTTGTGAAGACGGACCTCTGCGAGTCGCGCAATAGGATTGACGATGGAATGAATCAAGCTAATTCTCTCATTATGAATATTAGATATTGGATATCTAAATTTGGGAAATTGGATGTTTAAATTGATTTATTGGATAAATTGATTTACGGCCTAATGAAATAAATAAATTACTGGGTGATTAATTTAATTCATGAATATAATTATTTCTTGGAAAAATTAATTATATTAATTTGTATTTGATATGTTTAATTAATTGGATTAATTAATCGATATAAATACATCGAAACGGAATCGGAGTTTATCTGTTTGGACTCTCGGGAGACCGAAACGAACTAAACTCTCCGTTTTATCCTCATGGTCGCCCCCCCACTAATATACTTGTGTATGTATTGACTTGTCCAAATCATGATATTTGGAATATCATGTGTTGAGGGGACAAGTATCATACACATTATATGGTGGGGTTAGATTCTCATTTTATGAGTTGTATTCTTGTGAGTTGAACATGCATAAGAAGAGGACTTTGATCTCTCATTCTCATTACATTATTCCTTACATGTGTTGTAGTGAGAGAAAGTGAGAAATGAGTTCTTCTTCATAGTCATCTTCTTCATCAACTTAGTTATTGATTGTTCTTAGAGAAACATCAAGAAATATTGAGAGATCAAACATTAAAACACTTAGAGTGTTACAATTGTTAGGAATACTTGGTAGATTTTGATGATGTCATTAATATAAATTCAAATACTTATTACTTGGCAAAAATGTAAGGAAGAACCAAATGAGTATCTTCCATAGGCCAAATTATGTTAAGTTTAAAACTTGGCAAAATGTAAAGAAGAACCAGAAGAGTATCTTCTATAGGCCAAAATAAGTTAGGCTCAAAAAATCGGATAAGTACAAAAGTACAGCTAAGTTCATCAGAGAGGTATAGCCGAGTTAAGTCAGAGAAGTTCTGGTCAACAAAAACTATCAGAGATGTTTGACCAGGCTGCAGTCAAGAAAGCTCAGACAAGCCATCTGACCAGGCGAGTCTCAAAAAGTTAACATCAGAGAAGTCCAGACTGCAGAGAAGTTAACTGTACATAAGCCTACTTGAGATCAGCCAAGTACTCCAAGTCCACGTTAGCATGCGTTGAAAAGTCAAATATTACGGAAAGTCACATGCAACGTGAAGAGACAAATTGGAGAGATTCCCGCAAAAGATATGAATTAAATCATTCATCCAGACCCACCTTGAAGACTTTAATCTTACTATATTCAAAAGATTTGGCGCCTCACATGCAAAGTCTTCACAACGGTCGATAGATGGATTAAAATATAGGAATCCAGCCTTGCAACGTTTAGAAATAAATAAACAAAGAAGTCTCTCTCCAACGGACTGATTTGTTACAGATTTGCAACGACTATGAAGGAATGCTCAAGGATCAACACCTATATATATATCCGAAGATTTGAAGTTGAGCGACCACCGGTGCGAACATACTCTCAAGCAATTAAAGCATTCAAGCAATCTAAAGCGAAATATAGCATCGTGAAAAGAGTGGTTCTCAAAAAGTTCATACTTGAAGAAGCTCTTAGTTGGAGAAGACAAAAACTCGTGTCTTTAATCCTGAGTTCGGGGTACTTCACTGGTTGAAGTTCGAGACTGTAAAGGCATCCAAGGATCGCGGATCAAGAGGTGCAAGGCAGTCAAGTGTGTTACAACGGCAAGGATTTCCACTGGTTGGAAGCTGTTGTAATTTGGTTGAATCACTGTAATATTTATCACTGGTTGAAAATTATAGTGAATTCATCTCCAACTGGTTTGGACAAAAGTGGATTAGTAGAGGATTACCCCACCTCTGAGATCACTATAATTGCCTGCGTACTTTACTATTTTATAGCATCATACTATAACTGCTGCATTCATTATTAAGTGTTTCATTAGTTGTTTTGTATTCATCATCAGCTGACTTCCGCACGTATCGAGAACAAATGACTCTAAGTCATTTGCATATCTATCAGCTGAAGAAACTTACTCTTTGTGGTAAAGAGTTTAAGAGTTTTAATAAGTCTATTCACCCCCCTCTAGACTTATTCCTGGACGACTTGTGACCTACAAGTGGTATCAGAGAGGTTGGTTCATTTTATTTCACGAACCAGATCTATATCTGAGATATATTTTACTCTCATTTTATAATGGAACACATGCATTCTAGACTACCTGTGTTTTCAGTTGACGAGTATGATCTTTGGAAGATAAGAATGCAGGCACACTTATCTTCAATCCATGATGACATGTGGTGCATCATAGAGAATGGTCCATTCACCTTCGAGAAGGACAACACTCCAGAGGAGATCGCAGTAGGGAATCCAGAGAAGATCCCAAAGAAGAGGACAGAGCTGACTTCCGAAGAAAGAAAGCTGGCCAACCTTGACAACCAGGCCAGAGACGTGCTGTATCAAACTCTTGATAAATCAACAATGGTCAAGATCAAAAACTGCAAAAATGCCATGGAAATCTGGGACACATTAGCCTTAATGTGTGAGGGAACAAAGCTGATCAAATAGAACAAGTTGTCAATTGCTACTGAAAAATTTGACAACTTCAAAATGAAGAATGGCGAATCTATAGATCAAGTGGACACAAGGTTCACTGAAATCATCAACGAGATCAATTCCCTCGGCAAATCTTATGGAAACAGGGAAATGGCACTGAAGGTACTAAGATATCTCAATCCTGAATGGAGTATGAAGGCAGTGGCCATGAGAGAATCCAAGGATCTTAATAAAATAAAGATCCAAGAGCTGTTCTCTGATCTGAAGGCTTATGAGTTCTAGCTTCCAAGTTCATCCTCAACCGAGCCTGCAGAGAAGGGAATAGCCTTTGCAGCCGAGTCCCCCGCCAAGATCTTATCTGATATAAAGCCTCCAAATCCATTAGATTTTGAGTAAGAAATGGCGTTCATAATGCAAAGATTCAGCAACTTCCGGAAAAACTACTCCAAATACAAGAAAAATTATAAGGAGAATCCCAGAAGGAACCAGAAAGCCGGAAGATGGAAAGTGGAGTGCTACAATTGTCACAAGACAGGACACATCCAAATCGACTGTCCTGATCTTAAGAAGGACGAGAGCAAGAAGGACGTGAGCAGAAAAGAAGACCGAAGGAAGGCCCTCATCGGAGAAGATCAGGAGCATGTAGAATCAAGTAGCGGATTCTTCTCTGATGATGATGAAGAGTATGACTGCCTGATGACCAACCTAGCTGATGAAGAGGTAACATCAAAGCCCTCTGGTTCAAATAACAGTTCAGCCATGTCACAAGATATGGATCTGCACGAATCTGTAAATCAGCTATTTAAAGATTTTGAAATACTAAAATCTGCACACCAATCTGTATCAGCCGAGAAGACTCAGCTGCAAGATGAGAATAGGCAGCTGAAAAATGATTTTGAAAAACTCAGCCTAGAACTGAATACAGTCAAAACTGATTTTGAAAACCAGGCTGCAGCTAATTTGAAAAACCAGGCTGATATCACTACAACTGAGATAAATCGACTAACTGTTTTAATTAGAGAAAAATCAGCTGCACTTACTCATGTGAAGGCCGAATTTACTAAATTGAATCAGGTAAGTAAAACTCAGGCGCAGGAAATAACCTCCCTGAAAGCGTCTTTAACTCTGGACGAATTGTGTACTAATAAGAGGCCACTATATTCCAGATCAGGCCTTGGATATGATCCTCACACTCCCTCTAGTTCTAAAACCACTTTCATCAAGGGAGAAACAATAGTTTCGACTGCTGAGCCTATATACAAACCGATATTTAAAAACAGGCAACAGCCAAATCACAAGTCTAGGCTGCAGCCAGGGTTCACAAGGCAGCCACCTAGACAAGCGACTAGGCATTGGCCAAGGCAGAAGCAGCAGCCCAGACAACATGCCCACTATTATCAACAACTCCCCAAAAGTAGATTTCAAAATGGGAGGGGCAGATGGAAACCTCAAGGTTATCCTAATTTCCAAAATGAACAAGTGTGGAGACCTCAAAGATTTAATAAATGGTCTCAGCCAAGATTTAGAAATGGCCCACACTACCAGTATTTCGAGGAATATCCAGTATACAATCCCAACAGAAGATACAGACCTAGACCTTACACACCTTACAAGGGTAATAATAATAATTTTAATAATCCAAGGAGAAATCAATTCTACAGGAAAACATCTAACCCGAAAGGACCCACACAAATTTGGGTACCTAAATCTCTGCTTGTATGATTGCAGAAAAGGTGGAAGGACTACTACCACATCTCCACAAATTCAAACTTTGGAGGTGAAGAATGGTTTGTAGATTCTGGATGCTCGAGGCACATGACCGGGAACAAGAAGATGCTGAACAAATACACTAAAGAAAGAGGTCCAGACGTAACCTTTGGAGATAGCTCTATAGGACAAACGAAGGGCTTTGGAGAGTTGCACCGAGGAAATATTGTTATATCCAAAGTTCACTATGTTAAAGGGCTCAAATATAATCTCCTGAGCATAAGCCAGTTTTGCGATGAGAAGAATCTAGTAGTCTTCACCATTTGAAAATGTATGGTGATAGACATCCTATCTGGAGAAGTGAAGCTACAAGGATTCAGAAGGAGAGATGTCTATATGATAGATTGGAACACAGGAACTCCCAACACCTGTTTTCTATCTAAGACAATAGCTGAGAACGGATGGCTGTGGCACAAAATGTTATGTCATCTGAACTTCAAAGCCATCAACAAGATTAGTTCTCAGAAGCTGGTCAGAGGACTTCCAGATGAAGCATTCAAGAAGGAAGCTCTTTGTGATGCCTGTCAGAAAGGAAAGCAGATGAGAGCATCATTCAAGCCAGTCCAGCCTACAACTCTCACAACAAGAGTCCTAGATCTACTCCATATAGATCTATTTGGTCCCATCAAGCCAAGGACTCTAAGCGGCAGAAAACATGCACTTGTTGTAGTAGATGACTATTCAAGGTACACTTGGATCATCTTCCTGTATAAGAAAAGCAAAACCTTGACCAAGCTACCAGAGCTGCTGAGAAGGATTCAGAATGAGAAATCCCTCTCCATTATCAAGATAAGATCAGACAGAGGAGGAGAATTTCTCAACAAGGCGATCACCGATTACAGCGATCAGAATGGAATCCAGCATGAGCTCTCTGCAGCCAGGACCCCCCAGCAGAATGGTGTTGCTGAAAGAAGGAACAGAACCCTGAAGGAAGCAGCAAGGTCCATGATTGCAGAAGCGGACCTGCCCAAGAGGTTCTGGGTTGAAGCTGTCAACACAGCTTGCCATACTCAGAACAGGAGTATGATAGTAGGGAGACATGGCAAAACTCTCTATGAGGTTTGGAATAATAGAACTCCTACTGTTGCTTACTTTCATGTTTTTGGTTGTAAGTGTTTCATCCACAACAATGGTAAAACATAACTAAATGCCTTCGATGCTAAAACTGATGACGGTCTCTTTATGGGATACTCACAAAGAAGCAAGGCATATAGAGTATTTAACAAGAGAACCTTAGTTGTGGAAGAAACACCCCATGTTGTATTTGACGAATCTACTGTTGAGTACATAAAGCAAGTTGAGCTAATTGAGAATAAGCTCAAAACAGCAACCCTCGAAGAAGTCATTTTTCATGACACTGGAATGGTAGACTCACCTGTAGACCAGCCTGAAGACGCAATCGTAGGCTGCCAAGACCCAGCGGTCGACGAAACATCAAACCTATCGATCCGATTGTGCCGATGAAGACCAGTGGGTGATAAAGACTCATCTGCAGATCGGATCCAACCTGCAGATGACATGACGGTAGGCCGATCCGATTGCGAGACCAAGGGCAGATCCAAGATGATGCAGAAATCCACCAGAGCAATTCAACAGGGGGAACAGACCCTGAAGAAGATGATATCCCCAAGTGGCTCAAAGACCATCCAATCCAGCAAATCATCGGGAAGCTGACTGATGGAGTTAAGAAAAGACAGTCTACTCTACCCGCAGGAATGACTATGTTCTCATGTTTCATGTCTCAGATAGAACCCAAGACAACAGAACAAGCCTTGGAAGATTATTCATGGATCAATGCCATGCAAGAGGAACTGGAACAGATGGAAAGGAACAACGTTTCGGAACTAACAGACAGACCAGATCACAAGAAGGTTATTGGCACCAAGTGGGTGTACAAAAACAAGAGCGACGAAGATGGAGCTGTTGTTAGGAATAAAGCCAGACTTATTGCTAAAGGATATGCACAGTGTGAAGGAGTAGATTTTGATTAAACCTACGCACCTGATGCAAGACTATAGGCCATCAGACTATTCCTCGCATATGCTGCATTCAAGAATTTTGAAGTCTATCAGATGGATGTAAAGAGTCCATTTCTAAATGGCATCCTAGAAGAAGAAGTCTATGTAGAGCAACCCCCAGGTTTTGTCAAAGGATACAAAGTCTACAAGCTGTTGAAGGCTCTCTATGGACTTAAGCAAGCACCAAGAGCATGGTATGAAACACTATCTGTGTTTCTTGAGAAGAATGGTTTTTGTAAAGGAAAGGTGGACAAGACCTTATTCAGAGTGGAGCACGAAGGCCACATTTTGATAGTTCAGATATATGTGGATGACATCATATTTGGCTCAACCAACCCAGAGCTGTGTGAGAAATTCTCGAATCTCATGCAAGGAGAGTTTGAGATGAGTATGATGGGAAAGCTTAATTTCTTTCTCGGACTACAAGTTAAGCAGATGGAAAATGGAATTTTCATTAATCAAGACAAGTATACCAGAGATTTAATCAAGAGATTTGGAATGGAATCAGCCAAACCAGCAAGAATTCCTATGAGCACAAGTACTCACCTAGATGCAGACGAGGCAGACATATCAGTGGATTCAACCCACTACAGAGGACTTATTGGATCACTATTATACCTCACTGCAAGCAGACCAGACATATCTTAGGCCGTAGGAGTATGCGCGCGATTTCAATCCAAGCCAAAGCAGTCGCACCAAGATGCAGCCAAGAGAATAATTAAATACCTTAAGTCTACAGTCAACGTTGGACTATGGTATCCTAAGGACGATAACTTCGAGCTGTCAGGATATTCAGATGCAGATTACGCAGGATGCAAAATTAATAGGAAAAGCACTAGTGGAACGTGCCAATTCCTAGGAACTAGACTGATATCCTGGTTTAGCAAGAAGCAGGTTTCTAACTCTATCTCCACCACAGAGTCAGAATACCTAGCTGCAGGTAGTTGTTGTGCCCAGATCTTATGGATCAGACAACAGCTGAGGGACTCCAATATCATTGCCAATGAAGTCCCTATCTGGTGTGACAACAATAGTGCTATTGCAATAACCAACAACTCGGTTTTGCATTCAAGGACCAAGCACATTGATCTTAAGCACCACTTCATTAGAGACCACATGCTTAACAAGAGAGTCAGAGTTGAAAGAGTTAGCACAGACTACCAAATAGCTGATATCTTTACCAAACCTTTGCCATAAGAAAGATTTTTGGAGATGAGCAGAGAACTTGGTCTACTAGATTGGGAATCTAGTACAGAAGAAAAAGCAAGCTGAAGCAGATCAGAGGAAGGACGGACCCAGCTGATTATAGGAATCAGACCCTAGCTGATGCAGACAAGAAGACGAAGGACGGACAAAGGAACCTAGCTGATCAAAATCTCAGGCGATAAGTCCAAGGAGTCAACTCACCTGATACAGAACAGTCAACAGTCAACAGTCAACTAGCTAAGTTTTCTAATCTCAACCGACCTATGAATATTTTATTATTATTTGCTATATGTATAATAATATCATATTATTTTTTGGTTCACAAGTGGCATAAAAATACACGTGGCAATCATAGGTTAAATCGACCTCCACTGTGGCCAATTAAAATCTAACCGTCCAATTTGAAACTTAAAATCTGGACCACCGATTAGAATTTGAAATTTAAAAAGGAATCTCAAAATGCGGACCACCGTTTCAAAAATAATAATTTAATCCCAACGTCGTTTCATCTTATTTATAAGGACGAAAAACCCCTTCATTTTACCTTTACCTTTACCAGTCTTTCAAACCCTAATTTACAGAGCAAGAATCCTTTGAACTTCAAATACACTAAGAAAATCTCTTATTTGCAGAAATGGAATCTTATTTTCAAGGCGTTAACATGAAGGCGGTCAAAGACCAGATCATCTTCTCTCTGGTCGTTGACTTTGAAGGTCTTTAGGAAGCAAATCTGGAAAACTACGACGTCCTAAACCTCATTCGTTCGATGAAGCTAAATGGGATCTACCCATTTCTGGATATCAGTCCCAAACACCTGTACAAGGAGGCCGTCATCGCTTTCTACCGTGAAGCTCATGTGATTGAGGTAGGAATCACGAGCACTGTCGGCGGAATTCAAGTTGACATATCGCTGGAGACGATTCGTACAGTTTTTGGTATGAAACACCGTGGCGTAGACGTCAAAGCCCTCAAGCAGACAACATCCGAAACCTGGATGAAGATCAAGGCGGACGATCAGCCGGCGAAGCTGAAGCTCACCGCCAAAAGGAGCGAAATAAAAAAGGTATATCGATATGCGTTGGATATTACCAACAAAATCATTATGGGTATGGCCGGCAGTTATGACCAATCGTCGGCCAAAATTCACGATCTTTGGGAGCACTTATTCGGGGCAGCCGATTGATTGGGCTGATTACATCTTTAAGCGATTTGTTGCGAGGTCAACAAGGCCGAATGGCTTGTTGATGAGAAGAAATTCGAGATCAGTGGCGTTTGGAGCCTTGGTGAGTTGGATCTTGGAGAAGATGGGTGTGGTAAAGGGTAATACTGATCCCTTTCACATCAACAAGAGACTTGGTCACCTAGACCAAGAGACGTTGAGGAAGTTGGGAGGCAACATAAGAGCAGCCGAAATGTTAAAGGAGTTGTCTGACACAAGGACTTACTACAGACCCTCACCAGACGAGTCCGACCAACCTGCAGGCGACAACCCAACTGCAGCCATGTCAGACTCGGAGTCAGACAACACGCCGATTGCTGTTCGGTTCAAAAGAAGGGGACCAGCCCCTGGAGAGCCATCATTCATACATTACTCATCGGAACCCTCACCAAAAAGGCCCAGGCGACTGCAATTCAGCCAGGAGGAGCAGCCAGAACATTATTCCAGTCCTGCAGCTAGGTCGCCTACCCACCTGGAGGACCGGCTGCTCAAGCGGCACTGAAACTCGAATCGTCCCTGTCCTCACTCCAGCATTCATTTCAGAAGAGGAAGAAGCAGGTTTAATTATCTCCATCCCTGAAGCAAACTACACCTTTCACCTGCTGGACAATAATCTTTTCAACCTATCCTTAGAGCAATTACAGCTAGTTAAACCACAAGCTCTAAAACACTCTTTTGTCAATATTTTTGAAGAGTGGAAATTTTTTAAATCACTGTCATTTGCTAAACTTCAAACCTATATTGAAACCAGTGGTTGGGAATATCCCCAAGCCACAGAGGATGTGCTGATACAATTTTGCAAAGTATCAGACACAATTTTGATCCTTCAGGAGAATTGGTTCATGTCAAATTTCAAAACCAACATGGACCAATTCATCCATTCTATAATGTACAGTATCTTTGATGGATCTTTTGGGAAAGAAGATGAGGAGGAAGAAGAAAAAGAAATAAGGATTGAAAAGTAAACGGAGAAAAAGAAGAGGAGGTCACTGTTATAGATGACTAAGAGGAGGAGCAGGAAGAAAGAGAAGGAGGAGAAAATGTTGTAGTTGAAAAAGAAACAAAAGAAGAAGTTGAAAAAACAGAGGAATTAATAGATGAAGAAGAAGAAGAAGGGGAAGAGATAGATCAGGAGGATGATGAAGGAAAGGAGGATGATGAGAATGATGGAGAAAATGATAAAGATGATAATGATGACGATGATGATGATGATGATAAGGATGAAGGAGGAGAACAACTGGCTGAAAAAGAAAAAGAGAATGTTGATGAATAAGAAAAGGAAGAGGAACAAGAGAAGGAATTAGAAAAGGAAGAAGAGAAATAAAAGGAGCTAGAGAAAGAGCCAGAAGTAGAGGCTGTCGACAAGGCTGGGGCACCTGCCCGATATACCAGCCTAGACGCAGAGTTGGCTGAGGACTCCAGATCGGGGACACCTTAACCGACCCCATCTGGAGTGCCAGCTGCAGATAGGAGCCTGTAGTCAAGTGGATCTTTCGCAGAAGGCTCAGGCGAGCACTCTCCACCATCGCAGATCTCACCTGCGGTGACCGAGCTAATAAGACAAATAGTGAAGGATACTATTGGAGAGTTGCTTGCATCTCAGGTCACCCCTGATCTCCAATCCATCAATGCTAAGATAGATACCTTGCTGCAACGGGAAGTCCCTCAACCTCCCCTCCTACAAACAACAGAATGCCGTTTGGCATGTCTGACTGGATGCATCGAATGGAGCAGCAGTTGACCACTTTGGTTGATGCTGGCAAAAAGGGGGAAGATAAGATTCAGGGGGAAGGCAGCATTCAAGGAGAAATAAGGGAAGAGCTGAGAACCAAGAAGAGGATGGATGTCCAGTTGATCACTGCTGGGACATCGTCAGCTAAAAGGAAGGGAGAAGCTTCAGAACCAGAAGAACAGGCTGATGATCAGCCTGCAGGCAAAAAGAGGAGGACCAGAGGAGGATTCGAGCCTACTCTGGAGTGGGAAGGCAAAGAGTTGTGGTATGTTGAAGATTTTGTACCATACGAAGCTCTACCCATGTGGGGATCTGCTAAGAAAAAGTTCATCAGAGACTATTATATCTGGGAAATACTCCAGGATAATAATTGCTCCCCACAGCAGATCTTCATCAACTTCATGGAAGAAGCTCATCCACAACTCTGGACTATACTTCTAAAACATGCTGAGGCACGAAAAGCATATCCAATGATCCCTCCGTTCAGGGCCAAAGAACCTCCCACTTTGGAGAAAGGTAATGCTTTGAATGAACTGGCACTCCAAAGAAAAATCAAGAAGCTGTGTGTTGAGAATAAGTTTGTATCTCAAGAAGAGAAAGATTTTGCAGCTCTTGTCGTAAGGAGGAAGTATGGTCTTGCCCCTGTCAAGACAAGACCAATTGGAGTTAAACCTTTCAGACCTGACAAGCAGACTATCCGAAGAGGCAGAGGCAGAGGCAGATGACTTTTATTTATTTTTTTGTATCTTTTAAAATTTTCTTGTAAATTTAAGACATGTATTTGTAATCAATTCAGAAAATTTTATAATAGTCCTTTGAATGACAATTTCCAATTGTCTCAAAACTAGACTGATCATAGTTGTGTCTTGCACTCAAGTGCAGACTTGTTTATTTGAATATTTGCTTATGTTTTGCCATCATCAAAATAGGGGGAATTTGTTAGGAATACTTGGTAGATTTTGATGATGTCATTAATATAAATTCAAATACTTATTACTTGGTTAAAAAGTAAGGAAAAACCAAATGAGTATCTTCCATAGGCCAAATTATGTTAAGTTTAAAACTTGGCAAAATCTAAAGAAGAACCAGATGAGTATCTTCTATAGGCCAAAATAAGTTAGGCTCAAAAAATCGGCTAAGTACAAAAGTACAGCTAAGTTCATCAGAGAGGTACAGCCGAGTTAAGTCAGAGAAGTTCTGGTCAACAAAAACCATCAGAGATGTTTGACCAGACTGCAGTCAAGAAAGCTCAGACAAGCCATCTGACCAGGCGAGTCTCAAAAAGTTAACATCAGAGAAGTCCAGACTGCAGAGAAGTTAGCTGTACATCAGCCTACTTGAGATCAGCCAAGTACTCCAAGTCCACGTCAGCATGCGTTGAAAAGTCAAATATTACGGAAAGTCACATGCAACGTGAAGAGACAAATTGGAGAGATTCCCGCAAAAGATATGAATTAAATAATTCATCCAGACCCACCTTGAAGAATTTAATCTTACTATATTCAAAAGATTCGGCGCCTCATATGCAAAGTCTTCACAACGGTCGATAGATGGATTAAAATATGGGAATCCAGCCTTGCAATGTTTAGAAAGAAATAAACAAAGAAGTCTCTCTCCAATGGACTGATTTGTTACAGATTTGCAACGGCTATGAAGGAATGCTCAAGGATCAACACCTATATATATCCGAAGATTTGAAGTTGAGCGACCACCGGTGCGAACATACTCTCAAGCAATCAAAGCATTCAAGCAATCTAAAGCGAAATATAGCATCATGAAAAGAGCGGTTCTCAAAAAGTTCATACTTGAAGAAGGTCTTAGTTGGAGAAGACAAAAACTCATGTCTTTAATCCTGAGTTCGGGGTACTTCACTGGTTGAAGTTCAAGACTGTAAAGGCATCCAAGGATCGCGGATCAAGAGGTGCAAGGCAGTCAAGTGTGTTACAACGGCAAGGATTTCCACTGGTTGGAAGCTGTTGTAATTTGGTTGAATCACTGTAATATTTATCACTGGTTGAAAATTATAGTGAATTCATCTCCAACGGGTTTGGATAAAAGTGGATTAGTAGAGGATTACCCCACCTCTGAGACCACTATAATTGCCTGCGTACTTTACTGTTTTATAGCATCATACTTTAACTGCTGCATTCATTATTAAGTGTTTCATTAGTTGTTTTGTATTCGTCATCAGCTGACTTCCACACGTATTGAGAACAAACGACTCTAAGTCATTTGCATATCTATCAGCTGAAGAAACTTACTCTTTGTGGCAAAGAGTTTAAGAGTTTCAATAAGTCTATTCACCCCCCTCTAGACTTATTCCTGGACGACTTGTGACCTACAACAATCAAAAGCTTCATCACTTAATTCTAGCCGTAACCTTAGAGGTTAATCGGGTGTTGTCATTCCGGTCATTTTTCCGGCGCGTGGCAAGTAGAGACGCGGTGCTTTCGGCGTTGGATCGTTCAAGGGCTTGGAACGGATTGGATTCGTAGAGATCAAGCAAAGCTTGGGGAATAGCTCAAGGGAAGGTTACCATTTAATCAACGGAGTACAAGGGTTAGTTTCTTACAACTCTTGCTTTTTGTTTATATATTCGTATATACGTAGCTCGATCGATCCTTGTAGGGATTCAGATCGAATTAATTTTCATTTTACCGCTTCCGCTGGGCCTTCGTTTTTGGCACCGAATCCCAACACAGGTAGTGTGCGCTAGAAAGGACAATTTGCATGCGTTAAGTAGAAGATAGCGTGCACTAACGACCACCCTTAGCGTGTACTAAAGAGACTCCAGTAGCTCCTGGACTGCCTCTGGAATGCCAGTTAGCATGCGCTACATACCTGGTAGCACGGTCTAACAATGACACAGTAGCGCGCACTACACCACAAGCGATAGCGTGCGCTACACCATAATGAGTCAAAAACTCATGCAACTATCTGAAACAGAATCAAACACGTGTCTATTCATGACACACCCAAACGTGTCACAACATTCCAAGGACATGGACAACGCCAATCCGATAACCCACAGAAAAACTTAACGAAACTGGAATGAAGATCTCGGGTATTACATTCTACCCCTCTTAAAAGAAGTTTCGTCCCCGAAACTTAAAACATAAAATGATCAACGCAAAACAATATCAGAGAACACACGTTATCCATTGCCGATGACCTGCAACGAATCACATGCATCACATGGCTGCTACCATCCATATCGCTCAACCAGAATAATAACAAAAACAAAATCAACATGGTTGACCAACCACAGTACATCAATCAAAACACGAGTTTATCGCTGAGCAAATATGAAATTCTAACAACTCAAAGGTCTGGAAGATCGAATACGAAGACAATTTCTTAGACTTAAGGAAATTACGAAGTGACCAAATGCTCAAAAATCTCCATACAAACTCAAATGATAGCAATCGAACAATAACGATCGAGCAACAATAGTTGAACAACAATGATTGAACGACAACGATCAAATTGGCAAAAAAATCGAACAACTATGATCGAACCACAACGATCAAAACAACAACAATCGAACCAAAGTTCCGAAGTTTATGATTCAACTCAAAACATTAAGTGACCTTGTAAGAACTACAAGATATTCATTCGCATAGGGTTCATGGGAATGGGACCGAATTTAGAAAAAGTCATAATAACAAACGGATTAATCCGAAATGATACCATAACCCGTTCGATCAAAAAAAGCAAAAGATAGGACAAGTTTAGAAAATTTCAACGAACACAAATGAGTCGATAGAGTTGAAAACACAGAAGTTCAAAAATCTGATACACTTCTAATAAAAGAAGTTTATCCCTGAAATTCGAAACAACAAGGCCATGGTATAACATAACACACAATTGGTAGAATACATCTCTCAGGGACTCCTCAGAGTCAATCCTGATATCAGTGCTCAAGTCAGTGCCTCGGAAGACTCGGTGACTAACTCGCAAAACTAAACCTGGTGTGCCATGAGTCCGCACTTGGAACACGTTACTAGCGGAGAAGGGCAATGTGCACGAACATGCCCCGACACATTGCAGTTAAAACACCTTCCGGATTTACCAGGAATCAAAGCTGACGATTTGGAACTCTCAGTCCCACGCATCGAGCGATGGAGCTTCACAGCAGAAAGACTACTATGTTGCAATCCAGAAACACCAACTTCTGTACTGTCCATAAGGTCATCAGACTTCCTCTGTTTCTTTGACTCGGGCACATGTTCCGACGATAACGAAGCTAGTTCGTAAGCTAAGGCCCGATCCTGATAATCTCTCAACAATGTGCGAGTGAATCCCACCATATACTGGCGAATCTCCGGCTTCATCCGTCTGCTAAAATGAAGGATCTTCTTTTCTTAGGTCCTCACCTGATCTCACACATAACTGAGTTGTTTGCTATAGTCGATGATAGCCTGCGACACTGCTATATCTTACGGTTTTCCCAAATAAAATTCAGTAATTCTCTGTTCTCTAATTGGTTTCAGACAGAACTCAGCTTCCATAAATGCCTGGAACTCCACCCACGTGACATCACGATCATGAGGTTTAACAGCTTCCCACCAATTAGCGGCATCTTTGTCAAGAAGGTACTGAGCGATAGGTACCTTCCGCTCTTCGAGACAATCGAAAGCCTCAAATATCTTTCCCAACTAGAAAAGCCAACCATCCCAGCCCAATGCATCCGCAGCACCAGCGAATCGAGGGGGATTCGTACGAACTACCTCTCGAAGCCATTGATTTACACCGACGTTCTGAGTTGCGTCAGTGTTGCGTTGAACTACCTGGGTCAACTGAGTCATCTGTGCCGCTACTTGTTTCAATATAGTAGCAACACCAATATTAATATCATTCCCGACAATATTCTCTCGATTCCACATCTTATCCCCGTGGCCATCAGTATCATGGTTACGACCACGACCTCTGCCCCTCGGCATACTAACAAGCAACAACCTAACACAACAAAAATCACATAATCACATATATAATCCACTCACAGATGATTGACTGCAAAAATTAGGCCTGGAGGCAAAAATGCAGTCCCAAACTTTTGCCCAGCTAGAAAGCGCGCTCCACAACAAAAGATGGCATGCGCTAACTGTGCAAGTTTGGCAACACATTCAAACTCACCTTCCAACGGTACTAGCTAGACCGGAAGTTACAAATAAACAATAGCGTACAAATCCAAACACCGACGGTTCGCATAATTATAACATTACACAAATAACCATCAGAAGTTAATTAACATTCAAAACCGAATTTCTACCTCTCGGTCAAGAGAACTATCTCAACGAGTGCATACCGAATGACTCAGCATTCACACCACCACTTTAATCACAACTCGTAGCACTACAGCCGAAATAACAACAACATCCTTACTACGTACCTTTTAATTGAAATTCATAAAACTCGAAAAGATGAAAGCGAAAGTCACGTCTCAAGTAAATTTTTGGTAGTCCTCATTTGAGTTTTTAAAATCATTTTTTTAAAAACTTGCCATACAAGATGAAAATAAAATATAAGTAGTTTGAATTCTCAAATAAATTTCGGCCTCGAGGTCATCATATGAAAATCAAGCTTTTTCCTCTCTTGAAGGATAAAAAATAATATTTACGTGACTTCCCGAAACATTTAAAGCTTCAAAATATCACATTGATAAACTTACTTTGCGTGACCACCCCAAACCCATTACTCCTATAAAAGCGATATATATATATATATATACATATATACCGGCACCGCTCTACATTTCAGCACAATGTGAGAATCAACAATCATGGAGTACATATTCACGATTCACATTTAGCTCCACATCATAACACAAAAATCACACAAGCTCGTGTAACACGAGATGCAACATATAGTGGGGAGACTTACATCCACAGATCGCATGAAGATGATGGATGCACCTTGATACTAATCACGACCGACATCTCAGACGACGCATTGCATGTAATATATGGATAATTATCGAGTATCTTCATCTGTATTTGAACCTTGTAATATTCGAATTTGTGGTATCTATAATCAAAGTGTGATTTTTCCCGTATTCGTATTCCAAACAGTCATGATCATATTAGGAAGAATTTGCAAATTCATGCATGCAGCAATGTCATAATGTACGCTAGCAGATGAGCTTAACGTATGTTATGAATTGAGGATAGCGTACGCTATGGACGAAGCATAGCATACGTAATAGGTAGTCAGGCGGATAAGGTTGGTCGGCACATGGGCCATCTTGGGACGGGGATGGAAAAGGATAAGATTCCCGCATGATCCGGACAGCTTTTTGAAAAAGCAAGTCAACGAGGTTTAACGTATGCTAAAGGACTAAGATAGCATACACTAAACAGAGCTTATTACATACGTAAAAAGTAATGGTTGACATACATTAAGGAGGTCAGAAATGAGGCAGTGGCTATTGTCGAACGTTAATGCATGCTAAAGATTTCAGATAGCATACGTTAAGGTGATAACGTATGTAATGCTGTGAGGTTAACATATGTAAGGGTCTGAGTTTTATAAATATGGCAGCACCCCATTTCATTTCAATTCGTTTCTTTTCATCCTTTGGCTGATTTTGCAAAGTCCAGATAGCTTTATCCCCCACATATAATCCTTATATAGCCTCTCTACCTGGTTTCGAAGATCGTAGACATCTCGGATTGGTGTTCAAGCCTACGGTGTCAAGTTCTACCGATCGTTTTCATTGTTATTCTTTGTCAAAGGTATGTTGACACTAATCCCAACTTTGAATTCGGTTTCTTGAGTCTGTTACTGAGATTATTACGTTTTAAGGATGTTGTAGTACTCGAATATCATGTTTTAGGAAGATTGGTTTGGTTATACTTGGATTGTTCTTCATTGTTAAGAGAATTGTGATTGAACCTTGGCATGTTGAACCCTAGGACGTAGTTTTTGAGATTGTGGTATGTTTTGGTCGAGTTGTATACAAGCCATGTTAATATCATCACCTAGAATCTAAGTGTTCAAGAAGATGAATTCTAGGAGTTTCACGAAGATTATTTCGTATTTCGTACGAGGTGTTTGAATTGATAAACTTCATTATATTCTTGGTTAGAATGGATTGATTATGTTGAGGATAATCTAATTGAACTTATAACACGGTTGTTTCATCTCCCTTCGAGAATTTGTTAGTATTCGGATGATCATACTCTTGTGATGAATCATTGTTTAGCCGAACTACTTTGGAAGTTGTTAATAGAGTTGGAGTAGGAAGGTTGATGATATGCCTACCCTTGTTATCGTAGAATTCGATATCATTATCATTCACATAGCATGATTTTGTAGAATCCAACTAGTGTTGGTCCGATGATTTGATCGTGTAACCAACCATTCGTAAGATAGTGTCCTTGACCATAGTTGTGAACTATCAACGCTCGTGTGTTAGTTGTGTATCCGTTAGTTTTATTACGTAAGTTGAGTTGTCCCTATTTTCCTATTGTTTAAGGTTTGAGGTTTGCGAACGGTTGATCGAAGGAACGACTTTCAAATTTGTTGAAGTCGTGAAGTGTTTATTCCTTTCCATCTTTCAAAGGCAAGTACCTTAATTATATTTATTCGTATTGATGTCGGTTATGTTGTTGTTGTATTGTACATATGTGTTGTGATTGTTTGTACACTATGCGTTGGTCCGACGGGATCATCATGGGAATCTATAACTGTGTGCGCTGGATCGTTGGATAGGTATTTCCACCATGCGTTGGTCCGACGGGATCATCATGGGAATCTATTGCTGTGTGCGCTGGATCGTTGGAATACCACGAGCATGTTGAGATTGATATGATATGTTGTACATTGTTACTGTTTCTCGTTGGAGAAACTTGTTGTGATTATTGTTGATATTATTGACGTTATTATTCAGGGATTGTTGAATAAATCATTGTTGTAAAATTAGCGTACTTGTACTAGCATCGTTGTGCTAACCCCTTCAGGGGTGAACATTTGTTTTATGTTCAAGATCCAGGAGAACGGGAAAACAACCACTAGAGCTGGATGACGACGAGGGTGCAAAGTGATGTTACGACCAGATTAATTTGTTGTATGTTTGTGTTGTTTTAATAAAGTACTCGAGTACGTTTCCGTTTTTGATGTTGGATTTGGTCATGTATTAATGTTCACCATTTGACGTTTGTCTTTCCGTACTGTTTTCAGACTCGTGTTGTATTTTATTTCCGCTGCCGTTGTTTGTTGGTATTTGTTATTGTCTTTTCATTTCCTCATCCTTGTAAATTCTTACGTAAAGGATTTACGGCGCTGTAATATTCCTGAATATATCAGGGGTGTTACAGAATATGGTATCAGAGCTAAAATTATGGATATCTTGACCGTTGGGTTAAAATAGGGGCCGTATATGTCTTTTTTGAGGTAACTGGCAGCGCATAACATCACTGTACTACCTACATCTTCATGTGAGCGGTGGTTGTAAGTTTCCTAAACTCTATATTGTCCTTTACATGTTGTACCTTTTTATTCTTGAACGTTAGGACGATATTATTCCCTGTATATTGAGTGTTTATGCTTATAGTATGCTGAGGGGAGGATGAGGACATGGTCGTGGACGCAGACGTAGGAATGCTGAGAGAGAAGCTTCACCTTCTGTTCCTGATTCACTATCAAATCAGGCTAACTCCAATTCTGGCGAACAGCAAGATTCCTTTAATAACAAACGAGGACAGACAGAGGAGACAAATGCCAATCCTATCAGTCCTGACATCCTTCGTCAAGTGGTCAACCAGATGACTAAGTTTGCTTAAGTCGTGGACAGGATGCAAGTGGCGGTAGGATTGCAGCCAGGGGAAAGACAGCAAGGCATCCCAGACTTGGGAAATCGAGGAGACAGATAGCTACAAGTGGTGGCAAAGATGCACCCGCCGAAATTCGATGGATTTTCTGAGACGCCGACATGGGATCACTGGTTGAGAGTGTTAGGAGTATGCCCTCGAATGACACTCAGAGGTTGTTGACTGAGGGCATTGTACTTGTAATTATGTAAACCATTTATATAAGGCAAAGGAATGTTTCTTTATTTACTGGTAGTTACTGGCATTCCTAACTCGTAAATAAACATATAGAAACTAGTCCGTGTAGTTGAGAGCAAAACGTTCCACTCCTTATTGGATAAGGGGGTCGGCACTGGAAATGTTTATAGCTCAAATACTTAATCGTTCGCAAGTCGATGAAACTTGACTGGGCGTTAAGTTTATGTGAAGACTTGTATGAAGTGTTCTTTGACATGGAGAGTGCCTGTCGAACGCTAATGGTTAGTGGGAGCACACGTTATAGGTATGCTAATTGGATTAGTATACTCGAACCGACTCACCCTCGATTCATCACACGGATTTCACTCCGGGACAGTCAATGATGGAATCGAAAGGTTGTGATAGGTATTCGTGAACCTTCGACTTGAGGATTTAGTAGGGATGTGCTTGTGACGTCAAGATTTTCATTAAAGTAGTTCGACCCTATAAAACGGAAGGCGGGGGTCAACCTCGACGTGCATCTTGATGGGCAAGTAGCAGGTCCTACTGAATACCAAGATAGAATTCTTTCTCCTGTTAGTGAACGGGTTATATGTCCTATGCGGTTATTGGCAGATGAGATCATAAGTCTTTGGCCAAAGCATTCGAGCTAGCTGTATTAGATACACGAGAGCTCGATGATCTCGATTTGCATTAACGCATGCATAGCGTCAAGTACAGATGGGGTTTGACTGACCGTGACCCCATAACTTGATCGGGACATTTGAAAGAAGGGTTTATACGTATACTGGTATTCGCGACAGAATGTTTCTTGAATGATCCCATCATTCGTCCTCAGTTGGGGTACAGTGTAGGCCGCCAGGCTGGCTAGGTGGTGCTACTACTCTTTGGTTCCTCCCATTGCTGACTGAGACAGACCTACTGAGTCGCGCAATAGGATTGACGATGGAATGTATCAAGCTTATTATCTCATTATGAATATTAGATATTGGATATCTAATTTGGGACATTATATTTTTAAACCGATTTATTAGATAAATTAATTTACGGCCTAATGAATTAAATAAATTACTGGGTGATTAATTTAAATCATGTATATAATTATTTCTTGGAGAAATTAATTATATTATTTTGTATTTGATATGTTTAATTAATTGGATTAATTAATCGATATAAATACTTCGAAACGGAATTGGAGTTTAGCTGTTTGGACTTTCGGGAGTCCGAAACGAACCGAACTCGTCCGTTTTTCTATCATGGCCGCCCTCCTCCTTTCCACCTAATTTCCCCTTGTCTTTTGTTTCCATTTTTTATGGATGATATTGACATGGTGGGGATACCTCATGAGAATGAGTTGTATTGTTTGGTGGAAGGTGTATAAAGAATTATATGTAAGCTTGTGATTGAGAAGACTTCATCATATCACATACATAATTCACACCTTTAAATGAGAGAGAATGTGAGAGAGGTTGAGAGAGAGAGAGAGAGAGAGAAAAGAACTTAGAGTTCATTTCATGGTGTTCATACTCATCTTCATCTTCTTCACTAACTTCTTCTTCATTTTTCTTGGAGAAAATTGAGAGAAAAATATTGAGAGAATTTTGATAAACATACTTGGAGTATATTCATCAAAATCAATAGCTTCATCACCTATCTCTAGTCGTATCCTCAGAGGATATCAAGGTGTTGTCATTCCGTTCGTTTTTCCGGCACGTGGCAAGTAGAGAAGCAGTGCTTTCGGCGTTGGATCGTTCAAGGGCTTGAAGCGGAATAGATTCGTAAAGATCAAGCAAAGCTTGGGGAATAGCTCAAGAGAAGGTTATCCATATAATCAACGAACTACAAGGGTGAGTTTCTATATCTCTTGTGAATTCATTTTTGATATTCGTATATACATAGCTCGATCGATCCTCGTAGGGATTCAGATCGAATTAATTTTCGTTTTACCGCTTCCGCTGGGCCTTCGTTTTTAGGCACCGAATCCCAACAGTGGTATCGGAGCGTAGGTCTTGTGATCGTATATACGATATTGACATTTGGAATGCTCGATTAGATGGTGAATGATTTGGAATCATTTTAGTCATAATCGTGGTATATGTTTTTACGTTCATTGTAGTTATATTTTTCGTAAGTTTATGTCTAAATATAAATCTTAATTTCTTGGAAATATGATTTATATTGAAGATATGAATGTTGGAGAATATAGATATTGGATATCCGGTCGAAAAACTAGCCTCGAAATGCCGTTGGACGGTCCGGGAGGGGTCCAGGCGCAGGGGACCACGGCCCAGGGCTCGGGGGCCGCGGCCCAGGCTGTGCGGCCCGGCACTGGCGGGAGGCTATCTTGGGCCGCGGCCCGATCTCAAGGGCCGCGGCCCAGTCCGCTGGCCGTGTCTGGCCGGAAGTTTCAGCGTGACTCGGCCATGCAGCTTTGTCTGTAGGCCCGGAGGGTGACTCGGTCAGGCAGGCCTGTTTTCACCCCGGCTCGATTTTTCGTGTATTCTTGAAAATTAATCTCCCACATGTTAAATTGGATTTAATATGATTAAAATGATTTATGGTATTTCATTTTATAAGGAGAAATGGATTTATTGGAATACTTGTGATCGACCGAATTATTTTGAACGTTTTTATGTTACCGATTGTGTGAATCGATTTGATCGGTTCGTATTGTTGATTGGATCAATGTATCTCTACGCTTTTTATTTATATAGTATTTATTGGATGAATGCTTTTGAATGGGGATGTGGTTCGTGGACTTAGTTTTTGAATCGTTCGTTTTATTCGATTGGGTTGTAAAGGCCGTTTTGAGCCTATTTATTTTACTAGAAAAAATTTGTATCTAGGATGCAATTTTTAATGTAAAATTTATATGTAATGACGAAGACCGGAGGAAAATCCATTTCGAGAAGACGAAGATTCAAGAAGAAGACTTGTAATTAGATTACGGAGTTTTTGTTTTCTAGGAACGGTCCATGAACCACATGTTGGTAGCAACTAGGTTGTGAATGGTTGTTTCATATTGTATGAATGCCACAAACGCGCTTAACTGATTAATGTGCAAAGTGTAATGTTAATCGCGAAAATTCTCCCACGACAAATTATTAAGTTTATAAGGTTTCAAGGTTTTCCTTCCCTCCATCGAGTTTTCGGGAAACTGAAATCCAAACCGGATGTGCTATGCTTCCGAGTTATCGGGGTAGTCGTTCGGGGAGGAGGATAAATTACCGGGAGCACATTGGATGCCTTTGGTTGGAGCAAATTTTATCCCTAGAAACCTGATAGGTTGCCGGATAAGATTCAATTATGAAACTGATTTGCGTCGATGGTATAAACTTAACTTTTTCACGAACCATAGAAACCGTATAGGTTGAGGGGAGTGAAAAAGGGGAAAAAGAAGATCGAATCATCCATTAGATGGGTTGCTGTTGGACACCACTTTATGAAAATTAATAGACTAGAAACCTGTTCGGTTGCCCTCTATTAAGATTTATAAAGAACTCGATCACGACTATGAAGTAGAGCGAAGATACTTCCGAATTTCACATGGGAGTATGTTATTCCGATAAAAATAGTGGGAGCTGGGTAACAAGAATAGAAAAGACCTTAATTCTATACTCAGAACATAATTGAATGAGTCACTAATTAATCTGTTATACTTAATGCATACAAATCTCAATATGACAATGAATCCACTCGCAATTCTACTCGAAAAGAACACCTTAATGGGACCTAACTTTGTGGATTGGCTCCGCAATCTGATGATTGTACTAAGTATAGAGGCACTGGGATACGTCTTGGAGACAGACATTCCGGCGCCTCCTGTGCAGACCCGAGCCAATCAGGAAGAGATTTAAAACCACGAAAAATGGGTTAAGGATGACATGAAAGTCCGTGTTAATATGATGGCTTCCATTTCTAATGAGCTTCAGAGAGCTCATGAGAAAATGACTTCTGCTAGGCAGATTCTATCTCACTTAACCGAGCTTTATGGTGAGCACAGCAGAACTTCTAGATATGAGATATCCAAGCAACTGTTTGGTGCAAGGATGAAGGAAGGTGAGAAGGTTGGGGAACACATCCTCAAAATGATATCCATTATCGAGAGATTGGAGGCTCTTGATTTTAAAATGGATACTTCTCTCCAAACTGACCTTATCCTACAGTCTCTCCCTGATTCCTTCTCACAATTTGTTATGAACTTCAACTGCAATGAGATTGCATGTAACTTAGCTAGGCTAATGAACAAACTGGTGACCGCTCAGTCTCAGATGAAGACCCCGCGGATGAAGGAGTCTGCACTTGTGATTTCTTCTGGACTTCGGAAGTCTAAGAATAAGAAGAAAAAGACCAAGAAGCAGACTGGACCACAAGCTAAGGACCTTAAGGGAAAGGGCAAGGCCCCGATGGTTCCAAATAACAAGAAGAAGAAGGATGTTTGTCACAAGTGCGGTGAGCTGGGCCTCTGGGCTAGAGACTGTCCGATTCTTCATGGCACTTCAGGTATAGAACTTTTAGTTTTGGAAACAAATTGTTCTGCTACTCTATTTTCTACTTCCTGGATACTGGATTCTGGTGCCAGTTCTCATATTTGTACCGTAAATCAGGATCTGGAACAAAGTAGGAAGATTGGAGCTGGAGAAGTTATGATCAAAGTCGGAAGCGGGCATAGTGTCGAGGCGACCGACATAGGATCACTTCTTTTGGGTTTAGAATCCGGCTTTATTTTGACTTTAGAAGATGTACTTGTTTTGCCGAAGGGGCACAAAAACATTCTATCCATTCCGGTCATGGACCGAAAAGGCTTTTCTTTTTTCATTGGTGATGGTTCCTGCAAAATTTATTTTAGAAATAAACTAGTGGGTACTGCTACATTGTTGAATGGATTGTATCATCTAAATCTCAGCAACAAAGAAGTTGTGAATACTATGACTAGGAAACGTGGTAGGGGTGAAACCAATCAAGTTTTGAAATAGCATCTTAGACTTGGTCATGTTGGTCAGACCAAGGTTTACAAGATAGAAAAAGATGGACTCATGGGTCCATTGGGATCAGATCCCTTTCCTACTTGTGAATCTTGCCTTAAAGGCAAAATGACTAAGTCCCCCTTCACAGGGACATTTAAAAGAGCCGCTGATAAACTGGGATTAATCCATACCAATGTATGTGGTGCTTTGGAAGCACCACGTGACGGATATCAATATTTCATTACGTTTACAGATGATCATACTAGGTATGGTTATGTATACTTAATGAAACATAAATCTGAGGCCTTTGAGAAATTCCAGGAATTCAAGGCCCTAGTCGAGAAACAAACTGGTAATCATATCAAAGCACTTCGGTCGGACCGAGGTGACGAGTATATGAGTACGAAGTTTGACGAGTTCCTTAAGGAACATGGAATAGTTTCACAACTAACACCTCCAGGTACTTCTCAGTTAAATGGTGTGTCAGAAAAAAGGAACCGGACCTTGTTAAACATGGTCCGTTCCATGCTGGGCTATACCGACTTACCAATTTACTAGTGGGGGTATGCACTCCTGACTACCGCTTATATATTAAACAGATGTCCTTCCAAATCCATTCCTAAAACTCCACATGAGATTTGGGAAGGAAGGAAACCAAGTCTTAATCATATTAGGATTTGGGGATGTCCCGCCTATGTCAAGAAGACTAAGGTGGAAAAGTTGGAAGCTAGGTCTGCGAAGGGACGTTTCATTGGATTCCCGTCTGGGACGATGGGATATCTATTCTACATGCCCGAAGATTGAAAGATCGTTGTTGCTTTACAAGCACACTTCTTGGAAGATGAGTTCATTCAGGAAGGCGGAACAGGTAGAAGTATTTCTTTAGAAGAATACAATGAAACTCCTCAGGAGACACCTGTGCAAGAAACTGGAACCGAACCTTCTGAAACACAAGTACAACTACCTCGTAGGTCTAGTAGGGTGTCTCATTTACCTGAGAGGTATGGGCTTGTGCACTTGGAGGAGCTGGGTCTCCATGAGGTTCCAAGTGATAGCCAAGAGACTGACCCGACGACCTATGACCAAGCGATGGTGGATGTAGACTCCGCGAAATGGCATGAAGCTATGGAAGCTGAGATAGACTCGATGCATGTCAATCAGGTCTGGACTCTTGTAGACAGCCCCAAGGGCATAGTGCCTATTGGGAACAAGTGGATCTACAAGAGAAAGACTGATGGTGATGGCAAGGTTGACGCCAATAAGGCCAGGCTTGTGGCAAAGGGTTATACCCAGAAGGAAGGGATCGATTACCACGATACCTTCTCTCCCGTAGCCATGATCAAGTCTATTCGCATGATGCTTGCTATAGATGCCTACCACAATTATGAGATATGGCAAATGGACGTAAAGACGGTTTTCCTTAATGGATTCCTTGAGGAGGAAATCTATATGGAGCAGCCTAAAGGGTTTGTGTCTGAAGTCGATATTCAGAAAGTGTGCAAGCTTCAGCGTTCCATTTATGGACTGAAGCAAGCGTCACGTAGTTGGAACCTTCGTTTTGACGAGGCGGTCAAAGAGTTTGACTTCGTGCAAAATGAAGAGGAACCTTGTGTATACAAGAGGGTTAGTGGGAGCAAGATCGCATTCTTAGTACTATATGTGGATGATATTCTGCTAATAGGAAATGATGTGGGAATGCTCAGTTCTGTAAAAGCTTGGCTTTCGAGTAATTTCTCCATGAAAGACTTGGGAGAAGAAACCTATATTCTTGGGATTCGACTCTATTGGGATAGATCGAAGAGAATGATAAGTTTTTCCCAAGCCCTCTATATAGATTAAATCTTAAAGAGGATTCCTTCCGATGCGACATGGAATAAAACTCACCTTGAAGTTGTGTCCTCATAGTGAGGAACAGTGAAAGGAAATGAGTTATGTACCATACGATTCGGCAGTGGGTAGCCTTACATATGCTTTATTGTGTACGAGACCTGATTTGCGCATGCTGGGAGCGTGGTAAGTAGGTTTTGGGCTAACCAAGTTCGGGAACATTAGACCGCCATAAAGAACGTTCTCAAGTACTTTAGAAGGACTAGAGATCTGGTTCTTATATATGGTGGTGGAGAACTGAATGTGATGGGATTCACTGTATAGGACTTCTAAGGATAGAAAGACAATTCTATGTCTACTTCTGGCTACATTTACTCTTAATGGAGGAGCAGTATCATGGCATAGTGCCAAGTATAGCGCGACTGCTAATTCCTCCTGTTAAGCTCAGTATAAAGCGGCCTCAGAGGTTTCCAAAGGAAGAATTTAGAAGTAGAGCGGTAGCACATGACTAGGAGCCGAGTTTTCACAACAGTACCAAACATATTGAGAGAGAGTATCATCTCGTAAGAGAATTTGATCGCATAGAGATACATTGTGCTGCATAGAGTAGAGTCAGCCGACTACGTCGCTGATCCACTGACCAAGCCACTTTCTCAGATTAGCTTGGAGCGTCATCTAGAGAACATGGGTATTAGATACCATAGTGTGTGGCATTGAGTGCAAGTGGGAGATTGTTAGGAGTATGCCCTCGAATGCCATTCAGAGGTTGTTGAGTGAGGGCATTGTACTTGTAATTATGTAAACCATTTATATAAGGCAAAGGAATGTTTCTTTATTTACTGGTAGTTACTGGCATTCCTAACTCGCAAATAAACATATAGAAACTAGTCTATGTATTTTAGAGCAAAACGTTCCACTCCTTATTGGATAAGGGGGTCGGCACTGGAAAGGTTTATAGCTCAAATACTTAATCGTTCGCAAGTCGATGAAACTTGACTGGGCGTTAAGTTTATGTGAAGACTTGTATGACGTGTTCTTTGACATGGAGAGTGCCTGTCGAACGCTAATGGTTAGTGGGAGCACACATTATAGGTATGCTAATTGGATTAGTATACTCGAACCGACTCACCCTCGATTTATCACACGGATTTCACTCCGGGACAGTCAATGATGGAATCGAAAGGTTGTGATAGGTATTCGTGAACCTTCGACTTGAGGATTTAGTAGGGATGTGCTTGTGACGTCAAGATTTTCATTAGAGTAGTTCGACCCTATAAACCGGAAGGCGGGGGTCAACCTCGACGTGCATCTTGATGGGCAAGTAGCAGGTCATACTGAATACCAAGATAGAATTCTTTCTCTTGTTAGTGAATGGGTTATATGTCCTATGCGGTTATTGGCAGATGAGATCATAAGTCTTTGGCCAAAGCATTGGAGCTAGCTGTATTAGATACACGAGAGCTTGATGATCTCGATTTGCATTAACGCATGCATAGCGTCAAGTACAGATGGGGTTTGACTGACCGTGACCCCATAACTTGATCGGGACATTTGAAAGAAGGGTGTATACGTATACTGGTATTCACGACAGAATGGTTCTTGAATGATCCCTTCATTCGTCCTCAGTTGGGGTACAGTGTAGGCTGCCAGGCTGGCTAGGTGGTGCTACTACTCTTTGGTTCCTCCCATTGCTGACTGAGACGGACCTACCGAGTCCCGCAATAGGATTGACGATGGAATGTATCAAGCTTATTATCTCATTATGAACATTAGATATTGGATATCTAATTTGGGACATTAGATGTTTAAACCGATTTATTAGATAAATTGATTTACGGCCTAATGAATTAAATAAATTACTGGGTGATTAATTTAATTCATGTATATAATTATTTCTTGGAGAAATTAATTATATTATTTTGTATTTGATATGTTTAATTAATTGGATTAATTAATCGATATAAATACATCGAAACGGAATCAGAGTTTATCTGTTTGGACTTTTGGGTGTCCGAAACGAACCGAACTCGTCCGTTTTTCCATCATGGCCGCCCTCCTCTTTTCCACATAATTTCCCCTTGTCTTTTGTTTCCATTTTATATGGATGATATTGACATGGTGGGAATACCTCTCATGAGAATGAGTTGTATTGTTTGGTGGAAGGTGTATAAAGAATTATATGTAAGCTTGTGATTGGGAAGACTTCATCATATCACATACATAATTCACACCTTTAAAGGAGAGAAAACGTGAGAGAGGTTGAGAGAGAGAGAAAAGAACTTAGAGTTCATTTCATGGTGTTCATATTCATCTTCATCTTCTTCACTAACTTTTTCTTCATTTTTCTTGGAGAAAATTGAGAGAAAAATATTGAGAGAATTTTGATAAACATACTTGGAGTATATTCATCAAAATCAATAGCTTCATCACCTAGCTCTAGCCGTATCCTCGGAGGATAGCAAGGTGTTGTCATTCCGTTCATTTTTCCGGCGCGTGGCAAGTAGAGACGCGGTGCATTCGGCGTTGGATCGTTCAAGTGCTTGACGCAGAATAGATTCGTAAAGATCAAGCAAAGCTTAGGGAATAGCTCAAGAGAAGGTTATCCATCTAATCAACGGACTACAAGGGTGAGTTTCTATATCTCTTATGAATTCGTTTTTGATATTCGTATATACGTAGCTCAATCGATCCTCGTAGGGATTCGGATCGAATTAATTTTTGTTTTACCGCTTCCGCTGGGCCTTCGTTTTTAGGCACCGAATCCCAACAGAGAGAACTGGAGAAAGTATTTGCCGGGATTAACTATCCAGATAACCGGAGAGCCCCCATTGCCCAGTATTTTCTAACAGGTGAAGCATCCGAATGGTGGGAAGCCATCTGACCTGTTGATCATGATGCCTGTTGGGAAGAGTTCAAACTTATGATGGAAGCTCAGTACTGCCCTCGTCCACTGAGAGAAGCTAAGGTTTGAAAATTTTTCTCCGTGCAGCCTTCGGATGTGCCGGTGGCTCAAGCGATTAAGACGTTTAATCAACATCTGGCGTTTGTTCAACACCTGGTTAGAACCGATGCAGAAATAATGATTCACTTTGATATGAGAATGAATTTGGAAATACATAGCTACATGTCAGGTTTTGAATGCACCACTTTCCGCCAGTACCAAGACAAAGCCCTGGCGTACGAAATGAAAGAAGCAGCTATGGAAAAGTTCTCGGAGTCTAAGAAGCAGTAAGTCTCTGGTAGTTTCACAGAGCATAAGAGTAGTGGGCCCCGCAAAGACCAATCATCCTTTCATTTATTTAAGAGGCCCTCGCAGCCATCCAAAGGCGGAAAGAACTTCAGATCAGTATAAACACCAACAGATGTGGTCAACATCCTTTGGCATGATTGTTTCCGTTCTCCAGTGACATGTTATGATTTCGGACAGGAAGGGCATCGTGTGCAGGGATGCCACTAGGTTAATTGGAGCTCATACTTCACAGCCGGCTCAGAAGGAAGCAAGTGTTCTGCAGATGCAGCAGAGTGTCCAGCTACCCCAGAGTTTTGGTCGAGGACGAGGGAGAGGACAGTTCGACCTAAAGTGAGCATCGAGTGCTGGATCCGTTCCCCCACACCTTTATGAGATGAGGAGGGCAGACGATCAGGATGCCGCTATTGCATCAGGTACTGTTCAGATACTATCACAACCAGTTAGTGTTTTGTTCGATATAGGGGCTACACATTTGTTTAAATCATTGTCTTGTGTTAATCATTTGAACATGTCTTGTTTTCATAAATGTGAGCCTTATGTTATGGGTTTACCGAGTGGCGAGAGAATTTTGGGGAACTTAGAAACTAGAGATTTTCCTGTATCAATTAGAGGCAAAGAGTGGCCCTCAAATCTGAATGTAATAGAGATACAAGGAGACGATCTGATTCTTGGAGACGATCTGATTCTTTGAGACGATTGGCTTAATCGATATGGAGCTATTGTGAACTACCAGAAGAGGAATATCTCGATGATAGCCAGAGATGGTTCCGAATTATTATTCGAAGGATGGAGGCCAGGAAGCTCAGGAAAAATGATCAAAGCTATGAAAGCCATCAGACTGCTAAAACAAGGCTGTACTGGATACTGGTGTTATGCAATGAAGAAGGAAGACGGAAAAGTAGAGCTTTCATCTATTCCTGTTGTGAGTGAGTTTCCGGACGTGTTCCCTGATGAATTACTTGGACTACCTCCACGACGAGATGTAGAGTTTACCGTCGAACTAGAACCAGGAGCTACACCGATTTCTAAGGCGCCGTATCGTATGACACCTACCGAAATATATGAGTTGAAGAAGCAACTGGAAGAGTTACTGTACAAAGGCTATATTCAGCCAATTGTTTCACCCATGGGTGCACCAGTTCTTTTTTTCCGAAAGAAAGATGGATCATTTCGATTGTGTATTGACTATCAGGAGATGAACAAGATGACGATCAAGAACAAGTACCCGTTGCCAGGGATTGATGATTTGTTTGACCAGTTGCAAGGAGCGATAATATTTTCCAAGATCGATTTGAGATCGGGATATCATCAGTTGAGAATTAAGGAATCCGATGTTCCGAAGTCAGCATTCAGAACTCGCTACAGACATTATGAGTTTGTGGTGATGCCGTTTGGTCTCACTAATGCGCCTGCTGTATTTATGCAATTAATGAATCGAGTATTCATAGAGTATTTGGACAAATTCGTAGTTATGTTTATTGATGATATTCTGGTTTATTCCAAGAGCCCGAAAGAGCATATGCAGCACTTACGAATTGTTTTGGACCTCTTGAGAAGCGAGCAATTATATGCCAAACTTTCTAAGTGTGAATTCTGGCTAAAGGAATTGATGTTCCTCGGTCATGTGGTGTCAGCGGAAGGAGTCCGAGTAGCTCCCCAGAAAGTCGAGGCAATTTTGGATTGGAAGTCTCCTAAGAACGTGAAGGAAGTCAGAAGTTTTCTAGGACATGCTGGGTATTATCGTCGGTTCGTGGAATGGTTTTCTAAAATTATCCACCCACTTACTCAATTACTGCAGAAAACCCAAAAGTTTGAATGTACCGATATGTGTCAGACCAATTTTGATGAATTGAAAAGAGATTGACGACGACACCTATTTTAGCACTACCACAAGAAACTGAAGGATTCATAGTTTACAGTGATGCTTCAAACCAAGGTCTCGGGTGTGTATTGATGCAGAATGAGAAGGTGATCGCCTATGCTTCACGTCAGTTGAAACCATATGAAGTAAATTATCCAACTCACGATTTGGAACTAGTAGCTGTGGTTTTTGCCTTGAAGATATGGAGACATTATTTGTACGGGACTCACTGTCAGATCTTCACAGATCATAAGAGTCTCAAATACATCTTCAGTCAGAAAGAGTTAAACATGCGGCAGAGGAGATGGCTAGAATTGACTAAGGACTATAATTTGGAGATTCTTTATCACCCAGGCAAAGCGAATGTAGTGGATGATGCACTGAGCCACAAACCTGTTTATATTCGAATGCTGGAGACTCTCACCTCCCAGTCCAGCATTCAAAGAGAGTTGATTCGTGAGGGAATTGAAGTATGGTTGCAAGGAGACCAATGACAACTATTTTATGGAATTAACTTCATCATTAACCGAGGAAATCAAATCTAAGCAATTAGATAACCCTCTGATGATTCAGTTACGTGATGAAGTGAGCAAGGGTAAGGCCCCAAGATTTGTGATTCATGATGATGGAGTTTTGAGATTCTAGAGTCGACTTTGTGTTCCCGATGTTGATGTTTTGAAGCAGACAATCATGAAGGAAGCTCACAGTACGCCCTATTATATTCACCCGGGCACCAGTAAGATGTATAAGGATCTAAAGTAGAATTTTTGGTGGGGCAACATGAAGAGAGTGTAGGTCACAAGTCGTCCAGGAACAAGTCTAGAGGGGGGGGGGTGAATAGACTTGTTGAAACTCTTGAACTCTTTTTCCGAAGAGTGAGTTTCTTCAGCTGATAGTCAAACAAATGACTTGGAGTCGTTTGTTCTTGGATAAGTGCGGAAGTCAGCTGATGACGAATATAAATTAATCTTAATGAAACACTTAACAATGTATGCAGCAGTTAGAGTATGATGCAGTAAAACAGTAAATGACACAGGCAATTATAGTGGTCTCAGAGGTGGGGTAATCCTCTACTAATCTACTTTTCTCCAAACCAGTTGGAGATGAATTCACTATAATTTTCAACCAGTGATAAATATTACAGTGATTCACAACACACTACAACAGCTTCCAACCAGTGGAATTCCGTGCCGTTGTACACACACTTGACTGCCTTGCACCTCTTGATCCTCGATCCTCGGATGCCCTTACAGTCTCTTACTTCAACCAGTGAAGTACCCCGTACTCAAGATTTATAGACAAGAGTGTTTGTCTTCTCCAACTTAAGAGCTTCCTTAAGAATGAACTTTTAGATCTGCTCTTTTCACGATGCTATTTGATTGCTTGAGATTGCTTTGTTTGCTTTGATCGCTAGAGTATATGTTCGCACCGGTAGTTGCTCAGTTTCAAATCTTTGGATATATATAGGTCACGATCTCTGAGCTTCTTGTAGCCGTTGCAAATCTGAACAAATCCGTCCGTTGGAGGGAGACTTCATTGTTTAATATTTCTGAACGTTGCAAGGCTGGATTCCCATTATTTTATTTTATCTTCCGACCGTTGTGAGGACTTCTGCATGTGAGCGCCGAATCTTTTGAATATAAAAGGATTAAAGTCTTCACGGTGGGTCAAGATGATTTAAATAAATCATATCTCTTGCGGGAATCACTCCAATATGTCTCTTCACGTTGCATGTGAGCTTTCCGTAATATTTGACTTTTCAAAGCATGCTGACGTGGACTTGGAGTACTAGGCTGTAGTTGAGTAGGCTGATGTGCAGCTTACATCTCTGCAGATAGGTCTTCTCGGCTGTTCACTGTTTGTGACTTGTCTGATCAGGTGACTTCCCTGAGGTACCTCGGCTGCAGTCTGGTCAAACTTCTCTGATAAATTTAGTTGTCCAGAGCTACTCTGATTGGAGTCGGCTGTACTTCTCTGATGGACTAGGCTGTATTTTAGTACTTAGCCGATTTTCAGCCTAACTAACTTTGGCCTACAGAAGACACTCATTTGATTCTTCTTTACATTTTGCCAATTTTATACTTAACATATTTTGGCCTATGGAAGATACTCATTTGGTTCTTCCTTACATTTTGCCAATTAATAAACATTTGATTTTAAATTAATGACATCATCAAAATCTAACAAGTATTCCTAACAAATTCCCCTATTTTGATGATGGCAAAACTAAGTAAGAAATCAAATGACCACGTCTGCACTTAAGTGCGAGACAAAAACTGAAATCAGTCTAATATTGAGACAACTGGAAAATTGTCATTCAACAGACTGTTCATAAAATTTTCTGACTTCATTTTTGAAATTTTACAAGAATGTTTTAAGTACAGAAAATAAAAATTACAAGTAAGAGAAATAACTAAGGTCATCTGCCTCTTCCTCTGCCTCTTCGAGTAGGCTGCTTGGCAGGCTTGAATGGTTTGGCTCCGATAGGTCTTACCTTGACTGGAGCAAGGCCATATTTTCTTTTCACCACGAGTGCTGCGAAATCCTGCTCCTGCTGAGATCTGAATCTGTTCTCAAGGCACTCTAGCTTGATTTCCTTTTGAAGTTGTAGCTCATCAAGTTCACCATCCATGCGGATTGGTGCTTCTTCAGCTCTGAATAAGGGAATCATAGGAAAGGCATTTTGCTCTTTAGCGTGCTTCTTCAGAACAGCCCAAAGATTCGGATGGACTTCTTCCATGAAGTTTATGAAGATTTCCTGTGGGGAGAGTTTTTCATCTTGAAGTAGTTCCCAGACATAATAGTCTCTGATGAATCTCTTCTTAGCAGCTCCCCACATTTCAAGAGCTTCAAACGGGATGAAATCCTCAACATACCATAGTTCCATCCCTTCCCATTCAAGAGTAGGTTCAAAGCCGCTTCTGGTCCTTCTTCTTTTTCCTACAGGCTGGTCAGCCTGGTCATCTCGGTCTACAGCTTTCTTTCTCTTTGGACTGGAGGGTCCTTCAATCTGAGGGACATCTTGCTTCTTCTTACTTCTGATTTCTCTCTCTTCCCCCTGAATCCTCTCTTCCCCCTTTTTGCCAGCATCAATAAGGGTTGTCAACTGTTGTTCCATGCGGCTCATCCAATCAGACATGCCAAAAGGCATTCTGTTGTTTGTAGGAGGAGGAGGCTGAGGGATCTCTCTCTGAAGTAGGGTGTCAATCTTGGCATTTATGGTCTGAAGGTCAGGAGTGACCTGAGTCGATAGCAGCTCCCCAATAGTGTCTCTGACAATTTGCTTGATCAGCTCAGTCATGGTAGGAGATAACTGAGCTGATGGGGAGTGTTCTCCTGATCCTTCAGCAAGGGAGCCACTAGACTGCAGGCTCCTGGCTGCAGCCGGCAGGTCAGATTGGGTTTTCTCCGGGGTCCCTGACCTGGAGTCTTCTGCTAGCTCTGCATCTAGGCTGGTGTACCTGGCAGGTACAACAATCCTATCTGCAGCTTCATGAGTTGCCTCTGGTTCTGGCTCTGGCTCTTTGGCTCCTTCTCTCTCTCCTTCTTTCCCTTCTTCTTCTCCAGATTTTTCTTTCTCTTTTTCCTCATCTTTTTCTTTTTCTTCTTCCTTTTCTTGTTCTGCTCCTCCTTCACCTCCATCATCATTGTCATCATCATCATCATCATCATTTTTATCATCATCTTTCTCTTTCTTTTCTCCTTCATCATCTTCATCCTCCTTATCTTCTTCATCTTTTTCCTGCTCTACTTCTTCTCCTTCTTCTTCATCTCCTTCATCAGCCACTTCTTCTGTCTTCTCAATCTCCTCTGTTTGTTTTTCAACTGGTATATTTTCTTCAGATTCTTTCTCTTCTTCATCTTCTTCAGCCAAATCAATAATTTCATTGTCTTCATCAACTTCTTCAATCCTAATCTCCTTTTCTACTTCCTCCTCTTCCTCCTCTCCAAAAACACCATTAAAAATACTGAGCATTATAGAGTGGATAAAGTGGTCCATGTTTGTCTCAAAATGTGACATGAACCAGTTATCCTGGAGGAGTAAAGCTAAATCTGACTCTTTGCAAAAATCAGTCAGAACATCCTCAGTGGCTTGGGGATATTCCCAACCACTAGTTTCAACAAAGGTTTGAAGGTTTGTAAAAGACATGGTTTTGAGAGTTTTCCACTCTTTAAAAATATTTACAAAGGAGTGTTTTTCTGCTTGTGGTTTGACAAGCTGAAGTTGCTCAATAGAGAGATTAAAAGTATTATTTTCTAAAAGGTTGAAAGTGTAATCTGCTTCAGGAATAGAGATAACAAGACCTGCTTCCTCTTCTTCGGTTATGTACACTGGAGGTGTGATAACAGGTACAATCCGAGTTTCAGTGTCTGGTGCAGGCAGGTCCGGATGAACTGGTGACTGAACTGATGGGCTGGCATGGTGCTCAGGCTGCTCTCCCTCGCTGAACTGCAGCTTCCTTGGCCTCTTTGGAGAGGGTTCAGTTGATGACTGCAGATTAGAAGGTCCTTCTGGGGCTGGTCCCCGTCTCTTGAATCGGATGGCAATTGGTGTATCGTCAGACTCATTCCCGGACTCGACTGCAGTTCCGATCTCAGCTGCAGGTCGGTCCGATTCCTCTGATAAATCGTATCTTGGGTAATACGTAGAGTCTGGAAAATCCTTCAACAACTGGGCTGCTCTCCCAGTGACTCCAACTTTCTTCTTGTCATGGTCCATGTGACCAAGCCTCTTGTTTGGGTGGAAAGGGTCAATGTTTCCCTTAGCCACTCCGATTTTCTCCAAAAGCTAACTAAGATGCGTTCCGAATGCCAACTTAGTTTTGAATTTCTTTTCACCTTCAAGCCATTCGACTTTGTTCACCTCGCGAACAAGTTGCCTGAAAATATAGTCCGCCCAATCAACTTCTTCTTCTTGAATTAACGCACCCAACACCATGAATTTGGATGATGACAGTTGGTCATAGCTGCCTGCCATCCCCATCACTATCTTGTTTGTGATGTCCAAAGCAACTCGATAAATCTTTTTCAACTCATTCCTCTTCGCTGTAAACTTCAATTTCTCTGGGATGTTCTCGACTTTGATCGTTTTCCAGGTTTCGGCGGGTGATTGTTTAAGAGCTTCGACCGCCAAACCGCGATGTTTCATCCCGAATACAGAACGGATCTTCTCTCGATCTATGGTGATTGGAACTCCGCCGACTGAGCTGTTAATCCCGGGCTGAATCAGAGAGGCATTACGATAAAATTCAACGACATCTTCCTTGAACAAATGTTGCGGGTTGATGTCGAGAAACGGGTAGATTCCGTTCAGCTTCATCGCCCGGATCAAATTCAGCATATCGAAGTCCTCTAGATTTGCTTCCAATAAACCTTCGAAGTCGACGACCATGGAGAAGATGACTTGGTCCTTCACCGCCTTCAAGTTTACGCCTTCAAAAGATGCCATTTCTGCAAAAAGGATTTTAGGATTTTTAGTGTATATTTTGCTCTGTAAATTCTAGGATTTCTGTAAGCGTAAAGAGTAAAGTGAAAGGTTTTCTTCCTTATAAAGAAGATGAAAAGACGTTTGTATTAGTTTTTTATAAATTTAAACGGTGGTACGCCTTTTGATATTCTTTTGAATTTCAAATTTGAATCCGTGGCCCTATTTAAAATTTGACGGTTGATTCTGATTGGCCATCGCAGAGGTTAATTAAATAGGCGTGTGACGCGTGTATTAAAATTGCCACTTGGCTTATAAAGATGTATATTTTAAATGCCATTTTAGCCAAAATAATATTTATAAATGTGACAGATATTAATTAAAAAATATAGAGGTCAGTTTAAAGAACTTAGCTGGTCTGATTTCGTTGACTGTTGACCACTCTGCAACAGGTGAGTTTGACTTCTCACCTGGTATTCTGTACAGCTAAGTTGTTTCGTCTGGCCTTCGTCTTCTCGCCTGCATCATCTTAGGCTGATTCTGAGGGTCCGTCCTTTCTTCAACTTGCTTCAGAACTAGATTCCCAATCTAGTAATCCAAGGTCTTTGCTAAGCTCTAGGAATCTTTCTTCTGGCAAGGGTTTAGTGAAGATGTCAGCTATTTGGTAGTCTGTGCTGACTCTTTCAACTCTAACCCTTTTGTTAAGCACATGGTCTCTAATGAAATGGTGCTTAACGTCAATGTGCTTCGTCCTTGAGTGCAAAATCGGATTGTTGGTTATTGCAATAGCACTATTGTTGTCACACCAAATTGGAACTTCGTTGGCAATAATATTATAGTCCCTTAGCATTGTCGATCCATAGAATGCATGCCTGTGACTACTGCGACTAGGTATTCGACTCTGTAGTGGAGATAGAGTTAGAAACACCTTCTTGCTAAACCAGGATATCAGTCTGGTTCCTAGGAATTGACACGTTCCACTAGTGCTCTTCCTCTTGATTTTGCATCCTGCGAAATCCGCATCTGAGTATCCTGATAACTCGAAGTTGTCATCCTTTGGGTACCACAGTCCAACATTAATTGTAGACTTTAGGTACTTAATTATTCTCTTAGCTGCATCTAGGTGTGATTGCTTCGGCTTGGACTGGAATCTTGCACAAACTCCAACGGCATATGATATGTCGGCTCCTTGCGGTGAGGTACGAAGAGATCCGATGAGTCCTCTGTAGTGGGTTGAGTCCACCGATATGCTGCAAATGCGCATCGGTGAGCACTTGTGCTCATTGGAATTCTTGCGGGCTTGGCTGATTCCATTCCATATCTCTTGATAAGATCTCTAGTATACTTTGCTTGGTTGATGAAAATTCCTTTTTCCATCTGCTTAACCTGTAATCCGAGAAAGAAGTTAAGCTTTCCCATCATACTCATCTCAAATTCTCCTTGCATGAGGTTGGAGAATTTCTCGCATAGTTCTGGATTGGTTGACCCGAATATGATGTCATCCACATAAATCTGAACTATTAATATGTGTCCTTCGTGCTCCACTCAAAATAGGGTCTTGTCCACTTTTCCTTTGCAAAATCCATTTTTCTCAAGAAACACAGACAGTGTTTCATACCATGCTCTCGGTGCTTGCTTGAGTCCATACAGAGCCTTCAACAGCTTATAGACTTTGTCTCCTTTGACAAAACCTGGGGGTTGCTCTACATAGACTTCTTCTTCTAGGATTCCATTCAGAAACGCACTTTTTACATCCATCTGGTAGACTTCAAAGTCCTTGAATGCAGCATATGCGAGGAATAGTCTGATGGCTTCTATTCTTGCAACAGGTGCATAAGTTTCATCAAAATCTATTCCCTCACCTTTGTGCATATCCTTTTGCTACGAGTCGGCTTTATTCCTAACAACGACTCCGTCTTCATCACTCTTGTTTTTATACACCCATTTGGTGCCAATAACTTTCTTGTGATCAGTGCATGCATTAGTTCCCAAACTTTGTTTCTTTCCATCTGCTCCAATTCCTCTTGCATGGCATTAATCCATGAATAATCTTCCAAGGCTTGTTCTGTAGTCTTGGGTTCAATTTGCGACATGAAACATGAGAACATCGCCATTCCTGCTGGTAGAGTTGACTGTCTTGTCTTGACTCCATCAGTCATCTTTCTGATAATTTGCTGAATTAGATGATCCTTGAGCCATTTGGGGATCTCGTCCTCTTCTGGGTTTGTTCCCCCTGTTGGATTGCTCTGGTGGTTATCTGCATCAGCTGGGTTCTGGTCTGCAACTGGATCAGCTACCACCTTGTCATCTGCAGCTTGGTTACGAATCTGAGATGAGTCTTTGTCGACTTGGTGGGTCTTCTTCAAAGAATGGATCGAGATAGGTTTGGTGATCTGTCGATCTGCGATTGGGTCTTCATCACCGCGGTTGGGTCATCAGTGATCTGCAGTGAGTCCACCATTCCGGTGTCATGTATAATGACTTCTTCAAGGGTTCTTTGACTTGAGCTTGTTCTCAATTTGCTCAAGTTGTTTCTGTACTCAACGGTAGATTCATCAAAAACAACATGGGGTGTTTCCTCCACAACTAAGGTTCTTTTGTTAAAAACTCTATATGCCTTGCTTCTTTGGGAATATCCCATAAATAGACCATCATCGGTTTTAGCATCAAAGGCATTTAGTTGTGTTTTACCGTTGTTGTGGATGAAACACTTACAACCAAAAACATGAAAGTAAGCAACGGTAGGAGTTCTATTATTCCAAACCTCATAGGAGTTTTGCCATGTCTCCCTACTATCATACTCTGCTGCAGGTGTGGCGGTGTGTGTTATGACTTCACCCGAGAACCTTTTAGGTCCGTCATGCAATCATGGACCTTCTTTGCTTCCTTCGTGGTTCTGTTCCTTCTTTCGGCAACACCATTCTGTGGGCGTCACGCAGAGAGCTCATCTTTGGATCCCATTCGATCGGCCGAAATCGATTATCGCCTTGTTGAGAAACTCTCCTCCTCTATCGATCGATCTTGATTATGGAGAGGGATTTCTCATTCGGATCCTTCTCGTGCTCGAGTAACTTGGTCAGGGTTTCACTTTTCTTGAATAGAAAAATGATCCAAGTGTATCTTGAAAATCATCTACAATCACAAGAGCATGCTTTCTGCCGCTCAAAGTCCTTGGCTTGATAGGACCAAATAGATCCATGTGGAGTAGATCTAAGATCCTTGTTGTGAGCGTTGTAGGCTGAACTGGCTTGAATGATGCCTTGGTCTGCTTTCCCTTCTGACATGCATCACATAGTGCTTCCTTCTTGAATGCTTCATTTGGAAGTCCTCTGACCAGCTTCTGAGAGCTAATCTTGTTGATGGCTTTGAAGTTCAGGTGACATAGTCTTTTGTGCCACAGCCATCCATTCTCAGCTACAGTCTTGGATAGAAAACAGGAGTTAGGTGTTCCTGTGTTCCAATCAATCATGTATACATCTCTTCTTCGGAAACCTTGTAGCTTTATTTCTCCAGATAAGATGTCTATCACCATACACTTCAAGATGGTGAAGACTACTAGATTCTTCTCGTCGCAGAACTGGCTTATGCTCAGAAGGTTGTATTTGAGCCCATTGACATAATGAACTTTGGATATGACAATGTTTCCTCGGTGCAGCTCTCCAAAGCCTTTTGTCTGTCCTCTAGAGCTATCTCCAAAGGTTACATCGGGACCTCTTTCTTTGATGTATTTGGTCAGCATCTTCTTGTTCCCGGTCATATGCCTTGAGCATCCAGAGTCTACAAACCATTCTTCTCCTCCAAAATTTGAGCTTGAGGAGATGTGGTTGTAGTCCTTCCATCTTTTCTGCAATTAAACAAGCAGAGATTTAGGTACCCAAATTTGTGTGGGTCCTTTGGGGTTAGTTGGTTTTCTGGAGAATTGATTTCTCCTTGGATTATAGGAATTATTATTATAACCCTTATAAGGTGCCTGTGGTCGGGGTCTAAATCTCCTGGTTGGATTGTATACCGGATATTCCTCAAATTAGTGTGGGCCATTTCTAAATCTAGGCTGAGACCATTTGTTAAACCTTTGTGGTCTCCACACTTGTTCATTTTGGTAATTTGGATAACCTTGAGGTTTCCATCTGCCCCTCCCATTATGAAATCTATTTTTGGGGAGTTGTTGGTAATAGTGGGCATGTTGTGCAGGTCTTGCTTTTGCACAGGCCTTTGCCCTAGTCGCTGTCTAGGTGGGTATGCAGTGTAACATTTGCGGCTGAGACGTTTGACTTTCATTTGCTGTTTTTGAAAATCGGTTTATACATGGCTCGTGATCGAGACCATTGTTTCTCCCTTGATAAACTTGGTTTGAACTAGAGGGAGTGTGAGAATCATATCAAGGCTGATTTGGTATATAATGACCTTTTATAAGTACACATTCGCCAGAGTTGAAGACGCCTTCAGGGAGGTTATTTCCTGCGCCTGAGTTTTATTTATCTGTGCCAGCTTAGTAAACTCAGCTTTGGCATGAGCAAGTGCAGCTGATTTTTCTTTAAGTAAAATATTTAGTCGGTCTATCTCAGCTGTATTGACACTTGCCTGGTTTTTAAAGTCAGCTGTAGATGTCTCAACCTTATTTAAATCTAGGCTGAGTTTTTCGAAATCATTTTTCAGCTGCCTATTCTCATCTTGCAGCTGAGTCTTCTCTGCTGATACAGCTTGGTGTGCAGATTTAAGTGTTTCAAAATCTTTGAATAACTGATTTACCGATTCATGTAAATCCATATCTTGTGACATGGCTGAGCTATTATTTGAATCGGTAGGTTTAGAGGTTACCTCTTCATCAGCTAAGTTTGCCATCAGGCAATCATACTCCTCGTCTTCATCAGAAAAGAAACCGCCGCTTGATTCAACATGCTCCTGGTCTTCTCCGATGAGAGCTTTTCTTCTGTCTTCCTTTCTGCCCACCTCCTTCTTGGTTTCGTCCTTCTTGAGCTCGGGACAATCCATTTGGATGTGTCCTATTTTGTGACAGTTGTAGCATTCAACTTTCCAGCTTCCAGCCTTCTGGTTCCTTCTTGGATTCTCCTTGTAGTTTTTCTTATACTTGGAGTAGTTCTTTCTGAAATTGCTGAACCTTTGCATTATGAAAGCCATTTCTTCCTCAAAATCTAGTGGATTTGGAGGTTTCACATCAGATAAGCTCTTAGCAGGGGACTCGGCTGCAAATGCGATTCCCTTCTCTGCAGGCTCAGTTGAGGATGAGCTTGGAAGCTCGAACTCATAAGCCTTTAAATCAGAGAAACGACACACGAATCTTTATCTTATTCAGGTCTTTGGACTCTCTCATAGCTACAGCCTTCATGCTCCATTCGGGATTGAGCGATCTGAGGACCTTAAGTGCCATTTCCCTGTTGCCATAGGTTTTGCCCAGGGAGTTGATTTCATTGATAATTTCAGTGAACCTTGTGTCCACTTGGTCTATTGATTCACCATTCTTCATTTTAAAGTTGTCAAACTTTTGGATAGCTATTGACAACTTGTTTTCCTTGATCAGCTCCGTTCCTTCAAACATTAGAGCTAATGTGTCCCAAATTTCTTTGGCATTCTTACAGTTTTTGATCTTGACCATTGTGGATTTGTCAAGAGTTTGGTATAACACATCTCGGCCTGTTGTCAAGATTGGCGGCTTTCTCTCTTCGGGGTCGGCTCCGTTCTCTTCTTAGGAATCTTTTCGGGCCTCCCAGTGCGATCTCCTCATTTGTATTGTCCTTCTAAAAAATGAATGGACCGTCTTCAATGATGCACCACATGTCGTCATGAATTGAAGATAAGTGTGCCTGCATTCTTATCTTCCAGAGATCATACTCGTCAACTGAAAAGACAGGGAGTCTAGAGTGCATGTGTTCCATTATAAAGTGAGAGATAAGATGTATATCTAGTATAGATGCAGTTCGTGAGAAAAATGAACCAACTCTCTGATACCACTTGTAGGTCACAAGTCGTCCAGAACAAGTCTAGAGGGGGTTAATAGACTTGTTGAAACTCTTGAACTCTTTTTCCGAAGAGTGAGTTTCTTGGTGATAGTCAAACAAATGACTTGGAGTCGTTTGTTCTTGGATAAGTGCGGAAGTCGGTGATGACGAATATAAATTAATCTTAATGAAACACTTAACAATGTATGCAGCGGTTAGAGTATGATGCAAGAAAAGCGATAAATGACACAGGCAATTATAGTGGTCTCAGAGGTGGGGTAATCCTCTACTAATCCACTTTTCTCCAACCCAGTTGGAGATGAATTCACTATAATTTTCAACCAGTGATAAATATTACAGTGATTCACAACACACTACAACAGCTTCCAACCAGTGGAATTCCGTGCCGTTGTACACACACTTGACTTCCTTGCACCTCTTGATCCTCGATCCTCGGATGCCCTTACAGTCTCTTACTTCAACCAGTGAAGTACCCCGTACTCAAGATTTATAGACAAGAGTGTTTGTCTTCTCCAACTTAAGAGCTTCCTTAAGAATGAACTTTTAGATCTGCTCTTTTCACGATGCTATTTGATTGCTTGAGATTGCTTTGTTTGCTTTGATCGCTAGAGTATATGTTCGCACCGGTAGTTGCTCAGTTTCAAATCTCTGGATATATATAGGTCACGATCTCTGAGCTTCTTCCTTGTAGCCGTTGCAAATCTGAACAAATCCGTCCGTTGGAGGGAGACTTCATTGTTTAATCTTTCTAAACGTTGCAAGGATGGATTCCCATTATTTTATTTTATCTTCCGACCGTTGTGAGGACTTCTGCATGTGAGCGCCGAATCTTTTGAATATAAAAGGATTAAAGTCTTCACGGTGGGTCAGGATGATTTAAATAAATCATATCTCTTGCGGGAATCACTCCAATTTGTCTCTTCACGTTGCATGTGAGCTTTCCGTAATATTTGACTTTTCAAAGCATGCTGACGTGGACTTGGAGTACTAGGCTGTAGTTGAGTAGGCTGATGTGCAGCTTACATCTCTGCAGATAGGTCTTCTCATTGCTTCCTTGTTTGTGACTTGTCGATCGGGTGACTTCCACAGGTACCTCGGTGATCTGGTCAAACTTCTCTGATAAATTTAGTTGTCCAGAGCTACTCTGATTGGAGTCGGCTGTACTTCTCTGATGGACTAGGCTGTATTTTAGTACTTAGCCGATTTTCATCCTAACTAACTTTGGCCTACAGAATACACTCATTTGATTCTTCTTTACATTTTGCCAATTTTATACTTAACATATTTTGGCCTATGGAAGATACTCATTTGGTTCTTCCTTACATTTTGCCAATTAATAAACATTTGATTTTAAATTAATGACATCATCAAAATCTAACAAGTATTCCTAACAGAGAGATGTGGCGGAATATGTCTCGAAGTGTTTAACTTGTCAGCAGGTTAAGATAGAACATCAACGACCCGGCGGAATGTTGAAGCCACTTCCGATTCCTGAATGGAAGTGGGAAGATATATCGATGGTCTTTATCACTAATATGCCGAAGACCAGAACATGGATGAACATGATTTGGGTGATAGTTGATCGCCTAACCAAGTCGGCTCATTTTCTGGGCATTAAGGATACTTGGGGACCGGAGAGGTTGGCACGAGTGTTTATTGCGAAGATAGTCCGATTGCATGGTACGCCGAAGACCATTATTTCTGACTGAGATGGTCGCTTAGTGTCACACTTTTGGAAAGCGGTTCATAGAGCCTTGGGAACCGAGATAAACTTTAGCACATCTTATCATCTGCAGACATACGGAAAGTCTGAAAGGACTATTCAAATAGTGGAAGACATGCTGAGAGCTTGTGCCCTAGATTGGTCGAGTGAGTGGGAAGTTCATCTACCGTTGATTAAATTCACTTACAATAATAGTTGGCATGCTTCCATTAAGATGTCACCTTTTGATGCATTATACGGGAGGAGATGTAGATCACCCCTGGGTTGGGATGATTCATCAGACTTGATCGGGACGGAACCGGAGCTGATAGTACAGACTCAAGAGAAGGTAGCTTTGATTCATGAAAGGCTATTGAATGCGTAGAGTCGGCAGAAATCTTATGCAGACGTGCGCTGTATCCCGTTAGAGTTTGGTATTGGAGACGATGTGCTTTTAAAGGTATCTCCTACTCGGGGGATTTTTCATTTTGGGAGAAAAGGAAAGCTGAGTCTGAGATATATCGGACCATTCGAGATTCTTGAAAGAGTTGGAGAATTGGCGTACAGGTTTACCTTGCCGCCATAATTGCGTCATGTTCATAATGTGTTTCACGTGTCTCAGTTATGGAAGTACATCACATATCCCAGTCATGTAATTTATTTCAGTGAGATCGAAGTCGCTAAGGATGGCATGTTCGAAGAGAAACCAATCAAGATACTAGAGAGTCGAGTCAAACAATTGAGGAATAAACCAATCACCTTGGTTAAAGTTCAGTGGTTGCGACACGGAGTTGAAGAAGCCACTTGGGAGACAGAGAACAGTATGAAGTCTAGATACCCAGAATTATTTTCGTCTTAAGTTTCGGGACAAAACTCCTTTTTAGAGGGAGAGTATGTAATATCCGGATAATTATCGAGTATTTTCATCTATATTTGAACCTTGTAATATTCGAATTTGTGGTATCTATAATCGAAGTGTGATTTTTCCTTTATTCATATTCCAAACAGTCATGATCATATTAGGAAGAATTTGCAAATTCATGCATGCAGCTACGTCATAAAGTATTCTAGCAGATGAGCTTAACGTACGTTATGAACTGAGGATAGCGTACGCTATGGACAAAGCATAGCGTACGTAATAGGCAATCAGGCAGATAAGGTTGGTCGACACATGGGCCATCTTGGGACGGGGACGAATAAGGATAAGATTCCCATGTGATCCAGACAGCTTTTTGAAAAAGAAAGTCAACGAGGTTTAATGTACGCTAAAGGACTAAGATAGCATACGCTAAAGAGAGCTTATTATGTACGTAAAAGGTAATAGTTAACGTACGTTAAGGAGGTCAGAAATGAGGCAGTAGCTACTGTCAGACGTTAACGCACACTAAAGATTTCAGATAGCATATATTAAGGCGATAACGTACGTAATGTTGTGAGGTTAATGTACGTAAAGGTCTGAGTTTTATAAATATGGCAGCACCCTATTTCATTTCAACTCGTTTTTTTTCATCCTTTGGCTGATTTTGCAAAGTTCAGAGAGCTTTCTCCCCCAAATATAATGCTTATATAGCCTCTCTACCTGGTTTATAAGATCGTAGACATCTCAGATTGGTGTTCAAGCCTACGGTGTCAAGTTCTACCAATCGCTTTCATTGTTATTCTTCGTGAAAGGTATGTTGACACTAAACTAGACCCTGAATTCGGTTTCTTAAGTATGTTACTGAGATTTTTATGTTTCAAGGATGTTGTAGTAATCGAATATCATGTTTTAGGAAGATTGGTTTGGTTATACTTGGATTGTTCTTCGTTGTTAAGAGAATTGTGATTGAACCTTGGCATGTTGAACCCTAGGACGTAGTTTCTGAGATTGTGGTATGTTTTGGTCGAGTTGTATACAATGCCATGTTAATATCATCACCTAGAATCGAAGTGTTCAAGAAGATGAATTCTAGGAGTTTCACCAAGATTATTTCGTATTTTGTAAGAGGTGTTTTAATTGATAAACTTCGTTATATTCTTGGTTAGAATAGATTGATTATGTTGAGGATAATCGAATTGAACCTAGAACATGGTTGTTTTATCTCCCTTTGAGAATTTGTTAGTATTCATATGATCATACTCTTATGATGAATCGTTGTTTAGCCAAACTACTTTGGAAGTCGTTAATAGAGTTGGAGTAGGAAGGTTGATTATATGCCTACCCTTGTTATCGTAGAAGTCGATAACATTATCATCCACGTAGCATGATATTGTAGAATCCAACTAGTGTTCATCCGATGATTTGATCGTGTAAACAACCATTCGTAAGATAGTGTGCTTGACCATAGTTGTGGATGATCAACGCTCGTATGTTAGTTGTGTATCCGTTAGTTTTATTACATAAGTTGAGTTGTCACTATTTTCCTATTGTTTAAGGTTCGAGGTTTGCGAACGGTTGATCGAAGGAACGACCTTCGAATTTGTTGAAGTCGTGAAGTGTTTATTCCTTGCCATCTTTCAAAGGTAAGTACCTTAATTATATTTATTCGTATTGATCTCGGTTATGTTGTTGTTGTATTGTACATATGTGTTGTTATTGTTTGTCCACCATGCGTTGGTCCGACGGGATCATCATGGGAATCTATAGCTGTGTGCGCTGGATCGTTGGACAGGTATTTCCATCATGCGTTGGTCCGATAGGATCATCATGGGAATCTATAGCTGTGTGCACTGGATCGTTGGAATACCATGAGCATGTTGATATTGATATGATATGTTGTACATTGTTACTGTTTCTTGTTGGAGATACTTGTCGTGATTATAGTTGATATTATTGACGGTATTATTCAGAGATTGTTGAATAAATCATTGTTGTATAATTATCGTACTTGTACTAACATCGTTGTGCTAACCCCTTCGGGGGTGAACATTTGTTTTATGTTCAGGATCCAGGAGAGCGGGAAAACAACCACTAGAGCTACAAGACGATGCGGGTTCAGAGTGATGTTACGACTGGATTAATTTGTCGTATGTTTGTGTTGTTTTAATAAAGTACTCAAGTACGTTGTCCTTTGTGATGTTGGATTTGGTCATGTATTAATGTTCACCGTTTGACGTTTGTCTTTCAGTACTGTTTTCAGACTTGTGTTATATTTTATTTCCGCTACCGTTGTTTGTTGGTATTTGTTATTGTCTTTTCATTTCCTCAGCCTTGTAAATTCTTACGTAAAGGATTTACGGCGTTGTAATATTCCTGGATATATCGGGGGTGTTACATCGCGACACAACTTAATCAGATAAAATATGACAAGACAAGACTCGACAACACACAACTGGACCCGACAGCTTAGGTTTCCGCAATCTAAGCTCTAATACCATATTCTGTAACACCCCCAAACCAATTGGGAATATTACAGCGCTGCAGACCCTCCCCGTGAGGATCTGCCAGGCTAAATACAGAAAACACAACAACAACTGGAGTGCCAAGATGGCTAATAACGAACCATTAGACCGATTTGGTCTTTTGCTACAATACACACACACACATCAAGCATACATAACTCTTCCTCACAACTCATACCCACGCAGGGGTTGGAATACATCAACATTCTCATAAAACGGGAGAACAACACAACGGAGAGAGAAACAACAAGACTCTAGCAAAATACTCAACGACTGGTCTTCATGTGATTAGCATCGTCGTCTTCCATCATCCTTCGTGCCGATCCTATGATTCGCTCCCCAGCAACCTTCAAGTACTTGGACGCAATAAGACATCCACCCCCCGATCACTCGGGGGTTAGCAAAACTCCACTGTTTTTCTAGTGCAAGTATAAAATACAAATACAGGCCATACATATCATACTCCACGAACATAATAATTGTGAACATATTTCCCGAGGCAAATTACTTGATCAAAATAGTTCAACCATGAAAGGTATGGATAAACCCGATATACATCTTAAACACATTTTACGACCTCATAAGTTTTGAAAACATTTGGGATTTCCATTTATCGAAAACACTTGGGACACAACCCAATGATCATTTTCCAAAAGTACAATTTCCAATAACAAAATGCAGGGTCCCCGACCCAATCATCCATAACAACATATTCCCAAGGATTATTTGCGTCCCGTGCTAACAAGCCACGGACCTCATATGCTCCCGCAGAACATACCCGAGTGAATAACCCAATGGGAAACCATACCAAATCACATGTCACCATGACGACAGTCACGTGACCATATCCATACATACATTCATAGTTATCCTGGCATCACACTAGCAGGCTACGAACCTCGGAGCCTCCACGAGACATACCCGATTGGAAAAACCATGACACATACATCACACAACCAAACCACAACCAGAAGTTATCCCGACATCTCACTAACAAGCTACGAACCTCGGAGTCCCCGCAAGACATACCCGGATTGGATAACCTCACAAGTTATCCCAACATCGGACTAGCAAGCAACGAACCTTGGAGTACCCACAAGACATACCCGATTGGATAACTCTACGGTCACGCCCGACCCGTACTAGCAAGGACGGATCCCGGAGATTCAACAATCTTACCCGGTGGTACATCACTTACAACAATCACAAACACAACAAGCAAATACCAATGTCAACACTAAACACTAGAACCTCCTTACAAAGGAGTAATAACTAATATCACACATCACATATTCACCGAATAAGTACACATATCAATACACAATCATCGACAAGGGATTTCGGTCTATTATATTCACGAAATATGATTATAACATCTTCCAAGATACGACAGGTACTCACACATTCCGAAAACACATTTAGTCATGAAGCATACACGCTATCTTTGAATAAAACCCTTTTGTTGAGAATATACCGATCCTTTTTAAAGTTCGTTAAAACATTCGGATTGGACACATATAATTAATTATCAACCATTACGTCTATGAAACATGAAGTGTATGGGCAAGATACTTGCCTCGAATCTACGAGCAATATAACAACGAACGGATGAGGTCGAGCAGCCCTCAAACTTCCGGAAATGACCAAGAATGTCGACAGCCCCACGAATACTACGAGAACAATACCATCACGAATTAACAACACTAATCGGAATCCGACGACACTAAGAATAACAAGGACCTAAGAGTTTCTCCAAGAAATAAAGAGCCAAGTTTCGAGTGATATAAAACCGATAAACGAGTTACCAATCCGAAGGTCATGGCCAAGACAACAAGAATACATAATCGATCGGATGAGATCGGGTAAGAATCACAAAACCAAGGAAAACCCCCAAATTCAAGAAACCAGGGTTCTAAGAAGAGAATACATTGATTCGAACAAAGAAGATGATTGGGTGATGTTGAACATTCACAAATCCACTCCAAGATGAAGCTTGATGATGAAGATCGCCCAAAATCACCCCAAGAACTCGCTCCTGATGGAAAGAGATGAAGAAGGGTGAGAAATGACGAAATAAAGGCTGCTGTCCAGTATTTATACTGGACAGTTATTAGCGTGCGCTAAACAGACTGCATTAGCGTGCGCTAATGGGGTCAACGCTCCAGAACATTCCGCCCGAAACACTGTTAGCGTGTGCTAGCCAATATGCGTAGCGTGCACTAATGAGTCACGAAACCAGTCCAGTGGCTCCTGGACAGATCTGCACCTACCAAGTAGCGTGCGCTAGAAAGGACAATTAGCGTGCGCTAAGCAGACGATAGCATGCGTTAACGACCACCCTTATCATGCGCTAACAAGACTCCAGTCCCAGTCCAGTAGCTCCTGGACTGCCTCTGGACATACACTTAGCGTGCGCTAACAATGACACAGTAGCACGCGCTACACCACAAGCGATAGCGTGCGCTACACCACAATGAGTAAAAAACTCATGCAACGATCTGAAATGGAATCAAACATGTGTCCACTCATGACACACCGAAATGTGTCACAACATTCCAAGGACATGGATAACGCCAATCCGATAACCCGCAGAAAAACTCAATGAAACTGGAACGAAGATATAGGGTACTACACTACCCTACTCATGATTTGGACCTAGTGGCAGTTATTTTTGCGCTCAAGATTTGGCGTCATTATCTCTTTGGCTCTGCATGTCAAATTTTTACCGATCATAAAAGTCTGAAGTACATATTTACTCAGCGGGAGTTGAATATGAGACATAGGAGGTGGTTGGAGTTGATTAAGGATTATGACCTTGAAATCCTTTATCATCCAGGCAAGGCAAACGTCGTGGCAGATGCCTTGAGTCAGAAACCGGTTGCATTGCGGATGCTTGAGATACTTATGTCTAAATCTGAGCTTCAGCGGGATTTGATCGAATTGAGTGTTGAGATTTTGTTATCAGGGGTTGTCGGGAAATTTGCACTTTGGAGATTTCGTCGTCACTGATCGATGAAATTAAACTAAAGCAGTTGGAGGATCCGATGATTACTCAGATCTGAGAAAATGTTCTTAAGGGGAAGTCTCATGGATTTGTGATTCACGAGGATGGTGTGTTGAGATTCCAGAGTCGGCTTTGCGTACCAAATGACTTGGAATTGAGGCAGAGTATTTTGTGTGAGGCCCATGCTATGCCTTACTCAGTTCATCCTGGTTCGAGTAATATGTACAAGGATCTAAAGAGAAACTTTTAGTGGAACGATATGAAGCAAGAGGTCGTACAATTTGTAGCGAGATGTTTGACTTGTCAGCAGGTCAATTCAAGCATCAGCGACCAGCCGGGTTATTGCAGCCGCTTCCCATTCCAGAATGGAAATGGGAAGATATTTCGATGGACTTCGTCACGAGCTTGCCGAGATCGAAGTTTGGTATGAATATGGTTTGGGTGATTGTGGATCGTCTGACCAAGTCGGCACATTTTATGGGCATCAAGGATACTTAGGTCTGGAAAAGTTGGCTGGTGTATTTACTGCGCAGATTGTGAGGCTTCACGGTACTCCGACGTCTATTGTTTCAGATCGGGATGTTTGTTTTGTATCGCACTTTTGGCAGGAAGTACATAAGGCGTTGGGTAATCGTTTGCGTCTGAGTACTTCCTGTCATCCTCAGTCGGATGAGTAGTCGGAACGCACTATCCAGACATTTGAGGATATGTTGCGTGCTTGTGCTCTCGATTGTAGCAATGACTGGGAGGAGCATTTGTTGTTGATCGAGTTCACGTACAACAATAGTTGGCACGCATCGATCAAGATGGCACCGTATGAGGCAATTTATGGGCGGCGATGTCGATCGCCGATTTTCTGGAATGAGGCATCCGATTTGGTCGGGACCGAACCAGATATCGCTTTGGAGACGAGGCGGAAGATGGAATTAATTTGGGAAAGGGTGTTGACTGCTCAGAGCCGATAGAAATCCTATGCCGATGTTCATCGTCAACCTTTGGAATTCGATGTGGGAGACCATGTTTTGCTAAAGGTGTCGCAGATGAAGGGAGTTTTCCACTTCGGGAAGAAGGGAAAGTTGAGTCCGAGATTTATTGGGCCCTTTGAGATTCTTGAAAGGGTCGGCGAGTTGGCGTATCGTTTGGCATTGCCTCCAGCTTTGAGCCATACCCATAGCGTTTTCCATGTTTCCTAGTTGACGAAATATGTTCCGGATCCTAGTCATGTCATCGACTATGGTGAGGTCGATTTCGCCGAGTTTATTTCTTTCGAGGAGCATCCCTTGAAGATTTTGGAGCACCGTGAGAAGCAACTGAGGCATAAGACCATTCCATTGGTCAAGGTGCAGTGATCGAGACATGGTGTCGAGTAGGCAACTTGGGAAACTGAGGATAGCATGCGTGCTAAGTACCCCGAGTTGTTTGTTTCTTAAGTTTCAGGACGAAACTTATTTTTAGAGGGGTAGAATGTAATATCCACATTTTTCCTTTTTCCAGTATTTTTTGTTTTTGTGAATTTTTCGTTTTTAGTAACTCGCTTGTAACTGTATTCATATTTAGAGAATATTTAATACTGGACTTTTCGTTACCCGGGCGTGCTTCGGACCTATTTTACTGAAATCCGCATTTAATGTCATTCTGTCACTATTTGGTTCGATTCTCGTAATCATTGATTGGAACTGACGTTTCGGGGTTAACGCAAATCCATCTTATGTTATTATGCATGTTGTGAGCTTTCGTTTGGCATTTCGATCAGGTATCGTGCATTTTGGATGTTTCGGACCATTTTGTAATTTCCCAAAGTTATGGTGCAATTATTATTGTTGTCGTTTTCCGAACCCTTGAGTAGTCGGAATTGTGTTTCCTTTTAGCACTAAGATTTGTTGTCTCGAACTCTACATTTTCGTATCTTCTTGTTTTAGTAATCTTCGCGTTTTGATTTCCGGTTCTTTCCTTGCCTGTTTGTAGCGGCCAGTCAACCCCGCCCTGAATGGACATTACGTACATTAACCACGTTGCTGTTACGTACGTAATGATGTTTAGGAAATCGGGCAGTAGGTTCTGTGGATACATTATGTATGTAAGTCTTTAAGTCTTACGTACGTTATCTACAATGAAATGGTGATGTATAATATGTGTGTTTTGCTCACTCCAGGAGGGTCTGACGAGGCCTCGGGGGAATCCGTGACTTCACTCCAGATTCACGAGCTTGTTCGCTAGCCAGTTCGGGAGGGTCCTTAGAGGCCTCGAATGGGACCAGTGGCTTCACCCCAGTCCTAGGCGATGCCTGTGTGTGATCTGTTTTTCTGATTATGGCCAGTTCGGGAGGGTCCTTAGAGGCCTCAAATAGGACCAGTGGTTTCGTCCCGGTCCGAGGCAAATTGATTTGACTGTTTGTTTTCCGAGAAAAGACATGTCTGGTTTTGGTTTTTGAAATGACTTGATGCATGAACTATGAAATGTGTAAGCGAATGGTTTGCCTTGATTACTTGTACTAGCGTAATTGCTAACCCCTTTGGGGACCCGTTGTGGGGAAATTCTTATTATGAATTTCAGATTATCTTCAGCCGGAAGAGCGGGCACTGGGGTAGTACGAGGATGCTGGTCAGGGTTGCTGACGTGTGCAAATGAGTCCCCTTATTCCGTTGTCCTTTTTGATGTGGTTGTTTTCAAACTTGTGAACTTATAGATAGTACTCGCGGGTACTTAGGCATTTTTACTTGGATTATGGTTTGTAGTATTAAATGTTATTTATGATTGTCGGTGATGTCTGTTTTGCCGGTGATTCCGGGCATTTTATTTAATTTTTGTCTTGATGATGTGTGTTTTCTCGCTAACCGAGATGATTAGACGAGTGGTATTTCTTATTTATCCTGGTGGGTCCTGTGTAGGAGTCCACGACACTGTAATATACCCTGAATATCTTGGGGGAGTTACAACAAGTGACCACCGAGGTCAAAAGATACGACAACGGACCGAGAAAGTCACTCGAAAATACAAAAGACCATCATGGTCAACAACTCCATATCAAGGATAAACTTTTAGTGAATAAGAAAATAATAACTCAGTTTCCACAACATAACTCGACCCATGTAAATGTGATTAATTAACAAAGATATCCCTTGATTATAACAGATACGAAATAAAAGACTTTGAGTCTTGTGTGATTAGCATCATTGTCCTTCATCCTCTGTCAAGCCAATCCGCACAAGTTTTAATCACACAATGGATACGAAACATCACACAAGTACAAATTCACGTTGACAATACACACAAGTTTTAATCGACATATCATACAACTTCAACCACGTATGATCAAGGAAATTCACATAATCATTCTCATCCATAGAATTCATCAGACAATTAATATCACATTCATCGGGGTCTAACATCCCAGTTCAGGCATCATTATCACGTAAGGGCACAATGTCAAACTATACCCGATCAACACACCATTAGAAACAAATTAATACCATTCAATCCACGTCATCAAACATGAATATAGATATATATATGCACGTAATTATATGTCCATAAGAAAAACGATACACACTTGAATGCGTAAAAATTTACATGGAATATAATTCGTATGGCAAGGTACTTGCCTCGATAAACCACCCCCGAATACATACGATTTCATTTGGTATCAGGGTATTGTTTATCATACAAGTATCCTCCACTATGAAGCTAGTCCGAAGCCACACATTGACACGTATTGTGCACCGACGTGCACTATCTTTCGGGGCCTCCCCTTGAAACCGTGTCACCGCACCGGTGTCACTCCACGAGTGGAGCCATCCCTTGAATTCGCGCATTAGGTGACACCGTTGTTCACCACCAGACAGAAATCGCTCATTGCAGCATACACGACCTAGTGACAGTCCCCCGCCCTCCTCAGACTAGATCAACAGAGTTCGATATTCACGCGACGAGATTGTAGAATCTTCGGATTACTCTGGATCAACTTTCAAATTTGCCTCAAAATAGAAGGTAGAAAGAAATATAGCTTCTGCTTCACAACTCCGATGAACATCCATTCGGGATACAAGAAAATGAGCGCCATGGATAATTATAGGAGAATGATCGAAATAGTAAAATTATGGAATAATTCAAAATGATCACAAAACTTGTTCGTTTCACAAAACATGAGTAAGAGAATATGTCATAAAAATCATGACGAGCACAACAAGTCGCTAGAATTTGAGAAAGTATGAAAAACGGGAAGACAAGAGCATTACATTGCCCCTCTTTAAAAAGGAGGTTCCGCCCTCGATACTCGGGATTGGGAAAACTGAGAAGTCAAATAGTGTAACAAAAGTAATGTAGCGGCAATTAACCAAAAAAGAACTGAGCAGAACATTAATTATCAAATCTCTGCACCGGCTCGATTCTTCATTTACTACCACTTGGATCTCCCAGAGTAAAGACAGGAGTTCGGTTTTCAAACATCATAGCAACTATGTCGCAATATATTGCTTGATGTCCTGTTTGACCGCACTTCTAACAATTAACCACTGGAAAATGACAATTCTTACTGGTATGGCTAACACGCTTACTATTAAAGAACTTCTTCACACCGCCCAGTTTACCCATCAAAGGCGTAGAATTTTGGATTTGTTTGGATACTATCTCGCAAAACTATATTTGATGCCCCTCGAGTCCGCATTTGTAACAAGCCACTGGCGGCGATGGACAATTTGAGTGTTCATGGCGCGGAACATTGCTGTTGAAACATCTAAACACCTTATTAGAAGTTATCAGCTCTTGCTCGGAACTCTTAGCACTGACACCAAATAAGAAAGCGATGAGTTTGAGCGACGCCGGCACTTGGGAACTTTAGTTCCGGTGCCACCCAAAAATTTTCCCAATGTCTTTGGCTTATTCGGCTCTCCAACAGGTTCAATCGTTGAACAGATCTCGTAAGATATCATCCGATCTTAGTATTCCTTCACGGTAGCAGGAATTGTTGTCGTACGAACCACATCACCAAATCCACGTCCGCTAAGGTTCGTCATGCTAAAACATATAATGCCATTCAGCACCACAAACATACAATTACATAGTGGCACCACATGAGTTGTGAATTATGGTGCTATCTCCCTATGGAATAATGTTGTCACTATGCGTGCACTTTAGGAAAACAAGACTTTCAAAAAGAAGGCGAGTCATTTTCACCCCAAAACTTGCCAACATTATTCCTTTGCTAGAAGTGGAAGTTTTATTTCACATCTCGACTTTGAAATCATAAATGAAGAAGCAAAATCATTTCTGTTTTTAAAACTTCAAAGATATCATTTCTAATTCGAAACATACCCCCAACATAAAATTATTTTATAACCATTTCAAACATGCCAAACGGCCATAGGCGGAAATATATTTAAAATACTCAAACACTTTCCAAAAAGCTATTTTTCAAATACCGTCATAAAAATCATATTTAAAAATTCAAGACCGAAATATCAAAAACTCAACAATTTCAAAATGTACGTTAAGTCCCTGCCTACACGTACTGACAAAATAGTATAAGGAATCATATACTCAAGTCACAAGATGTCAGAAAGCCACTTTAGAACACACATGTAGCGGGTAAATTCAGCTGTTAAAAGTACATTACAGCGGAATACAACCAACGACAATATACTCGATTTCCAAAAATGCACTTAATATCCGGTATCACCCGGGCCATACACACATCTTATAATCAAAACAATAATGCCAAAGGCAAGTTCCAGCTCCTCGCACAAAACTAAACAAGTTGGCACAAGACAATCACAACATATAGATGAGGATACTTACAATCGGGAGACTTACAATCACGGATCGCATGAAGATGATGTCGGAACCACAATACTAATCAAAACTCTGATGCGCGCGACTTACACAAGACATGAACTCGACTTAACGGCCTAATTTTTCGCAAGCCTAAACTCTGATACCATATTCTGTAATACCCCTTGTTCGAACCGGAAATGTTACAGCACCATAGACCTTTCTCATAAGGATCTACCAGGCTAGACACCGTAAATTACAACGACACAAGTGACCACCAAGGTCAAAAGATACGACAACGGACCGAGAAGGTCACTCGAAAATACAAAAGACTATCATGGTCAAGAACTCTATATCAAGGCTAAACTTTTAGTGCATAAGAAAATAATAACTCAATTTCCGCAACATAATTCGCACTCATGTAAAGGTGATTAATCAACATAGATAGCACTTGATTAAAACGTACACGAAAGAAAAGACTTTGACTCCTGTGTGATTAGCATCGTTACACTTCATCCCCTATCAAGCCAATTTAGTGACCGCTACCGAGTTGCAAAGACCTGAAGGCGTAATAAGCACCCACCCCCGACTACTCGGGGATTACAAATTGGAATTTTGCTAGTGCAAGTTCATTATATACAAGATCTACGAGAAATATCCACACCAATCCAGAAGAGTCACAAATGAAACACAAATTACAAGATCCACATATCATCAAAGGATATACGCATACATAAGAATACCAATCATTCAAAAAAAATCACTCCTTCTCAAAAGAGAAGTAAGAATACAAGATTTTCTAGAAATGCCCCAACGAGTCAAGAGAGTTAGTTCAAACTTCTCGAAATGTTTTTTAACAACACTTTAGTAAAATAGTTTAGAAACACCAATTTTGACTCAGCCCGAATTAAATGATTTAAGAAGATTTCAAAATCGAGCTGAGGAACTTTAGAAAGTAATTTCGAAATCTCTCATGGTCCTTGGCCCAATATACAGAAATACTTTAGAAAGTAGTTTCAAAACTCTCGCTGTCCTTGACCAAATACGTGCTTTTACAGCGAAATAATGCTCAAGACCATCAAGGGCCAACTAACCCTCGGAGATTCTATCGGAAGACCGTGGTAGTTTAACCCCTTGATTTTCTTACTGATGCCATTATTCCAAAAAGGTTCAAATGAAGATTCAAAAACACGATTTCATTTGGTATCAGGGTCATGGATATCATACAAATATCCTCCGCTCTGAATCTTGCCAGGAGTCGCACATTGACACGCATCGTGCACCGGTGTTCACTATCTGTCTGGGCCACCCCTTGAAAAAAATCACCGCACCAGCATCACGCCACAACGGGAGTCGCCCTTTGAATTCACATTAGGTGACACCATCGTTCACCACCAGATAGAAACCACTCATTGCAGCGTACATGACCCGACAACACTCCCCACCCTAATCGACTTTGGATACAAAACATCACATAAGCATAAATTCACGTTGACAATCCACACACGTTTTGATCAACATATCATACAACTTCAACCACGTATGCTCACGGTGTTGTGTCAAGATTTAACACCTTCCGACCGGCGATTGCCTCCGAGGCCGAGCGACCGACATACTGCCGAGCGGCCAAGGCCTTAACCCAGCGGACATGCTAGTCTGGCCAACCGAAGCTCCCAGGACAAGTCCCGGTGCCGAGCGATCGACCTCAGATACGATCGTCTCTCGGTACTCGGCGACCGACTCCTGGCGCCCGACATCTGGCGACCCTCTATCGGCATCCGCCGATCGACCCTTGGCGACCGACCATTGCCAACCTTCAGTGACTGGCCGATGGCCATCCAGTCGGCCAAGGCCAAGTCTCAAAACTGACCCCACGTGCAGATCCACAAAAGGCGCTGACAAACCTGTCTCCTACCTCACCTACCAACAGGGCCCAGGCCTGCGAAAGGAGTTGGCGGACAAGACATGTGACTACAGCCTGGCTCCTACTGCACCTACTGACAAAGTCCGCCGAAAGTAGCAAAGTGGGACCTCTTGTGACAGTACTTCCGGATGCGTGCCGGCTCCTCATTGGGCCACTCAGCTAGCTGCCGGCTGGATCTATGGACTTTTGGCAGGCGCCGAAGAAAACCTTTAGGGCGATCGCCCCATTGCATTAAATGCCGAAAGGCGATCGCCCACTAGGGGACAGGGCCTCTCAGCCTCTATATATGCAAGGCAGCAGGCACTTGTAAAAGGGACGGAGACTCTGACTCTCTGAACTGTCTGCATTCCCGCATTTCACACCATACAGAAGCAAATCACTTACACTTGGCTAACCTCCAACTCTTGGCAACAGCTTTCTTTCGGTCTTACTTCTCCCGGCCTTTTCTCCTCGAGCAGATTACCGGCGGGACGAAGAACTCCGAGCTTCGCTCAAGAGCCGGATCAACAGAGTCTTTTTACACTCATTGTATTTAGATTTCTCTCATTAATACTTGTATCCACGAATATTCGTATTAATAACATCTCGCGAGAGCATTCAAGCCCGGGCCTAACAAACCCGGCAAATCTTGTATTATTTATCTACTCTCGGAAGTGCTCCCACAATTGTTGTTTGTTGTCCGTCTTCCAGCAGTATTAATCTTCGGATAAATATTTTGGGCAACAACAATTGGCGCTAGAGGAAGGGGTACATCCAACCCTCGATTTTTTACACCTACCGTCCCGAAGAACACTCACTGTTCTCGGGGCAGATACTTGAAGTGACACTTACTGCACTTCAAAGAAATCCTTCAGAAAACATGTCTTCCGCCTCCGCGCCGAAAGCCGGCCCGACGGCCGGCGGACCCCTTGTTCCGTCCCGGTCGAGCCGCGGCCGACGGTGGAAGGTAGCCGCCTTGATCGAGACGCTCGATCCGTCCCACGGGCGGCCCAAGCCTCTCGCTCGATCGGTTCGAACCAAGGAACAGATCGAAGGGCCTGGCCGTCTACGAGCGACGGAGTGCTCTCGACGCGCCTCCGGCTACCGTCCCCGGTCTCTCGCCGAAAGATCAAGCGGAAGCTCAAGGCACTCTTGGCGAGCGATCGCCGGGAGGCTCGGTCCGCAGAAGAGGCGCTCGGCGGGGCACCTCTGCCGATCGCACAGGCGGTGACCCGACACAGCGGCCGGGCGATCCGGCCCCAGCTACGAGTCGACGGAGTTTGAGTCCGTCACCAGGAGCTCGACCTACCCGACTCCCAGAAGGCAGCCTAGCCGTCTGGCTCCCCCTCGCCGAATTGCCGAGGCCGGCGGCAGCGGAGCCCGGAGATCGGTACACGATCGCCTCGGCTCCTGCTCCCAAAGCCGATCAGCAAGCGACCAAGCCACGGCAATGGGTGCGATGCAACGTCAACTTAACGACATGAAGGCGCTCCTGGAATCCAGGGCAGGCGCCAAGAAGACGATCGCCGGGCCAAGCGAGCCGCTCGCGATCGGCATCGAGCTCGCCCCCGTGCAGCACAGGATCGCTCCCCCGCAAACACCCGTGTACGAGGGGCGATCGGACCCCCAAGTGCACCTGAGGAAATTCAACATCTACATGACTGGGTGTGGGGCATCTGACGCGACCAGATGCCGAATGTTCCCTCTGACGCTGGACGACCTCGCCCACCGGTGGTACACTTCATTGCCACCTCGGTCCATTGGCTCCTTTAACGAGCTGGCGCACGGCTTCACCGAGTACTTCGCCACCAGGGTCGTCCGGCCCGAAGGTCCCCTTCGCATGATGCAAATCAAGCAGGGAGAAGAAGAGTCCGACTCGGACTACATCGACCGGGTAGACGTAATCATCCTCAATGGCGAGCCCATAAGCGATGAGACCGCCCTCTACGCGGTCCTAAGAGGATTTCAGGGTTTTTCGCCTATGTTCAGGCATCTCACGAAGACCCAACCTACGACCTACGCAGCCTTCCGGGCAAGAGCCGCAGATTTTACGGCCGTGCAAAGGTTTCTTCTTAGCCTTTGTGAGCGGCGCGATCGGCACCGGACGACGATCTCCGCCCGATCGCCAATATCGACCTACGAATAAGCGATCGCGGCCCGGCGACGATCGCCGATCTTCGGCCCGATCGCCGATCATCACGCTACATCATCCGCGATCCGAGGACACGATCGCCATCTACAGTCCAGCATATAACATGACGGACTAAGGCATAAGATCGCCTCCACCGCACATCATAAAGCCATGGTCCTGGCAGTCGATGGAACCGGCTGCTTCGGCCATGCAAGGTCCCTTTCGGCCAAGATCGCCCGCCCTTCGTTTATATACGAGGCCGGCGTAGTCGGAGGGCTCTCCAACATTAATCAGTGGACACATGCCACAATCCCCGTCTCAACGTACACCGTCGAGGTCGGCCATCTCCATGGCTGGCCGAGGTGGAAGCAGAGCTAACAAGCCGCGGGCGTGGAGTTGATTCATCCGACGCTGCCCCGCGCAAGGACTCCTCCAGACCAAGACCGCACGCCCTTCGTTTAGATACGAGGCGAGGCGCAGCCTAACGGAGGACCCTCATAATAAAGTGAGTCACGAGACACTCATTGTCTTCGCGCACCAAGACACGGTCATGGGGTCGGTCCATCGATCTCCGCGACTGTGCACGATTCCTCAAACAAAACGAAACCACCAAGTTTCCATGGGGGATCGGCCAATGTTGTTTTTGCAGGTACAAGACCGAAAGATAGCTAAAGCCAATCGACCATGGTAGCCCAAGTCCGAGTCCTAAGTCAGCTCAGATCGCCCGTCCTCATCCAGACGCGATCGCCAGCAAGAACCACCTCGCCCCATGTCTTCAACATAGGAGCAAGCTGGGGGGCAATTGTTGTGTCAAGATTTAACACCTTCCGACCGACGATTGCCTCCGAGGCCGAGCGACCGACATACTGCCGAGCGGCCAAGGCCTTAACCCAGCGGACATGCTAGTCTGGCCAACCGAAGGTCCCAGGACAAGTCCCGGTGCCGAGCGATCGACCTCAGATACGATCGTCTCTCGGTACTCGGCGACCGACTCCTGGCGCCCGACATCTGGCGACCCTCTATCGGCATCCGCCGATCGACCCTTGGCGACCGACCATTGCCAACCTTCAGTGACTGGCCGATGGCCATCCAGTCGGCCAAGGCCAAGTCTCAAAACTGACCCCACGTGCAGATCCACAAAAGGCGCTGACAAACCTGTCTCCTACCTCACCTACCAACAGGGCCCAGGCCTGCGAAAGGAGTTGGCGGACAAGACATGTGACTACAGCCTGGCTCCTACTGCACCTACTGACAAAGTCCGCCGAAAGTAGCAAAGTGGGACCTCCTGTGACAGTACTTCCGGACGCGTGCCGGCTCCTCATTGGGCCACTCAGCTAGTTGCCGGCTGGATCTGTGGACTTTTGGCAGGCAGCCCACGTAACCTTTAGGGCGATCGCCCCATTGCATTAAATGCCGAAAGGCGATCGCCCACTAGGGGACAGGGCCTCTCAGCCTCTATATATGCAAGGCAGCAGGCACTTGTAAAAGGGACGGAGACTCTGACTCTCTGAACTGTCTGCATTCCCGCATTTCACACCATACAGAAGCAAATCACTTACACTTGGCTAACCTCCAACTCTTGGCAACATCTTTCTTTCGGTCTTACTTCTCCCGGCCTTTTCTCCTCGAGCAGATTACCGGCGGGACGAAGAACTCCGAGCTTCGCTCAAGAGCCGGATCAACAGAGTCTTTTTACACTCATTGTATTTAGATTTCTCTCATTAATACTTGTATCCACGAATATTCGTATTAATAACATCTCGCGAGAGCATTCAAGCCCGGGCCTAACAAACCCGGCAAATCTTGTATTATTTATCTACTCTCGGAAGTGCTCCCGCAATTGTTGTTTGTTGTCCGTCTTCCAGCAGTATTAATCTTCGGATAAATATTTTGGGCAACAACACACGGCAAATCACATAATCATTGTCATCCATAGAATTCATCAAACAATTAATATCACAGTCATCAGGTCTAACATCCCAGTTCACACATCATTATCACGTAAGGTCACAATATCAAACGCTCCCTCATGAACACCCCACTAGAAACAAATAAATATCATTCGATCCACGTCATTAAAATGTAAAGGCAACGAACGATTTCATAAACATGAATATATATATATATAAATGTACATAATTATACGTGTTGGAATATTTTATTCCATGCATTTATATTTGAGTTTTGATGATTAGTTGTTAAATCAAAGAAAAACAAAAAGGAAGCAAAACAAAACAATGAAGAAGTCGAAGACGCAAAAAGCAGGACAGAACATGTCCTAACGTACGCAACTGCAAGATGATAACATACGTAATGTACAAGGCATAACATACGTAATGAGATGATACGAATTCAAATATTGGAACCATTGAACGGACAAATGACGTCATGGAGTATGTCAGCATGCAACGGATATGAAGACTTATTCTAACGTACGTAATGAGGTTTTGATAACATATGTAATGGAAGAAACGAAGATACTGGACTGATCTGCATAGAGCATAACGTACGTAACAGGATGATACTTACGTACGTAACACGTCTAACCTACGTAACAGGACAGAGCTAACGTATGTAATGACGCAGTAGTGAGCAACAGCTAGTTGAGCCTTTGAGCCTATAAATACCAAACCATTTGGTATCATTCTATACAGCAACTCTGAGCAAAAGATATACAAGTTTGATATAGTTATATATACTTTCGTTGTTGTAATTATGCTTATATTGATAAGTGTTTGAGTGTTATACACGAAAACATACACGAGAGGAAAAAGAAAGGATAAGATTAGATTTGGTATTATTAGGATCAAGGATCCGACATTATTAGAATTGCAATCTATATCCACATGAGGTTTGTCTAGTACCCATATAAAGCTAGATAGGTTGATTCCTTGTCCGATAGAAAAGAAAAACGGTTTAACTTGGACAGACAAAAAGACAAGTGTGTTACGGTTTATCTCGGACTGATAGAAGACGAGATTGTAACGATAATCCCTCGATCGATATAAGAGAGATGCAGATGTTGATTAACCTATAGAAAAAGATACGGAGAGAGGACGTAGGCACAATTGGCCGAACCTCTATAAATCTTGTGTCATTTAATTTCCGCACTTTAAATCGCTTCCGCAAAGCGCAAAGAGTTTCATAACTCTTATATATATACTCGGTGCCTATCTCAAAACGGCAAAGATACCAATAATCTTGCTCCAACAATTGGTATCAAAGCGGGTATCTATATAAATCGGCTTAACATCCGAGGAAGAGCCAATGTCGTTCCAATTTTCCCTGGTCGAAGGTCTTGCCTTGAACCGACCACCATTATTTGATGGATCGAACTTCATGACTTGGAAGAAAAAGATGTCGATATTCATTCAAGCATACGATATAGAGCTATGGAAAGTCATATGCCTTGGTCCGAAAATTCCCACGAACACCAACGGTATGCTTAAAAAATTCGAAGAGTATGATAATTCCGATTGGAAAAATGGCCATTATAATTGCAAAGCAATGCAATTATTATATTGTGCTTTAAATCCGGAAGAACACAACCGGATCTCATCTTGTGATAGTGCCAAGGAGATATGGAAAATGCTAGAGGTCACATACAAAGGCACAAATCAAGTCAAGTAGACGAAGATTAACATGCTTCTCCACGACTACGAGCTATTCCAAATGAAAGACGACGAATCCATTACAATATTTCTCGACCGATTTTCAGTTATTATGAATGGATTGGCTTGTTTCGAAAAACCCCTTCCGAGTAGTGAAAAAGTAAAGAAGATCCTACGATAACTACCTCGGGAATGGGATGGCACGGTGACGGCGATTATGGAATCGAAAGATTTAAATAATATTGATTTTAGTGCCCTTGTGGGTTCGCTAATTAATTACGAGATTGTACTAAAATCTCGGAATGCAAAGCCAAAGCCGAAGGAAAGAACAATAGCTTTAAAAGCTAAAAAGGTGTCAAAGATCGAAGAAATCCTGGTGGACGAAGATGATGAAGAATCGGCATATTATGCCAAGAATATAAATAAGTTTCAAAACTTATTGAATCAGAGAAGGAAGGACATCAAATCGAGCGAATCTAAGAAATTCGACAACAACTGTCGACTCTGTGGTAAACCATGCCACTTTGCTAAGAACTGTCGAGCCTCAACTTCCAAGAAGGAAGTACTCATTGCAACATGGAGCGATGAAGATGAAGATGACGATTTCAATCAATAATATCGCTCTCATGGCACGAAGTTCATTCGACGAAAGTGACGTCGAAAGTCAGGTTAGTACATCCTCTCACGATGAACTTTTTGAATCATTTGAACTTTTACATACCGAATCAAAATGCTTTAAATGAAATTAAATCCCTCCAATCAAAAAATAAATTATTGGATATTGAAATTTCCAAAATAAAAGAAAAAGGGAAATTCATTGAAATCGATCATTCTCTGTGTATTGATAAAGAGAATAAATTGAAAGACGATTGTTTGAAAGTTCACAACGAACTTAAAGTTTTAACAAGTAAATTTTCTTGCGGAAATGATAAATTTGAACAAATGCTTTCTGTTTAAAAATATTCTATAAACAAACAGGGGTTAGGATTCAAACCTCTTAATAAAACCGAATCCTTAAATTTGAAAATACCCCATTGCGAAAAATATTTAAAACTTGGGCATCACATTTCAAATTGTAAAAGCCCACGTCGGACGATAAAAACTTAAAAGATTTGAATTCCAAAAGGAACCTTTATTCCAAATATCGTCTATGTTTCAAATAAAAAACCAACTATCGGTTGGATCACCAAAAATCAAAAATGATTTTATTCCAATTAGTATTTAACTCAGAGAGAGTTTTATATTTTATAAAGGGAAGTTTTTGTCAGGGAGAGTTTTACCCATTTCTGCATACATTTTGTCATAATTTTATTATCGATTCTATAATCGTATATGCACTTTTTGCTGATAACAAAAAGGGGGAGAAGAGAAGAATAGGAGAATGGGAGAAAATATCATGGAAGAATGACAAGAAAAATAAAAAATATACAGATCAAGAAAATAGGGAGAAAAGACGAAGACTAAGAAGAAATTGAAAAATGAGAATAAGTTGAAAAGGAGAAAAGAAAAGATGGGAGGGGAAAACTAACCAAACAAACAAAAGCTGAAAACTTTGATTCGTGTACACACATATATATATATATATATATATATATATATATATATATTATTTTTCAGGTTTATCCCATTGAAAAGTATTGTTTTGTAATCATCAAAAAGGGGGAGATTGTTGGAATATTTTATTCCATGCACTTATATTTGAGCTTTGATGATTAGTTGTTAAATCAAAGAAAAACAACAAGGAAGCAAAACAAAACAACAATGAAGTCAAGGATGCAAAAAGCCGGACAGAACATGTCTTAACATACGCAACTACAAGATGATAACGTACGTAATGTACAAGGCTTAACGTACATAATGAGATGATACGAATTCAAATATTGGAACCGTTGGACGGACAAATGATGTCATGGAGTACGTCAGCATGCAACGGATATGAAGACATATTCTAACGTACGTAATGAGGTTTTGATAACGTACGTAATGGAATAAATGAAGCTACTGGACTGATCTGCATAAAGCATAACGTACGTAATAGGATGATACTAACGTACGTAACACGTCTAACATACGTAACAGGACAGAGCTAACATACGTAATGAGGCAGGAGTGAGCAATGGCTATTTGAGCCTTTGAGCCTATAAATACCAAACCATTTGGTATCATTTTATACAACAACTCTGAGCAAAAGATATACAAGTCTGATATTGTTATATATACTTTCGTTGTTGTAGTTGCACTTATATTGATAAGTGTTTGAGTGTTATACACGAAAACATACACGAGAGGAAAAAGAAAGGATAAGATTGGATTCGGTATTATTAGGATCAAAGATCCGGCATTATTACAATTGTAATCTATATCCATGTGAGGTTTGTCTAGTACCCATAGAAAGGTAGATAGCTTGACTCCTTGTCCGATAGAAAAGGAAAACGGTTTAACTTGGACCAACAAAAGACAAGGGTGTTATGGTTTATCTCGCACCGATAGAAGATAAGATTGTAACGGTAATCCCTCGACCGATAGAAGAGAGGTGTAGAGGTTGATCTTTAACATATAGAAAAAGGTACAGAGAGAGGACGTAGGCACGATTGGCCGAACCTCTATAAATCTTGTGTCATTTAATTTCCACACTTTAAATCGCTTCCGCAAAGCTCAAAGAGTTTCATAACTCTTATATACTCGGCGCCTATCTCAAAATGGTGAAGATACCGATAATCTTGCTCCAACAATATGTCCACAAGAAAAACATTACACACTTGAATGTGTAAGAATTTACTTGGAATATAATTCTTATGCCAAGGTACTTGCCTCAATCAACAACACCTGAATACTCCGACGAACACGACTCGATCACACAGCCCTGAAAACCTACAACCTCCACGAGAAACAACAATAACACAATTACTACGAGGACTACCACCATTACTGACAGAAACAAATTCCGAACATCGAAGGAATCCCATTGAAACATTTAATCGAACACTAAATGGTCGTAGTTCATTATGATCACCCAAATCGTCAATCGAGTTAAACAATTCGAAATGTTGATACAATCCATAGAATATGATCAACAACATCATATAACACTAACTGATTCATCAAAAATGGATTGAAATCAACATCGAGAACAAAACCTCAAAAAGTTAACTCTAGGGATTTAAGAATATTACCTTCGATTCGAAGAAAAACAACGAATTAAATAGTGTTATAATAACATAAGACCCTACAAGAAATTCCTTTGGATGGATCAAAATCGGCCAGGAGTTCAAGCACTAGTCAGCCTCGTCTCAGACATCGTGGAAGAAATAAGGAAGTGAGGAAAATGCGTCAGAAGGCCTGCTATCTAGTTTATATACTGGACAGCTTAGCGTGCGCTAATCCACATTTATTAGCATGCACCAACAGGCTAGAAACAAAACTGGTCCTGCCTGGATGTGATGTTAGCGTGCGCTAACAACAAGCACTAGCGTACACTAATGAATCCCCCAATCCAGTCCAGTAGCTTCTGGACTATCCCTGACCACCACTTAGCGTGCGCTACCTCTAGAAATAGCGTGCACTAACTGTTGTAAATTAACGCGCACTATACTACTCCATAGCGTGCACTAATGAAATCCCAAGTCCAGTCCAGTAGCTTCTGGACTGTTTCGGCCAGCAGTTAATGTGCGATAACTATGTCAATAGCGTGTGCTAACATGACATATTAGAACACACTATAATACTGCGTAGCGTGCGCTATGCCTACAGAACAGTCAGCAAATTCTGCTCTAAAAGCTCGACACAACAATGAAACACGATAGCTGTAACAAATGCGCAACGTCACGACTTCTCTAATTATTTATCATTAGAAAAAATACTTGATGCGAGACGACAATTAATTGAGGACAACATGAAATGAAAAATATCGGATATTACAATACATTACTCATTATTTAATTTCTTTAATAAATATAACATCCAAGATTATATCTATTAGTTATTATTGCTTGTCTTTAATTGTCGTATGTGTGACCCAAAAGTCTTATATTATGTTGGCAATCATTTAATATATTATTAAATGATAAATCATAATGATTACCCAAAATATAAGTTTATAGCCCATTAAACCATTTAACGTGTCAAATCTCTTTGTCGCGCGATATCATATTTGAACCAAGTCATGGAAACTGTTATACTTATTATGTTCAAATGCTTTTTCGATCTTAAGTAGACTGATTAAATCAAATGACTCTTCATTTGAGCATGGACATGCATTTCCTTCAGTCCTACTTATTAGGGGCCATGCAGATATCTCTCTCCCCAAAGAGAGGGACAAATCCCCTTCTTGATTTTCCATTGCCCTCTACATGTCTCCCACTAATCCCGATCACTAACCTTTATGATCACCATGTTTCAGATGACTTTGGATTACATCAAGGCATAGTAGTTATTATGTTGGACTCTATGATAATCTCAGGTTCAAGACATACTATTATATTGAGATTAAATTATGATATTTCCATGCAGTGATCTCAATGCGGGTGTGTCCACTATTGCATTCTCCAACCAATACCCATAAGTTTGATCCGTACCATGCGCATAATCATCCAATGATTATCAATCAAACTTATACTAGTATATTAATCACTTGATTCTCCACTCTATGTGATTGGACCAGGGACAGAATAATCTTATTATTCATGAATAACTATTATTCGATTATTATAATATTAAAACATGCACATATTATAATAATCAACGAGAATTAGATGTCATAAAATAACTTTATTTAAATATGATAATTACAAATCTAGGCACATCGAATGTCCTAGGGTACTATTCCCAATAGAAATTTGGTATCCCGATCGGACATTATGTTTTGGGCATAACATGTAACTCGATAATTTCTTTAAAAAATAGGTTAGCAATGTGTGTGGCATCATCGATTTTGTGACATAAAATAAAATATGCCATTTTGCTAAACCTGTCCACTACTAAAAATCCACCACTAAAAAGATAAATCACATCCAGATTTCGCCCTAGGCAAGCCTAATACAAAATCCATAGGAATATCTACCCAAGGTTCAACCGTAACTGAAAGTGGTGTGTACAAAACACGGGGCATTACTCTCGACTTTGCTTTTCGAAAAATGATGCAAGAACTAACAACTTTATGCACATCATTACTCATTTTAGGCTAATAGAAATTTTCATGTTAAATATCACAGGTTTTGGTAACCCCATAATTCCCATCAAACCACCGCTATGTGCCTCACGAACTAACAATTCACGAGTTGAACATATAGGAATGCAAAGTTTATTTCCCCGAAAAAGAAATCCATTATCTCTATAAAACTATCCACAACTCCTCGTCACATGCACCATAAAAACTTCCTAAAATATTTATCTCCTGGTATTCTTCTTTTATGAGATCAAATACTAACAACTTCGTAGAAAGAGAATTAAGCAAAGTGTACCTTCATGATAGTACATCGACAACTATGTTTTCTTTTCCTTTTTTTGTACTTGATGATGTAAGGAAATGGCTCAATAAACTCCAACCACTTATGATGTCATTTAGTAAGCTTACCTTGTCCCTTTAAGTGCTTCAAAGATTCATGATCAGTGTGGATAACAAACTCCTAGGGCCATAGGTAGTGTTGCCATGTGTGTACTGCTCGAACAGAGCATACAATTACTTGTCATAAACCAGATAGTTAAGAGTGGCTCCTCCAAACTTCTCAATAAAATATGCAATCAGCCTCCTTCCCTGCGTCAAAACAGCATCTACACCTACTCCAGAAGCATCACACTCAATTTCAAAAGTGTTAGAAAAATTGGGTAATGCTAAAATAGGTGTGGTGCATAACATTTTCTTGATCTTTACCCCAATCGAATTTAGCATGCTTTTAAACCAATTCATTCAATGTGGAGGCAATGGTGTTGAAGTCCTTTACAACCCACATAAAAACGTGCTAAACCATGAAAGCTTCTTACCTCAGACGCATTAGTCGGTCTAGGCCATTCTCGTATGGCCCTTACCTTTTCTTCATCAACTTTTATGACATCAACAATAACGACATAGCCAAGAAATATAACCTCACTCATGCAAAAGCACATTTCTTAAGACTAGAATATAATTATTCCTTTCTCAAGGTAATTCAAACTAGTCTTAAATATTCAGTACGTTCTTCTATATTTTTACTATAAATGAGAATCTCATCAAATTATATGATTCATTAGATGCATAAATGTGCTCGGTGGATTTGTAAGACCAAAAAGGCATTACCGATCATTCATATAATCCATATTTAGTTTTAAAATTTGTGTTCCACACATCCCCTTATTTCATACGAATTTGGTGATAATCTTTCATTAAATTTACTAAACACACGCGAACCATGTAATTCACCCAACATATCATCTAACCTTAGAATTGGATGTCGATTCTTTACCATGATATTGTTCACCCCTTGGCATTCGATGCACATTCTCCAAGTCCCATCTTTCTTTCATACGGCAATTATCAGAACGGCACAAGAACTCAAACTTTCTCGGATGTACCCAAAACTTAACAACTCCTCGAATTGCCGCTGAATCTCCTTAGTTTCCTCAAGATTAATCCAGTATGCCATCGGTTTAGTACGACGGCTCCTGGCACAAAGTCAATTTGGTGCTTGATCCCTCTTTTTGGTGGCAAATCCGGTGCTAGTTCATGCGAAAAAACATCATTGAAGTCTTGCAATATGATTTTTATAGTACTTGGAGCAATTTTGATTTTTATCATCATCAAGAGTGCAAATTCATTTGATAAGAAGTAAGTATACGGGTTGCCCGTCCTCAACTTCTTTAAGGATTTCTTTTGCACTTCTAAATAACATTTATTTTTTTAATTTTTCAATTTTTTCTTTTTATTTTCTTTTTCTTTTTCATTTCCTTTTTATTTTTCCTTTTTTTTTTCTTTTTCATTATGAAGAGGAATTGGGTCTTCACGAATTTGTGATGTTATCATAGGAGCTAGTGTGATCTTTCTCTCATTCTTTTCAAATGAGTATCGATTCGTCATGCCATCATGAGTTACTCTCAATTGAAGTGCCATGGTCTTCCTCAGACAAGCATCGATTGGAACAACGTCACAAAGAATTTCATCATTGTATCTTCATAGAGTGATTGCAATGTTTGCTTGCTTGGTGACTCGGATTTCTTCACAATCACTCAACCAATGCAAGCGATATGGCTTTGGGTGCCTTCGAGTAGGCAACCTTAACTCTTCCACTAACATATCACTAACCACATTTGTACAACTCCCATTATCAATAATCATACTACAAATTTTGCCTTTAACGTGACAACGAGTATGGAAGATGGTCTCCCTTTGCACTTCTTCCTCCTTCCCGTCCCTCTTTTTCGCGCTCTTCCTCATCATCCTTCCCACTCTCCATTTCTATCTCTCCATTCTCTCTATCCATTCTCTCTCATTACCATCACCCTTTGATTGGGACATCGAGAAGCAATGTGCCCACGACCTTGACATCGATAGCATTTGATGTCTCGCTTCCATATTTGAGTGCTAGTCAGGGGTGCGGTTTTTGTTTCCACACTTTCTTTTATTTCACTACTACTTTCAAGTTTTCCCTTAACTGTACTCTTCTATCCTTTGTCAAAACTTCCTTTGCCCTTATCTTGATTTCCCGATTGGTATTTCCATGGAATAGAGTACCCCGTGGAGTAAGTAGTGCTTCCTACCTTTCTCATACTTCTCTGAATTTTTACCGCTGCATGCACCATGTCCCCGAGTTCGACATAATGTTGCTTATCAACCTCTCTCGCTAATTTCCGACCACATTCCATGGAGAAATCCTGCCATGATCGCCTCTCTCGACTATCTCACATCGGCCCAGATCATAAGCATTTTCATTTTTTTCAATAGTCTTCAATGTTTTTAGATCCTTGTTTTAAAGATTGTAAATGAGTAAAAGAGTTCTTTAATATAATAATTGGGTACAAATCCTTTTTCATTATAATTTTTAGTTCCTCCCAATCTCTCAATGGTCTCTCCCCTAGTCTCCTCCTATCGGTAATAAGTTGATTCCACCAAATACTAGCATATTCTAAAAATTCAGTGCTAGCTAGTCTCATCTTCTTTTCATCCGAATATATATGACAATCAAATATGGTTTCAACCTTCCTTTCGCAATAAAGGTAGGTGTTCGGATCACTCATTCCTTCAAAAGTTGGGATTTTTATTTTTATGCTTCCCAAGTTTGAATCTCCCTAAGCTAGTTCTTCTCTCACTCTTCTCATTTCATTATCCCTCATATCGCCTCTATGCTGACCACCTCGAGTTCTATACTTTAGAGTCTTCTTCTTGAAATTTCCCCATTCTTCATATCCCATAAAAGGAATAGTTCCCGGACTACCCCTTGCTGACTCCCTCGATCTTTCTCTACCAATACTCGCAATCTTCTATCTTATTTGTTCAACCAATTTATTATTTGTGCAAGTTGGTCTTGAAAAATTTGAATAAGGTTTTGAGTATTTGATGTTTCAGTTTGATTTGACACTTTTTTCTATATATTTTTTTCTCTTTCTCTTTTTTTTGCCCTTTTTCTATTTTTCTCTCTTTTTTTGCCTTTTATTTATTTTTTATTTTTTTGGCACACACGCAAATATCCTCACAAGATCCTCATGTGTACGCTCGAACTCTCGTTCGTGTATCACTCGTTAGGCTATTTCTTAGTAACTCACAAACTCTTGTCTTTTTCCACTCGGTTATAATATCATACAACTCATAGGGTAAATGTAGGTGATTCAATTCAAGGTTACTCTTGAGAGAATTCAAAGTCCACTGTCTCCCGACGTTGCAAACGACAAAAGAAAGAAAAAAAGTTTAAGAAGATGAAAATATGTAATAATAAGATAGTGTGAATTAAGTATCAATTTGGAAAATATGTAGGTATTTGTTGGTACTTATAGGGTTTATATTTTCACAAGATGGACCAAAATCACTAACTTTAGTTTTTCCATTTTTTTTTTGATATTCAACCACACAAGCTTAATTAACCAAACGCCCAACGGCTAAGGATTGTAAATCCCTTGGCTCACTTGATGATTTCTATCAAATATTGTATATTTGATCACGGTGAAACCGACCTTCATGGGGAGTATCATGAGCTTTTCACTAGCAATGCATCAACTCATAGAACATAGCTCTCCACTACAATGTTCTACCCAAAGAAACGGCCGCCTCACCGTGCTTGCCCGACCACCTAGGTTATTGAACACTCACGTACCGGTGTAATATCCGCGATGTTCACTTTCGGTATTATTTTATCATTTTTGATATTTTTCAGATTTCAGGATTCGCTTGTGAACGTTTTGATAGTTTGAGAATGTTTCATACTGCATTTTCTTGTCGGACGAGTTTCCAAAGATGTTTTATTCGAATTCTTTCGAGACCTTTATTTTCTTTGCTTTCGTGTTCAATTATTGTGATTGATAATCGAAATTGTTGCACCAACATTTCTACAAGTTGGTTTGATGTTTAGAATCATGTTAGGACCGAACGTTTTGACGTAGGGTCGTTAACATTGATTTTCCGACTTTTGGGACCATTTTGTAACTTTTGTTTATTTTGGGGGCGTTTGAAAATTTCCTGAAATGGTGCACATGTTCTTCATCGTTCAGAGTGATCGTATTTTCGAAATCATGAATTATTTTATCATGTTCACATCGTTCGGAAATGTCTAAGGAGTTAATTCGAGTTTTCTTGGGAACATGTTGCATCCCGGTCAACTTCATTTCGACTCCAAAATTCGTGATGATGTTTATAAATTATGAAACTTAATAGTATTATATAGGACGTAATTATCTTCGCGTGAGTTCAAACAACGAGTCAATCGGAGTCTGTATGATAGAGTTATGATCGAAACAATAGGAGTATACGCTATGTGATGGGTCACAGGGCTGTTCGGGTCAGCCTAGTATAAATAATGGCTAGGTCGATTCCTCAGCCATTTTTCTCCATTGAGAGATTTATTGAGAGTGTGTGATCTATACACTTAGAGTGTAATATTCATATTTAATAGCTTCGTCATCCGATTCTAGCCGTAACCTTAGAGGTTGATTGGGTGATCATCGTTCCGTTCGTTTCTCCGGCGCGTGGCAAGTAGAGACGCGGTCCTTTCGGTGTTGGATCATCCAAGAGACTGAAGCGGATTGGATTCGTGGAGAGCAACTAAAGCTTGGGGAGTAGCTCAAGAGAAGGACAACATTTAATCAACGGACTACAATGGTATGTTTCTCGTATCATCTTGTGTTTCATTTTATATTCATATATACGTATATCGATTGATCCTCGTAGGGATTCAGATGGAATTAATTTTTGTTTTACCACTTCCGCTGGGCCTTCATTTTAGGCACCGAATCCCACAAACACCACAGTGGCTAATTCAAGATCATGGGTAGGATAATCATCTCATATGGCTTCAACTTTCGAGACGCATACGCAATTACCTTCTTGTTTTGCATCAACACACATCCCAATCCTTGTTTTGAAGCGTCACTATAAATAACAAAACCCTCTATTCCCTGCGGTAAGGCTAGAATCGGTGACGTAGTCAACTGCTTCTTCAACTCATCAGAACTATTATGACACTCCTCACTCCACTCAAACTTATGAGTTTTCTGAAATATCCGAGTGAGTGGTCGAGCAATTTTTGAGAAACCTTCGACAAATCGACGATAATAACCGGCTAATCCCAGAAAACTACAAACTTCCTTGACGTTCCGCATGGGTTCCCAAGCTAAAAGCACTTCAATCTTCTGAGGATCTACCCGAACACCCTCGGCTGATATAATATTACCAAGAAAAGCAACTTCTTTCAGCCAGAAGCCGCACTTAGAAAATTTGGCATAAAGCTTATCAGCCCTCAAAATATTCAGCACTATTCTCAAGTGTTCGGCATGTTCCGATTCTCTCTTGGAATAAATTAAGATATTATCAATAAACACCACCACAAATTTATAGAGATATTCGATAAAGGTCTTGTTCATAAGATGCATAAACATCACCGGGGCATTAGTTAACCAAATGGCATAATCACGGATTCATAATGCCCATATCTCGTTGGAAATGCTGTCTTCGGAATATCCGAATCTCGAATTTGCAATTGATAATATTCCGATCTCAAGTCAATCTTTGAGAAAACCGTAGCTCCTTGCAATTGATCGAATAGATCATCAATTCTTGGTAACCGATACTTGTTCTTGATAGTGAGTTTATTCAACTCACGATAATCAATACATAACCGTAAAGATCCGTCTTTCTTCCGAACGAATAACACCGGTGCTCCCCATGGGGAAGCAGTTGGTCGGATATAACCCTTATCCAACAATTCACTCAGTTGCTTCTTTAACTCTTGCATTTCCGATGGGGCCATTCGGTACGGTGCCTTAGATACTGGTGCCACACTAGGGTCTAGTTCGATAGTAAAGTCCACATCACTGTGCGGTGGCAAATCAGGCAAATCATCTGGAAATACGTTTGGAAATTCATGCACCACTGGAATAGAAGATAACTGAACTCCATCAGTTTCTGTCTTCATTGCGTAACACCAATAATCGGTACAGCCTTGACTCAATAAATTCATCGCTTTCATCGCTCGGATAATCTTCCCAGAGGTACCCGATTTCTGTCCTTCAAAAACATGTTCAGTACCATCCGGCGTAACTATCAAAATTATTTTCCGACGATAATCCATCACTGCCCCATGACAATCTAACCAATCGTCACCGAGAATCAAGTCTTCTCCCTTCATGTCAATCACAATCAAATCGGATGGCCAATCTCTACAGCCGATGGTTACAGGACAATTGACATGACAGTACCCACGCCATGGTTCTGTTGGATCACAACAGTTACAACACTCACAACTGATCCAACAACATCAACAACAATCAACAACAACACAATACACGTCACATGACAGTACCCACGCCAGTACAAAACCAAAACACAACATTTGACCACGACATGACGACCACAGACTCAACATAGGGGCATGATATCAATGTTGCCCGCCGAGCTCATGTCCGTCTTGTGCTGGTTCGCGCACTGGACCTGTACCTAAATACACAACAAGTCTATCCACCCTCGAATGGGTCAGTAAAAAGCCGGTGCACGTACAACGATTCTAGAATATGTACAACAAATGAATAAACAGCATAAATCACAGTGTCATCATATATATTACGGAATATAATACCACAATCATCATCACAAAAAAGCAACGAGGGCTATACTGGCACTGTACCTCATACGAGATACACACATCAGGGAGTCCTCGTCAGGCCCTCTCTGGTTGAACAACCCTACCAAGTGATACGTAGGAAACGCAGCCTAACGGAACCCAGGGGACCCATACTGGTTTTACTTGGCACAGGACAACAAGTCGCACTTTCTGAAATCATCTCTTTTTCACAAAACCACATTTTCACATATTCACACGATGTACATTAAACGCAATCAAAGTACTTGCCTTGATTATTTCGGTGGTTACCGAGTTTGGTAAAACTTGGACAAGAATTTGTCAATCCCCAATTTCCGAACCTAAGATGATCAATATAGCAAGACTCGAATCAGGACTATCAATTCTAATCACAATAACACATGGAATGCGAATCTATACTCGAAGTGGATTTTTATCGAACACTTAGTGGGCATTTGTGTATAAGAAATGATATGGTTGAAGAATTCGATCTCTACCCCACTAGAATCGATGCAAACCACTAAAGAACATATAAGAATCAAAGAATACCTAAGAATCATCCTAGAAACAAGAACTAATAAGAATTAATCGGAGAAACTTGAAGAAATTCCATTACATACCTCGATTTAATCCAGAAAAATGGATGATTCTTCAAAAACAACCTTGATATCCGGATTCAATGATGTTAGGAACAAGTTTATGGCTTGATTTTGGAGCACAAAATTGATATTTTTCGTGGATAATGAGGTTGGGTCGAAAGAATGCCCTAGAACACTTCAGAAATGAGTGAGATAGCTATTTATACCCATCCGGTCGGATTTTCTAGATTTCATCATTTCCCGGCCATGTCAAATGGCACGGTCGAGTCACGGGTCGTGTCAACCATCCGAAGAGTTTTTCTTAAATAAAATAGTTCGACACGACCCATGCCAAATTACACGGCCCGTGTCACAGTACCAGGCTGAAATTATAGTCTGCTATTTCGACCATAACTCCTTCGTCTGGACTCCAATTGACTCACCATTTGAACCAATGGAAAGATGATTTAACTCTTTATTATACTCTTCATTTCCAGAATTTATAAACTTTATAAGTTGCGGTGGTGATCTTACGATTTCGACCAAACTGCACAACAATTACCAAACAGTGCCTATTCATAAGACTCTAGGCGTCTATGGTTGAATTTATGCGTTAACGTGAAGAACAGGACTCGAAAATCATCAATAGGGGATTATACAACCATATTATGAAGCCAGAATATGCCGGAAATCATAATTACGAGGAGTATAGTCAATAGATCAATAGTCACAGGACAAAAAGACTCGCAAGTTCTATCCGTCAAAGCAAAGACTTAAAATTATACAAGCATGAAAATCTAGGGTATCACAGAGGCGAGAGGTGCAGAAGTGAGTTTCTGTCGACTGACCCGTGAGGGGTAGGGTTTTATACCCGCGATTTTGTAGGGTTATTCATTTGGGCCCCAAGCTTCCTAGATACTTTGATTTTAACCCTAGACACCTTTTAATTATTCCAATTTGACCCCAGACAACATATAATATTCAATTCAAGCCCTTTTTGACCAAGGCATTTATAATGTTAACTTTTTAGTTAATATTAGTAAGCAATTTTAATTTATGCATTATATCTTATTTTCAGTTATTATATAATAATATTATTATAAGGATTAGAATTATTATTATTATTATATGTAGACATTAATAAGGAGATACGGGCTTAAGACTGTGAGTCGAGCATCTTCATATTCAAGTTCAAGCAGCATCATTTTATTCAGGTGGAAATTTTCACTATCACTTTAATTGCTTTAATTAGATTGCTATGTGATATTCTATTTATGTTCAAAATTGAGGATACATATTGTAAATCAGGCTCACCTGTATACGTGTAAAGATGCTACCTTAAGATATATATTATGTGGGGACACCTGCACAACCTCAATATTCATATGCTTGCTCGATTCATGTTATATGTGGTATTGTGTGTATGTATTCATGTTGAGGAAAATATTATTGATAGAATAATCATTTAAATGCTTTCCATGAGATTGTATACTACTGTGATATGTGTGATTTTCACGAGCTGAATGAAGCTCAGCCCCACCTATATTGATCCGCAGGTTAAACCAAGCCGAATGGACGAAGGAGCGAGCCGAGAGGGCATATGATGATATTTATTAAACGATGTTTTTTTTTTCTTTTTATGACTTCTACTTTGAACTATTTATTTGGGGAAACTCTTGATTAATAATAATATATTTTTAATTTTCTTCCGCCATAATTATTATCTCTTATCTATGACATGTTGTTGCCTTAATTGATAGGTATTTATTTTAGTCAGTGTAGCGACTCGACTTTGTAGGCAAGAATTTTAATATTCTCAAAAGAATTTATTTTTCGTCAAAATTCACCTTTTTATTAATTTCCCCTATAATTATCCCTGGAAACTCGGGGCATTACAGACTATAACCTGAGATATCGACACATCCTAGGCATAGCCAAGAAAAGCTCAAGTATCCCGCGCTCTCGAATAGGCGCGGATAATATTCGGCCTCCATGGCAGTCTTCAATTCAACCCAAGTAGTTTTATGATCACTAGGAGCTATGACCTCCCACTAATCTGCAGCTTCTTTGTCGAGGAGCTAATGAGCAATGGGTACCCTCCTCTCATCAGTACATGCTACAACATCGAACTTTCTTCCCAACCGGAATAGCCAATTCTCCCAACGTATCAAATCAGAGGAGCATGCAAAACGAGGTGGATGCATATTAATCACATCCCATAGACTCACTAGCTTTGTTATCCCCGTCTAGAGGTTCATTCCGTTGCACATTCTGATTCATCTACGCTAATTGGGTCGCCACTTGCTGAAGAATGGTGGCGGCTTCCACATTAACATTACCTCCAGTCATTTGCCTCAGATCACGCAACTAGTTATCCCGACCATTTGTACTGGACGGATTAGTGCTCGAAAACGAACAAGTCACCTCAACATGCTCCTGACTATGGTCACGACCACTACCTCGGCCCCGAGCTCTCGTCATTCTAAACAGACAACACTCAGTACCATGAAACCCAACATCGCAAAACAATATACCAAGGTGCCAACCCAGCACAACACATCGCAAACGGTATACCAAATTGCCAACTTAGCACAACATATCAACATAAAGCAACGAGTATCAACACGAAAAAAAATATCCATTCTGGATAATTATATGAATACAAGAGCTACAACTGTATGGAACTTACAGTCATAACCAACGAATCACATAACCATATCAACAAGAAACTTATGACCATTACCGATACAAACACGATCGTAACACTACATCATTGTAACCAATAATTGATCATATTCTTTTTAAACTCCACGTGGTATTCGTTTAAATACTATCGTTTGAAAATCTCTGAGTTCGTATATTTTCCCGAAATAAAATTTGAAAATACTTTTGATACCACGAGTTGTTTAACCAAAACCATGAATCAGAAGTCTTAACCATCGCTCTTTGAAAACAATTTCAAAACAACATTCCGAAAGATCAATTTATTTCGGAAAAACATCATGAAGATAACCATGTCATCACGTATCCTTATCACAACTAACAACACACAGGGTAACCACGTGTTACCACACAACATCATCATAATTAACAACACACCAGGTAACCCATAGCTATGCCCCTTAGCATCGACCCTAGAGGTTCCGCGGAACTAGTCCCGGGTGGAAAACCACTCAAACTCGCACAGAATAATTCCACAGACCAACGTTCACATTGGAATAACAATCACAGATCAATTTTCACATCGGAATAACATCATACGTGTCACAAGAAAATTCGAACCACGCAACACAACAATTGGGTACTCATCCAAAATTCCTCATCAAGAATGGTAATATGACAAACATATCACAACGGCTTGACACCACAGGGTTCAACTCTAGCCTGTCACTTTAAGCAAAAATCCACATCCCCCAGAAGCTGTATTTAACGTGCGCTAGGTATAAAATTAGCGTGCGTTAATGAGTCTGTTAGCGTGCGCTAACTAACTCAATTCAATCCACACTTCAGTCCAGGTTAGTTAGCGTGAGCTAATGATGACATTAGTGTGCGCTAATTAACTCCCCTCATAAAATTTTCCAAAGTTCGAAATTTTAAAATTGAAGCCAAGTAAGATTTTTCATCTTTCACTATTTGTTTTTGAAAATAAAAATCACATTTTTGTTTTAAAATACAAAAGTTTTATGGTGTGAAAGATTTTTAAAATCGTATACTCGAGTCATTTGAAAATAAAACCAATATGTTAAAGTCATTTCAAAATCCATTTAAACACGACAAAAGATCAACGACACTAACATTTTACAAAATGTCCAAAATACTTCAAAGCACATCTTTCAATTACCGCCGTAAGATCTCATTTGAAGTTACAAAGCCATCAAATATTTTCGAAAATTGATTTTCTACAAACATACTCAAGTCTAGGAACTTTTTAGATAATCGTTTTTGAACACACACGCAGCGTATATAATTACGACAACTATCCAAAACAATCGATTTTTAAACACATGCCCATCCGGCACACATAATCATCAATTCAACAAACACAACTCTGGAACACCAAATTCAAACATACGTCAAAACCATCTATCTGAGTTTCTCAACGACCTCTACCGTCGATACACTTTCCGAAACATATCAATATCCAAAGTTTCATAACACACTACACCACTCGCTGTCCAATCCATCAATATATCTAGCTCATTATACACGTAATATACCACAAGTATTAAATACGAATTCCATCTTACAACGCGCATATAAACAAGGTTACTAAACACGGGATATAAAAAAGGAGGCTTACATCCACATGTCGCACGAAGATGATGGCTGCACCATAATACTAATCATGACCGACACCTCAGACGATGCGTCGCGACACGACTCAGTCAGATATAATCCGACAAGACAAGACTCGACAATACACAACTTGACCCGACAGCCTAGGTTTCCATCACCTAAGCTCCGATACCATAAATGTAACACCCCCACAAGTCATCCGGGAATATCACACGTCGTAGACCATTCTCACAAGGATCTACCAGGCTGAACACTACGAAACAAGACATCACATCAAATACCAACATGGCTACATACGAAACAGTAGACCATTTTGGTGTTTCATCAATAACATATAACTTAAACTTCATATATACATATATATATATATATATATATATATATATCTTTATTTCAAAACTCATACCCACAGATGGGTCAGAATACACAAACTCCCATACGCCGGGAAAACACTCAGTGAAAAGAAAAATACAATTCGACCAACAACACCAAGTACTGTCCTTCTTGTGATTAATATCATTTGTCTTTCATCATCCTTCGTACCGATCCTGTGTTTTTCTTCTCAAGAACCTGCACGTACCTGAATGCAATAACAGGCATCCACCCGCTGATTACTCGGGGGTTAACAAACTGAAATTTTTCTAGTGCAAGTATAAAGTGCAATTACGAGCCAAACACATCATATTCCAAGAATATAATAATCCTGAATAATCAAGCAATCAAACACAATGAAAGACTTTCCTAGATATTTCATTTGAGTAAAATAATCCGAAACTATGAAGGGCAGTAATAAAGAAAGTAAACGATTTGTAAAGCGTTTTACAGATCTCGATAGTTTTTTTAGAGGAAAAACATTTAGGAATAAAGAGTCCTTATCTTTTCAAAAATCACTTAGGGTCATAGCCCAAAGATTTATTCAGTTCTCCACAACTAGAATATAATCACGGGTCATGCAATCTGACAACAAAATATTATTCGTACTCATCACGTAACGAATTCCAGAGGCCCTATCCGACCTTAACTGGCACACACAAATATGGTTCCTACCCATCAAGTACCGAACTCCAGAGGCCTCATCCGACCCTACCAGGCATCACACAAATATGGTTCGTACTCATCAAGTAATGAACTCCAGATGCCCCGTCGGACCCTACCTGGTACACACATATACTGTTCATACTCATCAAGTAACAGACTCCAGAGGCCCCCTCGAACCGCACCTGGTTCCACAAAACACCACAATAATCCACAACGCATATCAACAACACCACATTCACATACCACGAGGAGATATACTTCTCGAACAACACCGAATAGCACCACCTCCTTATAAAGGAGTCAGCAAACAATACAACACAACATTACGACTCACGAAACAAATATGCATTCTAACATACAACCCTTAACAAGGGAAGAGAACTTTTATAACCACACAACATGAAGTCAATATATTTCAATTTACAACCACAATATAACGTATCCGTAAAACTCATTTATTCACAAAGCACTCAAGCGTTTTGAAATAAAGCCGTTAATGAGATTATATCAATCCTTTTGAAAGTTCATTATGAGTACTCAAATTGCACACAAAATCGATTACCAATTATTACATCTACGAAACACGAAATGTATGGGCAATGCCTCGATAATCTTCCGCGAATATTCTGAAGAACACGATCGATCGGAAAGCTTCAAAACCATTGATGTTAGAAAATGAAGACGACGATAAACGGAAGAGTTCAATACGAGCTCTTCGCAAGGAACTCGACCCTAACATTATATCACCAATAAATCAATGATCGTACGAGGAAGAATAATCGTAGAACACCCGAATTCCCTCTACGATAATTTACCGGACACCTTGAAGGCGTCGATTAGAAACTCAATAAAAGGAAGAATCGATAACAATAAAACCGCATAATAACAATGAAAAAGTTAGAATATAACTTAATACTTGATAATACATCATTAATCTAAGCTAATGCGGATTTACGGACGAAATCAATCAAAATCCCCAATTTCCCCAAAACTAGATTTTTAGGAAATCTAACCTTGATTCGGTCGATCGGAGGAGATTACGGGATGATTAATCAACGTTCGAAACTCAAGAACCTCGTGGATTGATAGATTTACACCATGTGTTCGTGTTCTTTAAGCCTCAGCTGCGGAAAGGAAGAAAGGAAAATGAAAAACAAATGTAAACATAACTACACGGTCATATTTATACCACATGCGATGCACGAGCAGTCACGCACGAGCAGTGACCGTGCGTGACTCGTGCGCCAAGAACATTGTCCGGGAAGATTCCGGACACGCACGGGCATGGTGCTTGGTCATCTGGTCATGTGTCGGGTCATGCGCTGCGCTGCCTGGCCTTTTCCGTACCGCACGAGCACCACATATGAGCACCGCTCGTGCGCACCTCCTCCTGGCAGCCCAGTGCCGCACGAGCGTCGGCCCATGCACTTTGCTCGTGCGCCCTGCTCGTGCGTGGGCGGCAGGCATTGACCCACAGTCTGCCTGCTCCGCACGAGCACCGCCCGTGTGGGCTGCTCATCCACACCTGGCCAGTTCCTACCGCACGTGGACGGCCAGCACCCAGCCGTTATGACTCGACGACTCAATTTTCTGAAAATGCATGGAACGAACGTGACGAAACACTCGCGATCAACATCGTCGATTCATACCGAAAATGACATGTAACAAATCACCATATACGACCATAAAAGCACAAAATTAGTCAACAAGAAAAATAACACCAATGCTCGACAACAGAGCAATATCCGTCCTAAAAGACAAATAATTCAAGACAACCGGAAATAAAAATCTCGGGTGTTACAATATAGAGGGTTCAAGGACGAAACATTCACTGAGGATGAAAATTACCAAAATCGAGGAGGACGTGGTCGAGGAGGTCGGAGAGAACAAGGTAGAAGATATGAAAGAGAAGGAAAAAACGAGTAAGACCGAATTATAGGAAATATAAAAATGGAAATCCCAACCTTCAAAGGGCGGAGCGATCCGGGCACATACCTTGACTGGGAGAGGAACTTGGAAACTATATTCGACTGCCACAACTATGCCAGTACTAATAAAATGAGGTTAGCAATAACCGATTTTTTTGAATATGCCAGCATTTGGTGGAACCAACTTGTGAGGGATAGAAGGAGGAACGGACAGAGGCCAATTAATAGCTGGGAGGAATTAAAGGTTGTAATGCGTTGAAGATTTGTTCCTAATTATTATCATAAGGAACTATTTTCTCATCTTCAATCCTTAAAACAAGGTCCAAGGAGCATCAAAGATTTCCAAAAGGAAGTAGAGATGTTTATGATCCAGGCCGATGTGAGGGAGTCAAGGAAGGCCACAATGGCGAGTTTCTACATGGCATGAGGGCAGATATCTTTAAAGAAGTTGACAAACAACATTATATTGAGTTCGAGAACATGGTATAAGCGGCAATCAAATTGATAGGAACTTGCGAAGGGGAGGCAACAATACTTACTCCACGGGGTACACAGCTCCTTGGAATTCTCAAATGGGAAATCGAGATGTACACAATTTTGATTTCTCTTAGTCCTTGATGCCTTCCGGAGAGCCTTTGCTCGATTCGCTGCTACCCAGAATGACATTCTCAAGAAAGAACAAGAAAACATTGGAGTTGATCAGGCAACAACTGTAGTCGCTCTTGAACATACAAGAGATCGTCTAACTAAAGACGACAGGAAGGTAGAAGACTTAACAGTAGCAGTCGGGGATATCATTGAAGTGGTGAAGGAAGTAATGGGGACCAACCGACCTTTTGCGTGGTATCCACTCAAAAGTCAACTATCTGGATAATTCCAAAAAGGTGGAACAGTCGAGGGAAGCCGCCAAAGAAACCATCATGAAAGGCATCTCGACACAAACCTAAAAGAATTTGTAGCCCAAGCAATCAGCCGACTGGATGGACCAGGCATCAGTCAAGGGGCTATAGGCTATAAAGTTGTAGGTTCAATACTTATATTTGCGGATCCAAACTTCTTCTGGAAATACACTATCAAGAAGCCAGCTAAAATCTTGATGCCCAAAGACAAACAGCCTACAACTGATGATTTAAGTATGTGGAAGAAAATTAGAGTTGAACAGGTACTTCTCTACCTGGTTTAAGGCATCCACAAGCCTTAATCACTATAAGACGTTGGAGGCAGCAGCCAACGAGTTTTCCAGACTACTGGCGGAAGGGAAGTTGCCTGTGTAAATAAATATAAAGGCAACTACACAAGAGGATAACATCTACCTCATTTAGAAGACTGGATGCTTGGATAAGACGTGGCTCCTGAAGGAAAAGGATACTACAAAGATAGGGCCAAGGACGAACTTGTAAATTAGAGAGAATAAAAAACGATGACCAAACCTACAGATAGTCAGCCCTATAACAACCTCATTGATGCTAAATCCAATAGTTGTTGTATTTATATTCTGCCTGTACTTTTTTTCGTTATCTTTTGTTTTGTTTTTCCTATCAAGCCTTGAACAGTAAATTTTCCATATTATCAACAAAGGAATATTTTCTCCCTCAAAATGTTATAATTCTTAATTAGTATTTTAGGCCTAATATCATTGAAAGAATTGAAAAGTTTCCAAATATGATTTGTTCCATAGACTAAGCTGTGGGAACTTACCTATGAGCAATTCAAAAACTAAGTTGTAAGTTGTAAGAAACTTGCCATAAGATTGTGTATGCGAGCCATTCATAGTTTAAGTTGTGAAAACTTAGCTTATAGGATGAAACTTTCTTTATTTATAACATGCTTGCAAGCCTTTTGTTTTAGACTAAGTCATTTGAAGATAAGATCATCTCAGAGAGAAGACTTAGAAGTTGAGATAGCTTAAGGGTTTCGGCATTATCAAAAAGGGAAAATTATTAGGGAAATTCCCTATGATTTTGATAAGTGCGGCAAAACTACAGTATTCATCCAACATCGAAGTTTATACATCGCATTCTAATAGTGCTTCAGTCTATAGCATGTTGAAGACTTTTCGTCTACAGCAAAAATCCTGATTGGCTACAGCATATTTGTTATAGGCACTTTACTTAGAAAAGTACAGGCTTATTTCAACTGGACAAGACTTGGACATCAAACGGTTGTACGTAAAGCCATTTAATACTGAAGAGCATCTAATACTGATAGAGACAACAATTAATATGGCCAAAGACCAAGTGTCGGAGCATTTAATGAAGGTCAAAAGAACTGAATCATTTAATGCTAACACGATTGATTTTTTAATTCAAACATTCAGCAGCCCATCAGAAACATCCATATCTCATCTACCCATCCAATGATTATATTTATAATGGATCTATTCCCAAGGTAACAAATAGTCCAAACAGAGGACTTGCTCAAACACTTGTCAACTTACACTCTCACGAACTTTAAGAACGAGTCATCACTCTTCAGCCTACATCGATCATGCAACAAAGAGATTAGGTAAGACCTCAATGAATGAACATAAAACTACATCGAGGCTATTCAGAGAATACAACTATTGTTTGATATTATTATACCTTAACAAAGTTGAGAAGTTAGCCCTATGTAGATTAATGAAGCGAGCTCCTTCCGGCATGTGTCGGACAAATCTATTCGGACGATCCAGACATCTAATCTGTGTGATAAGAATATGAAGTTCAAATACCAACCTACAGCTAATATGTGTGAATGGCTAAAGCTGAGAAGACAAGTGTACAATCTATGTGAAAAGCTTGAGAATATTTTTCTAAAATCATAACACGTGTGTACTACCTTCATTTTAATAAACAAAACTCCTGTGTGGTGATCCTATGGACATAGAGAAAGTTACCTCGAACCCACATTATATTTGTGTCATTGCTATTTTGCATATTTACAGTTTATAGCTTCTATTTTTATACTATACTTACTCTCAAAACCATGTAAGCATCAAGCCTACGGGAGAATACTTAGTTGTTGTAGCTACAACAATGCATTTCAAAGACTTCCGCAGTGCAAGAATTTTCAAACAATAAGTTTATTTGTTCCCCTTCTAAGTTGTCTAATAAGTATACTATGACCAATAATTCTTAATGGACCTAAACATAATTATAGTACTGGTATAAATTACTTATGATTGACTATAGGGAAATGAAATAAGTAGTATGAACTTAAGATGCAACAACATAACCAAGTAAAGCAACAACAAACGATGTTGCCTAAGATTTAAAAAAAAAACAGAACATAGGGTCCACATGTGCCACATCATCAGTGGGTCCCACCTTTTTGTTTTGTAATACTACTTTTATAAATACAACACCAGCTAAAATAAAAGGCAACACTTCATACAAATATTTGAAATAATTATTTTATTTTTACATCAACCCATCCAAAATAAACCATGGCACCCAAAAACCAACAAGGATTTCAATACAAAATACAAACCACCAATTTAACTTCAAAAGTACCAAAACCAAGCAACACCACCAATATAACTTAAAAAGTACAAAATTAATAAGTTTAAATACAAGTGACCAAAAGTTACATATTGAAATAACTGATAAGTGGTGCCGCCTTGAATCGTAGGAGTGCCATTATCATCTTGATCACTTGATATTGTTGCACAAAATTCTCCAATATCGCATAATAAGCGAAATTATCTTCATCAATTATATTCATCATACCGGAAGAAATAAGCGTAATCACCCTATAGTCTTCATCTTCATAGTTATCATCTTCTCCATCTAACTCACATCTTCCGGACAAAGAAGGTCATCTTCTTCAACAGACATCATATGCATTTAAGCATATAAAATTTAATCACAAAATAAGCAATGCAACACAAGATGATTATGGTAGGAATATTGCAAGTATTTTTCCTTCTATCACCTGCATTTAAGCATATAAAACAAATCACAAAAGCGACAATGTACACAAGTTAATTACAGTTGGAATAAGTTTAGTCTGAACTGGTTAAAGACATGACCACCCGTAAACACCGTTAATGACCAGTGCAGGGGAAAAGAGGTCCAGTTTAGCTATAACTGAGGGCTGAGTTATAGCTATTCAGCACGTAAAGAAGTGACCCTGACTTGCATAAGACCCAAAGTGAACCAAAATCATGCCTCATTCAAACAAGCAGTGGCAGAGCAATTTCAAGCAAGACACAAGGAAAAGAAAAAAAAAATGCATATACGGTTTCACTGCCTGTGCAAATTCGCAATTCCACACCACAAATACAACATCCTTCGTTACCTAATTTTCCCCCTTACAGGAAGGCACATCTCATTTGCTTGTTATTATCAGAAGATCCGAGTAGATGATTTATGTCATATTAGGGAAAGAGTTTCACAAAAGCAATAAAGGCAATTAGTAATCATTTTGAGTTACTTTTATATTATTTGTTTCGCCTCTACAGTTGCTTAAATGAGCGAAAAGGGTAAGACATCAGATAAAAAAAGACGGAATTCACTAAGTCGGCAGATGAAGACATTCACGCGTGCATTGCGAATTTCTTTCTTTAGATTGTTAAGGCAATTGCATAGGGACCGAAGCAAAAAAGTGAATAAGAGTTCAGAATTACCACAAGACCAACGAAGACCAACTCTGTCATCATCAAATATTTACAACATGAAGTCGAACAAACCGTGACTAGATCAGCAAAATAGCGAGGATGATTAGTTTGTGATACAAATATCTATGACACAACTCATAGTTTTAGTTCTAGACTGCAATAAAGCATAATATGAATGTACTAACTCATAACATCAGGATAATGGGATGCAGTTCTGATTTGAATCATTTCGATCTATTCAAGCTATAAGAGCTCTTACGGCCAAAAAAAAAAAAACAGACTAGATCATACGACAATTCAAATAAACTCTTAAATGATCCTATACAAATTCTTAAATCAGTAGAACAAATCATTGATACATCGAGAACTCTAGCACAAATATTTCAGCACAGAAATCATCACACGTTCTTTCTCAAATTGGCATAATGGCACTAGGTAATTCGGTGCAACCACTGAAATTACTGAGATTTTCGGAAGGGTGTATTTAAAACCCGAGAACTAAGGTCAACAGTATCAAGCAAGGAGTTTCATACCTGTCTCTCCTCTGCATCAGTCTTCAAATAGAGGTGATTGGTAAAAAAGTTTGAAGGCTTCCATGACTTCAAGATACCACATCGGCTCCCTATCGGGAAAAGGGGAAAGATCAACAAGTTTATGAACCTGTGAAGTAGACCATATCAGATTTGGCATAATTCTGATCTTCGACGAGGAGCCAATGACTAATGACAGAAACAAAAACCAAAAAAGAAAAAAAAATCCATGTTCTTATTTGCTTGTTTGTTTTTTCCTTTTTATTTCTTGATTAAAATAGCTTACGTATATTATATTTACTTGATCAGAGTTCACAACCATTCAATAGCTAAGAGCTTTAGAATCCATCATGATCATCATCAACATTCATATTCATCTTACAAAAGGTGGAAATATCATTAATTGGTGAAGAAATTAAACGACATATATCACACAGGTTAGTGGGCAAAAAAAAAAAACTACTAAATCAGACAAGAGTGATAGCATATGAATGTAGAAAAGAATCGAAAAATAAAGAATTTCAAAACAGTGGTTATCATAAATATCAATTTATAAATCAGTTTATACCTTAAGCATTGGGAGATCGCCTGCGCGGACAACATAAGCTCCAACCACCATGACATACATCCCTAAAAGAAACACACGCGCAGATAAACCAAGTAAGGGATATTCATATTTGTAAACACACACACACAGAAGAAGAAGAGGAAGTGACCGACCTGTTACCCAAGGGCGGTCAATAAATTCGCCGGAGAGTAATAGCTCAATGATGCCGGTTCCATCGTCGAGGATGTATCGACGGCCGACGCCACCACAGTCGGATGAGGAAGGTTCAGAGACAAGAATGCCCTGCAATTTCCAATGGCTTAGGGTTTACCGATGAGGGAGTAGACTGTCATTGGCGACGGAAGGGTGAAGGTGGGCAGCTTCAGTTGGAGGCGTGGGGCGCGGAGGAAGGAGAATGGCAGGATTCGGATGAAGTGATGGATCTGGGGAGTCGAGGGGTTGAGAGAGAAGAAACAAAAAAGAGAGAATCGAGGGGTTGAGAGAGAGACGACGAGAGTATGAGGGAAGAGGGAGTAGGGTTAGGGGTGATAAGGGGGGATCGGACGGTGGGGATTAATAATCTCAATTGGGACTGGGATAATAAAAATGTTATAACGGGTTGGATTGGGATAAAATATTATAACAAAATAGATAATATAATATAACCGCACGAGCAAAATACACTTAGCAATCAATCAAGGGAAATAAATTATGAAACCCTTGAGCAATTGTTCGTATCTAAACAAAAAAGAAATTAATCTTTCAAATCAAATCCAAATTAAAAAGTTCAACATACCTTTTTAATTGACGGATCGAAAATTAAAGAAATATTACTTAAAATACGGAAACTACCACAGCGTTTTCTAAAAAAACCATGTAAGTGTACTCTTACATAGCGCTTCCTAATTAAACGTTATATAAGTATTTTAAAAAAGGATTGTATTATTTTTTGTAATTTAAAATTTTGAAATTTATATTAAATAATTTAAATATATATATGTTATAATTTATATTATATTATATATCAAACTTTGAAAACAAAACATTAATTTAAATTTCATTATATATCTTGATAATATTTTAAACTTTAATATTATGAAAAAATATTTATAATTTTTAATTACAATATTAAAAAGTATGATAAGTATTTATATTAGATATAAATAATTTAAATCAAATTTATCATATGCTATATATCAAACTTTAAGAGTTAAAAATTATCAAAATTTAAATTTCATTTCATTGTGTTTGTTTTTTACAATAACTTGAAAAAATTATTAAAAATTAGATATAACGCAACACCATCACAGGTGTTGCACGTCGCGCAACACCATTTTCATCTTGCAACACCAAATGTATATCTAGTGCAATACTATTTTAGTAGTGTTTGAAAAGATCAAAAATCAGCAATCTATTGAAACGCTTTGGTGGCAACACTAGCTAAAAGCATTGCCTATGAGCACTTATGGCGTAGTGTCATCTTGATTATTTCATCAGATTTGTATGATGTTTGCTGAAAATCCGACTAGATTTGCCTTCTTTTCTTAGAATAATGCCATGAATATGATGATTAATTGAGATATATCATATAAACAATAGACGCTCATAAGTTGGTTTTGAATAATGAAGTTGAACCTTCCTTATGGTATCATTTTTAGGAATATTTGATTCCTAGAACACTTCATAATTATTACTGTTGCTGAAAATCGTATCTCATAATTCATATGATTCTTGTTAGTTGACTTGAATCTTTGTTATCCGTATTATCATGATTTGAGTATTCAGAACCTCTAGTTATTATTAAGGTTCTTATAATTAAGGTTCGGGTATTGCAAAGTGATTTATCGAAGGGGCATCCTTCGAGTGTGTTGGCATTCATCGAGAATGTCGAATCTTTATCATCATTCTAAGGAAAGTACTTTAATTATATTTATCATTTAATGTTAACCATGTTGCCATGCATATGTGTATAATTCGTTGTATGTCCACCACATGTTGATCCGACGGATTCATCTTGGGATCTATACTAGTGAGTGCTGGATTATTGGACGGGGTATTCCATCATATGTTGAGCTGACATGATCATCTTGAGATTTGGGCCTTGAATGTTGGATCATGGATTACCATGGATGTGTATTGATGATATCATGTTAAGTGTGTATGTTGTTATTATTATTCGCAATATGTTGAATGATTACTCGTTATATAATTATGATAATTATACTAGCATTATTTCACTAACTCTTTGGGGGCGGATATGTGTTTCATGTTCAAGTAGCAGAGGAGCAGGAAAGTAACCACAAGGGCAACATGATGATGAGGGTACACAATGATGTTAGTCCTCTGAGGTTTATTTAAAGTTGTGTTCGTGGTTTGAATAAGTGCTCAAGAACATTGTTCGTTTTTGTTAATGTTGGACATTATGTGTTGGTGTAATATCCTACGTCGACCAGCAGATAGGGTCGAAGTGCCTTATATGTGTATGCCCACCTGCACATACAGTAAAACCTCTCTAAAGTCATATCCTTGGGAACATAAAAAATATTCCTAAATGGAGGTTATTCCTAAATAGAGTTTTAAGAAGATTTTTTTTTAAAATTTTAAAGTGCATGTATAATATATAAATATTATAATTAGTAGATACATGAATTTAATATGTTGTAAACATAGGAATTAGGCAAGAAAATTGTTTATGCTTTAACCGATGAAGAAATCATTGAAGGAATTAGGCAAGAAAATGAGGAAAATAATCCGGAGGATGATAGCATAGAAGTACAAAAAATTTTATGTGAAGAAGCTTTAAGCTTACTCGATAAGTTGAAAATATTTTGGGTTCAACAAGAAGGTGGTCATTTAGACGAGCTAATGGGGACACACAAGTTGAAGGATATGGTTACAACACAAAAGATTAAATCTTTGTCACAATCAACCTTGAACAAGTATTTTAGATCAACTTAAATCTATTGTAAAAATTGTATATATATATATGTATTTTATTATGATTTATTCCTAAATAGAGGTGTATTTCCTTATGTTGGGATCTGAAAATATATGAATCCTTAATAGAGTATTATTTTTGAGAGGTTTTACTGTAGCACGAGGCCTTTTGGGGTCTCACTGGCTTCGGGGAGGTAGGAACTCTAAATTTAAGTGTGATTGGTACTGGATCAATCTGAAGAAAGGTGGCCTCCTGGGAAGTTGCTCGTGGGCTCCCAAAAATAAAACTGTGGGGGCCAGTTCAGGGGAGAGTGCCTAAAGCGGATAATATCATGCTACGATAGAGCGATATGGGGATGTGATAGTTTGATACCGGATCCACCCTGTCGTTTGGAGTGAGTGTGCCAATGAGGACGTCGAGCCCCTTGAGGGGGTGGATTCTAATATCCCACATCGACCAGCAGAGAGGAGACGAAGTGCATTATTGTGCATGCCCGTCTCCACATAGCATTAGGCCTTCTGGGGCTCACTGGCTTTAGGAAGGTGGGAAATACAAAGTTGAATATGCTTGGTGCTGGAGAAATCTCAGGACGAGTGACCTGAGAAGCTGCTCGTGGGCTCCCATAAACAAAACCGTGAGGGCCATATTAGAGGACAGTGTCCAAAGCGGTTAATATCATGCTATAGTGGAGCGATATGGGATGTGACAGTCTCGTAAAATCTCATATACAGGGTTTATGGAACAATAAATCTAAGCATCTCGTGGGTATTACAGAATATGGTATCAGGGCCAAGGTTTATAAATATCTTGCAGTCGGGTAAATTTGTGTATGGTTGTGTCTTTTTAGTTAATCGATCGCAAATAACACCATTACACTGCCAATGCTTCATGAGAGATGTGGTTATAAGTTTCTTGAGATCTTAATTAATACCTTTCAAATATTATGCCTTTTGCGAGAATCGAATTTTAGAACAATTTTGTTCTTCGTAAATTGAGTGTTTGTGTTTCCAGTATGCCGGGGGGAGGTCGTGGACGTGGTCCTGGTCGTGGATGTGGATGAGGTAATGCCAAGAGAGCAGCTTCATCCTCTATCTTGGATTCTCTGTATAATCAGGCAAATATCGGTACTACGAGCAGCAAGAATCAGTTAACAACAAAGAGAAAAAAAAAAAGAAACAGTTAACAATGATCAAGAGAGAATTGTCGAAACAAATGATAATCTTTATACCCCCAATATGCTCTATCAAGTGGTGACTCATATGATCCTACTTACATGGTGAACTGGATGCAAGTGGTGATAGGTATACAACTGGGAGAAGAACATCAAGGTGCTTTGGACCTAGGATGTCGAGGATACATGTGGCTACAAAAAGTGGTTAAGATGCACCCGCCAAAATTTGACGGTTTTTTTGAGGTACCGACGTGAGATTATTGGCTGAAGGAATTAGAGAAAGTGTTTGGATATCGACTATTCGGATGACCGAAAAGTCCCCATGGCCTAGTATTTTCTGACAGGGGAAGCATCTGACTGGTGGGTGCCATCCGACCTACTGATCATGATGCAGATTGGAGAGTGTTTAAGTCTATTATGGAAGCCAGTATTTCCCTTGTCCGAATAGGGGAGCTAAAATTCGAGAACTTTTTTCAGCATAACCTCTGGATTTACCAGTAGCACAAGTGATTAAGACCATTATTCATCAGTTGGCATTGTCCGACACTTGGTCAAAACCGATGCCGAAAAGATGTTTTATTTTGATATGAGAATGAAGCTGGAGATACATCGATACATGTCAAGACTTGAATGTACAACTCTTCGTTAGTATCAAGATCAAACCCTGGCGTACAAGACAAAAGAATCATCAGTGGGAAAATCTTCCAAGTCCAAGAAGCAGAAAGTCTCTGGTGGTTCCCTGGAGCACAAGAATAGTGGGGCCCATGAAGTGAAATAATATTTTCACTCATCCTAGAAGCATCCGCATCCTTCTAGATGCGGAAAGAGTTCTAACGAAGAAGTGTTTTAATTATCGCCGGTCAGGGCATTTCCGACGTGGCTGTGCTTTTCCGCCCATGGGCATGTTTTGAATATGGACAAGAAGGATATTATATGATATTCTGTGAGATGTTTCTACATCTTTTGGATCTCATACTCCAGTGCAGACCTAGAAATAAACAAGTGTTAATCAGACTCAATAGAGTGGTCAGCCACAACAGAACTTTGAAAGAGGAAGAGGTCTGTAACATCCCCAAAACCGTATGGGAATATTACACGCCGTTGACCCTTTCCACAAGGATCTACCAGGCTAGACATCCATAAACAACCAAATGCTTGCCCGACCAGGTTCAAACAATAAAATGATACAGACCGATATGGTCACTTACACGTGAATACACAGACCGATGAGGTCACACAACCCAATCGATAAAACTGACTTAAATAACATTACCCACACAGGGGTCGAAATACAATACAGCGGAAGACTTAAATCGACTCTGACAACACAACAAAAATCAAAATAACTCTCGACTCATGATTAGTATCGCAGCTCGTCATCCTCTTGTGCCAATCCTGTGATCGCCTCCCGAATCGCATGTACCGGACGCAAACAGACATCCACCCCGATTACTCGGGGGTTAGTAAAACTCCACTGTTTTACTAGTGCAAGTATCAAATCATACGAAATGTAACAAACAATTAATAATCGTGATCAAATATAATAATCAAGTATCAAATATTCCCAGGAGGTTTTCACAAGAGAAGATAAGCTATGAAGCATTCGAAAATAAGATTATCATCTCGGGAATTTTTAGAATTTCAAAACCTTAAGACCTCAAGTCCTGATTCACAAAACCTTTCGAAAAACTTAAGGGCCTTAACCTAAAACTTGTTTCATAATTCAACAGTTTACAATACCGGAAACATTTCCATAAATCTCGTGGGGCTCGGCCCAACATTCTTTCTTAAAACTTTTCCTGTAAAAACTTTGATTTGAAAAGTATCATGCTCATGACATTGTGATCCACTGTCACGTGTCTCCGTAGGTTCAACAACCCGCACGGACTACATCACGCGCAATTAAACAAACATAATCAATTCCGACACCTTGATCCACTGTCACGTGTCTCCGTAGGTTCAACAACCCACACGGACTATTAACCAAACATAACCAATTCCGACACCGTGTCTCCGTAGGCATAACAACCCGCACAGACTATATCAATCACAACAATCACACACACAGTCCTGACACCGTAGTCCACTGCCACGTGTCACCGTAAGCCCCGTCGAGCTCACCCGGTTGGACGCACTGTGTCCGAAACTCATGGTCCACTGCCACGCGTTATCGTAGGCCTCGCTGGACCAAAGACGATTGGACCTCGCACTCACTAAGTTCTGATCCCGTAGTCCACTGCCACGAATCCTCGTAGGTCCCGTCGAACCAACACGAGTGAACTTAGCGGTCACACACATATTCACATTCACATTACAAACAACAATGAGCACAATTAATCAATCACCTTGATCACCACAAAATCGTACATTGCACGCAAATAACACAACCTCGACACTCGCAACAACTATCATCAATCAACGACATTTAACCAACATAACACACATTCGGTACACAATATATTGTACAACCAAGTGTACAACCATCCCATATGTACGTCGCATTCCTGCACAAATGGCACAACGCCTAACACGTATACTGATATAACACCATTATCACAAAGCCTTCAAATTGCGAAAAACACAACCAACTCAAACAGAACATATTTACGAAGGCAAGCAAAGTCATCATACATCTCATACGTAATTACTAGTCGCAAGATACAAGTCGTATAGTAAGATACTTGCCTCGATAGTCGGCACCCGAATATTCCGACGAATACGGCACAACCCGGAAAACCCCGAACACCTACAATCCTCCGTGAAATCCAACGGAAACACGGTTACTATGAGATTAACAATTGAAAACAAAGGAAAACACGGTCAAGAATTGAAGGGAACCCTTTGAGACATTTGATCGGATACTAAATGTTCAAGGTTCCTAAGAAAACCAAAAATCCCGATTGGGTTCCAACGAACTCAAAATACGGATATACAATCCGTAGAACATGGCCAAAACAACGGAAATCCCAACAAACTATCGAAGGGAAACTCATTGGGACATTTAATCGAACACTAAATGTTCAATAATTCCCAAGAACACTCGAATCGTCAATCGAGTTAAACAAACTCGATATATGGATATACAACCCATAGAACACGATTAATAACATCATACTACACCAATCGATGTATCAAAATCGGATTAGAAACGAAATCAAGAACAATTTCTCCAAAAAAGTCAACTTGAAGGAAAATCAAGAATATACCTTGATTTGACGAAGAACACGGATTGGATGATGATATAATCCACAAGAATCTTCCAAAATGCCTTGGAAATGATTAGAATCGGCCAAGAACTCGATTTCGAGCCTCCGTCGCCGACGCCGAAAAGGAAGAAAAATCGCGTAGGAAATGAAATCGCCGAGCCAGCTATATAGCCGGCAGGGTTACGGCCGTAACCGGCAGGCCTTACGGCCGTAACTCGGTCCCTTACGGCCGTACTCGGCAGGCCTTACGGCCGTAACCGGCATTCGTCAAAAATCTGCCCAGCACCAGCCGGACACTTACGGCCGTAACTCGCACACCTTACGGCCGTACCCGATCACGCTTACGGCCGTAACTCGCACACCTTACGGCCGTAACCGGCACCTTACGGCCGTAACTCGGCCAGGCCAGGCCCTGCTCCGGCCGTGACTCGGCCGTGGCCACTCCGACGGCCCGGACGACCCCGAAACCCGAACCTGAGTAAAAATCGAAGATACGGTTACGAAGTACTCGCAAAGACGAATCCAAGCACTAAGAGAACACACGATTCCGACCATCCGAAGTGTCGGAATTCGACAACGGAAGTAATTACCCCAAACTTTGGGAAATTACAAAAATGGCCCAAAACATCCGAAAATCACGATACGTGATCGAAACACCGAACAAAATCTCGCAACATGAATAATAACATTAAATGAACTTGCGAGAAACTCGAAACAACAGTTTCGGACGAGATTCGCAAGAATCGAGCTCAAGTGCGGAAAAGTCGCTAAAAAGCACGGAACTCAGCAAAACGATACCGAAACGAACTCGGATGACAAAAAGTGCAGAATTAATCATTCTCGAAATGCTGAAACGGTCATGAGCGAGTCGTCAAAACGAACTCCGGCCGAAAAAAAAAATTTACCGGAAATCCGAAATTGCGGATATTACAAGGTCGAGGTCAGTACGACAAGAAGGAAACATCGAGTGTTGGGTACGTTCGTCAGAATCTTTATGAGATGATGAGAACAAGTGATTAGAATGCAGTTTCTGTAACACCCCCAATCCACTCAGGGATATTACACGCCGTAGACCCTCTCCTCGAAGATCTACCAGGCTGGTAACAACATTTAACATCTCGACAATGCCTTCAAGGCTAAATGACTCAGTAGACCGATTTGGTCTTTCAATAAAATATACAACTCAATTACAACATATACCCACGCAGGGGTCAAAGTACAATAAACTCCCGTACAACGGGGAAAAGATACTGCAGCGGAAAAGAAAATACAACTAGACCAATACGACATCAACGGATCCTCGTGTGATTAGTATCGTTCATCTTTCATCATCCTTCGTGCCGACCCTGTGTTATGCTCCAAAACCTGAATGCAAAAATAGACATCCACCCCCCGAATACTCGGGGGTTAGCAAAACTCCACTGTTTTGCTAGTACAAATATAAAGTGCAAATACGAGCCATACAATTCACATTCCACGAATAACAATAACCAGGAATCCTCAAAGATCCAAACAAAACGAAAAGTACTTCTCGAGGCAAGGGTTTGAGAAAACATTTCAAAATCGAAATACCATAAACCAATGGAAATAATTTATAAGACGGTTTAGAATGCCATCGAGAGCTTTAATAGAAAACCATTTAGGATTATCAAATCCTACTTTTCAAAATCCACAAGACAAAAGGGGTCACCGCCCCAAAAGTTTACTTTCCGTAAAATCACCTTTACCAAACCGTTGGGATTTTAGCCTCAAATCCGTAAAATGACTTTTACAAAAATGTTGGGATTTTAGCCCCAATCCATAAAATGACTTTTACAAAACCATTGGGATTTTAGCCCCAAATCTCATCAACTCACAGTACACAAGAACGACCACAAGGTTCGTCTCCCAACATCAAAATCCACAAATAAAGGATTTAAAACAAACAACAAAATACTCTAGAGCCATCCTAGCCAAGTAGGCCAAACGAACAACTTACCTCTTACACACTTAGTCAATGCATGCAATCATGAAAACCGTTCAAAGGCACTCATTTCCGGAAATGCCAATAATCCAAATCACAGTTGCAAAATGCACCACAATTAACCGTCGATCCACACCTCCGTGGACCCCTACCGAGACCCCGTCGGATCTAACCCGTAGTGGTTAAAAGCAAAGCTCGTCGATCCACACCTCCGTGGAGCCCTACCGAGACCCCGTCGGATCTAACCCGTAGTGAGCATACACACACACACGTTACTCATGCAATACTAATATGCTAAGAATGTAAGTTCATTAAGAATACTCACTAGAGATGGCCACTTACTCGACGCCGTTATCAAACTCTTCAAAAACACCATAACAAGATTAAATACGGAATACACGATCCCATAACTTTAAACACAGGAGTATCATCATCAAAGACTTCAACGTTCAACGTAATCAAATCATAATCAATTCCCAAAACACATTGTTCACAAAACACACGCGTTTTGAAAGCAAGCCTTTAACGAGGCCAAACCGAAATCTTTTGAAACTTCATTTCAAACAATCAAACGAACACAACAAGACGATCACCGATCATCATATCCACAAAATAAGAAGAGTATGGGCAAGGTACTTGCCTCGATACCACGAGCACGGAACCACGAACGGATACGGCTCAACCGGGAAGCTTCGGAACGCCTGATGTTAATGAAAAGGAAGACGACAACGAACGGAATGGAAGAATCAAGCACGACCGCGAGGAACCGACGAAAATGAACCTAACGATTCGAATAGCACAATCACAACCACTTCTAAATGATTATGGAAATGGAATACACCCGGAAACCCGCCTACGATTCATGTATATTCGTACCAAAAATAACAACGAGGGCGGACCACAACCAAACCCTCTCGATTCCGTAAAAATCCACAAAATATCCATGAATCCGTAGGAAAACTAAAAATACTAACAATATTAATCGTATACACCATGAATCCACCAACAAAACGGAACGAATCGGTAGAAAATCCCAAAACCCCCAATTTAGTCGAAAATAGGGTTTTAGAGATATTACCTTTGGAGATTCAAGTACTAAGATCCGTAGAACACGCATGGGATTGATTGTCCGGGCTTCACAACCGAAGAAGAATGATGAAAATCAACTCCCCAATCGATAATAATGAGGAACTCTCCCCCTCTCTCTCACTCTCTCGCGTCGCAGGAAGAAGGAGGAGGAAATGAGCAGATTACGCTCAAAACAACGCAATTATAGGGGGTTGACCGCATTGTGTGCCGCGGCACAGCTGAGGTGTGCCGCAGCACAGGCCAAAATAAACTCCCAGGGCTTGGCAGTGTGCCGCGGCACGGCCTGCGTGTGCCGCGGCACCCGGTACAGGCAGGTTTTGGTCGCAGATGTCACACGGGTGTGCCGCGGCACCAGACGGATGTGCCGCGGCACTGACTCGGCACTGTGCCGCGGCACCGGATGGGTGTGCCGCGGCACACAGTACAGTTCGCTCGACCATCGACTGGAGAAATATGTGTGCCGCGGCACACATGTCTTGTGCCGCGGCCCACACCCCCTTTTGGGTCCCAAAATGATGAAAATGATCCGGAAAGAGAATAAAACGATAGGAGTCAATATTTGGGAACCAATAACACGAAATGGATCCGCGGCAACCCCGAAACGGCGGTTCCGCACAACAATAACGAGAATACAGTTCAACAGTTGACAGGAAGGACACACTGAAAGGTATACGAGAGTCACTACGATCGAGAAATACACCAAAAAAAAGAAAATTACCGAAATTCGAAATTGCGGATATTACGGTTTCCGCATTAGGTACGGTTCAGATCCTTTCACAACCTATTAGTGTTTTGTTCGATACATGAGCTACACATTCTTTCATATCACTATCCTCTCTAAATCGGTAGAAAGTTTCTTATTTCCATGAATATGAACAATATGTTGTTTTTTACCAAGCTCGGAGAGAATTATAGGAAATTCATAAGCCATAATTTATCCTGAATCAATAGGAGGAAAGAAATGGCCTTCAAACCTTATCGTGGTAGATATTAAAGGAAATGATCCAATTCTCCGAGACGATTGGACCAACTGTTATAGAGATATTATCGGAAGAGGAATATTTTGATGATCACTGAGGACGTCTCCAAACACTTGCTCAAAGGGTGGAGACTAGCGAGCTCAGTGAAAGTGATTAAAGCAATGAAAGCAATTAAGCTGCAGAAACAGGGTTGTGCCAGATAGTTTTGTGATGCAATGAAGAATGAATAATGATGAGTCGATCTTTCATCTCTCGTTATAAATGAATTTACTGATTTATTCCCTTATGAGTCACCTGGATTACCTACACAACAAGCTGTAGTGTTTATCATCAAGTTAGAACCAGGAGCCATGCCTATTTCTAAGGCTCAATGCATCTGCTACCATGAATAGACACAGGTTTAACTCATACATATCGGTTGGTGCCATTCGATATGAGGAGCTATTTCTAAGGCTAAATGCATCCGCTACCATCATCTGAAGATCTATTGAACAAAGGCTATATTCCGCCAAGTGTTTCCCCCTGGGTGCGCTATTCCTATTTATTCATAAAAAAAGATGGGTCACCTCGGTTGTGTATTGATTATCGGGAGCTAAATAAAGTGACTATAACAAATAAGTACATATTGCCTCAATCAGTTACAAGGAGCGATGGTATTCTCTACCATCAATTCATAATTAAGGAATCCGACGTTCCAAAATTAGCATTTAGATCTCGATACGGACACTATGAATTTATGTTGATGCCCTTAGGGATAAGCAATGTGACTCATGTTTTATGCAGTTTATAATAGAGTATTAATAGAGTACTTAGATAAGTTTGTGGTCATTTTCATTGACAACATCTTGATATACTCTAAAAGTCCTGACGAGCATGAGGAACACTTGCGAATAATTTTGAACATTTTCATAAATGAATAATTGTATGCAAAGCTTCCCAAATGTGACTTTTGGATAAAGGAAGTAACGTTTTTGGTAATGTAGTATCAGCAGAAGGAGCCCTAGTAGATACACAGAAGATCGAGCCAATCTTATAGTGGAAGTCTCCAAAAAATGTGAAAGAAATCAGAAGTTTCTTAGGGCTTGATGGGTACTATCATCGGTTTGTGGAAGTTTTTTTCAATATCACCCTCCTACTTACTCAGTTACTGCAGAAAAACCAAAAGTTCGAAAGGAATGAAAACTATCAGGCTAGTTTTGACGAACTCAGGAAGAGACTAAAAACGGCTCCGATCTTAGCATTACCTTAGGGAACTGAAGGGTTCATAGTTTACAACTATGCTCTAAATCAAGGCCAGGTTGTGTGCCAATGCAGAATGATAGGGTAATCGCCTATTCATCATGAAAGTTGAAATTGTATATAATCAATTACCCAATGCATGTTTTTTAAGTAGCAGCTATTGTACGGATCTAATTGTCAAATCTTCACATATCATATGAGTCTTAAATACATTTTCAGTTAGAAAGAATTAAACATATGATAGAGAAGATGGATAGAATTTATTAAAGACTGATTTAAAAATTCTATATCACTCATATAAGGCAAACGTGTTAGCGGATACATTTAGCCGCAAACCTGTGTCTATTCAAAAGTTAGAGACATTTACAGTCCAGCATAAAATTCAACATGAGTTGATTCATGGAGAAATCGACATGTGGTTTCAAAGATCTCAAGGGCAACTACGTGTGAAGGAAATAACTTTGTCCTTAATCGTTGAAATCAAGTCTAAGCAATTAGATGGCCCTATGACGATTCAGTTACATGACGAAGTAAACAAAGGAAAGGACCCTTGGCTTGTGATCCATAAATATGGAGTATTGAGATTTTGAAACTTACCTTGTGTTCTGAATAACGATGTCTTGAAGCAAATGATCATGAAATAAGCCTACACCACACTTTATTCAATTCACCCAGGTACTAGTAAAACGTATAAATATTTGAAGTAGATTTTTTGGTGGAGTAACATGAAAAAAAAGTAACAGAATATGTCTCGAAGTGTTTAACTCGTCAACAAAATAAAATCGAACATCAACTACCTGCGGGAATATGGAGACCGCTTCCAATTCTTAACTGGAGGTGGGAGGATATTTTGATGGATTTCATCACCAACAAGCCGAAGACCAGGTCTTGAATGAATATGATGGGGGTGATAGTTGATCAGTTAACCAAGTCACCTCACATTCTAGGTATCAAGGATACCTAATGTAATATCCGCAATTTTCGATTTTCGGTAAATTTCTTTTTTCGGCCGGAGTCCGTTTTGATGACTTGCTCATGACCGTTTCGTCATTTCGAAAATGATTAATTCTGCACTTTTTGTCATCCGAGTTCGTTTCGGTATCGTTTTGTTGAGTTCCGAGCTTTTTAGCGACTTTTCCGCACTTGAGTTCGATTCTTGCGAATCTCGTCCGAAACTGATGTTTCGAGTTTCTCGTAAGTTCATTTAATGTTATTATTCATGTTGCGAGCTTTGGTTTGGTGTTTCGATCGCGTATCGTGATTTTCGGACGTTTTGGGCCATTTTCGTAATTTCCCAAAGTTTTGGGTAATTACTTCCGTTGTTGAATTCTGAGCCTTCGGGTGGTCGGAATTGTGTGTTCTCTTAGCTCTTAGATTCGTCTTTGCGAGTACGTCGTAACCGTATCATCGATTCGTATTCAGGTTCGGGTTTCGGGGTCGTCGGCCGTCGGAGTTGGCCCCGCCGAGTCATGGCCGGCACTGGGGCCCAGCCGCACCGACCGAAGTCACGGCCGGTAGTGCTCGGCAGCTTCTGGCCGAGTCACGGTCGGGCGCGTGATCGGCAGCTTCCGGCCGAGCAGCCGCACCGTAGGGCCGCGGCACATGCCGGGCAGTGGCCGCGGCACACTCTGTGGCATTTTTCGCCAACCCGATCAGATCGGTGCCGCAAAGACACGCCGGCTGAGCCGCGGCACACCGCGACCACCGGGAGCCATTTTTGGGCTCGTGCCGCGCACACTCCATTGGCCGCGGCACACTGTGCAGCCTATTTATGGTCCTGCACACGGGTTTTTGGCCATTTTTCTCCTTCTTCTCATTTCCTTCCGCGGCTGAGGGTGATACCACCATGGAGCCATGTTGTTTGACAACAAATCCATGAAGTTATTGAGTTCATATCATCAATCAATCATCCGTTATCATCCTTTGATCCAGCGAATCAAGGTAATCTTCCTTAGAACCCTAATTTCGTGAATTTGGGGGTTTTTGCGTTTTTGTCCGATTCGTTTCGTATTATTGGTTAATTCATGATGGATATGATTAATCTTAGTATTATTCTTGTGTTTAACATAATTTAATCCATTGTTCTTCGTCGAATCGAAGTATATTTCTTGATTTCCTTCAAATTGACTTTTTGGGGGATTTGTCCTTGATCTTGTTTTTCATCCGTTTTTGATGGATCGATTATGGTTAAATGATGTTGTTAAACATATTCTATGGATTGTATATCCATATTTCAACTTGGAATTCCATTTTCGGGTTTTGACGGAACAAATCGTGTTCTTGGCCGTTTTGGGGGAAACGCTTGAACGTTCGTCATTTGTTCTTTGAATTCAACGGCTTTGAGTCGTGTTATTGAATTCATTTCATTGTTGTTCTTGTACTTCGTAGTTTATGACCGCGAGTTGGCGATCGGTGGAGTCGGTGGGTTCGTAGTCGGTTCGTGTCAACCTACTTCGGTCGATTCTCCGTGTTGCGATTATTCGAGGCAAGTCTTGCCCATACATTTCATATTTCATCGGCATAATAATTGATAAATGATTTTATGCGAAATCCAATGTTTAATGAACGTTAAAAAGGATCGGTATGTCCTCGATAAATATTGTCTTTCAACGATAATTCGAATACTTCGTGAATGGATATGTTCTCGGAATATGTGTGTTAGTTTCGTACGTTGAGAGACGTTATAATCGCATTGAGTGAATATAATAGACCATAATTGTTTGCCAAGGATTGTGTATTGAATTGTATGTTTGTTCGGTGGGTATTCGACATGATGTGATGTTAGTCGTTACTCCTTTGAAAGGAGGTTGTGATGCTTAATGTTGCTTGTCTTGATAATCGACTATTGTTGTGTGCTTGTTGTATGTAATGTGCCTCCGGGTAGGATTGTTGAATCTCCTGGATCCATACTTGCTAGTATGGGTCGGGCGAAATCGTAGGGTTATCCAATACGGGTATGTCTTGCGGGGACTCCGAGGTTCGGGGCTTGCTAGCCCGATGCCGGGATAACTTGTGGGGTTATCATCGGGTATGTCTTGCGGGGACTCCGAGGTTCGTGGCTTGTTAGCGCGATGCCGGGATAACTTATGGTTGTGGTTTGGTTGTGATATTCGTGTCGTGGAGACATGTGATTTGATATGTTTTTCCTATTGGGTTATTCACTCGGGTTTGTTCTTCGGGAGCATCTGAGGTTCGTGGCTTGTTAGCACGGGACACGAATAATCCTTAGGAACATGTGATTTGTGATTTGGGTCACGAACCCCGTGTTTTGTGAAATGGGTTGTGGACCCTGCGTATTGTTACCGGAACTTGAATTTTGGAAAATGACTTTTGGGCTATGTCCCTAAATGTTTTCGAAAGGTTTTAGAATTCTTATATCCCAAATGTTTTCTAAACTCCCGAGATCGTCAAATATTTTGTAATATGGACATTGGGTTATTTCCTACCTTTCACGTTTTGAATGGTTTGATCAAGTGAATTTTCTCGGGAAGTATATTCGCGATTATTATGTTTTTGTGGAGTATGATATGTATGGCTTGTTTTCGTATTTATACTTGCACTAGCAAAACAGTGGAGTTTTGCTAACCCCCGAGTATTCAGGGGGTGGATGTCTATTTTTGCATTCAGGTTTTGGAGCATAGCATAGGGTCGGCACGAAGGATGATGAAAGATGAACGATACTAATCACACGAGGATCCGTTGATGTCGTATTGGTCTAGTTGTATTTTCTTTTCCGCTGCAGTATCTTTTCCCCGTTGTACGGGAGTTTATTGTATTTTGACCCCTGCGTGGGTATATGTTGTAATTGAGTTGTATATTTTTATTGAAAGACCAAATCGGTCTACTGAGTCATTTAGCCTTGAAGGCATTGTCGAGATGTTAAATGTTGTTACCAGCCTGGTAGATCTTCGAGGAGAGGGTCTACGGCGTGTAATATCCCTGAGTGGATTGGGGGTGTTACATAAATGGTATCGGAGCTTAGGTTGTGGAAACCTAAGCTGTCGGGTCAGTGGTGTCTGTTGAGTTTTTGGTCTCGTCGGATTTTGTCTGACTGAGTCGTGTCGCGACGCGTCGTCTGAGTTTGTTGGTCGTGATTAGTATCGTGGGCGATCATCATCTTCGTGCGACCTGTGAATGTAAGTCTCCCTTGTTTGTGTTGTGCCTCGTGTGACACGAGCCATTTTTATGATTATTGGTTAAGTGACGGAATCCTCTTATGGATTTTGATTTTGTGATATGTGGTTATTTGACTCTCATATTTCGTTCATACGAGGAGTAGTGTTGCTGGATTGTGCATGTTGAACTGTATTTCTTTTATCCGCTGCGTGAGTTCTTTTGTAATGACTTTCGGTATTTTACCGACCGAGTTTTATTTCGAAAACCGATTCCCTTAACCGAGCTTTTGGCATTTTGGCCTTGAATGTTTTATGACGGTTTGATAAATGATCATGTGAGTTTTTAGGCATTCTAGCCTAATATATATATATATATATATATATATATTTTTACCTTGAGTATCTTAGAGAATGAATTCTGAGACGTACATTTTAAAATGAATTATTTTTTTCTCGTGGTACTTTCAAGGTGCCACAATACGATTCCAAATTATTCCAATTGAGGACCAAAATATTTTGAGATATTTTCAAATTAATTAGAAATGCTTTGCTTAGACCCGAGGGGCGAATATATTTGAATTTTTTTTTTCACTAAAAGAAAAGTGTCCTCATTTTTATCAAACGCAAGATGGTTTTCAAAGTCTCGATAACAATGTTTGTACTACTTTTTGAAAGGTAATACTCAAGATCAACTGGTGTTTCTAAATTGTTTTCAAAAAGGGTGGTTTCCATTTTTAAAACTTATCATTCCCGTTTGCGGTCCGGGAATGTGTGTACGATGTTAATATTGTCATTAGAATTGTTAGCCTCCGTGAGGGGTGTGATGTTGGTATTTAATGTTTGTCGCCTCATGGGGAATTGCTCGTTGTCGCACCCGTGCGAGCTGTTAGAGCTTGGGTTTGTGTGATTGTGCACATATGTGGTTGTTTCATGATGTTTTGTAATTGTGCACTGGTTATCGTTCGAGTCGTTGATGTCGCCGAACGATGCCGTCGTTACTGTGATATTCATGTGTGTGTTGCCTTACGATGGTAATCGTAGTATGTGTTATGTGTTATGATTTTCTGTTGTGCTGAGTGGTTACTTATTCAGTATGCCGAGGGGCCGAGGTCGTGGTCGTGGCGATCGGATGCATGGTCGAGATCATGATTCAGGGGAAAATATTGGTATCGGCGTCGCTACTATTTTACGCCAGTAGCTACAGATGACTCCGATTGACTCAGCGATTCAGCGTTACAGATGTGACCCAGAACACTGGCGCAAATCAGTGGCTTCGGGAGGTAATTTGTATGAATCCCCCTCGATTCGCCGGTGTTGCGGATGCGTTGGGCTGGGATGGTTGGCTTTTCCAGTTGGGAAAGATATTCGAGGCTGTCGATTGTCCTGCAGAGCGGAAGGTACCTATTGCGTAGTACCTTCTTGATAAAGATGCCGCTAATTGGTGGGAAGCTGTTAAGCCTCGTGATCGTGATGTCACGTGGGCGGAGTTCCAGACATTTATGGAGGCTGAGTTCTGTCCGAAACCGATTAGAGAGCAGAGGATTCACGAATTTTATTTGGCAGAGCCGCAAGATATTTCAGTGTCACAGGCTATCATCGACTATAGCAAACAACTCAGTTATGTGCGAGATCGGGTGAGAACCGAGGAAGAGAGGATCTTTCATTTTGACAGACGAATGAAGCCAGAGATTTGTGTGTATATGTCGGGACTCACTTGCACTTCGTTGAGGGACTACCAAGATCGGGCCTTGGCCCGTGAACTAGCTTCGTTATCATCGGAGCATGTGCCTGAGCCGAAGAAATAGAGGAAGTCCGATAACCTTATGGACAGTGCAGGAGCTAGTGGTTCTAGTTCGCAACGTCGTAGTCTTTCTGCTGTGAAGCTCTGTCGCTCGTTACGTGGGACTGAGAGTTCCAAGTCGTCTGCTTGGACTCCTGGTAAAGCCAGGAGGTGTTTTAACTGCAATGTGGCGGGGCATGTCCGTGCACATTGTCCTTCTCCGCTAGTAACGTGTTACAAGTGCGGGCTTGAGGGACATCGAGTTCAGTTTTGCGAGTTAGTCGCCGAGCCTTCCGAGGCACGGACTTGAACACTGATATCAGGACCAACTCCGAGGAGTCCCTGGGGGGCGTGGTCTATCAGTTGTATGTTATGATTTTTCCTAACCCGGTTGTTTCGAATTTCGGAGATTAAGTTCTTTTATTCGAAGTGGATCGTTTTGTGTTTATTTTTCATTTTCTCGACTGTGCACGGTGGTTTGTGTTTTGTGATTGTTCGGATAATTGACTTGATTGTATTATCCATTTGATGACGCTTGACACTTGTTGGTTTTATTATATCCCTAACGGCGACGTTGTGTTGGTCGTCGTGGAGCGTGTTTTCACGCCGTATATTCCTTTGCGTTGCTTGTAACGTTTCGCCGATGGGCGTAGGTTACGCGTTTCCTTGCGTATCTCGTTGAGTTCTCCTGGTGGGATATTGCTTCTCCCTACTTGTTTTAAGTTTTGGGACGAAACTTCTTTTAAGGAGGGTAGAATGTAATATCCGCAATTTTCGATTTTCGGTAAATTTCTTTTTTCGGCCGGAGTCCATTTTGACGACTCGCTCATGACCGTTTCGTCATTTCGAAAATGATTAATTCTGCACTTTTTGTCATCCGAGTTCGTTTCGGTATCGTTTTGTTGAGTTCCGAGCTTTTTAGCGACTTTTCCGCACTTGAGTTCGATTCTTGCGAATCTCGTCCGAAACTGTTGTTTCGAGTTTCTCGTAAGTTCACTTAATGTTATTATTCATGTTGCGAGCTTTGGTTTGGTGTTTCGATCGCGTATCGTGATTTTCGGACGTTTTGGGCCATTTTCGTAATTTCCCAAAGTCTTGGGTAATTACTTCCGTTGTTGAATTCTGAGCCTTCGGGTGGTCGGAATTGTGTGTTCTCTTAGCTCTTAGATTCGTCTTTGCGAGTACGTCGTAACCGTATCATCGATTCGTATTCAGGTTCGGGTTTCGGGGTCGTTCGGGCCGTCGGAGTTGGCCCCGGCCGAGTCATGGCCGGCACTGGGCCCAGCCAGACTGGCCGAGTCACGGCCGGAGTGATCGGCAGCTTCCGGCCGAGCAGCCGCACCGTAGGGCCGCGGCACATGCCGGGCAGGCTGCGGCACACTGTGGCATTTTTCGCCAACCCGATCAGACGGTGCCGCGGCACACGCGGCCGAGCCATGCACACTGCCGACCACTGGGAGCCATTTTTGGGCCTGTGCCGCGGCACACTCCCGCTGGGCCGCGGCACACTGTGCAGCCTATTTATGGTCCTGCACACGGGTTTTTGGCCATTTTTCTCCTTCTTCTCATTTCCTTCCGCGGCTGAGGGTGATACCACCATGGAGCCATGTTGTTTGAAAACAAATCCATGAAGTTATTGAGTTCATATCATCAATCAATCATCCGTTATCATCCTTTGATCCAGCGAATCAAGGTAATCTTCCTTAGAACCCTAATTTCGTGAATTTGGGGGTTTTTGCGTTTTTGTCCGATTCGTTCCGTATTATTGGTTAATTCATGATGGATATGATTAATCTTTGTAATATCCGCAATTTCGAATTTCGGTAATTTTCTTTTTTTCGGCGGAAGTCCGTTTTGACGACTCGCTCATGACCGTTTCGTCATTTCGAGAATGATTAATTCTGCACTTTTTGTCATCCGAGTTCGTTTCGGTGTCGTTTTGTTGAGTTCCGTGCTTTTTAGCGACTTTTCCGCACTTGAGCTCGATTCTTGCGAATCTCGTCCGAAACTGTTGTTTCGAGTTTCTCGCAAGTTCATTTAATGTTATTATTCATGTTGCGAGCTTTGGTTTGGTGTTTCGATCACGTATCGTGATTTTCGGATGTTTTGGGCCATTTTTGTAATTTCCCAAAGTTTGGGGTAATTACTTCCGTTGTCGAATTCCGACACTTCGGATGGTCGGAATCGTGTGTTCTCTTAGTGCTTGGATTCGTCTTTGCGAGTACTTCGTAACCGTATCTTCGATTTTTACTCAGGTTCGGGTTTCGGTCGTCCGGCCGTCGGAGTGGCCACGGCCGAAGTCACACGGAAAGGTGGCCTGGCTCGGCCGAGTTACGGCCGTAAGGTGCCGATTACGGCCGTAAGGTGTGCGAGTTACGGCCGTAAGCGTGATCGGTACGGCCGCATTTGAGCTGGGCGGCTTTTGACGAAGGCCTTACGGCCGTAAGGTGTGCGAGTTACTGTAAGTGTCCGGTAGTCGGGCAGATTTTTGACGAATGCCGGTTACGGCCGTAAGGCCTGCCGAGTACGGCCGTAAGGGACCGAGTTATGGCCGTAAGGCCTGCCGGTTACGGCCGTAACCCTGCCGACTATATATAGCCTGGCTCGGCCAGATTTCATTTCCTACGCGATTTTTCTTCCTTTTTCGGCGTCTGGCGACGGGAGGCTCGAGAAATCGAGTTCTTGGCCGATTCTAATCATTTCCAAGGCATTTTGGAAGATTCTTGTGGATTATATCATCATCCAATCCGTGTTCTTCGTCAAATCAAGGTATATTCTTGATTTTCCTTCAAGTTGACTTTTTGGAGAAATTGTTCTTGATTTCGTTTCTAATCCGATTTTGATACATCGATTGGTGTAGTATGATGTTATTAATCGTGTTCTATGGGTTGTATATCCATATATCGAGTTTGTTTAACTCGATTGACGATTCGAGTGTTCTTGGGAATTATTGAACATTTAGTGTTCGATTAAATGTCCCAATGAGTTTCCCTTCGATAGTTTGTTGGGATTTCCGTTGTTTTGGCCTTGATTCTCGTCGTAACCATGTGTTATTATTCCTTCTGGAGGTTTATAGGTGTTCGAGGATTCCGATGTTGAATCCCGTTGGTGATTGATGATTCGTGTAGTGTTATTCTCGTAATACTCGTGGTGCTATCGCGTTCTTGATGGTGTTCGGGCGTTCGGGGCTATTCGACCGCGTCCTATTCGTCGTCTCGTTGCGATCGTGATTTCGAGGCAAGTACCTTGCCCATACTATTCTTGTTTTATGGATATGATAATTAGTGATCGTCTAAATGTGGTTGTTTGGTCGTTTGAATTGAACTTTCAAAAGATTTGGTTTAGCCTTGTTAAAGGCTTGCTTTCAAAACGCGTGTGTTTTGTGAATGGCGTGGTTTGTGAATAACTATGTGAATTCTATGTATATGCTTGGTGTTAATGTTGCACTTGGCATTGTGTGTGAACGTATATTATTTCATTTCGGTGTGTTGTGGATTGACGTGGTGTTTTGCTAAGTGTTTGATGCCTCTGGGCGAATTATTTGAATATCCTTGATGTGATATGTTATTTGTGTGAATGTGTGGATATGGTTGAAGGTCTACGGTGACACATGGCACGTGATCATGTGGTCAGGATGCAACAAGTGATTGATCCAACCGTGAGAGCCTGAGATAATCTACGGTGGCACATGGCATGCGATCATGTGGCCAGGATGCAACAAGCGATTGATCCAACCGTGAGATGTGTGTGATTTGTTTCGCTAGCCAGCTCGGGAGGGTCCTTCGAGGCCTCGAGTGGGATGTCGGTGGTGTAACACCCCCAAATCCGCTCAGGGATATTACACGCCGTAGACCCTCTCCTCGAGGATCTACCAGGCTGATAACTAAAATCAAACATCTAAACCTCGCCTTTAAGGCTAAAATGACTCAGTAGACCGATTTGGTCTTTCAACAAATATATACAACTTAAATACAACTCATGCCCACGCAGGGGTCAAAATACAACCACACCCGTACGACGGGAAAATATACTGCAGCGGAAAAGAAAATACAACTAGACCAATACGACAGCAACGGATCCTCGTGTGATTAGTATCGTTCATCTTTCATCATCCTTCGTGCCGACCCTGTGCTATGCTCCAAAACCTGAATGCAAAAATAGACATCCACCCCCGAATACTCGGGGGTTAGCAAAACTCCACTGTTTTGCTAGTGCAAGTACAAGTGCAAAAATACGAGCCATACAATACAAGTTCCAAGAACAATAATAATCAGGAATCCTCAAAGATCCAAACGTAAAGAAAAGTACTTCCCGAGGCAAGAGTTTGAGTAAACATTTCCAAAACCGAAAGATCGCAAATAAGGGAAACAATTTACAAAACAGTTTAAAATGCCATCGAGAGTTTTAATAGAAAACAATTTAGGATTATAAAATCCTTCTCTTTCCAAAAATCAATAGGGTCACGGCCCAAATGTTTTGTTTTCGCAAATAAAAAATCACCAACAATTTACAGGGTCAGAGCCCAACATCACGTGTCCTCAACGGACGTAAAATCAACGAAACATAATCACGCACGCGCATCGCCTAGGACCGGGACGATACCACCGACATCCCACCCGAGGCCTCGAAGGACCCTCCCGAGCTGGCTAGCGAAACAAATCACACACATCTCACGGTTGGATCAATCGCTTGTTGCATCCTGGCCACATGATCACATGCCATGTGCCACCGTAGATTATCTCAGGCTCTCACGGTTGGATCAATCACTTGTTGCATCCTGACCACATGATCACGTGCCATGTGTCACCGTAGACCTTCAACCATATCCACACATTCACACAAATAATATATCATATCAAGGATATTCAAACAATTTGCCCAGATGCATCAAACACTTAGCAAAACACCACGTCAAATCACAACGCACCGAAATGAAATAATATACGTCCACACACAATACCAAGTGCAACATGAACGCCAAGCATATACATAGAATTCACATAGTTATTCACGAACCACACCAATCACAAAACACACACGGTTTTAAAAGAGGGCCTTTAACGAGGCTAACCAAATCTTTTGAAAATTCATTTCAAACAACAAACAAATCAAGACGATCACCAATCATCATATCCACGAAACAAGAAAAGTATGGACAAGGTACTTGCCTCGAATAAGAACAACGCGGAGAATCGACCAAAGTAGGTTGACACGAACCGATTACGAACCCGCCGACTCCACCGATCGCCAACTCACGTCATAAACTACGAAGGACAATAATAACAATGAAATGAATTCCATAACACGACCCAAAGCCGTTGAATTCAAAGAACGAATGACGAGAGTTCAAGGATTTCCCCCAAAACGGCCAAGAACACGATTCGTTCCGTCAAATCACGAAAACGGAATTCCAAGTTGAAATATGGATATACAATCCATAGAATATGTTTAACAACATCATTTAACCATAATCGATCCATCGAAAATGGATGAAAAACGAGATCGGGGACAAATCACCTAAAAGTCAATTCGAAGGAAATCAAGAATTATACTTCGATTCGACAAAGAACAATGGATTAAATGATGTTAAACACAAGAATACTATCAATATTAATCATACCCATCATGAATTAATCAACAACACGGAACGAATCGGACAAAAATGCAAAAATCCCCAAATTCACGAAAATAGGGTTCTAAGGAAGATTACCTTGATTCGCTGGATCAAAAGATGATAACGGATGATTGATTGATGTTATGAACTCAAGAACTTCATGGATTTGTTGTTAAACAACATGGCTTCGTCACCCATGATTCGCCAGCCGCGGATGGAGAAGGAAGGAAATGAAAAACGAAGGGAAAAGTGGCTGGTCTGTCATATATATACTGGGCCGGAACTAGCGTGCGCTAGCCTTCCCGGACTAGCGTGCGCTATCGGCCAGTATCGGCCGAGCACTCTCGGCCATGGCCCGCATGACCCGGCACCACCGACCAATTCTACCGACCATGACTCGTCCGCCCGACTCCCGCTAGCGTGCGCTACGGCCGGAAGCCTGCGCACGCTAGCCGACTCCGGCCCAAAGAGCCACCGGACTAACAAACTTGCCTGTAACATACGCTAGTCGGCCGGCGTCGCTACCCTCGCCGGTTAGCGTGCGCTACGACCGACAGTAGCGTGCGTTACCTGCCGATCCTGACCGAGTCCAGAACCTCAGAATCCCTCTGTCCGGCCCGATAGCGTGCGTTGGTCGACCAAGCTAGCGTGCGCTACACCTGCCGGTTAGCGCGCGCAGCCTTCCGGCAGTAGCGTGCGCTACGCCGGTTCCTGCCGCATCTGTCCGGCCGGTGCCCGCAACCGTCCGGCCAGTACCCGACCACCAGGGCTCGACGACCCGATTTCCGAAAACGTACGGAACGAACACGACGAAAAGTTCGCGGACAACATCAACGGCCCGAAATGAAAACATAATACCATAATTAATCATACGCGACCAAGAAACGGGTCGAGACAACACTTACAGATACGGATACCCGTAATTTTCAAGAAATTACAAAATGGCCCAAAACGCCCGGAAATCACGATACGTGATCGAATAACCAAACGGAAGTTCGCAACACGTCTAACAAAGTTAAACGGACTTACGGGAAACTCGAAACAGCAGTTTCGAACGAGATTCGCAAGAACCGAACTCGAGTGCGGAAAAGTCGTTAAAAAGCACGGAACTCAACAAAACGACTCCGAAACGAACTCGGATGTCAAAAAGTGTAGAATTAATCATTCTCAGAATGACGAAACGGTCATGAGCGAGTCGTCAAAACGGGCTTCGGCCGAAAAAAGAAATTTACCGAAAATCGAAAATTGCGGATATTACATTCTACCCTCCTTAAAAGAAGTTTCGTCCCGAAACTTAAAACAAGTAGGGGAAGAAATATTCCGCCAGGAAAACTCAACGAGATACGCAAGAAACGCGTAACTAACGCCCGACGGCGAAATGTTACAAACAACGCAACGGAATATACGGTGTGAAAACACGCTCCACGACGACCAACACAACGTCGCCGGTAGAGACATAATAACACCAACAAGTGACAAGCGTCATCAAGCAGATAATACAATCAAGTCAATTATCCAAACATTCACAAAACACAAAGTACTTGTTACAAGAAAACACGCACAGTCGAGAAAACAGAGAATAAACACAAAACGATCCACAAGGGCAATCATAAATAATTCGGACTACGCCGAAATCCTCAAAACCACCCTAGGCATCTCCGTGTCCTTTCGGAGTAGAGACGCAACCTCGATCCCCAAACCTCTCAGCTACCGTCTCGCAATGTACGGATCGGTGACCCATCTGGCCACACTCGAAACAGCTGACTAACGGTGAACGACAATTCTTCGCAGTATGGCCCGCTCGACTACAGTTATAACATATCTTCGAAGTGCTCACATTACTCACTACAGGGGTACTACTCCTCTGATCACGCGATCTAGGAACCATTTTGGGATGACGAGACGAAGTCCCAACCTCAAGGTGCCCACTCCCCTGTTTTCCTGAAAAGTTCCCAACGGTTTTCTGTTTCTTTGAGTCAGACATACTCTCGGTCGATAATATGGATAGCTCATAGGCTAACGCCCTATTCTGATAATCTCTCAAGGAAGTACAAGCGAGACCTGCCATGTACTGGCGAATCTCCGGCTTCATCCGCCTACTAAAATGACAAATCTTGTCCTCCTCTGTCCTTACTTGATTTTGCACATAGCCGAGCTGTTTGCTAAAATCAATAATAGCTTGAGACAGCGGTACATCCTGCGGTTTCGCCGAAAAGAATTCATTAATCCTCTGATTTCTGATCGGTTCCGGACAAAACTCATCTCTCATGAATTTCCCCACGTGACAACGCGATCTCGAGGCTTAATAGCCTCCCACCAGCTAGCGGCATCTTTGTCGAAAAGATACTGAGCTACCGGAACCTTACGTTCTTCTGGACAATCAACTATCTCGAAAATCTTTTCCAACTGGAAAAGCCAACCATCCCAGCCTAAAGCATCTGCAGCACCAGCGAAACGAGGGGGATTCATACGAACCATTTCTCGAAGCCACTGATTTGCACCAGTGTGCTGGGTCACATCTGTAACACGCTGAACTGCCTGAGACAACTGAGTCATCTGAGTGGCTACCTGCTGTAAAATGTAACACCCTCAAATACGCTCAGGGATATTACACGCCGTAGACCCTCTCCTCGAGGATCTACCAGGCTGATAACTAAAATCAAACATCTAAACCTCGCCTTTAAGGCTAAAATGACTCAGTAGACCGATTTGGTCTTTCAACAAATACATACAACTCAAATACAACTCATGCCCACGCAGGGGTCAAAATACAACCACACCCGTACAACGGGAAAATATACTGCAGCGGAAAAGAAAATACAACTACACCAATACGACAGCAACGGATCCTCGTGTGATTAGTATCGTTCATCTTTCATCATCCTTCGTGCCGACCCTGTGCTATGCTCCAAAACCTGAATGCAAAAATAGACATCCACCCCCCGAATACTCGGGGGTTAGCAAAACTCCACTGTTTTGCTAGTGCAAGTACAAGTGCAAAAATACGAGCCATACAATACAAGTTCCAAGAACAATAATAATCAGGAATCCTCAAAGATCCAAACGTAAAGAAAAGTACTTCCCGAGGCAAGAGTTTGGGTAAACATTTCCAAAACCGAAAGATCGCAAATAAGGGAAACAATTTATAAAAGCTTTAAAATGCCATCGAGAGTTTTAATAGAAAACAATTTAGGATTATAAAATCCTTCTCTTTCCAAAATCAATAGGGTCATGCCCAAATGTTTTGTTTTCGCAAATAGGAAACCACCAACAATTTACAGGGTCAGAGCCCAACATCACGTGTCCTCAACGGACGTAAAATCAACGAAACATAATCACGCACGCGCATCGCCTAGGACCGGGACGCTACCACCGACATCCCACCCGAGGCCTCGAAGGACCCTCCCGAGCTGGCTAGCGAAACAAATCACACACATCTCACGGTTGGATCAATCGCTTGTTGCATCCTGGCCACATGATCACATGCGATGTGCCACCGTAGATTATCTCAGGCTCTCACGGTTGGATCAATCACTTGTTGCATCCTGACCACATGATCACGTGCCATGTGTCACCGTAGACCTTCAACCATATACACACATTCACACAAATAACATATCACATCAAGGATATTCAAACAATTCGCCCAGAGGCATCAAACACTTAGCAAAACACCACATCAATCCACAACGCACCGAAATGAAATAATATACGTCCAGACACAATACCAAGTGCAACATGAACACCAAGCATATACATAGAATTCACATAGTTATTCACAAAACACACCAATCACAAAACACACACGGTTTTGAAAGAGGGCCTTTAACGAGGCTAACCAAATCTTTTGAAAACTCATTTCAAACAAACAAACAAATCAAGACGATCACCAATCATCATATCCACGAAACAAGAAAAGTATGGACAAGGTACTTGCCTCGAATAAGAACAACGCGGAGAAACGACCAAAGTAGGTTGACACGAACCGGTTACGAACCCGCCGACTCCACCGATCGCCAACTCACGTCATAAACTACGAAGGACAATAATAACAATGAAATGAATCCCATAACACGACTCAATGCCGTTGAATTCAAAGAACGAATGACGAAAGTTCAAGGATTTCCCCCAAAACGGCCAAGAACACGATTCGTTCCGTCAAATCACGAAAACGGAATTCCAAGTTGAAATATGGATATACAATCCATAGAATATGTTTAACAACATCATTTAACCATAATCAATCCATCGAAAATGGATGAAAAACGAGATCGGGGACAAATCACCCAAAAAGTCAATTCGAAGGAAATCAAGAATTATACTTCGATTCGACGAAGAACAATAGATTAAATGATGTTAAACACAAGAATACTATCAAGATTAATCATACCCATCATGAATTAATCAACAAAACGGAACGAATCGGACAAAAATGCAAAAATCCCCAAATTCACGGAATTAGGGTTCTAAGGAAGATTACCTTGATTCGCTGGATCAAAGGATGATAACGGATGATTGATTGATGTTATGAACTCAAGAACTTCATGGATTTGTTGTTAAACAACATGGCTTCGTCACCCATGAATCGCCAGCCGCGGATGGAGAAGGAAGGAAATGAAAAACGAAGGGAAAAGTGGCTGGTCTGTCATATATATCTTGGCCGGAACTAGCGTCGCTAGCCTTCCCGGACTAGCGTGCGCTATCGGCCAGTATCGGCCGAGCACTCTCGGCCATGGCCCGCATGACCCGGCACCACCGACCAATTCTGCCGACCATGACTCGTCCGCCCGACTCCCGCTAGCGTGCGCTACGGCCGGAAGCCTACGCGCGCTAGCCGACCTGTCCAGTAGCCACTGGACTAACAAACTTGCCCAGGTAACGTACGCTAGTCGGCCGGCAGCGTGCGCTACCCCTGCCGGTTAGCGTGCGCTACGACCGACAGTAGCGTGGGTTACCTGCCGATCCTGACCGAGTCCAGAACCTCAGAATCCCTCTGTCCAGCCCGATAGCGTGCGTTGGTCGACCAAGCTAGCGTGCGCTACACCTGCCGGTTAGCGCGCGCAGCCTTACGGCAGTAGCATGCGCTACGCCGGTTCCTGCCGCATCTGTCCGGCCGGTGCCCGCAACCGTCCGGCCAGTCCCGCAACCGTCCGGCCAGCACCCGACCACCAGGGCTCGACGACCCGATTTCCGAAAACGCACGGAACGAACACGACGAAAAGTTCGCGGAAGACATCAACGACCCGAAATGAAAACATAATACCATAATTAATCATACGCGACCAAGAAACGGGTCGAGACAACAATTACAGATACGGATACCCGTAACTTTCAAGAAATTACAAAATGGCCCAAAACGCCCGGAAATCACGATGCGTGATCGAATAACCAAACGGAAGTTCACAACACGTCTAAAAAAGTTAAACGGACTTACGGGAAACTCAAATGCTAGCCAACGAGATTCGCAAGAACCGAACTCAAGTGCGGAAAAGTCGCTAAAAAGCACGGAACTCAACAAAACGACTCCGAAACGAACTCGGATGTCAAAAAGTGTAGAATTAATCATTCTCAGAATGACGAAACGGTCATGAGCGAATCGTCAAAACGGACTTCGGCCGAAAAAAGAAATTTACCGAAAGTCGAAAATTGCGGATATTACATTCTACCCTCCTTAAAAGAAGTTTCGTCCCGAAACTTAAAACAAGTAGGGGAAGAAATATTCCGCCAGGAAAAACTCAACAAGATACACAAGAATGCGTAACTAACGCCCAACGGCGAAATGTTACAAACAACGCAAAGAAATATACGGCGTGAAAACACGCTCCACGGCGACCAACACAACGTCGCCGTTAGGGATATAATAAAACCAACAAATGACAAGCGTCATCAAACGGATAATATAGCCAAGTCAATTATCCGACAATCACAAAACACAACGAACGAAAATCAATATGATTGACCAACCCAACGGTACACCAATCAAAACGCAAGCCAACCGCTGAACAAATACGGAATCCCACCGCCCAAGGGTTGGAAGATCGAAAACGAGACTAATTTCCCGAACTTAAGGGAATTAGGAAGGAGCCTGAATGCTCAACAATCACGAAACGAGAACAAAAACCGAACAAGCAAACGATCGAGACAACAAAGATCGAACAATCATGTCCGAAACACGAAGGATAATAAAATTTAAACAACAACTCCCAGGACGATCTGGTGAGAACTACAAGACATGCATTCCCATAAGATCCACCGGAAAAGGAATAGCGATTGAAAAGTCACAACGACAAACGAGTTATTCCAAAATAATACCACACTCGTTCGATCAACAAAAGCAAGGGGCAGGACAAGCCCAGAAATGTAAACGAACATAAACGAGTCGACAGAGTCGAAAACACAAGAGTTCCAAATCCGATCCACTTCGAATAAAAGAACTAATAGAACCAGATGATGTCACTCCCGAACAAGGTTCACAAGAATCGAACCGAACTCGAAAAGTCACAGCGATAACCAGATCGACCCACAACAAGATCACAGTTCATTCGAACGATGAAACCGAAATACAGAACAAGTTCAAAAAGTAACAACGAACACGAGCGAGTCGATAGAATTAAGAAAGGGAAAATGGAGAAGCAAAAAATAATACGGGTATTATATTCGACCTCTTCTAAAAGAAGTGTCGTCCCCGAAACTCACAACAATGAAATCAAGGAGACGACACAACAGGCAATCAACATAAACATCCTTCAAAGGCCTCTCAAAGCCGATTCTGATATCTGTGCTGAAGCGCGAACTCCGAAAGTCTCGGTAGCCAATTCTCAAAACTGAATTCGGTGTCCCTCGAGTCCACACTCGAAATGTGTTACCGACGAGAAGGACAAATTGCACGTACATTCCCCCAGCACATCACGGTTGAAACACCTCGGCTCGGCATACCGAAAATACAAATGCTAGATACAATGGGGCATAACGTCGCAAAACAACATAGCGGAGATGCCAACTCAGCACAACAAAGAATCATAACACATATCATATACAACGATTACCATCGTAAAGTAATATATACACATACACCACAGCAACGACGGTATCGTTCGGCGACCTCAACGACCCGAACGATAACCAGCACGTAATTACAAACATCATGAAACAATCACACATGTACACCAACATACAAACCCAAGTTTCAACATCTCACACTCGTGCGACACACGCAATCCACCACGAGGCGACAACCATTAAATACAGTTCACACCTCTCACAGAGGGCTAGTACAACAAATACGTGGCAACGCCTCAACGTTCATGCCACCAACTCGATCATATTCGGGAGTTAACATCATAGCGACAAAGCCAACATCATACATACATACCCAGCCCTCAAACGGGAATGGATAGGTTTTAAAAACGAAAACCTCATTTGGAAAATAATTTAGAAAAACACCGGTCGATCTTGAGTATCACATTTCCCAAAAAAAAAAAGTAAAAACGTGAAACATCATTATCGAGACTTTGGAAAACCATTTCGCATTTGATAAAAATGAGGACACTTTCTTTTAGTGAAAAGCTTTCAGAATATTCGACCTTCGGGTCTAAGTAAAAGTGTTTATAAAATATTGAAAATATCTCAAAATATTTTGGTCCTCGAGGTAGAAGAATCTTGAAACATGTTGTGGCACCTTGGAAGTACCACGAGAAAATAATTCATTTTAAAAGTACGTCTCGGAATTTATTTTCTACGATACTCAAGGTTTTCAAAAAATAATTCAATGGGCTAGAATGCCCAAAAAAAAAAATTCAGGTAATTACACAAAACTTTATAGCGCCGTGGATCCTGCGTCGGAAACCACCAGGCTAAAAACCATTTACAAAAACGCCAAAAAGGCCGATGACGGTAATGTTTCAAAAACTTACAAAATCCATTTACAAAATATTAAATACCGTCATAAGAATTTCGCTAAAATGATCAAGACCATAATATCAAAAACTCGGTTAATGGAATTGATTTTCGAAATAAAACTCAGTCGGTAAAATACCAAAAGCCATTACAAAAGAACTCACGCAGCGGATAAAAGAAATAAAGTCAAACATGCACAATCCAGCAACACTACTCCACACATAAACGAAATATGAGGGTCAAATAACCACATATCAAGAAATCAAAATCCATAAGAGGATTCCGTCACTTAACAAATAAATTATAAAAATAACTCGTGTCACACGAGGCACAACACAAAGAAGGGAGACTTACAGCCACAGGTCGCACGAAGATGATGATCGCCCCACGATACTAATCACGACCAACAAACTCGGGCACGCAGCGTCGCGACGACTTAGTCGGACATAATCCGACAAGACCAAACTCAACAGACACCATCGACCCGGCGGCTAGGTTTCCACAACCTAAGCTCGATACCATTCTCGTAACACCCCCAAATCCGCTCGAGGATATTACACGCCGTAGACCCTCTCCTCGAGGATCTACCAGCCGATAACTAAAATCAAACATCTAAACCTCGCCTTTAAGGCTAAAATGACTCAATGGACCGATTTGGTCTTTCAACAAATACATACAACTCAAATACAACTCATGCCCACGCAGGGTCAAAATACAACCACACCCGCATAACGGAAAATATACTGCAATGGAAAAGAAAATACAACTAGACCAATACGACAACGGATCCTCGTGTGATTAGTATCGTTCATCTTTCATCATCCTTCGTGCCGACCACGTGCTATGCTCCAAAACCCGAATGCAAAATAGACATCCACCCCGAATACTCGGGGTTAGCAAACTCCACTGTTTTGCTAGTGCAAGTACAAGTGCAAAAATACGAGCCATACAATACAAGTTCCAAGAACAATAATAATCAGGAATCCTCAAAGATCCAAACGTAAAGAAAAGTACTTCCCGAGGCAAGAGTTTGGGTAAACATTTCCAAAACCGAAAGATCGCAAATAAGGGAAACAATTTATAAAACAGTTTAAAATGCCATCGAGAGTTTTAATAGAAAACAATTTAGGATTATAAAATCCTTCTCTTTCCAAAAATCAATAGGGTCACAACCCAAATGTTTTGTTTTCGCAAATAGGAAACCACCAACAATTTACAGGGTCAGAGCCCAACATCACGTGTCCTCAACGGACGTAAAATCAACGAAACATAATCACGCACGCGCATCGCCTAGAACCGGGACGCTACCACCGACATCCCACCCGAGGCCTCGAAGGACCCTCCCGAGCTGGCTAGCGAAACAAATCACACACATCTCACGGTTGGATCAATCGCTTGTTGCATCCTGGCCACATGATCACATGCCATGTGCCACCGTAGATTATCTCAGGCTCTCACGGTTGGATCAATCACTTGTTGCATCCTGACCACATGATCACGTGCCATGTGTCACCGTAGACCTTCAACCATATACACACATTCACACAAATAACATATCACATCAAGGATATTCAAACAATTCGCCCAGAGGCATCAAACACTTAGCAAAACACCACATTAATCCACAACGCACCGAAATGAAATAATATACGTCCAGACACAATACCAAGTGCAACATGAACACCAAGCATATACATAGAATTCACATAGTTATTCACAAACCACCCCAATCACAAAACTCACGGTTTTGAAAGAGGGCCTTTAACGAGGCTAACCAAATCTTTTGAAAACTCATTTCAAACAAACAAACAAATCAAGACGATCACCAATCATCATATCCACGAAACAAGAAAAGTATGGACAAGGTACTTGCCTCGAATAAGAACAACGCGGAGAATCGACCAAAGTAGGTTGACACGAACCGATTCTGAACGCCGACTCCACCGATCGCCAACTCACGTCATAAACTACGAAGGACAATAATAACAATGAAATGAATTCCATAACACGACTCAAAGCCGTTGAATTCAAAGAACGAATGACGAAAGTTCAAGGATTTCCCCAAACGGCCAAGAACACGATTCGTTCCACAAATCACGAAAACGAATTCCAAGTTGAAATATGGATATACAATCCATAGAATATGTTTAACAACATCATTTAACCATAATCAATCCATCGAAAATGGATGAAAACGAGATCGGGACAAATCACACAAAAAGTCAATTCGAAGGAAATCACGAATTATACTTCGATTCGTCGAAGAACTATGGTTTAATTGATGTTTAACTCATGAATACTATCAAGATTATTCATACCCAGCATGAATTAATCAACAAAAGCGGAACGAATCGGACAAAAATGCAAAAATCCCCAAATTCACTAATTAGGGTTCTAAGGAAGATTACCTTGATTCATTTGGATCAAAGGATGATAACGGATGATTGATTGATGTTATGAACTCAAGAACTTCATGGATTTGTTGTTAAACAACATGGCTTCGTCACCCATGAATCGCCACCGCGGATGGAGAAGGAAGGAAATGAAAAACGAAGGGAAAAGTGGTGATTCATCATATATATACTGGGCCGGAACTAGCGTGCGCTAGCCTTCCCGGACTAGCGTGCGCTATCGGCCAGTATCGGCCGAGCACTCTCGGCCATGGCCCGCATGACCCGGCACCACCAACCAATTCTGCCGACCATGACTCGTCCGCCCGACTCCCGCTAGCGTGCGCTACGGCCGGAAGCCTGCGCGCGCTAGCCGACCTGTCTAGTAGCCACTGGACTAACAAACTTGCCCAGGTAACGTACGCTAGTCGGCCGGCAGCGTGCGCTACCCCTGCCGGTTAGCGTGCGCTACGACCGACAGTAGTGTGTGTTACCTGCCGATCCTGACCGAGTCCAGAACCTCAGAATCCCTCTGTCCGGCCCGATAGCGTGCGTTGGTCGACCAAGCTAGCGTGCGCTACACCTGCCGGTTAGCGCGCGCAGCCTTCCGGCAGTAACGTGCGCTACGCCGGTTCCTGCCGCATCTGTCCGGCCGGTGCCCGCAACCGTCCGGCCAGTCCCGCAACCGTCCGGCCAGCACCCGACCACCAGGGCTCGACGACCCGATTTCCGAAAACGCACGGAACGAACACGACGAAAAGTTCGCGGACGACATCAACGACCCGAAATGAAAACATAATACCATAATTAATCATACGCGACCAAGAAACGGGTCGAGACAACAATTACAGATACGGATACCCGTAACTTTCAAGAAATTACAAAATGGCCCAAAACGCCTGGAAATCACGATGCGTGATCGAATAACCAAACAGAAGTTCACAAAACGTCTAACAAAGTTAAACGGACTTACGGGAAACTCGAAACAGCAGTTTCGAACGAGATTCGCAAGAACCGAACTCAAGTGCGGAAAAATCGCTAAAAAGCACGGAACTCAACAAAACGACTCCGAAACGAACTCGGATGTCAAAAAGTGTAGAATTAATCATTCTCAGAATGACGAAATGGTCATGAGCGAGTCGTCAAAACGGACTTCGGCCGAAAAAAGAAATTTACCGAAAGTCGAAAATTGCGGATATTACATAAAATAGTAGCAACACCAATACCAATACTATCACCGGAAGCATGCTCTCGACCACGCGTCCGATCGCCACGACCACGACCTCGGCCCCTCGGCATACTGAATAAGTAACCACTCAGCACAACAGAAAATCATAACACATAACACATACAACGATTACCATCGTAAGGCAACACACACATGAATATCACAATAACGACGGCATCGTTCGGCGACATCAACGACTCGAATGATGACCAGTGCACAATTACAAAACATCAAGGAACAACCACGTATGTACACAATCATACAAACTCCAGTTCCAATAGCTCGCACAAGTGCGATAATACATAATTCATCACAAGGCGACAACATTCAATATCAACATCTTACACACCTTCTCCGACCACAAGCAGGAAATGATGGGTTTTAAAAATGAAAACCACCTTTTGAAAACAGTTTGGAAACACCAGTTGATCTTGAGTATCATTTTACAAAAAGTTAAACAAACATCATTTTCGAGACTTTGAAATTCATCTTGCGTTTGAACTAAAATGAGGACACCTTTCTTTTAGTGAAAAACTTTCAGAATATCCGACCCTCGGGTCTAAGTATAAATGTTTCTAAACATCGAAAATTTCTCAAAACATTTTGGTCCTCGAGGTAGAAAAATTTTGAAACAGATAGTTGCACTAGTAGGCGCCTTGAAAATACAATCCATTTAAAAGTACGTCTCGAATTTTATTTTCTAAGATACTCAAGGTTTTCAAAGATAATTAAATGGGCTATAATGCCCGAAAATTTCAGGTAAATACACGGAATATTATAGCGCCGTGGGTCCCACACCGGAACCCACCAGGCTAAAAACCAATTACAAAAATGCCCAAAAAGGTCGATGACGGTAGTACTTATCAAAACTCACAAAATCATTTGAAAACACCCAACTACCGTCAAAACGGTCAAGGCCAACAACTCGGTTAAAGGAATCGGTTTTCGAAATAAAATTCAGTCGGTAAAATACCGAAAGCTATTACAAAGGAACTCACGCAGCGGATAAAAGAAATACAGTCCAACATGCACAATCCAGCAACACTACTCCTCACATGAACGAAATATGAGAGTCAAATAGTCACGTATCAAGAAATCAAAATCCATAAAAGGATTCCGTCACTTAATAAATAATCATAAAAAATATAGCTCGTGTCACACGAGGCACAACACAAAGAAGGGAGACTTACGTACCACAGTCGCACGAAGATGATGATCGCCCCACGATACTAATCACGACCAACAAACTCAGACGACGCGTCGCGACACGACTCAGTCAGATAAAATCCGACGAGACAAAAACTCGATAGACACCATTGACCCGACAGCCTAGGTTTCCACAACCTAAGCTCCGATACCATTCTGTAACACCCCCAAATCCGCTCAGGGATATTACACGCTGTAGACCCTCTCCTCGAGGATCTACCAGGCTGATAACTAAAATCAAACATCTAAACCTCGCCTTTAAGGCTAAAATGACTCAGTAGACCGATTTGGTCTTTCAACAAATACATACAACTTAAATACAACTCATGCCCACGCAGGGGTCAAAATACAACCACACCCGTACAACGGGAAAATATACTGCAGTGAAAAGAAAATACAACTAGACCAATACGACGGAACGGATCCTCGTGTGATTAGTATCGTTCATCTTTCATCATCCTTCGTGCCGACCACGTGCTATGCTCCAAAACCGAATGCAAAATAGACATCCACCCCCAAATACTCGGGGTTACCAAAACTCCACTGTTTTGCTAGTGCAAGTACAAGTGCAAAAATACGAGCCATACAATACAAGTTCCAAGAACAATAATAATCAGGAATCCTCAAAGATCCAAACGTAAAGAAAAGTACTTCCCGAGGCAAGAGTTTGAGTAAACATTTCCAAAACCGAAAGATCGCAAATAAGGGAAACAATTTACAAAACAGTTTAAAATGCCATCGAGAGTTTTAATAGAAAACAATTTAGGATTATAAAATCCTTCTCTTTCCAAAAATCAATAGGGTCACGGCCCAAATGTTTTGTTTTCGCAAATAGGAAATCACCAACAATTTACAGGGTCAGAGCCCAACATCACGTGTCCTCAACGGACGTAAAATCAACGAAACATAATCACGCACGCGCATCGCCTAGGACCGGGACGATACCACCGACATCCCACCCGAGGCCTCGAAGGACCCTCCCGAGCTGGCTAGCGAAACAAATCACACACATCTCACGGTTGGATCAATCGCTTGTTGCATCCTGGCCACATGATCACATGCCATGTGCCACCGTAGATTATCTCAGGCTCTCACGGTTGGATCAATCACTTGTTGCATCCTGACCACATGATCACGTGCCATGTGTCACCGTAGACCTTCAACCATATCCACATATTCACACAAATAATATATCATATCAAGGATATTCAAACAATTTGCCCAGATGCATCAAACACTTAGCAAAACACCACGTCAAATCACAACGCACCGAAATGAAATAATATACGTCCACACACAATACCAAGTGCAACATGAACACCAAGCATATACATAGAATTCACATAGTTATTCACGAACCACACCAATCACAAAACACACACGGTTTTGAAAGAGGGCCTTTAACGAGGCTAACCAAATCTTTTGAAAATTCATTTCAAACAACAAACAAATCAAGACGATCACCAATCATCGTATCCACGAAACAAGAAAAGTATGGACAAGGTACTTGCCTCGAATAAGAACAACGCGGAGAATCGACCAAAGTAGGTTGACACGAACCGATTACGAACCCGCCGACTCCACCAATCGCCAACTCACGTCATAAACTACGAAGGACAATAATAACAATGAAATGAATTCCATAACACGACCCAAAGCCGTTGAATTCAAAGAACGAATGACGAGAGTTCAAGGATTTCCCCCAAAACGGCCAAGAACACGATTCGTTTCGTCAAATCACGAAAATGGAATTCCAAGTTGAAATATGGATATACAATCCATAGAATATGTTTAACAACATCATTTAACCATAATTGATCCATCGAAAATGGATGAAAAACGAGATCGGGGACAAATCACCCAAAAAGTCAATTCGAAGGAAATCAAGAATTATACTTCGATTCGACGAAGAACAATAGATTAAATGATGTTAAACACAAGAATACTATCAAGATTAATCATACCCATCATGAATTAATCAACAAAACGGAACGAATCGGACAAAAATGCAAAAATCCCCAAATTCACGGAATTAGGGTTCTAAGGAAGATTACCTTGATTCGCTGGATCAAAGGATGATAACGGATGATTGATTGATGTTATGAACTCAAGAACTTCATGGATTTGTTGTTAAACAACATGGCTTCGTCACCCATGAATCGCCAGCCGCGGATGGAGAAGGAAGGAAATGAAAAACGAAGGGAAAAGTGGCTGGTCTGTCATATATATACTGGGCCGGAACTAGCGTGCGCTAGCCTTCCCGGACTAGCGTGCGCTATCGGCCAGTATCGGCCGAGCACTCTCGGCCATGGCCCGCATGACCCGGCACCACCGACCAATTCTGCCGACCATGACTCGTCCGCCCGACTCCCGCTAGCGTGCGCTACGGCCGGAAGCCTGCGCGCGCTAGCCGACCTGTCCAGTAGCCACTGGACTAACAAACTTGCCCAGGTAACGTACGCTAGTCGACCGGCAGCGTGCGCTACCCCTGCCGGTTAGCGCGCGCTACGACCGTGTTGTGTCAAGATTTAACACTTTCCGGCCGGCGATCGCCTCCGAGGCCGAGCGACCGACTTACAGGCCGAGCGACCGAGTCACTGCCGAGCGACCAAGGCAATCCTGCCGATCGGCGACCAGGCGACCGAGCCTTAGCCCAGTGGACATGCTAGGCAAGCAACCGAAGGGCCTGTGGCGAATCCCGGTGCCGAGCGATCGACATCAAGGCGATCGCCTCTCAGTACTCGGCGACCGACCCTTGGCGATCGACCGTCTCTCGGCACCTGGCGACCTACACTTGGCGACCGACCCTTGGTGATCTCCATCCACTGGCCGATGGCGACCTCCGAAGACCATCCAGGGACGACCGCCTCATGTCGATCACCACCGATGGCCACCCAGTCGGCGAAGGCCGAGCACCAGGACTGGCACCATGTGCAAAGGCCGGGACAAGATCCGCGAATCCCGGGCCATTGACCACAATCTGACAGATTCCCTCCACCAGCCGACAGGCCGCCGAAAGCTTGTCAGTAGGGCCACATGCTGACTAACTCCGGACACGTGATGGCTCCTTATTGGACCGCCCAAGCTGTGCCAGCATCTTCCTTGGACTTTAGCCTGACAGCCCAGGGGATCGCCCCATTAAAGTATTGCCGTGACGATCGGCGAGAATATTAAAATGGCCGAGGCGATCGCGCTAAAGGACGGGACCAGTCCCTATATAAGCATGGCTCCCGGACTTGTAAACGGATCGAACCTTTACCACAAAAAGGCTTGACTTCCTTGATTTCATACGCAACCTCACGATTCAAGCAATCAATACGAAGCAAATTACTTACACTTGGCAAACATCCAACTCTTGGCAACAGCTTTCTTTCGGTCTTTCTTCTCCCGGCCTTTTCTCCTCGAGCAGATTATCGGCGGGACGAAGAACACCAAGCTTCGCTCAAGAGCCGGATCAACAGAGTCTTTTTACACTCATTGTATTTAGATTTCTCTCATTAATACTTGTATCTACGAATATTTGTATTAATAACATCTCGCGAGAGCATTCAAGCCCGGGCCTAACAAACCCGGCAAATCTTGTTTTATTTATCTTCTCTCGGAAGTGCTCCCGCATTTGTTTGTTGTCCGTCTTCCAGCAGTATTAATCTTCGGATAGATATTTTGGGCAACAACAATTGGCGCTAGAAGAAGGGGGTGTGTCCAACCCTCGATTTTTTATACCTACCGTCCCGAAGAACACTCACTGTTCTCGGGGCAGATATTTGAAGTGACACTCACTGCACTTCAAAAGAAATCCTTCAGAAAACATGTCTTCCGCCTCCGCGTCGAAGAAAGCGGCCCGGCCAGCCGGCGGACCCCTGTTCCGTCCCGATCGAGCCGCGGCCCGATGGTGGAAGGCGGCCGCCGCGGCCGAGACGCTCGATCCGTCCGGACGGCGGCCCGAAGCCTCTCGCTCGATCGATTCGAACCAATGAAGCGGTCGAAGAGGCCATAGCCGCCCTTCGAGAACGACGGAGTGCTCTCGACGCGCCTCCTGCTGCCGCCCCCGGTCTCTCGCCGGAAGTTCAAGCGGAAGCTTAAGGCACTACCGCCGAACAAGTGCCAGGAGGCTCTCGCCCGCAAGAAGAGGCGCTCGGCGGCCGGCACATCTGTCTTGATCGCTGGCGCGACCCGACACAGCGGCCAAGGCGATCGGCCCCGGCTACGAGACAGCGGAGTTGGTGTCCGTCACGAGGAGCTCGGCCTACCGGCTCCCACCAGACGATCCAGCCGCCTGGCTCCCGCTCGCCAGATTCCCGATGTCGGCAGCAGTGGGGTCCGGAGGTCGGTACACGATCGCCTCGGCCCCCGCTCCCAAAGCCGATCCGCAAGCAGCCGAGCCGCGGCGATCGCCGCAATGCAACGTCAGATTGACGACATGAAGGCGCTCCTGCAATCCGGGGCAAGCGCCACCAGGACGATCGCCCCGCCGAGCGAGCCGCTCGCGATCGACATCGAGCTCGCCCCGGTGCAGCACACGATCGCCCCTCCTAAGACACCCGTGTACCAAGGGCGATCGGACCCCCAGGCACACCTTCACAAGTTCAACAACTACATGACCGGGTGGGGGGCATCTGACGCGACCCGTTGCCGAATGTTCACTCTGACACTAGACGACCTCGCCCACCGGTGGTACACCTCATTGCCACCTCGGTCCATAGGCTCCTTTAACGAGTGGCGCACGTCTTCACGAATACTTCGCCACCAGGGCCGCTCGGCCGAAGGTCCCCATCGCATGTGGCGGATCGTGCAAGGAGAACAGAGTCCGACTCGGACTACATCGACCGGGTTGACATGATCATCCTCAACGGCGAGCCCGTAAGCGATGAGACCGCCCTCTACGCGGTCCTAAGAGGTTTTCGTGGCTTCGCCTATGTTCAGCATCTCACGAAGACCCTACCGACGACCTACGCAGCCTTCCGGGCCAGAGCCGCAGATTTCCTGTCCAGGCAGAGGGTTCTCCTTGGCGTAGGAGTAGAACGTTGGGCGCCCGCGCGACGAGCTCCGGTCTCGGCCGATCGCTACTACCCAGCGAGCCGAGGACTCGATCCCCGCCTGATCCATTCTAACATGAGTGACTAGCCGCCGCCCGATCGCCAAGTTCGACCTACGAATAAAGCGATCGGCCGCGAGCGACGATCGCGATCTTCGGCGATCGCAACATCATCGCCAAACCGGCGACACGATCGCCGATCTTCCGGCGGTCGCAACATCATCAACTTCTGATCCGGATATAACATGACGGACTAAGGCATAAGATCGCCTCCACCGCACATCATAAAGCCATGGCCCTGGCGATCGATGGAACCCCGCCGGCCATGCAAGGTCCCTTTCGCCGAGATCGCCGCCCTTCGTTTAAATACGAGGCCGGCGTAGTCGGAGGGCCCTCCAACATTAATCGGTGGACTCATTCCACAACCCCGTCTCAACGTACACCGTCGAGGTCGGCCATCTCCATGGTGGCCGAGGTGGAAGCAGAGCTAACAAGCCGCGGGCGTGGAGTTGATTCATCCGACGCCCGCGCAAGGACTCCTCTAGACCGAGACCGCACGCCTTTCGTTGAAAAACAAGGCGGCGCGGCTAACAGAGGACCCTCATAATAACGTGAGCCACGAGGCACTCATTGTCTTTGTGCACTAAGACACGGTCATGGGAGTCGGTCCATCGATCTCCGCCCGTGCACGATTCCTCAAGCAAGCGAAACCACCAAGTTTCCGAGGGGATCGGCCAATGTTGTTTTTGCGGTACAAGACCGAAAGATAGCTAAGCCAATCGACTATGATAGCCCAAGTCCAAGTCCTCGGTCGGCTCGGATCGCCGTCCTCATCCATACACGATCACCGGCAAGAACCACCTCGCCCCATGTCTTCAACATAGGAGCAAGTCGGGGCAATTGTTGTGTCAAGATTTAACACTTTCCGCCGGCGATCGCCTCCGAGGCCGAGCGACCGACTTACGAGCCGAGCGACCAGTCACCGCGAGCGACCAAGGCAATCCCGCCGATCGGCGACCAGCGACCGAGCCTTAGCCCGATGGACATGCTAGGATCGGCCAACCGAAGGGCCAGGCGAATCCTTGCCGAGCGATCGACATCAAGGCGATCGCCTCTCGATTTCGGCGGCCAGACCCTTGGCGATCGACCGTCTCTCGGCACTGGCGACCTACACTTGGCGACCGACCCTTGGCGATCTCCATCCACCGGCGATGGCGACCTCCGAAGACCATCCAGGACGACCGCCTCATGTCGATCACCACCGATGGCCACCCGGTCGGCGAAGGCCGAGCACCAGGACTGGCACCATGTGCAAAGGCCGGGACAAGATCCGCGAATCCCGGGCCATTGACCACAATCTGACAGATTCCCTCCACCAGCCGACAGGCCGCCGAAAGCTTGTCAGTAGGGCCACATGCTGACTAACTCCGGACACGTGATGGCTCCTTATTGGACCGCCCAAGCTGTGCCAGCATCTTCCTTGGACTTTAGCTTTGTGCCCGAGATCGCCCCATTAAAGTATTGCCGTGACGATCGGAGAATATTAAAATGGCCGTGACGTCGGCGGCTAAAGGGACGGGACCCATTTGTCCCTATATAAGCATGGCTCCCAGCACTTGTAAAACGGATCGAACCTTTACCACAAAAAAGGCTTCAGCTTCCTTCAGTTTCCTTCTGCAACCTCACGATTCAAGCAATCAATACAGAAGCAAATTACTTACACTTGGCAAACATCCAACTCTTGGCAACAGCTTTCTTTCGGTCTTTCTTCTCCCGGCCTTTTCTCCTCGAGCAGATTATCGGCGGGACGAAGAACACCAAGCTTCGCTCAAGAGCCGGATCAACAGAGTCTTTTTACACTCATTGTATTTAGATTTCTCTCATTAATACTTGTATCCACGAATATTTGTATTAATAACATCTCGCGAGAGCATTCAAGCCCGGGCCTAACAAACCCGGCAAATCTTGTTTTATTTATCTTCTCTCGGAAGTGCTCCCGCATTTGTTTGTTGTCCGTCTTCCAGCAGTATTAATCTTCGGATAGATATTTTGGGCAACAACAGACCGAAAGTAGCGTGCGTTACCTGCCGATCCTGACCGAGTCCAGAACCTCAGAATACCTCTGTCCGGCCCGATAGCGTGCGTTGGTCGACCAAGCTAGCGTGCGCTACACCTGCCGGTTAGCGCGCGCAGCCTTCCGGCAGTAGCGTGAGCTACGCCGGTTCCTGCCGCATCTGTCCGGCCGGTGCCCGCAACCGTCCGGCCAGTCCCGCAACCGTCCGGCCAGCACCCGACTACCAGGGCTCGACGACCCGATTTCCGAAAACGTACGGAACGAACACGACGAAAAGTTCGCGGACAACATCAACGGCCCGAAATGAAAACATAATACCATAATTAATCATACGCGACCAAGAAACGGGTCGAGACAACACTTACAGATACGGATACCCGTAACTTTCAAGAAATTACAAAATGGCCCAAAACGCCCGGAAATCACGATACGTGATCGAATAACCAAACGGAAGTTCGCAACACGTCTAACAAAGTTAAACGGACTTACGGGAAACTCGAAATAGCAGTTTCGAACGAGATTCGCAAGAACCGAACTCGAGTGCGGAAAAGTCGTTAAAAAGCACGGAACTCAACAAAACGACTCCGAAACGAACTCGGATGTCAAAAAGTGTAGAATTAATCATTCTCAGAATGACGAAACGGTCATGAGCGAGTCGTCAAAACGGACTTCGGCCGAAAAAATAAATTTACCGAAAATCGAAAATTGCGGATATTACTGGTGGTAGCGTCCCGGTCCTAGGCGATGCGCGTGCGTGATTATGTTTTGTTGATTTTTCGTCCGTTGAGGACACGTGATGTTGGGCTCTGGCCCTGTGAATTATTTTCGGTTTTCTATTTGTGAAAACAAAACCTTTGTTTGTGACCTGTTGATTTTTGGAAAGATAAGGATTTGAAAATCCTAAGTTGTTTTCTATCAAAACTCTCGATGGCATTTAAACGGTTTTATAAATTGTTTTCCCTTGATTTGTGACCTTTCGGTTTTAGAATATTTTACCAAACTCTTGCCTCGGGAAGTACTTTTCGTCACGTTTGAAACTTTGAGGATTCTTGATTATTATTGTTCTTGGAATGTGAATTGTATGGCTCGTATTTGCACTTGTACTTGCACTAGCAAAACAGTGGAGTTTTGCTAACCCCCGAGTATTCGGGGGGTGGATGTCTATTTTTGCATTCAGGTTTTGGGAGCATAGCACAGGGTCGGCGCGAAGGATGATGAAAGATGAACGATACTAATCACACGAGGTTCCGTTGATGTCGTATTGGTCCAGTTGTATTTTCTTTTCCGTTGCGGTATCTTTTCCCCGTTGTACGGGAGTTTATTGTATTTTGACCCCTGCATTGGTATGTGTTTGGAATTGAGTTGTATGTTATTATTGAAAGACCAAGTCGGTCTACTGAGTCATTTTAGCCTTAAAGGCGATGTTTAGATGTTTGATTTTAGTTATCAGCCTGGTAGATCCTCGAGGAGAGGGTCTACGGCGTGTAATATCCCTGAATGGATTGGGGGTGTTACAGAATGGTATCGGAGCTTAGGTTGTGAAAACCTAGGCTGTCGGGTCAGTGGTGTCTGTTGAGTTTTGTCTTGTCGGATTTTGTCCGACCAAGTCATGTCGCGACGCGTCGTCTGAGTTTGTTGGTCGTGATTAGTATCGTGGGCGATCATCATCTTCGTGCGACTTGTGGCTGTAAGTCTCCCTTCTTTGTGTTGTGCCTCGTGTGTCACGAGCTATTTTACGATTATTTGATTAGTGACGGAATCCTCTTATGGATTTTGATTTCTTGATATGTGGTTATTTGACTCTCATATTTCGTTCATATGAGGAGTAGTATTGCTCGATTGTGTATGTTGAACCGTATTTCTTTTATCCGCTGTGTGAGTTCTTTTGTAATGACTTTCGGTATTTTACCGACTGAGTTTTATTTCGAAAACCGATTCCCTTAACCGAGTTTTTGGCATTATGGCCTTGATCGTTTTGGCGAAATTCTTATGATGGTATTTAGCATTTTGTAAATGGCTTTTGTGAGTTTTGGAAACATTACCGTCATCGGCCTTTTTGGCATTTTTGTAAATGGTTTTTAGTCTGGTGGGTTCGAGCGTGGGACCGCGGTGCTATAATGTTCTGTGTAACTACCTGCAATTTTTTTTTTTTTGGGCATTCTAGCCCATTGAATTATCCTTGAAAACCTTGAGTATCTTAGAAAATTCAAATTCGAGACGTACTTTTAAAACGAATTATTTTCTTGCGGTGTTTTTAAGGTGCTTTCTAATGCCGCAATACATTTCAAAAATTTTCCAGTTGAGGACCAAAAACATTTTGAGATATTCTCAAATGCAGTTGCTCAGACCCAAGGGTCGAATATTTTTGAAAGTTTTTCACTAAAAGAAAGGTGTCCTCATTTTTGTTCAAACGCAAGATGATTTTCAAAGTCTCGAAAATGATGTTTCTTCAACTTTTTGTAAAATGATACTCAAGATCAACTCGGGTTTCCAAACTGTCTTCAAAAGGTGGTTTTCGTTTTAAAACCTATCATTCCTGTTTGTAGTCCAAGAATGTGTGTATGATATTCACACTGTTGTTAGAATGTTAGCTCCCGAGTATGATGGAATTGGTGGTGTGAACGTTGAGTCGTTCGCCATGCATATGTTTTTGTTGTCCCTTTGTGGGAGGTGTGATGACGATCTTTAATGTTGTCATTTCGTGGTGACTTGCGTGTTATCGCACCTATGTGAGATGTTAAAGCTTGGGTTTGTACGTTTGTGTACATGTGTGATTGTTTCACGATGTTTGTAATTATGTGCTAGTTATTGTTCGGGCCGTTAAGGTTGCCGAACGATACCGTCGTTGCTGTATTGTTTGTGTGTGTATTACTTTACGATGGAAATCGTTGTATATGATATGTGTTATGATTGTTTGTTGTGCTGAGTTGGCATCTCTGCTATGTTGTTTTGTGACGTTATGCCCCATTATATCTAGCATTTTGTATTTTCGGTATGCCGAGCTGAGACGTTTCAACCGTGATGTGCTGGGGCATGCACGTGTAAATTGTCCTTCTCGTCGGTAACACATTTCGAGTGCAGACTCGAGAGACACCGAATTCAGTTTTGCGAATTGGCTACCGAGACTTTCGGAGTTTGCGCTTCAGCACCGTTATCAGGATCGGCTCTGAGAGGCCCATAGGAGATTTCTCTGTCGGTGGCTTTTTGTGTTGTTACCTTGTTTCCGTTATTGTGAGTTGCGGGGACGACTTTCTTTTAGAAAAGGTCGAATATAATACCCGTACTATTTTTGGCTTCTATATTTTCTCTTTCTCCAGTCTATCGATTCGCCCGTGTTCGTTGATACTGACTGAACTTGTTCTGTATTTCGGTTTCATCGTCCGAACGAGCTGTGATCTTGTTTTGGGTCGATCTGGTTATCGCTGTAACTTTTCCGAGTTCGGTTCGATTCTTGTGAACCTTGTTCGGAGGTAGCATCTTTTGATTCTACTAATTCTTTTATTCGAAGTGGATCGGATTTGAAACTTCTGTATTTTCGACTCTGTCGACTCGTTTATGTTCATTGACATTTTCTGAGCTTGTCCTGCCCCTTGCTTTTGCTGATCGAATGAGGGTGGTATTATTTCAGAATTACTCGTTCGTCGTTGTGACTTTTCAATTGTTATTCCCTTTCTTGTGGATCTTATGCGAGTGTGCATCTTGTTGTTTTCACCGGATCATGTTTTGTCTCGAGTCGAGATGTGAACCTCGGAGTTGTCGGTTGAACCTTATTGTTCTTCGTGATCCGAACATGATCGTTCGATTTTTTGTTGTCTCGATCTTTGTGGTTCGATCGTTTGATTGTTCAGTTTTTGTTGATCTCGTTTCGTTATTGTTGAACATTCGGACTCCTTCGAAATTCCCTTAAGTTCGGGAAATTAGTCTCGTTTTCGATCTTCCAACCCTTGGGCGGTGGAATTCCGTATTTGTTCGGCGTGTGGCTCATGTTTTGATTGATATACCGTTGGGTTGGTCAATCGTATTGATTTTCGTTGGATGTGTTTTGTGATTGTTCGGATAATCGACTTGATTGTATTATCTGTTTGATGACGCTTGTCACTTGTTGACTTTATTATGTTCCTAACGGCGACGTTGTATTGGTCGTCGTGGAGCGTGTTTTCACGCCGTATGTATCTTTGCGTTTCTTGCAGCGTTTCGCCGTCGGGCGCGGGTTTTCGGTTTTTGCGTATCTCGTCGAGTTTTCCTGGCAGGGTATATTGCTTCCCCCTACTTGTTTTAAGTTTCGGGACGAAACTTCTTTTAAGGAGGGTAGAATGTAATATCCGCAATTTCGAATTTCGGTAATTTTCTTTTTTTCGGCGGAAGTCCGTTTTGACGACTCGCTCATGACCGTTTCGTCATTTCGAAAATGATTAATTCTGCACTTTTTGTCATCCGAGTTCGTTTCGGTGTCGTTTTGTTGAGTTCCGTGCTTTTTAGCGACTTTTCCGCACTTGAGCTCGATTCTTGCAAACCTCGTTCGAAACTGTTGTTTCGAGTTTCTCGCAAGTTCATTTAATGTTATTATTCATGTTGCGAGCTTTGGTTTGGTGTTTCGATCACGTATCGTGATTTTCGGACGTTTTGGGCCATTTTTGTAATTTCCCAAAGTTTGGGGTAATTACTTCCGTTGTCGAATTCCGACACTTCGGATGGTCAGAATCGTGTGTTCTCTTATTGCTTGGATTCGTCTTTGCGAGTACTTCGTAATCGTATCTTCGATTTTTACTCAGGTTCGGGTTTCGGGGGCGTCCGGGCCGTCGGAGTGGCCACGGCCGAGTCACGGCCGGAGCAGGGCAGCTTTGGCCGAGTTCTGGCCGTAAGGTGCGATTACGGCCGTAAGGTGTGCGATTCGGCCGTAAGCATGATCGAATACGGCCGTCTGGCCCGGGCGGATTTTGTGAAGGCCGATTCTGGCCCAGTAAGTGTCAGGTCTTTGGCGGATTTTTGACGAATGCGATTCTGGCCGTAAGGCTGCCGAAATCTGGCCGTAAGGGACGAGTTACGGCCGTAAGGCTGCGATTCTGGCCGTAACCTGTGGCTATATAGCACAGCTCGGCGATTTCATTTCTACGCGATTTTTCTTCCTTTTTTCGGCGTCGCGGCGGAGGCTCGGGAAGTCGAGTTCTTGGCCGATTCAAATCATTTCCAAGGCATTTTGGAAGATTCTTGTGGATTATATCATCATCCAATCCGTGTTCTTCGTCAAATCAAGGTATATTCTTGATTTTCCTTCAAGTTGACTTTTTGGAGAAATTGTTCTTGATTTCGTTTCTAATCCGATTTTGATACATCGATTGGTGTAGTATGATGTTATTAATCGTGTTCTATGGGTTGTATATCCATATATCGAGTTTGTTTAACTCGATTGACGATTCGAGTGTTCTTGGGAATTATTGAACATTTAGTGTTCGATTAAATGTCCCAATGAGTTTCCCTTCGATAGTTTGTTGGGATTTCCGTTGTTTTCGCCATGATTCTCGTCGTAACCATGTGTTATTATTCCTTATGGAGGTTTATAGGTGTTCGAGGATTCCGATGTTGAATCCCGTTGGTGATTGATGATTCGTGTAGTGTTATTCTCGTAATACTCGTGGTGCTATCGCGTTCTTGATGGTGTTCGGGCGTTCGGGGCTATTCGACCGCGTCCTATTCGTCGTCTCGTTGCGATCTTGATTTCGAGGCAAGTACCTTGCCCATACTATTCTTGTTTTATGGATATGATAATTAGTGATCGTCTAAATGTGGTTGTTTGGTCGTTTGAATTGAACTTTCAAAAGATTCGGTTTAGCCTTGTTAAAGGCTTGCTTTCAAAATGCGTGTGTTTTGTGAATGGCATGGTTTGTGAATAACTATGTGAATTCTATGTATATGCTTGGTGTTAATGTTGCACTTGGCATTGTGTGTGAACGTATATTATTTCATTTCGGTGTGTTGTGGATTGACGTGGTGTTTTGCTAAGTGTTTGATGCCTCTGGGCGAATTATTTGAATATCCTTGATGTGATATGTTATTTGTGTGAATGTGTGGATATGGTTGAAGGTCTACGGTGACACATGGCACGTGATCATGTGGTCAGGATGCAACAAGTGATTGATCGAACCGTGAGAGCCTGAGATAATCTACGGTGGCACATGGCATGCGATCATGTGGCCAGGATGCAACAAGCGATTGATCCAACCGTGAGATGTGTGTGATTTGTTTCGCTAGCCAGCTCGGGAGGGTCCTTCGAGGCCTCGAGTGGGATGTCGGTGGTAGCGTCCGGTCTAGGCGATGCGCGTGCGTGATTATGTTTTGTTGATTTTTCGTCCGTTGAGGACACGTGATGTTAGCTCTGGCCTGTGAATTATTTTCGGTTTTCTATTTGTGAAAACAAAACCTTTGTTTGTGACCACTGTTGATTTTTGGAAAGATAAGGATTTGAAAATCCTAAGTTGTTTTCTATCAAAACTCTCGATGGCATTTAAACGGTTTTATAAATTGTTTTCCCTTGATTTGTGACCTTTCGGTTTTAGAATATTTTACCAAACTCTTGCATCGGGAAGTACTTTTCGTCACGTTTGAAACTTTGAGGATTCTTGATTATTATTGTTCTTGGAATGTGAATTGTATGGCTCGTATTTGCACTTGTACTTGCACTAGCAAAACAGTGGAGTTTTGCTAACCCCCGAGTATTCGGGGGGTGGATGTCTATTTTTGCATTCAGGTTTTGGGAACATAGCACAGGGTCGGCGCGAAGGATGATGAAAGATGAACGATACTAATCACACGAGGTTCCGTTGATGTCGTATTGGTCCAGTTGTATTTTCTTTTCCGTTGCGGTATCTTTTCCCCGTTGTACGGGAGTTTATTGTATTTTGACCCCTGCGTGGGTATGTGTTTGGAATTGAGTTGTATGTTATTATTGAAAGACCAAGTCGGTCTACTGAGTCATTTTAGCCTTAAAGGCGATGTTTAGATGTTTGATTTTAGTTATCAGCCTGGTAGATCCTCGAGGAGAGGGTCTACGGCGTGTAATATCCCTGAATGGATTGGGGGTGTTACAATCTTAGTATTATTCTTGTGTTTAACATAATTTAATCCATTGTTCTTCGTCGAATCGAAGTATATTTCTTGATTTCCTTCAAATTGACTTTTTGGGGGATTTGTCCTTGATCTTGTTTTTCATCCGTTTTTGATGGATCGATTATGGTTAAATGATGTTGTTAAACATATTCTATGGATTGTATATCCATATTTCAACTTGGAATTCCGTTTTCGGGTTTGGGAGCGAATCGTGTTCTTGGCGTTTTGGAAAGCGGCAGGCGTTCGTCATTTGTTCTTTGAATTCAACGGCTTTGAGTCGTGTTATGGAATTCATTTCATTGTTGTTCTTGTACTTCGTAGTTTATGACCGCGAGTTGGCGATCGGTGGAGTCGGTGGGTTCGTAGTCGGTTCGTGTCAACCTACTTCGGTCGATTCTCCGTGTTGCGATTATTCGAGGCAAGTATCTTGCCCATACATTTCATATTTCATCGGCATAATTATTGATAAATGATTTTATGCGAAATCCAATGTTTAATGAACGTTAAAAAGGATCGGTATGTCCTCGATAAATATTGTCTTTCAACGATAATTCGAATACTTCGTGAATGGATATGTTCTCGGAATATGTGTGTTAGTTTCGTACGTTGAGAGACGTTATAATCGCATTGAGTGAATATAATAGACCATAATTATTTGCCGAGGATTATGTATTGAATTGTATGTTTGTTCGGTGGGTATTCGACATGATGTGATGTTAATCGTTACTCCTTTGAAAGGAGGTTTTGATGCTTAATGTTGCTTGTCTTGATAATCGACTATTGTTGTATGTGATGTGCCTCCGGGTAGGATTGTTGAATCTACGGGATCCATACTTGCTAGTATGGGTCGGGCGAAATCGTAGGGTTATCCAATACGGGTATGTCTTGCGGGGACTCCGAGGTTCGGGGCTTGCTAGCCCGATGCCGGGATAACTTGTGGGGTTATCATCGGGTATGTCTTGCGGGGACTCCGAGGTTCGTGGCTTGTTAGCGCGATGCCGGGATAACTTATGGTTGTGGTTTGGTTGTGATATTCGTGTCGTGGAGACATGTGATTTGATATGTTTTTCCTATTGGGTTATTCACTCGGGTTTGTTCTTCGGGAGCATCTGAGGTTCGTGTCTTGTTAGCACGGGACACGAATAATCCTTAGGAACATGTGATTTGTGATTTGGATCACGAACCCCGTGTTTTGTGAAATGGGTTGTGGACCCTGCGTATTATTCTAGGAACTTGAATTTTGGAAAATGACTTTTGGGCTGTGTCCCTAAATGTTTTCGAAAGGTTTTAGAATTCTTATATCCCAAATGTTTTCTAAACTCCCGAGTTCGTCAAATATTTTGTAATATGGACATTGGGTTATTTCCTACCTTTCACGTTTTGAATGGTTTGATCAAGTGAATTTTCTCGGGAAGTATATTCGCGATTATTCTGTTTTTGTGGAGTATGATATGTATGGCTTGTTTTCGTATTTATACTTGCACTAGCAAAACAGTGGAGTTTTGCTAACCCCCGAGTATTCGGGGGGTGGATGTCTATTTTTGCATTCAGGTTTTGGAGCATAGCATAGGGTCGGCACGAAGGATGATGAAAGATGAACGATACTAATCACACGAGGATCCGTTGATGTCGTATTGGTCTAGTTGTATTTTCTTTTCCGCCGAGATCTTTTCCCCGTTGTACGGGAGTTTATTGTATTTTGACCCCTGCGTGGGTATATGTTGTAATTGAGTTGTATATTTTTATTGAAAGACCAAATCGGTCTACTGAGTCATTTAGCCTTGAAGGCATTGTCGAGATGTTAAATGTTGTTACCAGCCTGGTAGATCTTCGAGGAGAGGGTCTACGACGTGTAATATCCCTGAGTGGATTGGGGGTGTTACACCTAAGGACCAAATATATTAGATCTATTATTTATTGCAGAAATAGTCTGATCGCATGGGACGTCGAAGACCATAATTTTAGATCGTAGGATCGTTTCATGTTGCACTTTTGGAAAGTAGTTCATAAAGCTCTCGGAACTGAGTTGAGTTTTATAATGGCTTATCATCCTAATACATATGGGAAATCTGAGAGGACCATTCAGATGGTGTAAGATATGTTAAGAGATTGTGCTCTAGATTGCTCGTCTGATTGGGAAACTCATCTTCCTTTGATCGAGCGCACCTATAATAATGATTGTCATGCTTCAACAAAGATGGCACCTTTTGAAGCATGATATCATAGAAGATGTAGGTCGCCTTTATATTGGTATGATTCATATGACTTAACTGGGACGGAATTAGTAGCTCAAATACTGTAGAGATTGTGGACTCCTCAAAGTCGCCAGAAATCTTATGCAGATGTGTGCCTTTGTATATTGAAATTTGAAGTTGGGGATCTTGTAATCCTAAAGTCTCTCTTACTCGGGGAATTTTTATTTTCGGAAGAAATGGAGAGCTGGGTCCAAGAGACATGGGGTTACTCAATATTCTCGATAGAGTTTGAGAATTACCATATAGATTGGCTTTGCCTCCATCAATGAGTCATGTTCACGATATGTTTCATGTATCGTAATTAAGGAACTACATATGAGATCCTGGTCATGTCATCGACTTCGGCGAGATCGAGGTGCCTAGCGATGGCATGTTTGAAGAAAAATAGTTTAAGATACTTGAGTGTCGAATAAAGAAATTAAGAACTAAACCAATCATGTTCATGTTAGGAATACTTGTTAGATTTTGATGATGTCATTAATTTAAAATCAAATGTTTATTACTTGGCAAAATGTAAGGAAGAACCAAATGAGTATCTTCCATAGGCCAAAATATGTTAAGTATAAAATTGGCAAAGTGTAAGGAAGAACCAAATGAGTATCTTCCATAGGTCAAAATATGTTAAGTATAAAATTGGCAAAATGTAAAGAAGAACCAAATGAGTGTCTTCTGTAGGCCAAAGTTAGTTAGGCTGAAAATCGGCTAAGTACTAAAATACAGTCTAGTCCATCAGAGAAGTACAGCCGACTCCAGTCAGAGTAGCTCTGGTCAACTAAATTTATCAGAGAAGATTGACCAGATCACGGTAGAGGTATCTTAGGAAGTCACCTGATCACCAAGTCACAAAACGGTGAACGATCGAGAAGACCTACTGCAGAGATGTGAGCTGCAGATCAGCCTACTCAACTACAGCCTAGTACTCCAAGTCCACGTCAGCATGCTTTGAAAAGTCAAATATTACGGAAAACTCACATGCAACGTGAAGAGACAAATTGGAGTGATTCCCGCAAGAGATATGATTTATTTAAATCATCCTGACCCACCGTGAAGACTTTTATCCTTTTATATTCAAAAGATTCGGCGCTCACATGCAGAAGTCCTCACAACGGTCGGAAGATAAAATTAAATAATGGGAATCCGGCCTTGCAACGTTCGTAAAGATTAAACAATGAAGTCTCCCTCCAACGGACGGATTTGTTGATTTGCAACGGCTACAAGGAAGAAGCTCGAGAGATCGTGACCTATATATATCCGAGAGATTTGAACCAGGCAAACACCGTGCGAACATATACTCTAGCGATCAAAGCAAACAAAGCAATCTCAAGCAATCAAATAGCATCGTGAAAAGAGCAGATCTAGAAGTTCATTCTTAAAGAATCTCTTAAGTTGGAGAAGACAAACACTCTTGTCTATAAATCTTGAGTACGGGTACTTCTTTGGTTGAAGTAAGAGAGGCGTAAAGGCATCCGAGGATCGAGGATCAAGAGGTGCAAGGCGATCAGTGTGTGTACAACGGCACGGAATTCCACGGTTGGAAGGCTGTTGTAGTGTGTTGTGAATCACCGTAATATTTATCACTGGTTGAAAATTATAGTGAATTCATCTCCAAGTAGTTTGGAGAAAAGTGGATTAGTAGAGGATTACCCCACCTCTGAGACCACTATAAGCACTGTGTTATTCTTGTTTCTTGCATCATACTCTAAGCTACGCATACATTGTTAAGTGTTTCATTAAGATTAATTTATATTCGTCATCAGCTGACTTCCGCACTTATCCAAGAACAAACGACTCCAAGTCATTTGTTTGACTATCAGCTCAAGAAACTCACTCTTCGGAAAAAGAGTTCAAGAGTTTCAACAAGTCTATTCACCCCCCCTCTAGACTTGTTCCTGGACGACTTGTGACCTACAAGTGGTATCGGAGAGGTTGGTTCATTTTTTCTCACGAACCAGATCTATACTAGATATATATCTTATCTCTCACGTTATAATGGAACACATGCACTCTAGACTCCCTGTCTTTTCAGTTGACGAGTATGATCTATGGAAGATAAGAATGCAGGCACATTTATCTTCAATTCATGACGACATGTAGTGCATCATTGAAGATGGTCCATTCATTTTTGAGAAGGACAACACAGCCGAGGAGATCGCAGCTGGGAGGCCCGAAAAGATTCCCAAGAAGAGAACGGAGCTGACCCCCGAAGAGAGAAAGCTGGCCAATCTTGACAACAGGGCCAGAGATGTGCTATACCAAACTCTTGACAAATCCACAATGGTCAAGATCAAAAACTGTAAGAATGCCAAAGAAATTTGGGACACATTAGCTCTAATGTGTGAAGGAACGGAGCTGATCAAGGAAAACAAGTTGTCAATAGCTATCCAAAAGTTTGACAACTTTAAAATGAAGAATGGAGAATTTATAGATCAAGTGGACACAAGGTTCACTGAAATTATCAATGAAATCAACTCCCTGGGCAAAACCTATGGCAACAGCGAAATGGCACTTAAGGTCCTCAGATCGCTCAATCCCGAATGGAGCATGAAGGCTGTAGCTATGAGAGAGTCCAAAGACCTGAATAAGATAAAGATTCAGGAGCTGTTCTCTGATCTAAAGGCTTATGAGTTCGAGCTTCCAAGCTCATCCTCAACTGAGCCTGCAGAGAAAGGAATCGCATTTGCAGCCGAGTCCCCTACTAAGAGCTTATCTGATGTGAAACCTCCAAATCCACTAGATTTTGAGGAAGAAATGGCTTTCATAATGCAAAGGTTCAAGAACTTGAAAGAACTACTCCAAGTATAAGAAAAACTACAAGGAGAACCCAAGAAGGAACCGGAAAATTTGGAAGGCTGGAAAGTTGAATGCTACAACTGTCACAAAATAGGACACATCCAAATGGATTGTCCCGAGCTCAAGAAGGACGAAACCAAGAAGGAGGTGGGCAGAAAGGAAGACAGAAGAAAAGCTCTCATCGGAGAACACCAGGAGCATGTCGAATCAAGCGGCGGATTCTTTTCTGATGAAGACGAGGAGTATGATTGCCTGATGGCAAACTTAGCTGATGAAGAGGTAACCTCTAAACCTAACGGTTCAAATAATAGCTCAGCCATGTCGCAAGATATGGATTTACATGAATCGGTAAATCAGTTATTCAAAGATTTTGAAACACTTAAATCTGCACACCAAGTCATGTCAATGAGAAGACTCACCCAAGATGAGAATAGGCATTTGAAAAATGATTTCAAAAACTCAGCCTAGATTTAAATAAGGTTGAGACAACTACAGCTGATTTTAAAAACCAGGCAAGTGTCACTACAGCTGAGATAGACCGGCTAAATATTTTACTTAAAGAAAAGTCAGCTGCACTTGCTCATGCCAAAGCTGAGTTTACTAAGGCCGCACGAGATAAATAAAACTCAAAGCGCAGGAAATAACCTCCCTGAAGGCGTCTTCAACTCGCGAATTGTGTACCTATAAAAGGTCATTATATACCAAATCAGGCCTTGGATATGATTCTCACACTCCCTCTAGTTCTGAAACCAAGTTTATCAAGGGAGAAACAATGGTCTCGACTGCTGAGCCTTTGTATAAACCGATTTTCAAAAACAGCAACGGCCAGTCAAACGTCTAGGCCGGTCGAGTTACAGACTGACCACCTAGACAGCGACTAAGCGATGGCCTGAGCAAAGCGGCCAGACAACATGCCCACTATTACCAACAACTCCCCAAAAATAGATTTCATAATGGGAGGGGCAGATGGAAACCTCAAGGTTATCCAAATTACCATGAACAAGTGTGGAGACCACAAAGGTTTAACAAATGGTCTCAGCCTAGATTTAGAAATGGCCCACACTATTTTGAGGAATATCCGGTATACAATCCAACCAGGAGATTTAGACCTCGACCACAGGCACCTTATAAGGGTTATAATAATAATAACAATTCTTATAATCCAAGGAGAAATCAATTCTCCAGGAAACCAACTAACCCCAAAGGACCCACACAAATTTGGGTACCTAAATCTCTGCTTGTTTAATTGCAGAAAAGGTGGAAGGACTACAACCACATCTCCTCAAGCTCAAATTTTGGAGGTGAAGAATGGTTTGTAGACTCTGGATGCTCGAGGCATATGACCGGGAACAAGAAGATGCTGACCAAATATATCAAAGAAAGAGGTCCCGATGTCACCTTTGGAGATAACTCTAGAGGACAGACAAAAGGCTTTGGAGAGCTACACCGAGGGAACATTGTAATATCCAAAGTTCATTATGTCAAAGGGCTCAAATACAACCTCCTGAGCATAAGCCAGTTCTGCGACGAGAAGAATCTAGTAGTCTTCACCATCTTGAAGTGTATGGTGATAGACATCTTATCTGGAGAAATAAAGCTACAAGGTTTCCGAAGAAGAGATGTATACATGATTGATTGGAACACAGGAACACCTAACTCCTGTTTTCTATCCAAGACTGTAGCTGAGAATGGATGGCTGTGGCACAAAAGACTATGTCACCTGAACTTCAAAGCCATCAACAAGATTAGCTCTCAGAAGCTGGTCAGAGGACTTCCAAATGAAGCATTCAAGAAGGAAGCACTCTGTGATGCATTTCAGAAGGGAAAGCAGACCAAGGCATCGTTCAAGCCAGTTCAGCCTACAACGCTCACAACAAGGATCTTAGATCTACTTCACATGGATCTATTTGGTCCTATCAAACCAAGGACTTTGAGCGGCAGAAAGCATGCTCTTGTGATTGTAGATGATTATTCAAGGTACACTTGGATCATTTTTCTATTCAAGAAAAGTGAAACCTTGACCTAGTTACCTGAGCTGCTGAGAAGGATCCAGAATGAGAAATCCCTCTCCATAATCAAGATCAGATCAGATAGAGGAGGAGAGTTTCTCAACAAGGCGATAACTGATTTCAGCGATCGAATGGGATCCGGCATGAGCTCTCTGCAGCCGGGACGCCCCAGCAGAATGGTGTTCTTTGAAAGAAGGAACAGAACTCTAAAGGAAAGAAGGTCCATGATTGCGACAGACCTACCCAAGAGGTTACGGCTGAAGGCATCAACACACTGCCACACCCGAGCAGAGTATGATAGTAGGGAGACATGGCAAAACTCCTATGAGGTTTGGAATAATAGAACTCCTCATTGCTTACTTTCATGTTTTTGGTTGTAAGTGTTTCATCCACAACAACGGTAAAACACGGCTAAATGCCTTTGATGCTAAAAGCGATGATGGTCTATTTATGGGATATTCCCAAAGAAGCAAGGCATATAGAGTTTTTAACAAAAGAACCTTAGTTGTGGAGGAAACACCCCATGTTGTTTTTGATGAATCTACCGTTGAGTACGAAACAACTTGAGCAAATTGAGAACAAGCTCAAGTCGGCAACCCTTGAAGAAGTCATTATACATGACACTGGAATGGTGGACTCACTGCGGATCGGCTTGATGACCCAATGCGGTGATGAAGACCCAATGCAGATCGACAGATCACCAAACCTATCCGATCCGATTCTTTGCGGAAGAAGACCCGGAGGCGACAAAGACTCATCTGCGATTCGAACCAAAACTGCAGATGACAAGGCGGTAGATGATCCGATTCTGGGCAGAATCCAGATGCGAGATAACCACGAGCAATCAACAGGGAACAAACCCGAGAAGAGGGCGAGATCCCCAAATGGCTCAAGGATCATCCAATTGACAAATCATCGGAAAGTTGGTAGTGGAGTCAAGACAAGACAGTCAACTCTACCAGCAGGAATGGCGATGTTCTCATGTTTCATGTCACAAATTGAACCCAAGACCACAGAACAAGCCTTGGAAAATTATTCATGGATCAATGCCATGCAAGAGGAATTGGAGCAGATGGAAAGAAACAAAGTTTGGGAACTAACAGACAGACCTGATCACAAGAAAGTTATTGGCACCAAATGGGTGTATAAAAACAAGAGTGATGAAGACGGAGCTGTTGTTAGGAATAAAGCCAGACTCGTAGCAAAAGGTTATGCACAGTGTGAGGGAATAGATTTTGATGAAACTTATGCAGCTGTTGCAAGATTAGAAGCCATCAGACTATTCCTCGCATATGCTGCATTCAAGGACTTTGAAGTCTACCAGATGGATGTGAAAAGTGCGTTTCTAAACGGAATCCTAGAAGAAGAAGTCTATGTAGAGCAACCCCCAGGTTTTGTCAAAGGAGACAAAGTCTATAAGCTGTTGAAGGCTCTGTATGGACTCAAGCAATCACCGAGAGCATGGTATGAAACACTGTCTGTGTTTCTTGAGAAAAATGGATTTTGCAAAGGAAAAGTGGACAAGACCCTATTTAGAGTGGAGCACGAAGGCCACATATTAATAGTTCAGGTTTATGTGGATGATATCATATTCGGATCAACCAATCCAGAACTATGCGAGAAATTCTCCAACCCCATGCAAGGAGAATTTGATATGAGTATGATGGGAAAGCTTAACTTCTTTCTCGGATTACAAGTTAAGCAGATGGAAAAAGGAATTTTCATCAACCAAGCAAAGTATACTAGAGATCTTATCAAGAGATATGGAATGGAATCAGCCAAACCCGCAAGAATTCCAATGAGCACAAGTACTCACTGGATGCGAGGCAGGCGGGAATATCGGTGGACTCAACCCACTACGAGAGGACTCATCGGATCTCTTACACCTAGCGCAAGCGAGCCGGACATATCATATGCGGTTGGAGTTTGTGCAAGATTCGATCAAGCCGAAGCAATCACACCTAGATGCAGCTAAGAGAATAATTAAATACCTAAAGTCTACAATTAATGTTGGACTGTGGTACCCAAAGGATGACAACTTCGAGCTATCAGGATACTCAGATGCGGATTTCGCAGGATGCAAAATCAATAGGAAGAGCACTAGTGGAACGTGTCAATTCCTAGGAACCAGACTGATATCCTGGTTCAGCAAGAAGCAGGTTTCTAACTCTATCTACACTACAGAGTCAGAATACCTAGCTGCAGGTAGCTGTTGTGCACAAATTCTATGGATCAGACAACAGTTAAGGGACTACAATATTATTGCCAACGAAGTTCCTATTTGGTGTGACAACAATAGTGCTATTGCAATAACCAACAATCCGGTTTTGCACTCAAGGACGAAGCACATTGACGTTAAGCACCATTTCATTCGAGACCATATGCTTAACAAAAGGGTTAGAGTTGAAAGAGTCAGCACGGACTACCAAATAGCTGACATCTTCACCAAACCCCTGCCAGAAGAAAGATTCCTAGAGCTGAGCAGAGACCTTGGATTACTAGATTGGGAATCTAGTTCTGAAGCAAATTGAAGGAAGGACGGACCCCCTCAGAATCAGCCTAAGCTGATGCAGGCGAGAAGACGAAGGCCAAACGAAGCAACTTAGGCATGCGAATACGGGCGAAAAGTCAAACTCACATTGCGAGTGGTCAACGATCAACGAAATCGGACCGGCTAAGTTCTCTAAACTGATCTCTAATTTTTTAATTAATATCTGCCACATTTATAAATATTATTTTGGCTAAAATGGCATTTAAAATATACATCTTTATAAGCCAAGTGGCAATTTTAAATACACGCGTCACACGCCTATTTAATTAACCTCTACGGTGGCCAATCAGAATCAACCGTCAAATTTTAAATGGGGCCACCGATTCAAATTTGAAATTCAAAAGAATATCAAAAGGCGTACCACCGTTTAAATTTATAATAAACTAATCCAAACGTCCTTTCATCTTCTTTATAAGGAAGAAAACTCTTCACTTTACTCTTTACGCTTACAGAAACCCTAGAATTTACAGAGCAAAATATACACTAAAAATCCAAAAATCCTTTTTGCAGAAATGGCATCTTTTGAAGGCGTAAACTTGAAGGCCGTAAAGGACCAAGTCATCTTCTCCATGGTCGTCGACTTAGAAGGTTTATTGGAAGCAAATCTAGAGGATTTCGATATGCTGAATTTGATCCGGGCGATGAAGCTGAACGGAATCTACCCGTTTCTCGACATCAACCCGCAACATTTGTTCAAGGAAGATGTCGTTGAATTTTATCGTAATGCCTCTCTGATTCAGCACGGGATTAACAGCTCAGTCGGCGGAGTTCCAATCACCATATATCGAGAGAAGATTCGTTCCGTATTCGGGATGAAACATCGCGGCTTGGCGGTCGAAGCTCTTAAACAATCACCCGCCGAAACCTGGAAGACGATCAAAGTCGAGAATATCCCAGAGAAGTTGAAGTTTACAGCGAAGAGGAATGAGTTGAAAAGGATTTATCGAGTGGCTTTGGACATCACAAACAAGATAGTGATGGGGATGGCAGGCAGCTATGACCAACTGTCATCATCCAAATTCATGGTGTTGGGTGCGTTGATCCAAGAAGAGGAAGTTGATTGGGCGGACTATATTTTCAGGCAACTTGTTCGCGAGGTGAACAAAGTCGAATGGCTTGAAGGTGAGAAGAAATTCAAAACTAAGTTGGCGTTCGGAACGCATCTTAGTTGGCTTTTGGAGAAAATCGGAGTGGCAAAGGGAAACATTGACCCTTTCCACCCAAACAAGAGGTTAGGTCACGTGGACCATGACAAGAAAAAAGTTGGAGTCACTGGGAGAGCAGCCCAGTTGTTGAAGGATTTGCCAGACTCAAGCTATTGCCCAAGATACGATTTATCAGGGGAATCGGACCAACCTGCAGCTGAGATCGGAACTGCAGTCGAGTCCGAGAATGAGTCTGACGATACACCAATCGCCATCCGATTCAAGAGAAGGGGACCAGCCCCAGCAGGACCCTCTAACCTGCAGTCATCACCTGAACCCTCTCCAAAGAGGCCAAGGAAGCTGCAGATTCGGCGAGAGAGCACAGCACCATACCAGCCCATCGATTCGGTCTCGATTCATCCCAAGACTTGCACACTGCACTTGAAACTCGATTGTACCCGTTATTACACCTCCCGTACATAACCGAAGAAGAGGAAGCAGTCTTGTTATCTCTATTCCTGAAGCAGATTACACTTTCAATCTTTTAGAAAATAATACTTTTAATCTCTCCATTGAGCAACATCAGCTTGTCAAACCACAAGCAGAAAAACACTCCTTTGTAAATATTTTTAAAGAATGGAAAACTCTCAAAACCATGTCTTTTACAAATTTTCAAACCTTTGTTGAAACTAGTGGTTGGGAATATCCCCAAGCCACTGAGGATGTTCTGACTAATTTTTGCAAAGAGTCAGATTTAACTTTACTCCTCTAGGATAACTGGTTCATGTCACATTTTGAGACAAACATGGACCACTTTATCCATTCTATAATGCTAAGTATTTTTAATGGTGATTTTGGAGAGGAGGAAGAGGAAGTAGAAAAGGAGATTAGGATTGAAGAAATTAATGGAGACAATGAAATTATTGACTTGACTGAAGAAGATGAAGAAGAAAAAGAATGTGAAGAAAATATACCAGTTGAAAAGGAGACAGAGGAGATTGAGAAGACAGAAGAAGTAGCTGATGAAGGAGATGAAGAAGAAGGAGAAGAAGTAGAGCAGGAAAAAGAAGAAAAAGATGATGAGGATGATGAAGGAGAAGAGAAGGAGATAGATGATGATAAAAATGATGATGATGTTGATAATGATGATGACAATGATGATGGAGGTGAAGGAGGAGCAGAAAGAGAAAAAGAAAAATCTGGAGAAGAAGAAAAAGAAAAATCTGGAGAAGAAGAAGGGAAAGAAGGAGAGAGAGAAGGAGCCAAAGAGCCAGAGCCAGAGCCAGAGGCAACTCATGAAGCTGCAGAAAGGATTGTTGTACCTGCCAGGTACACCAGCCTAGATGCAGAGCTAGCAGAAGACTCCAGGTCAGGGACCCCGTAGAAAACCCAATCTGACCTACCGGCTGCAGCCAGGAGCCTGCAGTCTAGTGGCTCCCTTGCTGAAGGATCAGGAGAACACTCCCCATCAGCTCAGTTATCTCCTACCATGACTGAGCTGATCAAGCAAATTGTCAGAGACACTATTGGGGAGCTGCTATCAACTCAGGTCACTCCTGATCTTCAGACCATAAATGCCAAGATTGACACCCTACTTCAGAGAGAGACCCCTCAGCCTCCTCCTCCTACAAACAACAGAATGCCTTTTGGCATGTCTGATTGGATTAGCCGCATGGAACAACAGTTGACAACCCTTATTGATGCTGGCAAAAAGGGGGAAGAGAGGATTCAGGGGGAAGAGAGAGAAATCAGAAGTAAGAAGAAGCAGGATGTCCCTCAGATTGAAGGACCCTCCAGTCTAAAGAGGAAGGAAGCTGTAGATCGAGAAGACCAGGCTGACCAGCCTGTAGGAAAAAGAAGAAGGACCAGAGGCGGCTTTGAACCTACTCTAGAATGGGAAGGGTTGGAGCTATGGTATGTTGAGGATTTCGTTCCATTTGAAGCCCTTGAGATGTGGGGAGCTGCTAGGAAGAGGTTCATCAAAGACTATTATGTCTGGGAACTACTTCAAGATGACAAACTCTCCCCACAGGAGATTTTCATAAACTTCATGGAAGAAATCTATCCAAAGCTTTGGGCCATTCTGAAAAAGTACGCTAAAGAGCAAAATGCCTTTCCTATGATTCCCTTATTCAGAGCTGAAGAAGCACCAATCCGCATGGATGGTGAACTTGATGAGCTACAACTTCAAAAGGAAATCAAGCTAGTGTGCCTTGAGAACAGATTCAGATCTCAGCAGGAGCAGGATTTCGCAGCACTCGTGGTGAAAAGAAAATATGGTCTTGCTCCAGTCAAGGTAAGACCTATCGGAGCCAAACCATTCAAGCCTGCCAAGCAGCCTATTCGAAGAGGCAGAGGAAGAGGCAGATAACCTTAGTTATTTTTCTTACTTGTAATTTTATTTTCTGTACTTAAAACATTCTTGTAAAATTTCAATAATGAAGTCAGAAAATTTTATGAACAGTCTGTTGAATGACAATTTTCCAGTTGTCTCAATATTAGACTGATTTCAGTTTTTGTCTCGCACTTAAGTGCAGACTTGGCCATTTGATTTCTTACTTAGTTTTGCCATCATCAAAATAGGGGGAATTTGTTAGGAATACCTGTTAGATTGTGATGATGTCATTAATTTAAAATCAAATGTTTATTACTTGGCAAAATGTAAGGAAGAACCAAATGAGTATCTTCCATAGGCCAAAATATGTTAAGTATAAAATTGGCAAAGTGTAAGGAAGAACCAAATGAGTATCTTCCATAGGCCAAAATATGTTAAGTATAAAATTGGCAAAATGTAAAGAAGAACCAAATGAGTGTCTTCTGTAGGCCAAAGTTAGTTAGGCTGAAAATCGGCTAAGTACTAAAATACAGTCTAGTCCATCAGAGAAGTACAGCCGACTCCAGTCAGAGTAGCTCTGGTCAACTAAATTTATCAGAGAAGTTTGACCAGACTGCAGCCGAGGTATCTTAGGGAAGTCACCTGATCAGTCAAGTCACAAAACAGTGAACAGTCGAGAAGACCTACCTGCAGAGATGTGAGATGCACATCAGCCTACTCAACTACAGCCTAGTACTCCAAGTCCACGTCAGCATGCTTTGAAAAGTCAAATATTACGGAAAACTCACATGCAACGTGAAGAGACAAATTGGAGTGATTCCCGCAAGAGATATGATTTATTTAAATCATCCTGACCCACCGTGAAGACTTTTATCCTTTTATATTCAAAAGATTCGGCGCTCACATGCAGAAGTCCTCACAACGGTCGGAAGATAAAATTAAATAATGGGAATCCAGCCTTGCAACGTTCAGAAAGATTAAACAATGAAGTCTCCCTCCAACGGACGGATTTGTTCAGATTTGCAACGGCTACAAGGAAGAAGCTCAGAGATCGTGACCTATATATATCCAGAGATTTGAAACTAAGCAAACACCGGTGCGAACATATACATTAGCGATCAAAGCAAACAAAGCAATCTGAAGCAATCAAATAGCATCGTGAAAAGAGCAGATCTAGAAGTTCATTCTTAAAGAAGCTCTTATGTTGGAGAAGACAAACACTCTTGTCTATAAATCTTGAGTACGGGGTACTTCACTGGTTGAAGTAAGAGACTGTAAAGGCATCCGAGGATCGAGGATCAAGAGGTGCAAGGCAGTCGAGTGTGTGTACAACGGCACGGAATTCCACTGGTTGGAAGCTATTGTAGTGTGTTGTGAATCACTGTAATATTTATCACTGGTTGAAAATTATAGTGAATTCATCTCCAACTGGTTTGGAGAAAAGTGGATTAGTAGAGGATTACCCCACCTCTGAGACCACTATAACAGCCTGTGTTATTTCTTGTTTCTTGCATCATACTCTAAGCTACGCATACATTGTTAAGTGTTTCATTAAGATTAATTTATATTCGTCATCAGCTGACTTCCGCACTTATCCAAGAACAAACGACTCCAAGTCATTTGTTTGACTATCAGCTGAAGAAACTCACTCTTCGGAAAAAGAGTTCAAGAGTTTCAACAAGTCTATTCCCCCCCCCCCCCCCCTCTAGACTTGTTCCTGGACGACTTGTGACCTATAGTTCATGAATGTGCGATAGTCGCCACATAAAGTTTAGGAAGCAACCTGGGAGACTGAAGACAGTATGAAGGCGAGATATGTGGAGTTATTTTCATCTTAAGTTTTGGGATGAAACTTCTTTTCAAAGAGGAAGTATGTAATACCCGGATAAATATTGTGTATATTTGTCTATACTGGAATCGAGTGATGTTATTGAATAATTATTGGAAATTTGATTTCCATCATATCTGTAACCCATTGTTCGTGTCCATCAGATGAATCAATTCTGGAATTCATTGTATGAATCGCGTGCAAACTGCATGGTACTAACATACATTAGCAACAGAACTAACATATGCAAATAAGCAAGCCTAACGTACGTAAGACGTGCCTCTTACATACTTGAAGAGTGGTTTGAATCAAACAACGTGTGGGTGCAGCATGGGGCCCAGCTATTGGCATCTTTTGAAAAAGTTGTCGGTCACCTTTTGAAGAAGTCAACCCCTAATAACATACGCAATTCATGATACATAACGTATGTTATTCTCAAAGATTATGTATATACGATCAGAGACAACGTATGTAAGGTTGTTCAAACTAAGAGCAAAACCTTTCATATCTGATAATGTAAGTTATCCCACACTCATAAAGTATGTTAATATGCCTTGCCTACGTAACCTATAAAGTTTACGTACGTAAGGATTGGTATGTCTATATAGACACCAACATTTCATTTCCTCACGTTACAAAACCTTGTTTTCAGTTCCAGACTCATCCCAGAGCTGTCGCAACTCCATTTTAGACGTCTTTAACTCGTGGAATGGTGTGAGCTCGTAGATTAACCAAGCTTTTATTGATCCTTGAAGGTTTTCAGAGGAGTGCTCTTTGTCCGTGTTCATCTATTAAGGTAATATAGAATAACCATCACCCTTACTTTCAAACTGGGAGGTTTAGAATGATGATGGAGATGTATATAATCTGAACATGATTGTTCCATCAAAATATATATGATATGATTAAGTGTATTAGTTGGCCTTGTTGGAATATGATAAGGATGTCACGTTTGATTCATTGAAAGCTTAGAACAATCATATTGAAGGGATTAAGGTGCAAATATATGATGATGTTTATGATGAATTTGAGATGATTTGTAACACCCCAAACTAGGCGGATATTACAGTGCCGTGGACTCCCGATTGGGACCCACCAGGCGAATGAAAATTAATGACTTAAATAGTATAATTGTAGTACCGAACCACATTATATCATCAAATTACTCCGATGAGGAGTTTCATTACAACACATCCAAGATAATACAGAATACATGTATATTTTATATGAAGATAAAATATACAACATGGAATAAATCAGTATTCAAACGGAAGTCTGCAGCGGAAATAAAAATGAAGAAAACATGAAGACTGAAAGGACTGGGGCCCCCTACTAGTATCACTGGGACTCCTCGCCGTCAACGTTCTCTTCCCATGCCTTAGCCTTGCCATGACCTGAAAACAACATCCCCCAACGGGGTCAGTTACACAGAACAATAATCCTCAAGAGTTGAACAATATACAACAATCACATAAATGAATTAATGAATTAAGTTGAATGATGAGCATCAATGTACGCCCGAATGAAATACGTGAGAGCACAAATATCCGAGTATCCAAAGTCCCGCATATGCATCCGCTATTGTCCTAATTAGTCTCACGGTCCAATGTGTCCGGAATTCCGCGTATACACATTACCCTGCGCACAGTCCAATGTGTCCGGAGTCCCGTATATACACATGACCATAGTGTGCCCGACTAAAATTCCACACATGATCCAACTGGCCATGCAATATAATTCCGGAAGATTACCAGAAAAAAATGACCAAGGTGAGGAGTAATGAATAGAATCCGATAAGGATCAAGAACGACTCACCGAGATGAAATAATGATACAACGAGTGATAGCTTCAATGAAATGATTTTGGAACCGTCGTTTCTCGTGAGTTACATGATGAGTTGATAAATACAAGTCTCAACATGAACGGTATATTATGAGTGAGTTACATGTATGAATGAACAACAACGTAAGGAATGAATATCCTTTTAACCGAGTAAGAATTTACTTACTCAATACCGGTGTTGAAAAGTCCTTCCTCGAACAACATCCTAAAAAGAGATGTTGGTTGCTCGAACAACCTTGAATGACATAATTACCAATAATCCGCTCAATATACGTATCAAACACGATTATAACCAACTCAAACGCCGATACAACAATATACAAAACTCATTGAGGCATTCTAACGAATACTTAGCAAACATACATCCCTTTATAATATTCAATCCCGAATATATCGAAACCAAACTCCAAAATGAGTATTTCAAATCAAAAGCACCTTCAATGATATCAATAATCCCACAGGAATCCACAACTCGAGTCAACGACAACATCTAATCGAAAACCCCCAAAAATATCAAAGTGAACCAAAAAGTGTTCTTGAATTAACTCCAATATTCGTGAAATCCGAAATATATGCCAATAAATCCGTAGGAATACATTCATCCAAGGTAGATAATCCATATCTAACATATTCCAAGACCAATCCAAGCTTACACGAAGAAATCGGAAGGAAAATACCCAAAAATCCGAAATTCTAGATCCAAGAAATTATTACCTTGATTTGATGTGATGGAGATGATGAAATGATGATTAATCCGAATGATAAGCTTGATGATGATGATCGGTGAGTGCATCTCGAAAAGATCTCTTCGAATCGCCTGAAATCGCCCGGAATCATCGAAGGAGTGAAGAGAGAATGATAAATGACGAATCTGGACTGCACTGTCCATTATATACTATTCCCAGATTAGCGCACGCTATGACCTGTTATTTAGCGTGCGCTAACGGGTTAACCAGACAGTCCAGTAAACTCTGACTGCCTCATTAGCGTACGCTACAAATTTGATAGCGTGCGCTAATGCCCTCCCGATAGCGTGCGTTAACTCCAAAAGTTAGCGTGCACTAGCTAAATACCTGATGTCTAGTGGACCGAAGTCCAGAACCTCCTGTTCTCTGACCTGCTTGTGATAGCGCGCGCTACGTCCAATAATCAGTGTGCGCTAATGCCCCATTAGCGTACGTTAAAATCTACTCATGGCGTGCGCTAGGAATTATTCCAGAATCAGTCCAGTACCCACTGGACTCTGCCTGATCGGCCTTAGCGCGCGCTACACTGACTGTATAGCGGGCGCTATCCAAACTTACTAGCGTGCGCTACTTACCATTCGTAGCGTGCGCTACTCCAACTCGACTGCAGTCCAGTGTCTTCTAGACTGCAGGCCTGAACCACCTTAGCGTGCGCTAATACGGAGAGGTAGCGTGCGCTACCCATACTCAATTAGCGCGCGCTAAAAAGAGTACGTAGCGTGTGCTATGATAAGTGTCAGTTTTGTACACTTATACATAGTTTGTATCGATAAAATTCACCCATAATTGAGCTAGTCTACTCGTTTTTTGCTTTTAAATTAATTAGTTTTTAATAATTTTATTTTTATCGGATGATGATCGGATTAAATAACTGATTTACTCAAGAAATAACATGTTTATTAAATATTCTCTTTCTTGAATTTTGATATATTCATGTTGTAGGGCTTTCCGAGATGAATTCGGCAGCCTTTCCGGATTCAAAATTAGAGTTATATATCAAAATTTATCATCCGAAGAAGATTTGGGGCAAAAACGCAAAGTCTGAGAAATTCTGGGCTGAAAACATAACTCTCAAAGCAACTAGTGAACAAATTGACGAAGACAAATTACGGCCGTAACTACAGAATGTTACGGCCGTAAGTCATCCAAGTTACGGCCGTAACTCCTTAATGTTACGGCCGTAACTCTTGACAGATTGTTAAGATTTGTCTAATTTTTTATACTTTTTGTGTATTATTGAGGGGATGGCTGGCATTGATCCAATCTATTATAATAATGCTGGAGTTTTGGAGCTATTAGATGACTTTAGGTGTATAAATAGACCACTTAGAGCCTTCATTATTCATCATTCATCATATAATTTTTCACTTCTTGTAAACTTTTCTTTTTGTGTGAAGAACACACTTGTGTTCTTGAGTGATTTGTGTGAGTGTGGTATAGCATATGTTGTTCAGAGAGTTTATGACTTCTTTCTCCTTTATCTACTAAGGGAGTGAGGATCAATTCTTTCTCTTGATTCAACTAATAATGACCACCAAAGCTTGTATTATGTATAATAAACCCTTCATGGGCTAAGTTACCTTTAGTTGGGATTATAAACAAGGTTAGTCATGTTATTTATGTTTGTATAAAAGATCTATTGTGAATTACTTATTATTGTGTGTGATTTTCATTGTTTTAACAATTTTTATTTATTTGGCCAATAAATGACGATATTTATGGTCTTCATATGTTTCGAAAGAAAATATGTTTGATTAGATAAAATGATATTCACTCTAAGTTGTTCTAGGGGATAGAAATATACCTCTAGACCTTAGATGATTCTTTGAGTTATTTTCATAAATCCTAATGCTATGTATTGAAGCCAATCAATATAGAAATATAGTGGATTGATTCAATATGTAAGGGGCGTTTTATAGTTCGAAAGAGAAACCGTCTTTTTAAGAAAAATCGAATCTACACAACATAATAAGTAAATTCATCTTATGATCTCCTATACATCTTCTATAACTAATGATGAACTAAGTTTGTAATCCCAACTATTTCATTTTATCGTTAAACAATCTATTGTTATTGCAATCTTTTTATTTCCTTAAAATATTAGAACTATTATTGCATTTACTTTGCAACTATTAAACCAAACTCTTTAATTGTGTGTTTCACTCATCTCAGTATCTATAAAAATAGACTAATAGTGTATAATTCAAATTATAACCAAACTTCCTCGTGGGATTGATAAACCGGACTCAAAAAGTCCACTTTACTACTTGATACGATATCGTGCACTTGCGATAATTACACTAAGAACGTGTCAAGTTTTTGGCGCCGTTGCCGGGGAAGTATAAGTTATATTTGAAATATTACATTGTAAACTATTTTTATAGGTACAACTTTCTCGACATTGTAACTTATACTCAATTGTGTTTGTCCGGTCAAGTGGCGGATAACGGTACTCTGTGACTATTAAAGTCGGATTTTTCAATTTTCCACAACAACTGATATTTGTAAATTTTTCCTCCATTTATTTTCATTTTTATTTTTTTTTATAATGGAAGAAACATTGTATAAAATTGAAAAAAGATTTCCCTTTCTAAGCAAAAATGCAATTTTAAAAATTTACAAGGCAAGGCTTGAAAGGATGAGGTTGCTTATGAATAAAAGCATACCTTTTAACATAAGATTCATTATTGAAGCCAAAGTAAGAATAGAGGGTGAATTCACAGAAACACCGACTAGATTTTTACCAGGGCTTGGAAAAAGTTCATATGCGAAGAAACGACGAGCAAAGATGATAGCCGTTTGTTATATATATGCTAGATGGAACTGTAATTTAAAATGTCAATCTTTAGGAATTCCATTTACAAACAGAGAAGATAAAATTCAGTTCATTAAGGATGGTCTGAATAAGGAGAATTTAGATGATATCGAAATTTCTCTTGACACGCATCCTAGTGGACTCGTACATTACGGAATTCGATGTTTGTAGAATAAATTCAAATCAGAATATGAACAACGTCTTGGAAATCTGACGTTAAAAGACCCTATTTGCCAATTTGTAAGAAAATTGGATGGGAAGCTTCTCCCTGACTCATAGAAGGCATTTAGGCCATTTCTGGACGTAAAATCAGAGGAAGATGTGAGCCACAATCACAACTACTGTACATACGCGTAAGTATCTTTTATTTTTGTCGTGTGGTGAGATTTTCTGAATAAAAAATGTGATACGCGATAAATGCTTTCATTATTCTATTGAGTAGTTGAAGCGCAATCAACGCAATCACAAACTTGTTAAACAATTTTTACCTTCGTTTTCTTCTATAAATAAACTTTGTGCTTGTTTCTTTTATTCATCCCTCAAACTTGCACTTTTCTCTGTTTCTCTCTAAATTATTTCTTTTCAAAAATGGAGTCATCATCTTCATCAAAAACTTTAGTACAGTCTGCATTTTTGGTGGAGCTAGTTATGGAAAAGAGGCATGCTTTACTGAAGCAGCCCACAACTTGGGTCGTACCTTAGGAGAAAAATGCATTCATGTAGTTTACGGAGGAGGAAGTCTAGGATTAACGGACGAGTGCTGTACGCCTATATGAAAGGAGTAAGAGTGTTGGGAATAATTCCAAAACCTCTGGCTGAAAGTAAAATCACCGGGTCAACTATTGGAGATGAGTTTAGATCTGTAAATATGCAAGATCGCATAACTCACATGATAAATAATTCTGGCGCCTTTATCACCCTTCCCGGTGGTTTTGGCACCCTTGAGAAACTTTTTCATGTGGTTACCAGAGCCCAACTAAATGTTCATCAAAAACCAATAGGTCTGCTTAATGTCAATGGTTTCTTTGATGGTTTACTATCTTTCATCGACTACTCTGCTGAAAAGGGTTTTACTTCCGAGTGTGCTAAACGAATCATAGTCGTTGCAACAACACCAGATGAACTAATCAAAAAACTCAATGAATTTGTTCCTCAACCAGATCCAGCTCTAGCTAAAATTGTCTGGATGGAAGATTTTACCGTGATAAAATGAAAAGTGGATTCATTCCTCTCCCTTTGATAACCCATATCGGACCTCTTGTATTTTTACTTCCTGTCGTGTGTAATAATCGTGCTAAATGGTGGCAGCTCAAGGAGTTTCTTCTTGATCTCTTGACGCGCATCTATTCGCGATTTATGTATTGTTATTTTATTGCTGTAATTTTTATTGTGTGTTTTTTTATATAAAAGCTTTGATGGCAGCGTAAGGCGACTCTTCGGACTTTCTTGATGCGCATCATAAAAATTGTGTTATACTTACGAGTATATTTTATTTTCTTTTGTTGTGTGCCTCGTATATTTATTCTCTTGCAGATTCTAAAAGGCATTAGCTCAAACATCAACTTTCTTAATAGGGAGTATTCTGCTTTTCTACATTGCTTTTTATTTTTTATTTTTTTTTTATTTTTAAACTGCGGACAGTTTTATTTTCAAGTTTGGGGGTGGTTTATTTAATTATTTTGGTGTGTTTTGATTGATTTGGTTATTCGCCTATATATATATATATAGTATTTTGATTTATGAGATTTCTAGATCTGGCCATAACACCAATAAATTAGCTATATACAAGTTTCTAAAATCGTTTTAACCGGTAAAAAAATTGTATATTCCAAAATTTTTTGAGCCTTAATCTCTCTTTCCAAGCCTTGTAGTTATCATATAAAATCGAGTCATTCATTACCTTGAAAAAAGAAGAATCAATCGATTGATGAAAAATAGAACTGAAATTTACTTAATTTGTGGAGTTTTTGATTTTTCATGCTTAAACTAAGAAATGATTTTCTGCAAAAATTTTATTCCCTAAAAAAAGGAGTCATTGGTGAAAAGAGCTGCACGTTAGCAAATAACGGTGTGAAAGCTATCACCTAAAAAAAATGACGAAAAGGAGAAGTGTTGAGCAGCAACAACTGCCTAATTTTGGGGGTCTTAAATTTTGTGAAAAATAAAGGACTAACCATTGTTGGTGCGTAGCTGCCGTCTCAGAAAAATTGGTGAAAAGAGCTACACGTTAGCAAATAACGGTGTGAAAGCTATCACCTTTTAAAAAAATGAGATAGAAATTGTGTTAGTGAAAAGAGCTACACGTTAGCAAATAACGGTGTGAAAGCTATCACTAAGGGATGTAGTTTATGTGCAGATTTGAATTAATTAGCGGCTGAATTTCAATACACTCAATTTCGTGAAAAATCACAATAGTTGATGACGCCAATGAAATTCTTCTTCATATTGAGTCGAAAAATAAACGAGTGATCGAGAGCAACCATTAAAGGGAGTCATGTGTATCACGAGTGGGAAAGAAATAATCAACCTTTTTGCGGGGAAAACCTTGAATTTGGAATTACAAAATAAAAACCGTGTTTTAACTTCAAAATCATTAGTAGATTTATTCTGAATCTTGATTCATTTCTATCTACTGTATAAAGCTGGTTGTTGTGTATTAATGGCATTTTGATCTCCTTTTCTCTTTTTATATTTTAATTTATGTGTGTATTAATTTTTTGGTGCATGAATAATAAAGAGTCTTGCTCGGGATTAGTAAGAATTCAAGTTTGGGGGTGTGATAAGTGTCAGTTTTGTACACTTATCCATGGTTTGTATCGCTAAAATTCACCTATAATTGAGCTAGTCTACTCGTTTTTTGCTTTTAATTAATTAGTTTTTAATAATTTTATTTTTATCGGATGATGATCGGATTAAATAACTGATTTACTCAAGAAATAACATGTTTATTAAATATTCTCTTTGTTGAATTTTGATATATTCATGTTGTAGGGCTTTCCTAGATGAATTCGGCAGTCTTTCCGGATTCAAAATCAGAGTTATATATCAAAAGTTATCATCCGAAGAAGATTTGAGGCAAAAACGCAAAGTCTGAGAAATTCTGGGCTGAAAACGTAACTCTCAAAGCAACCAGTGAACAAATTGACGAAGCCAAGTTACGGCCGTAACTACAGAATGTTACGGCCGTAAGTCATCCAAGTTACGACCGTAACTCCTTAATGTTACGGCCGTAACTCTTGACAGATTGTTAAGATTTGTCTAATTTTTTATACTTTTTGTGTATTATTGAGGGGATGGCTGGCATTGATCCGATCTATTGTAATAATGCTGGAGTTTTGGAGCTATTAGATGACTTTGGGTGTATAAATAGACCCCTTAGAGCCTTCATCATTCATCATTCATCATATAATTTTTCACTTCTTGTAAACTTTTCTTTTTGTGTGAAGAACACACTTGTGTTCTTGAGTGATTTGTGTGAGTGTGGTATAGCATATGTTGTTCAGAGAGTTTATTGCTTCTTTCTCCTTTATCTACTAAGGGAGTGAAGATCAATTCTTTCTCTTGATTCAACTAATAATGACCACCAAAGCTTGTATTATGTATAATAAACCCTTCATGGGCTAAGTTACCTTTAGTTGGGATTATAAATAAGGTTAGTCATGTTATTTATGTTTATATAAAAGATCTATTGTGAATTACTTATTATTGTGTGTGATTTTTATTGTTTTAACAATCTTTATTTATTTGGCCAATAAATGACGATATTTATGGTCTTCATATGTTTCGAAAGAAAATATGTTTAATTAGATCAAATGGTCTTCACTCTAAGTTGTTCTAGGGGATAGAAATATACCTCTAGACCTTAGATTATTCTTTGAGTTATTTTCATAAATCCTAATGCTATGTATTGAAGCCAATCAACGTAGAAATATAGTAGATTGATTCAATATGTAAGGGGCGTTTTATAGTTCGAAAGAGAAACCGTCTTTTTAAGGAAAATCGAATCTGCACAACATAATAAGTAAATTTATCTTATGATCTCCTATACATCTTCTATAACTAATGACGAACTAAGTTTGTAATCCCAACTATTTCATTTTATCGTTAATCAATCTATTATTATTGCAATCTTTTTATTTCCTTAAAATATTAGAACTATTATTGCATTTACTTTGCAACTATTAAACCAAACTCTTTAATTGTGTGTTTCACTCATCTTAGTATCTATAAAAATAGACTAATAGTGTATAATTCAAATTATAACCAAACTTTCTCGTGGGATCGATAAACCGGACTCAAAAAGTCCACTTTACTACCTGATACGATATCGTGCACTTGCGATAATTACACTAAGAACGTGTCACCCTACTCCTCACACACATCCCATAATGAAGATGACAATGATGATGACCACGGTTGGATCCTCCAACCAGGTAGGACGACGAATGATAACTGATGCACGATACAATTACTCTGATCGGTGAATACAATGAGTGAATATGAACGATGAATCATCATTAATGAATGAATAATTACTGAATGACAATTACTGAATGATAATTACCGAATGATAATTACTGAATGATAATGACTGAATTACAACCGGGTATTACATTATCGTTCCAAGCCTTCTTATGTTATCAAATACGAGGTTGAGCATGATTTGAACTCTAGAAATATGATTGAATGCGATTCCGCTGAAAGATGCATATATTTGATTCATTATAATCATGTTGTTGATAGAAATCCATTGAGTAGCTGAATTGTATGATTCTGGATGAATATGTGAGTGTTTGGATAATCATGATTGGAGTGTTGATTTGTTGGTGGCTTGACTTTTCTTAAAATTTTCGTTGATGTTGTCAAATCATCCTCATTATTGTCATCCAATTCGTATGATGTTTGCTGAAAATCCGACCAAGTGTTTGTCGGTTATTGTAGCCTTGTGTGCTTAGAATCATGCCATGAATTGGATGATTAATTGTATTATATCGTATAAATGATAGACACTTGTACATTGGTTGTGAATAAGGAAGTTGAACCCTCCCTTATGGTATCATGTTTAGGAATATTTGATTCCTAGAACACTTCGTAACTTTCGTTGTTGCGGAAAATCATATCTCGAAATTCGTATGATTCTTGTTAGTTGCAATGAATCTTTTTATGCGTAATATCATGATTCGAACAGAACCGCTACTTACTATTGTTTTTATTATTAATGGGGTATTGTGAAGTTAGTGATCGAGGGGTGTCTTTCGAGTGTGTTGGCGTTTATCGAGAGTGTTAAATATTTATCATCATTGTAAGGCAAGTACTTTAATTATGTTTATCATTTAATGATAATCATGTTGTTGTGCATATGTATGTCACTGGTTGTATGCCCACCACATGTTGATCCGGCGGGATCATCTTGGGATCTATGCTAGTGTATGCTGGATCATTGGACGGAGTATTCCACCACGTATTGATCTGATGGGGACATCTTGTAATCTGGGCAGTGAACGCTTGATCACTGATTATTATGGATGTGTATCGATGGTTTGATGTTAATTAAGTGTGTATAATATCTCCTTTAAATAGGATCAAGTCTGTAAATTGTTATTATTGTTCGTAAACTGTCGAATGATTACTCGCTGCATGATTATCGTACTTCTACTAGTATTGTTTCGCTAAATCTTTTGGGGGTGAACATGTATTTCATGTTCAGGTACCCGAGGAGTGGGAAAGCAACCACATGTACAACATGATGGCGAAGATGAACAATGATGTTAGTCGTCCGAGGTTTTATTTTCAATTGCTTTCGTGGTTTGAATAAGTACTCGAGTACGTTGTCCGTTTGCTGTTAATGTTGGACATTATGTGTTGGTGATTTTATTAAGTGTTGTTATTTAAACTGAGTCTATAATAATTACTCTAATTTTGGCACTTAAAGAGTGTATTTATTTTACTTATTAACCTAGTAAATCATCATATATGCTGTAATAACCCTTAACATCTCACGAGTATTACATAGTGGACCTACCATTATTAGGGGTTTGTGAACTTGTTGAACTACTCTACTCTCGTACCTATTGCAATGATAATTCGAATTGTGGGCTTTATGTGGATTCTTGATTAACAAGTTGGATAATCAAACTTTTAAATGATTGTAGTAATTTAGATTCACCATAGTAACTACTACAAAAAAAAACATATAATATCAGTTTTTTTATATTTAACATCGTTTGAGATTTTCAAACTAATATTGTGAAACTTTAACATCGTGAAATTTAACATCGACTTTGGGACAATCGATGTTAAATTTCGTGACCTTATAATTTTATCGGACCGCAGCTAAGTCCAACCGAGCCCCAACCCAGCCACTCGCCCAGCCACTCGCCAACCAACAACAAACACCATTAAATTTCATTGTTGGTGGGTTTTGAACCTGTAACACCCCCAATCCGCTCAGGGATATTACACGCCGTAGAACCTTTCTTCAAGGATCTACCAGGCTGGTAACAATGTCGAACAACTCAACAATACATTTAAGGCTAAAAATGACTCAGTAGACCAATTTGGTCTTTCAATAAAAACATACAACTCAATTTCAATACATGCCCACGCAAGGGTCAAAATACAACAAACTCCCGTACAACAGGAAAAAATACTGCAGCGGAAATAAAGTACAACTGAACCAATACACAACGCATGGTTCCACATGTGATTAGTATCGATCATCTTTCATCATCCTTCGTACTGACCCTGTGCCATGCTCCCTGAAACCTGAATGCAATACAGACATCCACCCCCCGATTACTCGGGGGTTAGCAAAACTCCACTATTTTGCTAGTACAAGTACAAAGTAGAAATACGAGCCATAGAATTCAAGTTCCAAGAATAGCAATAATCAGGAATCCTCAAAGATTCAAATACAATGAAAATACTTCCTGAAGCAAGAGTTTAGGTAAAACATTCTAAAACAGAAAGTTCATAATTCAAGAGAGACAAATTTACAAATGGTTTAATACGCCATCGAGAGTTTTAATAGAAAACCATTTAGGATTATCGAATCCTTTTCTTTCCAAAATCAACAGGGGTGACAACCCAAAGGTTTTTGTTTTCACAAAATAAAACTAACAACAGTTCACAGGGTTAAAACCCACGTCACGTGTCCTCGACGGACATAAAATCAACACAACATAACCACCCGAGACACGCAAATCTTGGTCGCACAAATACAACACCAACTCATGAGTCTAGAGTGAATTCATAGATCACACTTACCTAGGACCGGGACGAAGCCACAAATCCCACCCGAGGCCACTAAGGACCCTCCCGAGCAGGCCACAATCATAAAACAAATCACGCACAAGCATCGCCTATGTAATATCCGTAACTTTCCATTTTTAGCAGTTTCCATTTTTGGTGTATGTGTATTTTTATCGACTCGCTTGTAACCGTTTCGATATTTTGAATCTACTTTATTCATGGAGTTTTTCCATTTGGAAGAGTTTTGGTGAAGTTTTCCCGTGATTTCATTTTATGATATGTTTTGCGTATGAACATTCGATTCTCGTAAAACTCGTTCAATTTCGTGGTTTCATGGTTTGTACAAGTTCGTATGATTGAGTTGGTCGTGTTGAGACTTTCGGTTTGCAAATCCGACGTCGCATCGTGATTTTCGGACGCTTGGGTCATTTTCGTAATTTCCTATAAGTTTAGGGAATTTCATATTCGTTGTCGTATTTCGGATTCCCGGGTAGTCGGATTGATGTTTTCTCGTGATGGTTAGACTCGTCATCGAATATTCTTCGTAGTCGTATTTTTAGTTCGATAGCAGGTCCGGGTTTCGGGGTCGTCCGGAATCGTTTGGACAATTGCCAAGATCGTTGTCCAAGAGGTGTTACGCCGTAACACCTGTGGTTACGGCCGTAAGTTGGCCATGTTACGGCCGTAAGTGTCCCCTGTTACGGCCGTAACAGCCCGCTGTTTTAAAACAGCGGGCAGAGGTCCAAGACCTCATTTTCTATCCTTTCTTTCGTTTTTCTTCACGGGGCGACTCCAGAGGCGATTCCTTCAGCTTTGATCGAAGAATTTTTCGTGTTCCATCACCGTAGAATCGTAGTAGCATATCACCATCAGCGTAATCATCCTCCATCATCCGAATCCGAGGTATTTTCTTCAGGAACCCTAACTTGTATAAATTGGGGGTTTTGTGGGTTTTTCGTGATTGATTCCGAATTGTTCATGTATGTTGCGAAACTTCTTACCGATTGTTGTTATTGGATGATTCCCAATCCGTTTTCTTCGATTTAATCCGTGAATTATCAATACGGGGAGATTTTGCGTAAACCCTCGCCTGTATCGATTGAACGTCTATTGTCGTGAGTTGTAATCGGGGTTATGGGAGTATTCCTTTCGTTTATTGATGTCCGTTGGTTCTGAGTTATGTTAATTCTTGGTTAGGAACCGTCGTCTTCCACTCGGATCATCCGTAGTCATTTTTCACTTCCGATTCTTCGAAGATGTCACAAAGGCAAGTACTTTACATTTGTTTACATGTTCGAGTATTTGATTTAGGGCTGTATTGTGGTTGTTGTGGATGGATATGTGTATGTTCCCCTAGAGACGGTCTGACGGGGCCTCTAGGGATACGTTTCCATGAGTTTCGTATCGTGAACTGTGGTTAACCACCCAGGGATGTCCGAAGGGGCTCTGCGGGGTACGGTGGCCGTGAGTCACGTACCAAGGTTAACTTTGAATTGTTTTGGTTGGAGAAAATGTGTTTTGTGCTTGTGCATCGTAAATATTCCGGAATATAAAATGTTTTCTAAAATAATTTTTGGCACATATATTCATCTGATTAGCATGTAGTTCAAATGGATTGTACTTGCACTAGCAGTTGTCGCGACCCCTTAAATGGGAGAAATACTTTTTGTATTTCAGGTATTGATTGTGGGGACAAGCGAGCACTAGAGCCGTATGAGGATGATTGGCAAGCATGATATTGTCCAGTAGTCGATTCTTGGTGTTTTGTTCTGTCGATTATGGTTGATGTATTGTTTTGGGATTTTTGTATTATAAAATTAGTTTAAGTACTCGAGTACTTCCCGTTTGAATTGTTAATGTCGTGTTCCCGCTTTGGGAAAGGGATTTAATGTGAGTTGTTAATTGTCGGTTTGTATTCTTATTATGAATTGTCGTCTTATTGATGGTTGTTTGTCTTGGTCGAATGTCTTGTTTGGTACGTTAGCCTGGTGGATTCCACAGTGTGGGGTCCACGGCGCTGTAATATGCCCTGAATGACTAGGGGGTGTTACAGAATATGGTATCGGAGCTTTAGGTTATGGATACCTAGGCTGTCGGTTATTTGGGTCTAGTTAAGTGTCGTTTTTGGGACAGTATCACTGCTATGCCATCATCTCAGTACGCCGGTGCTCGTAAGTGTTTTCTAACTTGACTCGTTTCACCGTTCTGTTCTATTCCTGTCTTAGTATCTTGTTGTGTTTTGTGTTTGAATTGTACTTACCCATTGCTTCTTCAGAATTCCTGCTGGTAGAGGACGCGGACGCGGTAGGGGACGTGGCGCAGCCGGTGGGGCGGCCATGTCCGATCACTCGGGAATTGATTCGGCGATGCCTTCTTTGTCGAACAGTGTTCTCCCTAGTTCCGGAGGTCAACAGGACCAGTCTGCTAGCTCCGGTAATGCACATGAGAATGTTGGAGTGGCCAACATTTTGCAGCAAGTAGCGAACCAGATGACGCTACTGACTCAGGCCGTTCTAGTCGGCCAAGCTAATGCCAACCCGGTTCCACCTACTGGATCCGGCAATGATAAGTTACTTCAGGACGTGATTCGTATGCGTCCTCCACAGTTTGATGGTGCTTCCGACCCTTCCGGTTGGGAGAATTGGCTATTCGAGATGGAGAAAGTATTTGAGGCCGCTAATTGTTCTGAGGAGAGGAAAGTACCCATTGCTCAGTACTTCCTCGCCAAGGAAGCATCAATGTGGTGGCAAGCGGTGAAACCGCGTGACCGGGCAGCTACATGGACAGAGTTTCTAGATCTGATGGAAGATGAATTCTGTCCTTGGCCAGTGAAAGAGGGGAGGATCCGAGCCTTCTTTGAGGCTAAACCCCAAGATGTTCCTATTTCTCAAGCTATCAAAGACTACAATCAACAGCTGCATTATGTGAGGAACCAAGTCCGAGATGAGCTTGATAAGATCCGCCACTTTGATATGCGGATGAAACCGAGGGTGCGCCACTACATGTCTGGTCTGGGGTGCACGACTTTGAAAGAATATCAGAATAAAGCAATGGCTTATGAGATGTCGTTTCATGGCGGCAGACGGCAACCGAAGGAAAGAAGGTAAGACCTCCTGGCCGCTGGGAGGCAAGTCGAGGGTACCCAAGGCTCACTGCTCGCGCGAGTCTTTGGGAGTCGGGCCGCCACTGGGCGAGGAAACGGTTGTAGGTCTGCTCCTGCTGGTTCCGTCCGTGGTCCTTCGTGCTTCAACTGTAGTCGCTCGGGCCACATAATGAGTGAGTGTGATAGGCCTCCGATTCAGTGTCTTGCTTGTGGTCGGATGGGTCATCGTGCTAAGTTTTGTACGGATGCGGCTCGAACTCGAGTTACTCAGATATCAGCCCCAGCTGCGGGAGAGCCGAGTGTGAATCAGGCACCGACAGTTCCTCAGCCGCAGCAGAGTTTTGGTAGAGGTCGAGGAAGTGGGAAGCCTTCTAGAGGGGGAGCTTCTAGTGCGGAGTCTGTTCCGCCCCGAGTGTATGAGATGAGACGAGCAGGAGATCCTGACGCGACGGTGGCTACAGGTACCGTTCACATCCTTGATCATCCTGTTTCTGTATTGTTCGATTATGGTGCTACGCATTCTTTCATATCTATGGATTGTGTGCGTCGTCTGCATGTTGATTGCCTTGTTGCTTGTGAGCCTTTTGTTGTTAAACTTCCTAGCGGGGATAGCATCGTGGGGGATCGTGAGGTTAGAGATTTTCCAGTGAGTATTGCGGGGAGGGTTTGGCCTTCTAACCTAATTGCGGTAGATATTAGAGATGAGGATTTGATTCTGGGTGAGGATTGGCTGGACCGTCATGGGGCGATCATGAATTATAGAACGAGGACTGTTTCAATGTTAGCCTCTGACGGTACCGAGCATTCTTTTGTGGGGCGTAAACGGAGTAGCCAGAGACTTCTGATCAGCGCCTTGAGGGCGGTGAGACTTCTTCGAGGAGGTTGCATGGGCTATTGGTGTTACTTTTTGAGATCGGAAGAAGGGGGAGTCGAGCTCTCGTCTATTCCGGTAGTATGTGAGTATCCTGACGTTTTTCCAGACGAGTTGCTAGGTTTGCCGCCGGACCGAGAGGTTGAGTTTACCGTCGATTTAGAGCCGGGGGTAGCCCCGATTTCTAAGACGCCATACCGTATGGCGCCTGCCGAGATGCTTGAGTTGAAGAAACAGTTGGGAGAGTTGCTAGACATGGGATATATTCGACCGAGCGCTACACCTTGGGGCGCACCGATCCTGTTTGTGAAGAAGAAGGATGGATCACTTCGTTTGTGTATCGACTACCGAGAGTTGAACAAAGTGACCATAAAAAACAAGTATCCGCTCCCGAGGATTGATGACTTGTTTGATCAGTTGCAAGGGGCAACCGTATTTTCGAAGATTGATTTGAGATCGGGGTATTATCAGCTCCGAGTGAAGGATACCGATATTTCGAAGACAGCCTTTCGGACGAGATACAGTCACTACGAGTTTGTGGTTATGCCTTTTGGGCTAACCAACGCACCAGCCGTGTTCATGCAGCTTATGAACAAGGTCTTTATCGAGTACCTCGATAAGTGTGTAGTCATTTTTATCGATGACATCCTGATTTACTCGAGGAGCGAGGAGGAGCACGCCCGTCATTTGCATATCGTGTTAGACATTTTGAGAACTCGGCATATTTTTGCGAAGTTCTCAAAGTGTGAGTTTTGGTTACGGGAGGTTATGTTTCTCGGTCATGTGATCTCGGCCGAGGGTGTTCGCGTGGACCCACATAAGGTAGAGGCAGTGTTGGATTGGGCGCCGCCCAAGAACGTGAAGGAGGTCCGTAGTTTTCTGGGATTAGCCGGGTATTACCGTAGATTCATCGAGGGGTTCTCTTGTTAGGAGTATGCCCTCGAATGCCACTCAGAGGTTGTTGAGTGAGGGCATTGTACTTGTAATTATGTAAACCATTTATATAAGGCAAATGAATGTTTCTTTATTTACTGGTAGTTACTGGCATTCCTAACTCGTAAATAAACATATAGAAACTAGTCCGTGTATTTGAGAGCAAAACGTTCCACTCCTTATTGGATAAGGGGGTCGGCACTGGAAAGGTTATAGCTCAAATACTTAATCGTTCGCAAGTCGATGAAACTTGACTGGGCGTTAAGTTTATGTGAAGACTTGTATGACGTGTTCTTTGACATGGAGAGTGCCTGTCGAACACTAATGGTTAGTGGGAGCACACGTTATAGGTATGCCAATTGGATTAGTATACTCGAACCGACTCACCCTCGATTCGTCACACGGATTTCACTCCGGGACAGTCAATGACGGAATCGAAAGGTTGTGATAGGTATTCGTGAACCTTCGACTTGAGGATTTAGTAGGGATGTGCTTGTGACGTCAAGATTTTCATTAGAGTAGTTCGACCTCGTAAACCTAAGGCGGGGTCAACCTCGACGTGCATCTTGACGGGCAAGTAGCGAGTCCCATCCGAATACCAAGATAGAATTCTTCCTCCCGTTAGTGAGCGGGTTATATGTCCTATGCGGTTATTGGCAAATGAGATCATAAGTCTTTGGCCAAAGCATTGGAGCTAGTTGTATTAGATACACGACAGCTCGATGATCTCGATTTGCATTAACGCATGCATAGCGTCAAGTACAGATAGGGTTTGACTGATCGTGACTCTATAACTTGATCGGGACATTTGAAAGAAGGGTTTATACGTATACCGGTATTCACGACAGAATGGTTCTTGAATGATCCCAATCATTCGTTCTCGATGGGCATGCAGTAGGCCGCCAGTGGCTAGGTGGTGCTACTACTCTTTGGTTCCTCCCATTGCCGATCGAGACGGACCTACCGAGTCGCGCAATAGGATTGACGATGGAATGATTCAAGCTAATTCTCTCATTATGAATATTAGATATTGGATATCTAATTTTGGAACATTGGATGTTTAAATCGATTTATTGGATAAATTGATTTACGGCCCAATGAATTAAATAAATTATCGGGTGATTAATTTAATTCATGTATATAATTATTTCTTGGAGAAATTAATTATATTATTTTGTATTTGATATGATGAAATTAATTGGATTAATTAAACTATACAAATACATCGGAACTAATTGGAATTTATCTGTTTGGACTCTCTGAGTCCGAAACGAACCAAACTCATCCGTTTCTCCATGGGCCGCCCCCCCCATTTCTAGCCACCTTCATTTTGGACTTATGTCTCCATTCTTTATTGTATGATAATGGTGGAGGTGGGGTTAGATTCCCACATGCATGAGTTGTTGCTAGTAGTGGGAGTTGAATAAAAGGGATGAAGACATCTTTCTTTTGAAAAACCCATTCCAGACGTGAGAGTGAGTTAGAGAGAGAGAGAAAAACCATTTTCTCTATTGTCTTCATCATCTTCTTCATATCATCTTAATTGTTCTTGGAGAAAATTAAAGATATATTGAGAGATATAAATTAAAACACTTAGAGTGTTATAATCAAAGCTTCATCACTTGATTCTAGCCGTAACCTTAGAGGTTAATCGAGTGTTGTCATTCCGTTCGTTTCTCCGGCGCGTGACAAGTAGAGACGCGGTTTTTTCGGCTGATCATCCAAGGGCTTGGAGCATTTTGGATCATTTGGGAATAGCTCAAGAGAAGGAAATCCATATAATCAACGGACGACAAGGGTATGATTTCGTATCTTCCTTTGTTTTTATATTCGTATATGCGTAGCTCGATCGATCCTCGTAGGGATTCGGATCGAATTAATTTTCGCTTTACCGCTTCCGCCGGGCTCGTTTTAGGCACCGAATCCCAACAAAGGGTATCGGAGCGAGGTCTTGCGATCGTATATACGATATTTAGCATTTGGAATGCTTATTTTGTGATTTAGAATCACTTTAATAATCGTAGATATTTTATTGTTCGTCGTAGTGTCGTTTTCCGTGATTTTATGTTATGATATAAATCAGTTTTTCTTGGAAATATGATTTATATTAATAATATTCAGATCGGGAATAACAGATTTTAGAAATCGCTCAAAACGAGCAGATTTCGAATCGTTGGACGATTTTCCATACAATGCCGAGCATGGCCGAGCACGTCCGCCCGTGGGCCGACGCTTTGCCGATTCTCGCCGAGTGCGGCCGATCGCTTTGTCAGACGAGCCGAGTGCTCGCTGATCCGCCGACGCTTTGTATTCTCGCCGAGTCCGGCCGAGCGCTTCTTTAGACGAGCCGAGTGCTCGGATTCGGCCGACGCTTTGTATTCTCGCCGAGTCCGGCCGAGCGCTTTGTCAGACGAGCCGAGTGCTCGATGGATCCGGCCGACACTTGCCAGATCGAGCCGAGTCCCGCCGGCCGTGTCCGGGCATGACCGGGGCCCCCTTCTGTCTGGAGCCGGCGTGGCTGTAGGCCGCCGGCCACGGTGCTCGGTGCCGCCGCGCTTCAGCCGTCGGCACCGGGTCTCGTTTTCAGTATATTTTCGATTATTGAATTTTCCTGTATTAAAATCATTAATTTAGAATTTTTGATGAAGGAAAATTCAAAGAAAATATTTTATGGGTACACTACGGACGAAAATTAAATTGTCGATTATTGTTGAATTGATTGGATCAATTCTATTTATTGTTGATTATTGATTGGATCAAATGTAATCTTCTCGCTATCCATTTATTGAGTATTTATTGGATGAATGCTTTTGAATGGGGATGTGGTTCATGGACTTAGTTTGAATCGTTCGTTTTATTCGATTGGGTTGTAATGGCCGTTTTGAGCCTATTTATTTTACTAGAAATATTTGTATCTAGGATGCAATTTTTCAATGTAAAATTTATATGTAATGACGAAGACCAGAGGGAGATCCGTTTCGAGAAGACGAAGATTCAAGACGAAGACTTGTAATTAGATTACGGAGTTTTTGTTTTCTAGGAACGGTCCATGAACCACATGTTGGTAGCAACTAGGTTGTGAATGGTTGTTACATATTGTATGAATGCAACAAACGCGCTAAAATGATTAATGTGCAAAGTGTAACGTTAATCGTGAAAATTCTCCCACAACAAATTATTAAGTTTATAAGGTTTCAAGGTTTTTCCTTCCCTCCATCGAGCTTTCGGGAAATTGAAATCCAAACCGGATGTGCTATGCTTCCGAGTTATCGGGGTAGTCGTTCGGGGAGGACGGATAAATTACCAGGAGCGCATTGGATGCCTTCGGTTGGAGCAAATTTTATCCCTAGAAACCTGATAGGTTGCCGGATAAGATTCAATTGTGAAACTGATTTGCGTCGATGGTATAAACTTAACTTGTTCACGAACCATAGAAACCGTATAGGTTGAGGGGAGTGAACAAGGGGAAAAAGAAGATCGAATCATCCATTAGATGGGTTGGTGTTGGACACCACTTTATGAAAATTAATAGACTAGAAACCTGTTCGGTTGCCCTCTATTAAGATTTATAAAGAACTCGATCACCACTATGAAGTAGTGCGACGATACTTCCGGATTTCACATGGGAGTGTGTTGTTCCGATTAAAATAGTGGGAGCTGGGTATCAAGAATAGAAAAGACCTTAATTCTATACTCAGATCATAATATAACAAGTCACTAATTAATGCTATACTTAATGCACAAAATCTCAATATGAAAATGAATCCACTCGCAATTCTACTCGAAAAGAACACCTTAATGGGACCTAACTTTGTGGATTGGCTCCGCATCCGATGATTGTCCTCGGTATAGAGGCACTGGATACGCCTGGAGACGGACATTCCGGCGCCTCCTATGCGGACTCGAGCCAATCAGGAAGAGATTGAAAACCATGAAAAGTGGGTTAAGGATGACGTGAAAGTCCGTGCTTATATGATGGCTTCCATGTCTAATGAGCTTCAGAGAGCTCATGAGAAAATGACTTCGCTAAGGCATTCTATCTCACTTAACCGAGCTTTATGGTGAGCACAGCAGAACTGCTAGATATGAGATATCCAAGCAACTGTTCGGTGCAAGGATGAAGGAAGGTGAGAAGGTTGGGGAACACGTCCTCAAAATGATATCCATGATCGAGAGATTGGAGGCTCTACTTCTCTCCAAACCGACCTTATCCTACAGTCTCTCCCTGATTCCTTCTCACAGTTTGTTATGAATTTCAACTGCAATGAGATTGCATGTAACTTAGCTGGGCTAATGAACAAGCTAGCAACCGCCGGCCTCGGATGAAGACACCGCGGATGAAGGAGTCTCGCACTTGTGATTTCTTCGGACTTCTAAGTCTAAGAATAAGAAGAAAAAGACCAAGAAGCGGACTGGACCACAAGCTAAGGACCTTAAGGGAAAGGGCAAGGCCCCGATGGTTCCAAAGAACAAGAAGAAGAAGGATGCTTGTCTCAAGTGCGGTGAGCTGGGCCACTGGGCTAGAGACTGTCCGATTCTTCATGGCACTTCGTACGTAACTTTTAGTTTTGGAAACAAATTGTTCGCTACCGTATTTTCTACTTCCTGGATACTGGATTCTCGTGCTAGTTCTCATATTTGTACCGTGAATCGGGATCTGGAACAAAGTAGGAAGCTTGGAGCCGGAGAAGTTATGATCACGGTCGGAAGCGGGCATAGTGTCGAGGCGACCGACATAGGATCACTTCTTTTGGGTTTAGAATCCGGCTTTGTTTTGACTTTAGAAGATGTACTTGTTTTGCCCAAGGGCATAAAAACATTGTATCCATTCCGGTCATGGACCGAAAAGGCTTTTCATTTTTCATTGGTGATGGTTCCTGCAAAATTTATTTTAGAAATAAACTAGTGGTACCGCTACATTGTTGAATGGATTGTATCATCTAAATCTCAAGAACAAAGTAGTTGTGAATACTATGACTAGAAAACGTGGTAGGGATGAAACCAACCAAGTTTTGAAATGGCATCTTAGACTTGGTCATGTTGGTCGACCAAGGTTTACAAGATGGAAAAAGATGGACTTATGGGTCCATTGGGATCGGATCCTTTTCCTACTTGTGAATCTTGCCTTAAAGGCAAAATTACTAAGTCCCCTTCACAGGACTTTTGAAAGAGCCGCCGATAAACCGGGATTAATCCATACCGACGTTTGTGGTGCTTTGGAAGCGACGTGACGGATATCAATATTTCATTACGCTTACATGATGATCATACTAGGTATGGTTATGTATACTTAATGAAACATAAATCCGAGGCCTTTGAGAAATTCCAGGAATTCAAGGCCCTAGTCGAGAAACAAACTGGTAATCATATCAAAGCACTTCGGTCGGACCGAGGTGGCGAGTATATGAGTACGGAGTTTGACGAGTTCCTTAAAGAACATGGAATAGTGTCACAACTAACACCTCCAGGTACTCCTCAATTAAATGGTGTGTCAGAAAGAAGGAACCGGACCCTGTTGAACATGGTCCGTTCCATGCTGGGCTATACTGACTTGCCGATTTACCTGTGGGGGTATGCACTCCTGACTGCCGCGTATATCTTGAACAGATGTCCTTCTAAATCCGTTCCTAAAACTCCACATGAGATGTGGGAAGGAAGGAAACCAAGTCTTAATCATATTAGGATTTGGGGATGTCCCTCTTATGTCAAGAAGACTAAGGTGGAAAAGTTGGAAGCTAGGTCTGCGAAGGGACGTTTCATAGGATTCCCGTCTGGGACGATGGGATATCTATTCTACATGCCCGAAGATCGAAGGATCATTGTTGCTTTACAAGCACACTTCCTGGAAGATGAGTTCATTCAGGAAGGCGGAGCAGGTAGAAGTATTTCTTTAGAAGAATACAATGAAACTCCTCGAGAGACACCTGTGCAAGAAACTGGAACCGAACTTTCTGAAACACAAGTACAACCACCTCGTAGGTCTAGTAGGGTGTCTCATTTACCTGAGAGGTATGGGCTTGTGCACTTAGAGGAGCTGGGTCTCCATGAAGTTCCAAGTGATAGCCAAGAGACCGACCCAACAACCTATGACCAAGCGATGGTGGATGTAGACTCCGCGAAATGGCGTGAAGCTATGGAAGCTGAGATAGACTCGATGCATGTCAATCAGGTCTGGACTCTAGTAGACCGCCCCAAGGGCATAGTGCCTATTGGGAACAAGTGGATCTACAAGAGAAAGACTGATGGTGATGGCAAGGTTGACGCCTATAAGGCCAGGCTTGTGGCAAAGGGTTATACCCAGAAGGAAGGGATCGATTACCACGATACCTTCTCGCCCGTAGCCATGATCAAGTCTATTCGCATGATGCTTGCTATAGCTGCCTACCATGATTATGAGATATGGCAAATGGACGTAAAGACGGCTTTCATAAATGGATTCCTCGAGGAGGAAATCTATCTGGAGCAAATTAAAGGCTTTGTGTCCGAAGTCGATATTCGAAAGTGTGCAAGCTTCATTGCTCCATTTATGGATCAAGCAAGCGTCGCAGAAGTTGGAACCTTCGTTTTGACGAGGCGATCAAAGAGTTTGACTTCGTGCAAAATGAAGAGGAACCTTGTGTATACAAGAGGGTTAGTGGGAGCAAGATCGCATTCTTAGTACTATATGTAGATGACAATCTACTAATAGGTAATGATGTGGGAATGCTCAGTTCTGTGAAAGCTTGGCTTTCGAGTAATTTCTCCATGAAAGACTTGGGAGAAGCTACCTATATTCTTGGTATTCGACTCTACCGGGATAGAGCGAAGAGAACAATAGGTCTTTCCCAAGCCCTCTATATAGATAAAATCTTAAAGCGATTTAAGATGGATGATTCTAAAAGAGGGTTCCTACCGATGCGACATGGAATAAAACTCACCTTGAAGATGTGTCCTCAAAATGAGGAACAACGAAAGGAAATGAGTAATATACCATATGCTTCGGCCGTGGGTAGCCTTATGTATGCTATGTTGTGTACAAGACCTGACATCGCGCATGCTGTAAGCGTGGTGAGTAGGTTTCGAGCAAACCTGGTAGGGAACATTGATCGCCAGAAAGAACGTTCTCAAGTACTTGAGAAGGACTAGAGATATGGTTCGATGTATGGCGGTGGAGATTTGGATGTGGTGGGATTCACCGATTCGGACTTCCAAGGACTCAAGGACGACTCGATGTCTACTCGCTACATATTTACTCTTAATGGAGGAGCAGTATCTTGGCGTAGCGCCAAGCAAAGCGCGATTCCGATTCCACCTGTCAGCCGAGTATCAAGCGGCCTCGGAGGCTTCCAAGGAAGGGTTCTGGATTAAGAAGTTTCGGGAGAACTTCAAATAATACCATGTGCTTAGTCCGCCTGTCTACTGCATCGCGACAACGACGAGCCGTAGCGCAGCCAAGGAGCCGAGGTTTCACAACAAAGACCAAACATATTGAGAGGAAGTATCATCTCGTAAGAGAATTTGTTCGCAAGGGATACATTGTGCCGCACAGAGTAGACTCGGTGACAACGTCGCCGATCCACCGACTAAGCCACTTTCTCGGACTAGCTTGGAGCGTCATCTGGAGAACATGGGTATTAGATACCATAGTGTGTGGCATTGAGTGCAAGTGGGAGATTGTTAGGAGTATGCCCTCGAATGCCACTCGGAGGTTGTTGAGTGAGGGCATTGTACTTGTAATTATGTAAACCATTTATATAAGGCAAATGAATGTTTCTTTATTTACCGGTAGTTACCGGCATTCCTAACTCGTAAATAAACATATAGAAACTAGTCCGTGTATTTGAGAGCAAAACGTTCCACTCCTTATTGGATAAGGGGGTCGCACCTTTGAAAGGTTATAGCTCAAATACTTAATCGTCGCAAGTCGATGAAACTTGACTGGCGTTAAGTTTATGTGAAGACTTGTATGACGTGTTCTTTGACATGGAGAGTGCCTTCGAACACTAATGGTTAGTGGGAGCACACGTTATAGGTATGCCAATTGGATTAGTATACTCGAACCGACTCACCTCGATTCGTCACACGGATTTCACTCCGGATACCAATGACGGAATCGAAAGGTTGTGATAGGTATTCGTGAACCTTCGACTTGAGGATTTAGTAGGGATGTGCTTGTGACGTCAAGATTTTCATTAGAGTAGTTCGACCCTCGTAAACCTAAGGCGGTCAACTCGACGTGCATCTTGACGGCAAGTAGCAGTCCATCAATACCAAGATAGAATTCTTTCTCCCGTTAGTGAGCGGGTTATATGTCCTATGCGGTTATTGGCAGATGAGATCATAAGTCTTTGGCCAAAGCATTGGAGCTAGTTGTATTAGATACACGACAGCTCGATGATCTCGATTTGCATTAACGCATGCATAGCGTCAAGTACAGATAGGGTTTGACTGATCGTGACTCTATAACTTGATCGGGACATTTGAAACAAGGGTTTATACGTATACTGGTATTCACGACAGAATGGTTCTTGAATGATCCCAATCATTCGTTCTCAGTTGGGGTACAGTGTAGGCCGCCAGGCTGGCTAGGTGGTGCTACTACTCTTTGGTTCCTCCCATTGCTGACTGAGACGGACCTACCGAGTCGCGCAATAGGATTGACGATGGAATGATTCAAGCTAATTCTCTCATTATGAATATTAGATATTGGATATCTAATTTTGGAACATTGGATGTTTAAATCGATTTATTGGATAAATTGATTTACGGCCCAATGAATTAAATAAATTACTGGGTGATTAATTTAATTCATGTATATAATTATTTCTTGGAGAAATTAATTATATTATTTTGTATTTGATATGATGAAATTAATTGGATTAATTAAACTATACAAATACATCGGAACGGAATTGGAATTTATCTGTTTGGACTCTCGGGAGTCCGAAACGAACCAAACTCATCCGTTTCTCCATGGGCCGCCCCCCCCATTTCTAGCCACCTTCATTTTGGACTTATGTCTCCATTCTTTATTGTATGATAATGGTGGAGGTGGGGTTAGATTCCCACATGCATGAGTTGTTGCTAGTAGTGGGAGTTGAATAAAAGGGATGAAGACATCTTTCTTTTGAAAAACCCATTCCAGACGTGAGAGTGAGTTAGAGAGAGAGAGAAAAACCATTTTCTCTATTGTCTTCATCATCTTCTTCATATCATCTTAATTGTTCTTGGAGAAAATTAAAGATATATTGAGAGATATAAATTAAAACACTTAGAGTGTTATAATCAAAGCTTCATCACTTGATTCTAGCCGTAACCTTAGAGGTTAATCGAGTGTTGTCATTCCGTTCGTTTCTCCGGCGCGTGACAAGTAGAGACGCGGTTTTTTCGGCGTTGGATCATCCAAGGGCTTGGAGCATTTTGGATCATTTGGGGAATAGCTCAAGAGAAGGAAATCCATATAATCAACGGACGACAAGGGTATGATTTCGTATCTTCCTTTGTTTTTTTTTATATTCGTATATGCGTAGCTCGATCGATCCTCGTAGGGATTCGGATCGAATTAATTTTCGTTTTACCGCTTCCGCTGGGCCTTCGTTTTAGGCACCGAACGTGTTAGACATTTTGAGAACTCGGCATATTTTTGCGAAGTTCTCAAAGTGTGAGTTTTGGTTACGGGAGGTTATGTTTCTCGGTCATGTGATCTCGGCCGAGGGTGTTCGCGTGGACCCACATAAGGTAGAGGCAGTGTTGGATTGGGCGCCGCCCAAGAACGTGAAGGAGGTCCGTAGTTTTCTGGGATTAGCCGGGTATTACCGTAGATTCGTCGAGGGGTTCTCTAAGCTCGCTCGACCGCTGACTCAGTTGTTACAGAAGTCAGAGAAGTTTGTGTGGACCGATGAGAGGCAGAATAGTTTCGAGGAGTTGAAGAAGCGGTTGACGACCGCTCCTGTTTTGGCCTTACCGAGTTGTAATGAGGGTTTCTCAGTTTTCAGTGATGCTTCAGGCCAAGGGCTCGGATGTGTACTTATGCAGCACGGGAGGACGATTGCCTATGCTTCCCGTCAGTTAAAACCGTATGAATTGAATTACCCTACGCACGATCTCGAGTTGGCCGTAGTTGTATTTGCGCTAGAGATGTGGCGTCATTACTTATATGGCTCGTCATGTCAGATTTTCACCGATCACAAGAGCCTGAAGTATATTTTCACCCAGAAAGAGATTAATATGAGACAGAGGAGATGGTTGGAGTTGATTAAGGACTACGACCTCGAGATTTTATATCATCCGGGTAAGGCAAATGTGGTGGCAGATGCCTTGAGCCGGAATTCAGTAGCGCTTCGGGCGCTTGAGCTACTTACGGCCCAGTCGGGACTTCAGTGAGAGTTTACGAGGTTGAGCATTGAGGTTGTACTGCCAGAGAGTTCCGGGCAGTTGCGTACTCTCGAGATTTCTTCATCTCTGGTCGATGACATTAAATCGGGACAGTTGGAGGACCCGATGTTTATTCAGCTTCGAGAGAGTATAGGGAAAGGGAAAGCCCCGGGATCCGTTATTCATGAGGACGGGGTGTTGAGATTCCGAGGTCGGTTGTGTGTCCCGAATGACTCGGAACTGAGACAGAGTATTATGCGAGAGGCTCATGCGTCACCTTACTCAGTCCATCCGGGCTCGAGTAAAATGTATAAAGATTTGAGAAAGAATTTCTGGTGGAACGACATGAAGAATGAGGTAGTTCAGTTTGTGGCTAAGTGTTTGACTTGTCAGCAAGTCAAGATTGAGCATCAGCGGCCAGCCGGGCTGTTGAAGCCACTTCCCGTCTCGGAGTGGAAGTGGGAGGATATCTATATGGATTTTGTCACGGGTTTTCCGAGGACGAAGACTGGTATGAATATGGTGTGGGTGATTGTAGACCGACTGACTAAGTCGGCGCACTTTCTGGGTTTCAAGGATCCAGAAAAGTTGGCTCGTATTTTTATCGCGCAGATAGTGAGACTTCATGGTACGCCGAAGACCATTATTTCGGACATAGATGGCCGATTTGTATCGCATTTTTGGCAGGCGGTACATAAGGCATTGGGGACACAGTTACGTTTGAGCACTTCGTTCCATCCCCAGACCGATGGGCAGTCCGAGCGTACTATTCAGACGTTCGAGGATATATTGCGCGCGTGTGCGTTAGATTGGAGTAATGACTAGGAGGAGCATTTGGCCTTGATTGAGTTTACTTATAATAATAGCTGGCACGCGTCGATTAAGATGGCACCGTATGAGGCACTTTATGGCAGACGTTGCCGATCACTGATATGTGGGGATGAGCCATCCGATTTAGTTGGCACTGAACCAGACCTCGTGTTAGAGACTAGGGAGAAAGTTGACTTGATTAGAAAGAGGATGTTGGCTGCTCAGAGTCGACAAAAGTCTTATGCGGATGTTAGGCGTCGACCTTTGGAGTTCGAGGTGGGAGATCATGTTCTGTTGAGGGTATCCCCGACGAAGGGAGTTTTCCGTTTTGGGAAAAAGGGGAAGCTCAATCCGAGGTATATTGGGCCCTTCGAGATATTGGAGAGAGTCGGTGAGTTGGCATACCGTTTAGCTTTGCCTCCGTCGTTGAGTCATGTTCATAGCGTATTTCACGTCTCCCAGCTGAGGAAGTATGTTCCGAACCAGTCCCACATTATTGATTTTGGGGATGTGGAGATCGATAAGGATGTTACGTTTGAGGAGAGGCCCGTCAGAATTTTGGAGAGTCGCGACAAACAGCTAAGGCATAAAACCATTCCTTTGGTTAAGGTGCAATGGTCGAGGCACGGAGTAGAAGAAGCGACGTTGGAGTTAGAGGAGGATATGCATTCGAGGAATCCCGAACTTTTTGATTCTTAAGTTTCGGGACGAAACTTTATTTTAGAGGGGGAGAATGTAATATCCGTAACTTTCCATTTTTAGCAGTTTCCATTTTTGGTGTATGTGTATTTTTATCGACTCGCTTGTAACCGTTTCGACATTTTGAATCTACTTTATTCATGGAGTTTTTCCATTTGGACGAGTTTTGGTGAAGTTTTCCCGTGATTTCATTTTATGATATGTTTTGCCGTATGAACGTTCGATTCTCGTAAAACTCGTTCATTTTCGTGGTTTCATGGTTTGTACAAGTTCGTATGATTGAGTTGGTCGTGTTGAGACTTTCGGTTTGCAAATCCGACGTCGCATCGTGATTTTCGGACGCTTGGGTCATTTTCGTAATTTCCTATAAGTTTAGGGAATTTCATATTCGTTGTCGTATTTCGGATTCCCGGGTAGTTGGATTGATGTTTTCTCGTGATGGTTAGACTCGTCATCGAATATTCTTCGTAGTCGTATTTTTGGTTCGAGCAGCGTCCGGTTTCGGTCGTCTGAATCGTTTGACAAGAAATGCGATCTTTGGCCCAAGAGGTGTTACGGCCGTAACACCCTGAAGTTACGGCCGTAAGTTTTCCATGTTACGGCCGTAAGTGTCCCTATTCAGCCAGAACGGCCGCTTTAAAAGCAATGCAGAGGTCCAAGACCTCATTTTCTATTCTTTCTTTCATTTTTCTTCACGGGGCGACTCCAGAGGCGATTCCTTCAGCTTTGATCGAAGAATTTTTCGTGTTCCATCACCGTAGAATCGTAGTAGCATATCACCATCAGCGTAATCATCCTCCATCATCCGAATCCGAGGTATTTTCTTCAGGAACCCTAACTTGTATAAATTGGGGGTTTTGTGGGTTTTCCGTGATTGATTCCAAATTGTTCATGTATGTTGCGAAACTTCTTACCGATTGTTGTTATTGGATGATTCCCAATCCGTTTTCTTCGATTTAATCCGTGAATTATCAATACGGGGAGATTTTGCGTAAACCCTCGCCCGTATCGATTGAACGTCTATTGTCGTGAGTTGTAATCGGGGTTATGGGAGTATTCCTTTCGTTTATTGATGTCCGTTGGGACTGAGTTATGTTAATTCTTCGTTAGGAACCGTCGTCTTCCACTCGGATCATCCGTAGTCATTTTTCACTTCCGATTCTTCGAAGATGTCACAAAGGCAAGTACTTTACATTTGTTTACATGTTCTAGTATTTGAATTATGGCCGTATTGTGGTTGTTGTGGATGGATATGTGTATGTTCACCTAGGGACGGTCCGACGGGGCCTCTAGGGATACGTTGCCGTGAGTTTCGTATCGTGAACTGTGGTTAACCACCCAGAGATGTCCGACGGGGCTCTGCGGGGTACGGTGGCCGTGAGTCACGTACCAAGGTTAACTTTGAATTGTTTTGGTTGGAGAAAATGTGTTTTGTGCTTGTGCATCGTAAATATTCCGGAATATAAAATTTTTTCTAAAATGATTTTTGGCGCATATATTCATCTGATTAGAATGTAGTTCAAATGGATTGTATTTGCACCAGCAGTTGTCGCGAACCCCTTAAATAGGGGAAATACTTTTTGTATTTCAGGTATTGATCGTGGGGACAAGCGAGCAATAGAGCCGTATGAGGATGATGGGCAAGCATGATATTGTCCAGTAATCGATTCTTGGTGTTTTGTTCGATCGATTATGGTTGATGTATTGTTTTGGGATTTTTGTATTATAAAATTGGTTTAAGTACTCGAGTACTTCCCGTTTGAATTGTTAATGTCGTGTTCCCGCTTTGGGTAAGGGATTTAATGTCAGTTGTTAATTGTCGGTTTGTATTCTTATTATGAATTGTCGTCTTATTGATGGTTGTTTGTCTTGGTCGAATGTCTTGTTTGGTACGTTAGCCTGGTGGATTCCACAGTGTGGGGTCCACAGCGCTGTAATATGCCCTGAATGACTTGGGGGTGTTACAGCCTAGGACCGGGACGAAGCCACAAATCCCACCCGAGGCCTCTAAGGACCCTCCCGAGATGGCTAGCGAAACACATTCACAAATCATAAACACACCAGCGTGAACACTTGTCACAGCATCTCACGGTTGGATCAATCACTTGTTGTCTCCTGACCATATGATCACACGCCATATGTCACCTCAGGTCTTGTCTCAGGCTCTCACGGTTGGATCAATTACTTATTGCATACTGACCACATGATCACATGCCATGTGTCACCTTAGACCTTCGACCATATCCACACATTCACACAAATAACATAGCATGCCAACGATATCCGAATAATTCACCCAAAGGCAACAAACACACAACACGATACGAGGATCAAATCACCACACACCAAAATGAGATAATATATGAATCTATATTATAAAAGTACAACAACAACAGCACCAAGCGTGTTCACAGGATTCACATAATCATTTACGAAACACCACAATCGTAAAAACATACACGGTTTTAAAAGAGAGCCTTTAGCGAGGCTAACCGAAACTTTGAAGGTTCAATTCAAACGACCAAACAACCACATTTAGACGATTAATAATTATCGTATCCATAAAACAAGAATTATATGTACAAGGTACTTGCCTCAAAATCGGCACGCAAGTATTCCGAGGAACACGGCTCAACCGGGAAGTTTCGAAATGCCAATGCTATCGAAGAGGAAGACGATGACGAACGGAAGGGTTCAACACGGGTTCCTCGCAAGAAACTCGACCCTAACATCATATAATTAATAAATCAACGTGTTGTTACCCAAAATATTATCCGGAGATAGTATTGCTGGAATGATCGAGTAACAAACAAATGCGACAACATTTCCGTGAGAAAAATAGATAACACAAGATTTGTCGGGGTTGTTAATCCCGGGCTTGAATGCTCTCGCGAGATGTTATTAATAAATATACTTTCGAGTACAAATATTAATGTTAGAATCAATTACAAGGAGTGTAAAGACTTCTAGTTATCTAGGCTTTAGAGCGCATAGATTGCCGGAAGAACCAGATAGATAAATCTGTGTGTTCTTGCTTGGGATATATGATGAATGTGTATGAATATCACTATGAATGTATTTAGTGGTTGCCAAAAGAGCCTTTGATTCTCTCTTTGGTGTGTATTTTGCACTTAATTCGTAGTAGAATTCGCCTCCTCTTGGCCACAGCAGTGAGTCCTCTATTTATAGGGGACAAGGTAGTTGGGATCCCTCAGGCGATCGCGGGCGATCGCCGTTTTCTATATTAAAATAAAACGGCCGATCGTCCCGTCACGTGGGCCTGTTCCCTTGAGGTCCGAGGTTGCAGCTGGAGGCCAGCTGGGCGAACCAATGGGAAGCCAGCACGCGTTGCGAGTCGCTGTCCGGGGAGGACCCACTTCGTACCTTTCGGCGGCCTTGTCGGTAGGTGTGGTAGGTGACAGGCTGGGGTCAATGATCCTATCTGTCGGTATCCTTTGAAGATCCGCGGGTGGGCCATCGTCCAAGATTCGGTCTTCGACGACTTTGACGGATGCTGGATCCCTACGTGGCATGAGATGATCGCCTCTGGTCCGCTCATTAAAGACGATCGTCAGATAACAAAAGACGATCGCTGGGTACCAAAAGACGATCGCCGCATTGTGCCGAACTCTAGGCGTTTGTCCAGAGTATGTCTTTCATGGTTGGCTTCTCTGATTGTGATGCCGATCGCCTATCGTGGCGAATTAATCGCCGCACAACAATTGCCCCCCAGCTCGCCTCGATGTTGAAAACACGGGGTGAGGTGGCACTGTTGGCGATCGCCAATGTTTAAACGATCAGCCGATCTGAATTCAAATATGGACGACCTTCTTTCGCGTCGGGAGCAGCGGGAAAAGAAGGCGGGCTTTCCAAAAGTGGCAGGGACACGCGTCGCGCCGCTGTTGGGGAAATCCGACGGTTTGTCAGACCTGTCGGCTGGCATAAGACGCGTATGCGGGATTCGAGGGCCGCATTTAATGCGTCCCCACGTGACGGTTGAGATCCAGCCCCCGAGGTTTCTCCTATTTGCATTAAGCCCTCGTCTCCATCTATAAAAAGGGCAGAACTTCTTCTCCTTCACTTTTTACGCGTCCTTGCTTCCCTAGCCGAATATCTGCAAAAATTTCCGGAGCTACTTGTGCCGATCTCCCTCTTTTCTCTAGGTAAGAAAAATTAACCTTCTCCCTCTCTTTACTTTCTAATATGTCGGGAGGATCAAAAGCCTTCCAGACCGGAAGTTCTTCACGCCGCAATCGCCTGAACGGGAGGAGATTCCCGTTGGAGTGGATAAGAAGACGGCCGTTGAAGCTATTCGAGCGGGGATTGCACCCGCAGAACTCGAAGAACTTTTCAACGAGGCCGAGGTGGCGAGGACGGCGGCGACGGCGGAGCAGGGGGGCTCGCCGGTGGATGAGGATGACTTGGTGCGGGAGGCCTGGGAACGAGAGAGTAGATTCGGCCCCGCCTACGTGGCTTTTGCTCAGATGATGGAAGCGATCGCCGGACCCTGTCCGGAATTCGATTTCGAAGCCTACACCGCCGCTCACCCTTACGAACATGTGAATCGGACGGTCTTTCAGGCCGCCGTCCCGTCTCCGTGGACTCTCGGAAAGATCCGGAGTACGGCGACCAAGAAAGACCTGAGCCGTTGGAGGGCTAAATATCATATCCCCTCTGACGTTTCTTTGCACGTGCCCTCGGAGAATGAGCGTGCCGACCAACCGCCCAAGGATATGGTTGCCGTCAACGAGATGATTATGGAGGCGGGTCTGCGATTCCCGTTGCCATTCACCGTCTCCTACTTGGTGATCGCCTGGAACTTGGCGCATCTTCAACTGACGCCGAATGCATGGCTACAGATCATCTGCACGTTGACCCTGTTTGGCGGTCACCAGTTGTTCCACCTCCTTACTGCGCTGGAGATGAATTACTTGTTTAAACTGGCCGCGCAGAAAGGGTCGATCGGCGGCTACCATATCCAAGGCCGAATCGGGAGAGTGGTCCTTGGCGTGCCGAATAAGACCAGGGGTAACCTGGCTAAATGGTGTTGGGTCGGCGGGGAATGGCGATCGGCGTCGAGTGACATGCCGAATGAGGAGTTGGAGATCCCCACCACTTTCCGGGAGAGGAATCCGAGTAAGGATTTAAACTCTCCCCTTGATTGAGCTTGTCTTGGACTGATCTAATTTTGTTTTCTTTTTGCAGGAACTCTCGTTCCAGCGATCGACGACCTTCCATTCGATTTCTTGATCGTTTGGGAGCGGATCCGTGCCTTGCCGAACTCCTTTATTGACGTTCGATTGCTTGGTACCGAAGCTCATCGGTTGGGGGCTCGATTGTTCTTCTACCCCCATCACTTGAAAGTTCCAGGTATGAGTTTAAGTGGTGCTTCCTTTCTATGACGATCGTCTCCAAGAGGTTGTTTTGTTTTGTCTAACTTGTTTGTATCTTTTCTTTGACAGAGGCTTATTTTCCCCGAATTGCCGAACCACCGCCCGAGATAGCCATGTCGAACCCGGGAGTTCTTGGTCGCCTTCACTTGGGCAAGCAGACTGGTCGCGTTCCTGTGACGATGTCTCGCCCTGCTCTGGTGACGAGGCCCGCTGAGGCGCCAGTCGCCGAGCCGGTGGTCCAGGGAGAGGAACAGCTCCAGCGCCGCAAGAGGCGGAGGTCGGAGGAGTCCCCGTCGATTTCTGAGGCGGATGTATCAATTCTTGAGCCTCCGGTCGCTGCGTCTCCTATCTCTGCCATCCCGATGATGGAGCGATCAGGCCCCAAGCCCACGGTCTCCGGCCCCCGGTCATCTGGCAGCTGGGCGAAGAAGGTGGCGATTGCCGAGGCGGAAACATCCCGGGGCAAGCCTTATTTCGGACGCGACCCCGAGCTGGTCAATAGGTAAGAAAGGGTCAAAATTTTCTGAGTTAGGCATTCTGAGCATGGTATGGGCTAACTCCTTGGTTTCCTTGGTTTGCACTGCAGGGTTCGTCTTGCCGATCCGGACGTTGCTCCCATGGTGCTGGACTTTTTGTCGAGCAAGGCCCCGCAACAGTCCCTCTAAGTCCCTGCTTATGTCCGCCAGGCTATCACCTCTCTGCCAAAGGCCTGGACGACCGATCTTGATGCGATCGCTCGTCGGCGATCTGGAGACGCCATGCAGGCGACCGTTGACCTGGCTCTCCAGACGGCGACGATGGCCGTCCAAGCCGCTAGGGATTTTGAGGGGCGACCCTCCACTGCTCATCTCCATCGCGACCTCGAGGCCGCCCGGAACAAAAATATCGAGGATGCCAACCGGATCCGGTTTATGGAGAAGGAGTATGAGGAGACGGCTAAAAGGGCTAAGCAGGACGTGGATCGATTCAAGCAGGAGCTGAGCCGCTCTAAGGAGGCTGCCGATCGGTCCCGCGATAAGGAGAAGGAAACCCGCCAGAAGCTCGTGGCTTCGCAGAAGGAGGCGGCCGGGCTGAAGGCGATGGTGGATCGGCTCAGCGGTGAGCTGGAGGCGGCGAAGAAAGAGCTGGAGAAGTCCAGGGGCGAGAATGCCGCCAAGGCGATCGAGCTGGCGGAGATCGAGAAGACGGCGGCGGATTTTAAGGGGCAGCTGAAGGCGATCGAGGTCGATCCCTACCTTAATGTCGAGCACGTTGGCGAGTTCGCTTATTACTTGGCCTATGCTGACGCTGTTCGAGCCGCTAAAAAGGCAGGGGTCGAGATCGGTCCCCTGATGGAGAGCTTCAAATCCTATGTCCTCGAGCATCCTCTGCATCCAGAATTCTCCTTGCCGATCCTTGACTTTGTTGACTTCGGGATCGACTTGAGTTGGTATACCGGAAAACTCATTCATCCCGAGACCGATGGGGGAGCCCAAGCCGATCCGCAACCAGAGGGCGAAGACCAGCAGGCGGGGCCTTGAGTGGCATTTTTGTTCTCCTCTGTAACTTGCACTTTTTTTTTTGTAATGCCTTCGGGCCTCGTAATGTATGAAACTTGTGTTATGAATAAAATGTTCCTCTTTTCATACTGTCTCTTTATATACGATCGCCCTTTGAATGTTTTGCGTGCAATTTTTACGAGTACGTGTATGATTGCTCTCGTCTTTTTGCTCATCCGACCGATCGTCTGAGTGTTGAAAGCATTGACATGTTTTGAATCGGAATTCTTACTTGTAATTTTTTTCGGACGACCCCGATCGCCCTGCATGTTTTTGAGCGAAGCCGATCGAGTGTGGTTCCTCTTTGTTCGATCGTATTTGAGATTAGCTCGACCTATCCCTGCCCCCTTGTTTTTGTTCACTTATTGTAAGTAAGGAAACAAAAACTAGTTTGTCTGGCGAGCTATCTTCATTTTGCCGACTCTGAAGAGTCATGTGTGGTTGGGGTGTTCGATGGACCGATCTCCCCAATCGTGTCTTCGTGTGCGAGGGATATTGTGTATCCCGCGACTCACTTTTCGTGAGGGTCCTCCGTTAGGCTACGCCTGCCTTATGTTAAAACGAAAGGCGGGCGATCTCGGTCTGGAGGAGTCCTTGCGCGGAGTGTTGTCGGCTTATTCGACACCACGTCCGCGGCTTGTCAGCTCTGCTTCCACCTCGGCCCGCCATGAAGATGGCGACCCTCGACGGTGTACGTTGAGACGGGGGTAGTGGCACATCGCATTGTTCGGGTTCACCATGTTAGATGATGTACCTTGAGGACGTGCGATCGTACCTACTGATTATTTTGGAGGGTCCTTCGGCTATGCTGGCCTCGTATTTAAACGAAGGGCGGGCGATCTCAGCCCAAAGGAACCTTGCATGGGCGAAGCTGTCGGTTCCATCGACCTCCAGGACCATGGCTGCATTAATTTTACCTAGGATCGTCGCGATCAGCGATCGTCGGCGGTATGCGATATGCTTGGTGGGGCGATCGCCAGAATAGATGGGATAGGAAAAAATCTCATTATATTCCTTGTACATCATTGAAATTGAATACAAAATTATCACTGGTAGTATTTTTTCAGATGCACGGCGTTCCAGGGGTATTGATCCGGAGTACCGTCAGGATGTTCCAGCTCGTAGGCTCCTTTAGCTAGCCATCCGGATACTCTGAAAGGTCCCTCCCAGTTCGGACCGAAAACGCCTGTGTGGGTTTGGATCTTCTTGAGGACGAGATCGCCCACTTGAAACCTTCTTTCTTTGACCTTTGAATTGAAGAACTTCTCGGCTCTCCTTTTGTGGATTGTGTTCTTCATTTATGAGGTCAGCCGTCGTTCTTCGAGCATATCTAGGTCGATTCGTCGGGCCATATCATTGTCGGTCGTCATCTCCTGTTCGGTTCGATGGCTGAGGACGGCGATCTCTGAAGGAATCACCGCTTCTGTTCCGAAGGCAAGGGTGAATGGGGTTTCGCCGGTTGAATTGCGGGTCATCATTCGGTAGGACCACAAAACGTCTGGGAGCTCGCTCGTCCATCATCCTTGCCTGGATTCGAGTCGCGCTTTAATCGTGTGTTTGAGGATCTTATTCACCGCCTCTACCTGCCCATTCGTCTGAGGGTGATAGGGCGCTGAGAATAGCCTTTTGATTCCCCACTCCTCACAGAATTGCATGACTTCTAAACCGTCGAACTGTTTTCCGTTGTCGGAGATGATGGCACTCGGCGCATCGAATCGGCATACGACGTTTTTCCATATAAATTTGATCACTTGCTCTTGGCCGATCTTGTTGAGCGGTTCGGCCTCAGCCCATTTGGTGAAATAGTCGACCCCTACGATGGCGAACTTACAGCCCCCTGGAGCCGTCGACAAGGGACCTATAAGGTCGATGCCCCATTGCGCAAATGGCCAGGGGCTATACATGGAGGTGAGCTGTTCGGGTGATAGTTTAATGTTGGGGCCCATTATCTGACACCTATGACACGATCTGGCATAGGCGATCGCATCTTTCCGAAGTGATGGCCAGAAAAACCCTTGTCTGGTTGTCTTATGGATGAGGGCTCGCCCGCCCGCATGGTTTCCACAAATCCCATCATGGATCTCAGCTAAAATGAGCCGACCTTCCTCCGGTGTAATGCACTTGAGGAGGGGAAGGCTGAAGGCTCGCTTGTAAAGCCGGTCGTCCAATAGGGTATATCTGGTCGCGCGAAGCTGGAGTTGGCGAGCTTTAACACGGTCGTCAGGGACCATTCCGTTCTTTAAGTATTTGATGAACGGAGTCATCCAGTTCTCCTCGGCGATGGCGACCGTGGTAACCAGGCTTCTGTCGATCGCCGGCCTTGCTGACTTTGTGATTTGGATATTGGAGAAGTCGGATGCCCCATCCGATGATGCTAGCTTGGAAATAGCATCGGCCTGGGAGTTGTGCTCTCTCGGGACTTGTTCGATTAGCACTTCTTCAAATTTTGTGCACATTTCGGCGACCACCTCTTGGTATTTGACCATCTGTTCGCCGCGCGCCTCATATTCTCCCTTGACTTGGTTCACGACCAAAAGGGAGTCCATGAAGATATGGAGGCGACGAACATCTAGGGCGAGGTCTAGATCGAGTCCGCCTACCAAAGCTTCGTATTCGGCTTCAATGTTGGTCGCACGAAAACCAAAACGCACAGCATTTGTGAAACTCTGACCATCGGGGCTGATGAGGACAATCCCTGCCCCTGCTCTCGCATTGGTCGCTGAGCCATCCACGTATAATTTCAGTGTGTCGGCCGACTGGCCTGACTGTGAGGGAACGTTAATTCCACCACGAAGTCCGCCACAGCTTGGCCTTTGATCGCCGTGCGAGGAGCGTAAGTGATACCATATTGGGTGATCTCCAGCGACCACTTGAGGAGTCGCCCGTTGGTGTCCGGTCGGTGCAGGACTTGTCTTAGAGGTAGAGTTGTTAGGACTTCCACTTGGTGATCGAAGAAGTAAGCCCTCAGCTTACGAACACTCATGACAAGGGCGTATGCGATCTTCTCCAATGGTGTATAACGTGTCTCAGCATCGTGGAACGCCTGGCTAACATAGTAGATGGGCAAGTGGGCTTGTCCCTCCGCTCGCACCAGAACGGCACTTAGTGCGACCTCCGATGCTGCCAGGTAAAGGAATAGTTTCTCACCGGGGATCGGCTTTGCCAGGATCTGGGGGTTAGATAGATATACCTTTATTTTGGCGAACGCTATCTGGCTTTCCTTCGTCCATGTGAACTTCTTGTTCTTTATGGTCGCGAAGAAAGGCTTGCTTTTATTGCCGAGCCGTGATATGAAATGGTTGAGGGCGGCTAGACAACCTGTGAGGCGTTGCACCTGCTTGATGTTTCGCGGTTCCTGCATGTCAAGGATCGCCTGTATCTTGGTGGGGTTCGCCTCGATCCCCCTTTGGATCACTATGTGCCCCAGGAACTTCCCGGAGCCGACCCCGAAGTTGCATTTCTTGGGGTTCAGCTTCATGTTAAACTTCTCAAGGATGGCGAACGTCTCGGCGAGATCGTTGAGGTGATCTTCCTTCTTGAGGCTTTTGACTACGATATCGTCAATGTAGACCTCCATGGTCTTGCCGATCTGATCGGCGAACATTCTGTTGACTAATCGCTGGTAGGTCGCCCCCGCGTTTTTCAAGCCGAACGGCATTCTGACCCAAAGGTATATGTCTTTTTCTGTGTGGAAAGATGTGTGTTTTATGTCTTCCTCCGCCATTGGGATTTGATGATACCCAGCGAAGGCATCCATAAACGACATCATTTCGCAACCTGCCGTACTATCGACCAAGTGATCAATATGAGGCATCGGGAAGTGATCTTTTGGACATGCCGCGTTGAGGTCGGTGAAGTCAATGCATAATCTCCAGGAGCCAGTTGGATTTTTGACGAGCACCGCATTGGCGACCCACTGTGGTTCGTCTGTGGCTACTCCGATTAATTTGTTGTTGAGTAACTTCTGGACTTCTATGTCGAGCGCCGCGTATTTCTCGGGGCCGAACTTCCTTCGCTTCTGGTGAACAGGCTTCATCGCCCGGTCGATCTTCAGATAATGGCATGCGTGTACGGGACTTATGCCAACCATATCTTGATGCGACCAGGCAAAGACTCTGATGTTCCTACGTAGCAAGTTGATCAGCCCCCCTTTAATTCGTGGTCGGTGATTGCGCCGATCTGTACTTCCCGTTCTGGATGATCCGGATCCATCGTAATACTTTCCAACTCTTCGACAGGGACGGTCGCCTCTCGTTTGGTGCGATCTCCGGACTCGGTCCTTGGATCGATGTCGAGACTTGGCTCGAAACCGATCCTTGGTTCGATGTCGTCCGTCAATTGATGAGAGACGGCGTCCCCTGAGTCGGGTTGGTACGATGTGTTTGGCTCGTCGATCTCCATGGGTTGATCGTCGATCGCTTCAATGTTACATATAGTATGGGAAGTATTGAAAGAAGTAACAACATAGGAGTAATTCAAACATCTTTTTGCCATTAGCTGATCTCTTTACAAGACCACCGTCCCATCGGCAGTGGGGAATTTGATACAGTAAAAGAAAGATGAGGCGACCGCCTCAAAGGTTTCTAAAAAAGGGCGACCTAGGAACCCATTATAGATGCTGGGCCTATCTATGATTACAAAACTTAGGTTTCTAGTAATCCTAACCTTGGGATCATAAAAGCATACTAGCTCGACGGAGAGCTTGATCCTCCCGTAGGCTTGGACTGTGTTGTCGCCGAACCCTTGGAGCACGGTGTCGAAAGGCTTGATGAATTTGATTAAGTTGCCGAGTTGGTCTAAGGCGGATTTGAATATGATGTTGCAGAAACTCCCATTGTCGACCAGCACGCAATCGACCGTCTTCCCAAGGATACATGCGGAGATCACTAGTGCATCCTCTTTGGGACATTGCACTCCCTCCATGTCCTTGTTGGAAAAGGTGATGAGCGCGTCTCTAGAGATGGTCAGTTCCGGAGGCACTACAACATGGACTTCGGCGAAAGCCCTCAGCTCGGATTTTCACTTTCTGTTTGACAGGGTGGAAACCGGGGAAAGGCCCCCGAGGCTCCCACCTCCTTCTTGAAGCATGTTGATCCGACTGCCAGGGTTGATCGGAGGGATCGACTCATCAGAGTACTCCGGCTCATGCTCGATTCTGGCGATCGGATTGGGAGGAATCCTTTCGCTTGGTCGGCGCTCGCGCCCTCCGGCTCTTTCCGTCCTGGGTTCTGGCTTGGTGATCAATTGTCCAGTTTGCCTTCCTCAAACAGTCGCCAGAGCTGTCTGAGGAGGTCGCGGCATTGGCTAGTGTTGTGGCCGGGACTCTTATGATAGGCACAGAGTTTGCTACGGTCTAGGTGACCGTGGTCCCTTATTGGCTTTGACTTGGAAAGCCACTCGCGACCCTTGATCGCGTTGAAGATGTGGGCCGGAGATAAGTTGAGGTTGTGAAGAAGGTGGACCTCTACATCCTCGAAGGCTTTGAACTCGCAAGGCGGCTTGGCGACCGCCTTTCTGGGCTTGGCGACCGCCTTCTTCTGGACATGGGAAGGTGCTTTTCCTTCTTCGGACTGTCCCTCGTCTAAGCGGAGTGAGAGCATCTTCTGCCTGGCCAGAAAATCGGCGGCTCTGACGCGGAACGCTGTATAGGTCGGTGGAAAATCCTTTGTGAGGTGCCTGAAGATGGGCGAGCGTCCGTGGAATCCGTTCAGGACTGCGTGGTGAGCGATCTCGTCGCTGACGGTCTCACCGGTGAGGACTATCTCGTCTACCCGGTCGATGTAATCCTCATCCGATTCGTCCTTCCCCTGCCTGATTTTCATCATGCGGTGGGGACCTTCCGGGCGAGCGACTTTGGCGGCAAAGTACGACGTGAAGTCGTTCGCCAGCTTCTCAAAGCAATTGATTGAGCGAGATGGTAGTGAGATGTACCACCTGTGGGCGAGATCGCCCAGAGTTAACGGGAACATACGACATTTCGTCACATCTGAAGCTCCGCATCCGGTCATGTAGATACGGAATTTGCTTAAGTGGGTTCCCGGATCCGATCTCCCCTCATATAGAGGTGTTTGTGGGGGATTGATCGTTGATTGTACTAGGGCGAGCTCGATCTGGACCGCGAGTGGTTCATTTAGCCCAGCGATCGGTCTTCTGGCACCTGCCCCAATTTCTAGGAGTGTCTTCATCTCGTCGAGCTGGCGTTGCATGGCGGCCATCGCCGTTGCCTGACTGCTCGCCGATTGGCTCTCAGAATGCGAACCAAGGCGATCGTGTACTGATCCCCTAGCTCCGTGGTGAATGACGAGCTCCCTGCCAGTGGGTTCCTTTCTTGGGCGAGCAGGGGATCGTTGACCGGCCTGTCTCTTGGGAGTCGGAGATGCCGAACTCCTGGTAAAGGATTCGGATACCGATGTCTCCCGGCTGGGGCCTGAGTGCCCGGGTCGCCATAAGGGATCGCTCCCCAGGCGGATGAAGACGGAATCATCCCGCCTCACGAGAGCCTTCTCCTGCGGCTCGGGGCTTTCTGTCGATTTCTCGACATAGATCCCCTTGAGCTTTCGTTTACTTGCCCGGCGGATGGTTGATGGAGTGATGGTGGGCGAGTCGTAGGCCTTCCGTCGCTCCCTGAGGATGGCTATAGCCTCCTCAATCTGTTCCGCGGTCTGGAACTGATCGAGTGAGAGGCTAGAACCGTCCCTCGGGGGCGGGAGTGAGAGCCTAGCGTCGCCACGGTCGCCTTCCGCCGTGGGCTGGGATTCGGTCCTCGCCGGAATAAGATTTCCGGCAGATCTCAGGGTGGCCCTCTTGGAGGTTGTTGCTGATGTCATTTTCTGAAGGTTTTTCTATTGAAGAACAGTGAGTGTTTCTTCAAGTATCTGTCCGGAGAACAGTGAGTGTTCTTCGAGACGGTAGGAATAAAAATGAAGGTTTAGATCCCCTTCCTCTAGCGCCAATTGTTGTTACCCAAAATATTATCCGGAGATAGTATTGCTGGAATGATCGAGTAACAAATAAATGCGAGAATACTTCCGTGAGAAAAATAGATAACACAAGATTTGCCGGGGTTGTTAATCCCGGGCTTGAATGCTCTCGCGAGATGTTATTAATAAATATACTTTCGAGTATAAATATTAATGTTAGAATCAATTACAAGGAGTGTAAAGACTTTCTAGTTATCTAGGCTTTAGAGCGCATAGATTGCCGGAAGAACCAGATAGATAAATCTGTGTGTTCTTGCTTGGGATATATGATGAATGTGTATGAATATCACTATGAATGTATTTAGTGGTTGCCAAAAGAGCCTTTGATTCCCTCTTTGGTGTGTATTTTGCACTTAATTCGTAGTAGAATTCGCCTCCTCTTGGCCACAGCAGTGAGTCCTCTATTTATAGGGGACAAGGTAGTTGGGATCCCTCAGGCGATCGCGGGCGATCGCCGTTTTCTATATTAAAATAAAACGGCCGATCGTCCCGTCACGTGGGCCTGTTCCCTTGAGGTCCGAGGTTGCAGCTGGAGGCCAGCTGGGCGAACCAATGGGAAGCCAGCACGCGTTGCGAGTCGCTGTCCGGGGAGGACCCACTTCGTACCTTTCGGCGGCCTTGTAGGTAGGTGTGGTAGGTGACAGGCTGGGGTCAATGATCCTATCTGTCGGTATCCTTTGAAGATCCGCGGGTGGGCCATCATCCAAGATTCGGTCTTCGACGACTTTGACGGATGCTGGATCCCTACGTGGCATGAGATGATCGCCTCTGGTCCGCTCATTAAAGACGATCGTCAGATAACAAAAGACGATCGCTGGGTACCAAAAGACGATCGCCGCATTGTGCCGAACTCTAGGCGTTTGTCCAGAGTATGTCTTCCATGGTTGGCTTTTCTGATTGTGATGCCGATCGCCTATCGTGGCGAATTAATCGCCGCACAACACAACGATCATACGAGGAAGAATAATCGTAGAACGTCCGAAAACCCCTCTATGACATTGTACCAAATAACTTCAAGGCGTCGATTAAGAACTCTATCAAAACAATCTGACAGAACAAGACACGACAATACCCGACTGGACCCGACAGCCTAGGTTTCCGCAACCTGGCTCCGATACCATAAATGTAACACCCCCAGAATCAAACCGGGAATATTACATGCCGCAGACCCTCTCCATGAGGATCCACCAGGCTAGACATCAAAATCACACAATAAATTACATACTGACATGATAAAATACTAAATCCGTAGACCAACTTGGTCTTTCGTCACTAACATACAAGTCAAAAATACATATTTCCATCTCGACTCATACCCATGCAAGGGTAAAATATGCTCATAAATAAAAAGTACGACAGCAGAAAAGACCATACACATACTCGACTAACTACACCCAAAACTGGCCTTCATGTGATTAGTATCATTTGCCTTCCATCATCCTTCGCGCCGATCCTGTGTTTTGCTCCCAAACCTGCATGTACCTGGATGCAAAAACAGACATCCACCCCCGAATACTCGGGGGTTAGCAAAACTCCACTGTTTTGCTAGTACAAGTATAAAGTGCAAATACGAGCCATACAAAACACATTCCGAGAATACAACAAAAGACTTCCCGAGCTATTTGATAATTAAAATAGTTCAAGTCTTGAAAGTAGAAACCAAAACAAGAAAGCACTTTGAAAACATTTTCAAATCTCGGGAGTTTTCGAAAACATTTGCGATAGTAAAGTTCTTAATTCTTCAAAAGCCTCTTAGGGTCACCGCCCCAAAGTTCATTTTCTAAAAATGCAAAACCGATTAACAAAACACGGGGTTCACAACCTAACTCATTCCAGTCACAAAACACTGGGTCCACGACCCAACCATTTCGATCACCAACACAGGGTCCACGACCCGTTCATTCACTTCAATTCACTTTCAAAAATACATTACACATAACACATTATGTTTATGCCATTTTAGCCAAACACCAAGACTCGATATATAATGTCTCTCGACTCCGAGCAACAAGCATTGTGATACTCCAGACATATCACAATTAATCAACAGTACAAACACTCTGGCAATTCTCGCGACCCGGTCCAGTCCTCCGGTCCCGCCGTAAGGCCACCAAGTCCCTGTGTGCCCCGTCGAGCAATCCCCAGGTGAGAATGCCCACTCGAAGTAAGTCTCGCGACCCGGTCCAGCCGCTAAGCCACCAGATCCCCGTGTGACCCCGTCGAGTCAATCCCCGAGTGAGAGTACCCGAGAAAAAAAAACCTTACAACTCTCATCAATTCACATTTCCAAAACCGCAATCCTCAAGAGTCAATCACAATATATATAGTCGAGGTATTTTGCTAAAATGGCCATATTATCCAACACATACTCACGACCCAAAATTTATACTATCCACAAAGAAACACACCATCTAAACAACACCAATCGACACAACCAATATCACACAAGCTCACAAATTCACACACATCCGCATGACTCCACACAAAATCTTAACAAAATGATTGAACTTTAACTTACCAACAACAAAATCACACACAATGGCATCACTCGAAAATAATGTGATCCTATACTCGACACCAATACGCATAGTCAATTAAGCACATTAACTCCTGAACACAAGAATCCTCTTTAAATAAAACCATGATTATAGTTATAACGATTCTTTAGAAAAATGGTTGTAAACAATTGTTTAACACGTATCGTCAATTTTCAATCATCATATTCACAAAATACGTAATGTATGGGCAAGATACTTGCCTCAGTAGTTGATACCGGACACTCCGACGAACGTAGATTAACCGGAAAACCTCGAATGCCCAAAACTCTCCGGCAGAAACGACGGTAGAACCACCGATCGGAAAACAGCGAACGGAAAGGTTCCGGCTCGAGTTCTTCGCAAGGAACCTGACCCTAACATAATACCGTCAAAATCAATGATCTTACGAGGAAGAATAATCGTAGAATGCCCAAAACCCCCCTCTAAGGATTTTCACCGGACACCTTGAAGGCACCGATTAGGAACTCAAAAAAACGAAGAATCCTTGGTAATCCAACCATGGAAAAACAAGGAATTCGATATAAAACAACTTAATAATCAACAATCCCTCACTATTCTAAGTTATAACGAATCAACGGACGAAATCAACAAAATCCCCAATTTTTCCCAAAACTAGGATTTTAGAAAAACTAACCTTGATTCGCTGGATTGAAGGATGTTATGGAGTGATTAATCGATGATATGAGCTCCCAAACTTCGTAGATTAGTTGTATAACAACATGCCTTCGTCACCTCCAAGACTCCACCGGAAGAGAAGGGGAGAAATGGGAAAATGATCAAATCGACGCGGTCATATTTATATCGGGTGCAGCTAGCGTGCGCTAGATCGCCGAGCGTGCGCTAGCGGCGGTCATGGTCGAGAATGTTCGGCCGGGCCCGCCATCATGCGCCGAACACGTGCGCTGTCGGCCCACCACAATCCAGAGACTTCCGGCTCGACCAGTAGCGTCGCAGCCTTTCCGGCCAGAAGCGTGCGCTACTCGCCGTCAGAAGGCGTCAGATGTCCGATGGCGTGGGCTACCTGCCGATCTTCCGATCCGTAACCTTCGCCTTACCGCTCGCCGACTAGCGCGCGCAGCCAACCGGCCGTGGCGTCGCCGCTCCCGGCCGTAGCGTCGCCACCTTCCGGCTATAACGTGCGCTTACGCGGTTCTCGCACCCGACCGGCCGGCAGCTCGCACCCGTCCGGCCGGCTCGCACTGCCTGCCACCGTCCCCAACCGTCCATCCAGTGTCCGACCACCATGATTCGACGACTCGATTTTCCGAAATCGCACGGAACGAACACGACAAAATACTTGGGGACAACATCATCGGTCCGAAATGAAAACAACGGATAACAAATCATCACCTACGGTCTTAAACGCCAAAATCAGTTGTCGAGAAAATAATACCGGAACTCGACAATTGGGAAATATCCGAAAAAAATCCAAAATAACCGGAACGAAAATCGTGGGTATTACACGAAAGCCCGTCTATGACATTCTACCGGATACCGTCAAGGCGTCGATTAAGAACTCGACCAAAACGACGAATCTATACGATCCGACCATGAAATAACAAGGGAAATGAAATAATACATCTAAATAATCATCAATCCATCACAATCCTAAGTTAAATCGGATTAAACGGACGAAATCAAATAAAATACCCAAATTCACCAAAACTAGATTTCTAGAAAATCTGACCTGATTCGCTCGATCAAAGGATGCTATAGGATGGATAATCGATGATATGAACTCCAGGATTTTATGGATTCATTGTCTAACAACATGTCTCCATGTTCATCTAACCTACAATCACGGAAGGGAAGGAAACAAGTGAGAAAATGGGTGAAAAACCCGTCTGCTGGGCCTTATATAGGCAGCCTGCCGGTCGCCTTACATACGTAATCGGCCATGGCTTACGGTCGTAACCGGCCATGGCCGAGTCTTCTGCCAAAAAATGCCGGCAGCGTTACGTACGTGACCGTCCACGGCTAACGTACGTAACAGGCCTTACGGCCGTAACTGCCGGACACTTACGGCCGTGACTCGGCCAGGAGTGGCCTGGCCCCAAAATGCCTGGCCATGACTCGGCCGTGGCCAACTCCGACGGCGCGGACGACCCCGAAACCCAAATCTGAATATGAATCAAAGAAACGGTTACGAAGTACTCGCAAAGACGAATCCAAGCGCTAAGAGAACACACGATTCCGACCACCCGAAAGCTCGAAATTCGACAATGGAAGTAATTACCCCAAACTTTTGGAAATTACGAAAATGGCCCAAAACGTCCGAAATACACGATACACGATCGAAACACCAAGCCAAAGCTCGCACCGTGAATAATAACATTACATGAACTTACGACAAACTTGAAACAACAATTTCAGACCAGATTCGCAAGAATCGAACTCAAGTGCGGAAAAGTCGCTCAAGAACACGGAACTCAATAAAACGACACGAAAACGAACTCGGATGACAAAAAGTGCAGAATTAATCATTCTTGAAATGACGAAACAGTCACGAGCGAGTCGTCAAAATGGACTTCCGCCGAAAAAGAAAATTACCGGAATCCGAAATTGCTGGTATTACAGAACCCACGACCTCTTGCCTGTGGAGGTGTGATATTACCACTCCTCCAGATGAAATTCTTGTATATTTTTTGGTATGTGTTATAATTATATACTATATAAATTTATAAGTTTATATAAATATAAGATAACTTTATATATATGTATTTATATATATATATATATATATATCATAGAACTTTGTATTTGAATATGTATAATATAACTATATATCTATAAATATATATATAACTCTAAATATAATTTAATACATATATAATATATAATTTTTCATATACATATTATAATAAAACTATAAAAATATATATTTAATTATATTATATATAAAGTAATTATAATATAAAACAATTTATTGATAAAGAAAGTAATATGGATTTATTGTAATATATCTATATATCTATATATATAATTTTAAATACAAGTGAATATATTTAATATAAATTTATATCTGTATATCTTAATATAACTTTAATTATAACTTAGTATATATAATATGAATTTATATCTACATATTATAATATAACTATAATATAACTATAGAGATATATATTAACATCAATTATTTAAAAGTCATAACTATAATAAAAATAATATAACTATACCTATATATATATATATATTATAATATACATATATTTATACATAATATAATGTAACTTTAAATATATAATATAATATAACTTAATATGTAAATATATATTATCATATAAATTAAAATATAATTGAATATATAGTATAACTATATATTATAACATAACTATATATATATTCCCGAATATAAATATTATAACATCAAATGTGTAGTATAACGTTTTATATATATATATATATATAATATCATATAATTGTAATTATAATTGAGTATATATAATATAAATTTATATCTATATCATAATATAAATATGCAATAATTGTTAATATTATATATTTAAAACCATAAAAATATAAGCTATTTATTGATAAAAATTAATGTATTTCTATATACATATTAAAATATAACTTAATATAGATATAAAAATATTATCTGATTATTTCAATACAACTGAAAAGTATTATATAATTTTTGAATATATATTATCATATAAATTAAAATATATATTAAGTTATATTATATATTTAAAAAGTGATACAAAATCGATTCTGGAAAACTAAACTCAAATGAAAGAATTTAACATCGGCTCTAATAAGAACTGATGTTAAAAGATTAACATCGATTTTCTCAAAAATCGATGTTAAAAGGGAGATATTTACATCGATTCTTTCTAAACCGATGTGAAATGGAAGAATTTAACACCGGTTCTCTCAGAATCGATGTTAATGAAACATCGGTTTTTATTACAACCCGTGTTAAATGACAATTTAGCATCGGTTTTTAGCAAAATCGATGTTAATTTGCTTTAAATTTTTTAATTATGTCATCGCATCTTAACTTCGATTTTCCCACACTGATGTTAACGAGCAACGTTAAATTTTTTTTTTTTGTAGCAGTGAATGCGATTTTGTGGATGTTAATCGGATCATTGAGTTGTTCCGATCAATTGATGTAGTTGTTGTTGCCCAAAATATTTATCCGAAGATTAATACTGCTGGAAGACGGACAACAAACAACAATTGCGGGAGCACTTCCGAGAGTAGATGAATAATACAAGATTTGCCGGGTTTGTTAGGCCCGGGCTTGAATGCTCTCGCGAGATGTTATTAATACAAATATTCGTGGATACAAGTATTAATGAGAGAAATCTAAATACAATGAGTGTAAAAAGACTCTGTTAATCCGGCTCTTGAGCGAAGCTCGGTGTTCTTCGTCTCCGCCGGTAATCTGCTGGATGAGATAGGTCGGGAGAAGTAAGACCGAAAGAAAGCTGTTGCCAAGAGTTGGAGATTAGCCAAGTGCAAGTATTGTTTCTGTATTGCGTATGTATTGCAAGAATGTCCGAGTGTTTAGAGAGTCAGAATCTCGGTCCTTCTACAAGTGCCTGCTGCCTTGTATATATAGAGTTTCAGGTGCCCTGTCTCCTAGTGGGCGATCGCCTTTCGGCATTTAATGCAATGGGGCGATCGTCCTAAAGGTCACGTGGGCTGCCTGCCAAAAGTCCATAGATACAGTCGGCAGCTAGCTGAGTGGCCCAATGAGGAGCCGGCACGCGTCCGGAAGTACTGTCACAGGAGGTCCCACTTTGTTACTTTCGGCGGACTTTGTCAGTAGGTGCAGTAGGCGCCAGGCTGTAGTCACATGTCTTGTCCGCCAACTCCTTTCGCAGGCCTGGGCCCTGTTGGTAGGTGAGGTAAGTGACAGGTTTGTCAGCGCCTTTTGTGGATCTGCACGTGGGTGCTGTCCTGTGGCTCGGCCTTGGCCGACTGGATGGCCATCGGCCCAGATCGTCAGGAGGCGGTCGTCTTTAGCTGGACACCGAGGATCATCCTTGGCCAGTCACAAAGGGTCGGCACAGGTCGATCACCAAGGGTCGGTCGGCAAAGCGCTGAGAGATGATCGTCCATAAGTCGGTCGCCAGAAGTCGATCGCCAGGCGCCGAGAGATGATCGTATTGGATGTCGATCGCTCGGCTCCGGGACTTGTCCTGGGACCTTCGGCCGGCCGATTCATGCTTGTCTGCCGGGCTAAGGCTAGGTCGCCTGGTCGCTGGTCGGCAGTTCTTCCTTGGACGCTCGGCAGTGACTCGGTCGCCCGACCTTCTAGGCGATCGCCGGTCAGAAGGTGTTAAATCTTGACACAACAATTGCCCCCCAGCTTGCTCCTATTTGAAGACATGGGGCGAGGTGGTTCTTGCTGGCGATCGTGTAAGGATGAGGACGGGCGACCTTGCTGGGCTGACTTACGATTCGGACTTGGGCTATCATAGTCGATTGGCTTAGCTATCTTTCGGTCTTTGTACCTGCAAAAACAACATTGGCCGATCCCCCATGGAAACTTGGTGGTTTCGCTTTGTTTGAGGAATCGTGCACAGTCGCGGAGATCGATGGACCGACCCCATGACCGTGTCTTGGTGCGCGAAGACAATGAGTGTCTCGTGACTCACTTTATTATGAGGGTCCTCTGTTAGGCTGCGCCTCGCCTCGTATTTAAACGAAGGGCGTGCGGTCTTGGTCTAGATGAGTCCTTGCGCGGGGCAGCGTCGGATGAATCAACTCCACGCCCGCGGCTTGTTAGCTCTGCTTCCACCTCGGCCAGCCATGGAGATGGCCGACCTCGACGGTGTACGTTGAGACGGGGATTGTGGTATGTGTCCACTGATTAATGTTGGAGAGCCCTCAGACTACGCCGGCCTCGTATTTAAACGAAGGGTGGGCGATCTTGGCCGAAAGGGACCTTGCATGGCCGAAGCAGCCGGTTCCATCGACTGCCAGGACCATGGCTTTATGATGTGCGGTGGAGGCGATCTTATGCCTTAGTACGTCATGTTATATGCTGGACTGTAGATGGCGATCGTGTCCTCTGGGTTGCGGATGATGTAGCGTGATGATCGGCGATCGGGACGGAAGACTGGCGATCGTCGCTCGGCTGCCGATCGCTTTATTCGTAGGTCGATATTGGCGATCGGGCGGGAGATTGTCGTCCGGGTGCCGATCGCGCTGCTCACAGGCTAAGAAGAAACCTTTGCCTGGCCAGAAAATCTGCGGCTCTAGCCCGGAAGGCTGCGTAGGTCGTAGGTTGGGTCTTCGTGAGATGCCTGAACATAGGCGAAAAACCCTGAAATCCTCCTAGGACCGCGTAGAGGGCGGTCTCATCGCTTATGGGCTCGCCATTGAGGATGATTACGTCTACCCGGTCGATGTAGTTTGAGTCGGACTCTTCTTCTCCCTGCTTGATTTGCATCATGCGAAGGGGACCTTCTGGCCGGATGACCCGGGTAGCGAAGTACTCCGTGAAGACGTGCGCCAGCTCGTTAAAGGAGCCAATGGACCGAGGTGGCAATGAAGTGTACCACCGGTGGGCGAGGTCGTCCAGCGTCAGAGGGAACATTCGGCATCTGGTCGCGTCAGATGCCCCACACCCGGTCATGTAGATGTTGAACTTCCTCAGGTGCACTTGGGGGTCCGATCGCCCTTCGTACACGGGTGTTTGCGGGGGAGCGATCTTGTGCTGCACGGGGGCGAGCTCGATGTGGATCGCGAGCGGCTCGCTTGGCCCGGCGATCGTCTTTTTGGCGCCTGCCTTGGATTCCAGGAGCGCCTTCATGTCGTTGAGTTGATGTTGCATCGCAGCCATCGCCGTGGCTTGGTCGCTTGCAGATCGGCTTTGGGAGCAGGAGCCGAGGCGATCGTGTACCGATCTCCGGGCTCCGCTGCCGCCGGCCTCGGCAATTCGGCGAGGGGGAGCCAGACGGCCAGCCGCCTTCGGGAGTCGGGTAGGCCGAGCTCCCGGTGACGGACTCAAACTCCGCTGCCTCGTAGCCGGGCCGGATCGCCCCGTGAGCTGTCGGGTCACCGCCTGTGCGATCGAAGACAGAGGTGCCCCGGCTGGCGAGCGCCTCTTCCTGCGGACGGGAGCCTCCAGGCGATCGCTCGGCCAGCGACGCCTTGAGCTTCCGTTTGGACTTGCGGCGGACGGCCGAGGGGGCGATAGCAGGAGGCGCGTTGAGAGCACTCCGTCGCTCCTGTAGGACGGCCAGGGCCCCTTCGATCTGTTCCTTGGTTCGGAACCGATCGAGCGAGAGGCTTGGGCCGCCGTCCAGGGACGGGATCGAGCGTCTCTGACCGCGGCGGCTACCTTCCACCATCGGCTGCGGCTCGGACTGGGACGGAACAGGGGGTTTGGCCGGCTGGTCAGCGGCTTTCTTCGATGCGGAGGCGGAAGACATGGTTTCTGAAGGATTTCTTTGAAGTGCAGTAAGTGTCACTTCAAGTATCTGCCCCGAGAACAGTGAGTGTTCTTCGGGACGGTAGGTGTAAAAAATCGAGGGTTGGATGTCCTTCCTCTAGCGCCAATTGTTGTTGCCCAAAATATTTATCCGAAGATTAATACTGCTGGAAGACGGACAACAAACAACAATTGCGGGAGCACTTCCGAGAGTAGATGAATAATACAAGATTTGCCGGGTTTGTTAGGCCCGGGCTTGAATGCTCTCGCGAGATGTTATTAATACAAATATTTGTGGATACAAGTATTAATGAGAGAAATCTAAATACAATGAGTGTAAAAAGACTCTGTTAATCCGGCTCTTGAGCGAAGCTCGGTGTTCTTCGTCTCCGCCGGTAATCTGCTGGATGAGATAGGTCGGGAGAAGTAAGACCGAAAGAAAGCTGTTGCCAAGAGTTGGAGATTAGCCAAGTGCAAGTATTGTTTCTGTATTGCGTATGTATTGCAAGAATGTCCGAGTGTTTAGAGAGTCAGAATCTCGGTCCTTCTACAAGTGCCTGCTGCCTTGTATATATAGAGTTTGAGGTGCCCTGTCTCCTAGTGGGCGATCGCCTTTCGGCATTTAATGCAATGGGGCGATCGTCCTAAAGGTCACGTGGGCTGCCTGCCAAAAGTCCATAGATCCAGCCGGCAGCTAGCTGAGTGGCCCAATGAGGAGCCGGCACGCGTCCTAAGTAATGCCACAGGAGGTCCCACTTTGTTACTTTCGGCGGACTTTGTCGGTAGGTGCGTAGGCGCCATGCTGTAGTGACATGTCTTGTCCGCCAACTCCTTTCGCAGCTCAGGGCCCTGTTGGTAGGTGAGGTAAGTGACAGTTTGTCGGGCCGCTTTTGTGGATCTCGCACGTGGGTGCCGCCCCGTGGCTCGGCCTTGGCCGACTGGATGGCCATCGGCCCAGATCGTCAGGAGGCGGTCGTCTTTAGCTGGACACCGAGGATCGTCCTCGGCCAGTCACAAAGGGTCGGCACAGGTCGATCACCAAGGGTCGGTCGGCAAAGCGCTGAGAGATGATCGTCCATAAGTCGGTCGCCAGAAGTCGATCGCCAGGCGCCGAGAGATGATCGTATTGGATGTCGATCGCTCGGCTCCGGGACTTGTCCTGGGACCTTCGGCCGGCCGATTCATGCTTGTCTGCCGGGCTAAGGCTAGGTCGCCTGGTCGCTGGTCGGCAGTTCTTCCTTGGACGCTCGGCAGTGACTCGGTCGCCCGACCTTCTAGGCGATCGCCGGTCGGAAGGTGTTAAATCTTGACACAACAGTAGTATTTCAATGGTCGTGGGTGGAACTGGAATGGGGATTCTTGAACTGTAAATTATTCATCGATCGTTGTTAGACGAATGTCTATTATAATGTAATTACATTAGGTTTGTGATATTGATCGTTGGAATCTTTGTATTTATACCTATTGTGATAGTGGATGTTGCCATTCATCAGACTTGAGTAGGGCTGCAAGCCAACCTGAAAGCTCGATCCGGTTCGAGATATTCGGCTCGAAAAAACTCGATCTGAGGCTCGATTCGGCCAATCAAACTGAGCCAAATCCTAATATTGGAGTTCGCAAACCAAACCAAACGGTTCGGTTCGGCTCGATTACTGTAGCAGAGGCCCTTTAAAAAAGACTCCCCCCAGTCCAACTAATTCCATCAGTCCATTTAAGCAAAAATACAATCCTAGTCCAATTTGTGGATGCTTCGTGCAATATTTTTGCTTCATGCCTTAGATATGATGTAAACCTATGTTGAATATCTGATAAAGATACAAATTTATCATCATTTATCTCATTTTTTTTTTCATTTCTCGGCAACTCTCATCCATTTAATTTAGTCACTCGTAAAATATTTGAAACGTTTAGTCAAATGGTTTGGCTTGATCCGCAAAAGTGCGGCTCAGTTCGAGGTGTTCAAACGTATACCCAAACGTTAAATTCTAAGATTCGACACTTTCAAATGCGTTCGAACATAAGATTCGACATTTCAAACGTAACTCAAACATACCATAGTTCGGTATAGTTCGTTCCGTTTACAGCTCTAGACTTGAGGCAAGTTGTTGCTTGCTTGTTAGTAACAATTGATATTAATATGTTGATGTTGTGTATTATGATATTGTATAAAAACCTAAATGTTATTTAATTGTGATATTATATTATGTAAGTTGTGAACGTGATAAAACACGGACATTACACATTAGTGATATTTATTATGGCCATTGTGGAGGGGATAAAATCTAAATGGTACCGGTTAGGGATGTTGTAATATAGTTGTTGTAGAGAGGTTAAAAACTTAATGGTGCTCATTGTGATATTATCCGCAGTATGCGCGTGTGAATATGCAGTGACCCTTCATTGCAATCTCGAGTTACATAATTGTGATTATTATGTGTATATGTTATCGCTTACGACATTGATGAGTATGGTTTGCACCGTATATGTGTTGTGTCAAAATGTCAGTTATGGTTATTTGACCTGGGTGGGGCTTGACATGCCATATCATGCGGGGTAACTCACTTAGACATGTGCATAATGTTACAGAGGGTTCCGGCCTGGCTTGAGGAAGTGTTGGATATTTTACACGGACTGGCTTTCTAAATTGAGGAAGTGTTGGATATTTTACACGGACTGGCTTTCTAAATAAAGTGGAAGTGTTGAACACTTCGATTGTGAATTTTGTTATTTGTAAATTCATGTAATTTGGGATTATAAACTATTCCAATTTTTTTGTGTGCTTCACAAAGAATTAACTATTGCAATGTTTAGTGGAATTGCCCTTTATATTTAAATTATAAATTCTTGGTAAAATACAATTTTCAATTTTCGAATATGTTAGTGGGTCTCATTTGGGATTCACGGTATTGTTGCCCAAAATATTATCCGAAGATGAATATTGTTGGAATGGTCGAGCAACAACAAATTGCGAGAGCACGTCCGTGGGGGTGTGAATAACACAAGATTTGCCGGGTTTGTTAGGCCCGGGCTTGAATGCTCTCGCGAGATGTTATTAATATGAATACGTTTGAGTACAAATATCAATGTTAGAATGCGATTACAATGAGTGTAAAAGATCCTATTTATCTAGCTCTTGAGCGAAGCTCTGCGTGTTTCGTCTCTGTCTACCGTCTTTCGTGTAAGAGGTGTTGAGAGAGAAGAAAGGCCGAGAGATAGCTATTGCCAAGAGTAAGAAAGCCAAGTTATGAGCTGAATCACAGAGAGATAGAGAGTAGTTTCTGCCGGAAAGCCGAGATAGCAGCCCTTGTCTAAGTGTAGACAACCTTCTATTTATAGGAGCTGAGATGCTCTGCTTTCTGACGGGCGATCGCCTTTCATGTAATATAATAAGGGGCGATCGTCTTTATGTCACATGGGCTGTCTGCCTTAAAGTCCGCTGCTGCTGGCAACACTGCGGCGGTCCAATGAGGAGCCAAAGACGCTGGCCCCGAGTGGTCGCCACGGCGGTCCCACTGTACAACTTTCGGCGGGTCTGTCGGTTGGTGAGAAGATGCTGACAGGTTGTGGTCAACGATCCATGTCTTGCGGCGTCTTTTCCGGATCTGCACATGGGTCCTTGCTTCGAGCTTCGACCTTCGCCGACTGGACGGGTGATGGCTTCCCGTGGCATGAGGTGGTCGTCATTTGCCGATCACCAAGGGGTCGATCGCCAAGTACCGAGAGACGATCGCCTTAGATGTCGATCGCTCGGCACCGGGACTTGTCCTGGGACCATCAGTCGGACAATCTGCCTTGGCTCCTGGACTCTGGCTCGGTCGCCCGTTCTCTGTGTCGATCGCCTGGTGAGATGTATAAATCTCGACACAACAATTGCCCCCCAGCTTGCTCCGATGTTGAAGACATGGGGTGAGGTGGTTCTTGCTGGCGATCATGTAGGATGAAGACGGGCGATTCGTCGTGCAGACTTTGGTTTCGGACTTTGGGCGATCTGGTCGATTGGATAACTATCTTCGGTCTTGTACCTGCAATACACAATTTTGCCGATCCCTCTTAGAAACTTGATAGTTTCATCGTTGAGGAACCGTGCATAGTCGCGGAGTTCGATGGACCGACTCCATGACCATGTCTTGTGCGCGAGCGACATTGTCTGTCTCGTGACTCATTTTATTGTGAGGGTCCTCTGCTAGGATACGCCTCGCCTCATATTTAAACGAAGGGCGTGCGGTCTTGGTCTAGGGGAGTCCTTGCGCAGGGCGTCGTCGGATTAATCAACTCCACTTCCGCAGCTTGTTAGCTCTGCTTCCACCTCGTCCCGCCATGAAGATGGCGACCCTCGACGGTGTACGTTGAGACGGGGGTAGGGACGCGTCGCATTGTCCGGGCTCACCAAGTTAGATGATGAACCTTTGAGGGCGGGCGAGCGTGTCCACTGATTAGTTTTGGAGGGCTCTCAGACTACGCCGACCTCGTATTTAAACGAAGGGCGAGCGATCGTGGCCCAAAGGGACCTTGCATGGCCTAAGCAGTCGGTTCCATAGACCACCAGGACCATGGCTGCACTCTTCTACCTCGGATCGTCATGTGGATGCCGACCTTCGACGGTATACGTTGTGCGGGGGAGGCGATCTCGTGCCTTAGTCCATCATGTTAGATGGTGAACTGTAGATGGCGAACGAGTCCTCCGGTTTTGATGATGTCGTTTGATAATGGCGATCAGGCTGGAAGACTGGTGATCGTCGTTCGTCTGCCGATCGCGTTGCTCATAGGTTGAAAAGTAACCATTGCCTGGCCAGAAAGTCTGCGGCTTTGGCGCGGGAAATCGCGTAGGTCGGGGGGATGTCCTTCGTTAGGTGCCTGAACATAGGCGAAAGACTGTTGAACCCCCCGAGGATTGAGTAGAGGGCGATCTCGTCGCTTACGGGCTCGCCGTTGAGGATTATCTCATCCACCCGGTTGATGTAGTCCGAGTCGGACTCTTCTTCCCCTTTCCTGATCTGCATCATGCGGTGGGGACCTTATGGTCGAGCGACCTTGGTGGCGAAGTACGCCGTGAAGTTGTTCGCCAGTTGGTCAAAGGAATTGATGGATCGAGGTGGCAACGAGACATACCATCTATGGGCCAGGTCGCCCAGCGTTAGCGGGAACATTCGGCATCTGGTCGCGTCGGATGCCCCGCACCCGGTCATGTAGATCCAGAACTTGCTCAGGTGAGTCTCAGGATCCGACCTCCCCTCGTACAAAGGTGTTTTGGGAGGAGCGATCCTACGCTGCACGGGGGCGAGCTCAATGTGGACCGCGAGTGGCTCGCTCGCCCCGGCGATCTTGCTATTGGCGCCTGCCCTAGTTTTTAGGAGCGCCTTCATGTCGTCGAGCTGGCGTTGCATCGCGGCCATCGCTGTAGCATTGTCGCTCGTGGTTCGACTTACGGAGCGGGAGCCAAGGCGATCGTGTACCGATCTCCTGACTTCGCGGTTGCCGATCTCGGTCCTTTGGCGAGGAGGAACCAGATGATTGGCCTGCCTTCTGGGAGTTGGGTACGCCGAACCTGTAATAATCGTACCTTTTATCGCTTATAATTATGAATTCATGAACTTTGTAGTTTGGTTCGTAATTTTTTCGAACATTGGTATCATGTGTTTGATTCGAAATTAAGCCTATATGTTGTGTTTCTTGTTAGTATTCCGTTAATATCAGTTATCGTGGTGTCGAACCGCTTGCATCGCTTCTGCAACCCAGGATTAGCATGCGCTAATTTATATGGTTAGCGTACGCAACGGAAGTTGTAGGCTGGCGCGCACTACTACAAGAGGTTACGCACGCTAACCGGCAGCATGGGGCAGTCCAGAGAGCACTGGACTGGGACTAAATATCGAGCTAGCGCACGCTAAGGCATCATCGTAGCGCACGCTAGGGGAACAGGTAGCGCACGCCACTATTGGGTGTTAACGCGCGCTAGGTGACCCGGACAGTAAGGACAGTGAGGTTTGGACTCTGGCCAGACCAACAGGTAACGTGCGCTAAGACGGTTGTTGCGTGCGCTAACTCGTCGGTCGTATTGCACGCTATTCGGTCATAACGCATGCTACCGGTGTGGACAAAAGGGTTTCTGAACAGGGCAGAAGGTTCTGGACTTAGAGTGGACACCAGATAGCGCACGCTAAGGCGGAAGCTGCGCGCGCTAACTCGGCGATACAGCACACGCTAACTCGATTGAGTAGCGCATGCTATCGGATGTGGTGCACACCAGCTCGAGCCGACAAGGGTCTGGATCAGAGACCTAGGCCGATAGCGCGCGCTATTCGGTAAGCATTAGCGCGCGCTAAGGCGCACTTATATAAATACATGTGTTGCGGTCAACACTTGTCGTTTTTCATCTTCTCTCCTCTTCTTCGAGCTTCTAGACGACTCCAGGGCGGTGTAGGCGAGGGTTTCGGCGGAGCAGCAGTTGAAACTCAAATCTTTTCAACTTCAAGTAAAGATCTATAAATCTTACATCGTCTTCACCAAGGAATTGAGGTAATCCTTTCGTAGAACCCTAACTTTGAGGAAAATTTGGGGATTTTGGGGATCTCGTTTCTCCAATTGTTTTAGCTCCAAATTATGATGGATTGTAGTTGAAAATGGTTGTATAGATATGATTTCATGATTTCCTCAAGGTTTTGTGGATTGATTCCAAATCTTCTTTCGTAAATCGAGCAAAACCCATTATGCCCTTGTAGTGCTCGATTTTAGTGTTTTCCAACAAAATTGTAAACGATTAAGCCTCACTGTTTGTTAGGAGCGGGATTCGGAAGATAGTTCGGACCGTAGCCTTGTTCGTTGTTTGTTCCTTTGAGAGTAAGAAAGTTCAGGCAAGTACTTTATTGCATTAGTTTATGGCATGCATTTCTCTGATGGTTTAGAGAATGATGAGAGTTGAAAGGTTATTCTCGGGTACTCTCACTCGGGGATTGACTCGACGGGGTCACACGGGGACCTGGTGGCTTAGCGGCTGGGCCGGGTCACGAGAGATACTTTGAGTGGACATTCTCACCTGGGGATTGCTCGACGGGGCACACAGGGACTTGCTGGCTTGAGGGCCGGACCGGGTCGCGAGGATTGTCGAAGTGTTTTTACTGGTGATTGATATTGATATTCCGGAATATTGCGAATTGAACTGTTTTGGATTTTGAAATGATTTGGAAATGCCTGTGGATTAAAATAATTGTAATACTGTACTTGCAGTAGCGGTTGTTGCTAACCCCATTGTTGGGGTGGAATGTTTTGTACATTTCAGGTATTCTCGAGGGACAGGAGCCCCCATGTGGCGCACACGGAGTTGACAAGCACACTGGATGTTAGAGAGCTCGTATCAGTCTTTGTATTTGTGCTGTTGAGTCAGTTTTATATACTGTATTATGGTTGGTTTTGAGTTATACTGTGTCGTGTAATGTTTGCGTTCAGTGATGACTTGAAATATACTATTTTGGCCGCGGCCGAGGCCTAACTTGTGTTTTGTATCCTTTATTGGACAATTATGTCATGGTTATTATATATTGGATTGTGGTTTAATCTTGTGTGTCGTCAGCCTGGAGGGACCCTTGTGTGTCCTGTGGCGTGTAATAACCCAAAGTGAAATTGGGGTGTTACATTTATGGTATCGGAGCCTAGGTTTCGGAAATACCTAGGCCTTTGGACATTTGATTGTCAAGTCATAAGAGTCGTATAAACTGATCGATCTCAACACCGTGTGTTTCTGTCGAGCCGTGTGACCCATGGTGGTAAGACCCCTTAACTCTCTTTGTGCCTTGTCACTTTCATAGTAAGGTAGATTTAAGTTCCTTGAATTATGAACTGTTCTGATAATTTTAATCCTTCTATATCTCAGTATGCTGAAAGGTCGTGGTGGACGTGGCGGACGTGGACGCGGCAGAGGCCGTGGTCGTGGTACCGCTAACGAATCTGGCACACATTCTAATGATGCATCTGATTCGGCATCCCATACGGAGCCGAACACCATTTCTCTGAACCCGAGCGGTCAGCCAGATCCTACTATAAGTCAGGAACCGTCGACTGACACTAATGTGAATGCCGGCATAGCTACTATACTACAGCAGTAGCAGCACAATTAGTCAAGTTGAATGAATCCGGACATCATGATCAACCAAAAGATGAGAGTAAATGGCTTCAGGGGGTGATGAAAATGCAACCTCCTCGTTTTACTGGTGCGTCTGATACGTTGGGATGGGAAGGATGGTTGTTTCAGTTTGGCAGAATTTTTGACGCCATTGCGTGCCCCGAAGAGAGACGGGTCCCTATTGTACAGTATTTCCTTGACAAGGAGGCTGCGGATTGGTGGGAAGCTGCGAAACCTACGGATCGTGTAGCCACTTGGGCCGAGTTTAAAGCTGCGATAGAGGAAGAGTATTGCCCTTGGCCTATTAAAGAAAAACGAATTGCAGATTTCTTTACGGCAACACCTCAGGATGTACCTGTCACCGAGGCCATTGTTACGTATAATCAGCAACTCAACCATGTTCGTGAGCAAGTAAGGACCGAAGCGGATAAAATCCGTTACTTTGATTTGAGAATGAAGCCCAGGATTCGTGAGGCTATGGCGGGTTTCAGATGCGTTACGTTGAAAGAATATCAGGATCGTGCTTTGGCTATCGAGATGGTCATTTCCGCGTCAAGTTCGGGTACCGAGATGAAGAAGCCGAAGACGACCGATGGTTTTTCAGGAAGTAAAAGTGGTGGGTTTCACAAATCTCAAGCTTCTCACTCTGCTATCGGGAAATCTGTTCAGCAAGCCAGTAGTGCTCCGAGTTTACGTCTGGGCCAGTCTTCTGCCTTTGGTAGAGGACAATGTTTCAATTGTAATCAAACAGGCCATCAGTATCGAGAGTGTACACTTCCTCCCGTTATTTGTTTCACATACGGTCAAGCCGGTCATCGGGCGGCTCATTGCGAGGCTGCCACCAAAATTTATAAACAACAGAGTTCGGCACCAACTCCAAGTGTGAACCCGGGGATTACATCTAATCAGCCGCAACAGACTTTGGGACGTGGAAGAGGCCGAGGCCGGTTGGATCGTCAAGCTGCATCGAGTGTGGGTTCGGTGCAGCCAAGAGTGTACCAGATGAGGCGTGCAGATGACACAGAGGCTCCGGTAGCTGCAGGTATCACGCAAATACTTTCTCAACCTGTATCGGTATTATTTGATTCGGGATCTACGCATTCGTTTATTGCTCTTGATTGTGTGAAACGTTTGGGTCTTGGGTGTTTGATTGAGTGCGAACCATTCGTAGTAAGTACTCCTAGTGGAGAGCGTTTGATTGGGAACCAAGAGATTAAAAATTGTCTCGTGTATATCGGGAGTCGAGATTGGTCTTCAGACCTCATTGTGGTAGATCTGAAAGGAGAGGACGTAATTCTGGGGGATGATTGGTTAAATCGTCATGGTGCTATCATGAACCTCAGAACGCGAACTATTTCTATAATAGCGGAAGATGGTGTCGAGCACACTTTCTTGGGTCGTAAACCGGGTAGTTCAGGTGGAGTGATTTCCGCCGTTAAGGCGATAAAAATGTTAAAACAAGACTGTATTGGTTATTGGTGTTACGCCATGAGCACAAATGACGGTGAAGCCGATTTATTATCTATTCCAGTTGTGAATGATTACCCAGATGTATTTCTGGATGACCTACCGGGATTACCTCCGTCTATAGAAGTAGAGTTTCCTATTGATCTTATGCCAAGCGTAGCACCTGTTTCCCGAGCGCCTTATCGTATGGCACCCTCCGAGATGTTAGAACTGAAGAAACAATTGGGCGAGCTTCTGGATAAAGGGTACATCTGACCTAGTGCATCACCTTGGGGTGCGCCGGTCCTTTTCGTTAAGAAGAAGGACAGATCGTTCCGTCTATGCATTGATTATCGAGAATTGAATAAGTTAACTATTAAGAACAAATATCGTTTACCTCGGATAGATGATTTGTTCGACCAACTTCAGGGTGCCACAGTATTCTCTAAAATTTACTTGCGATCGGGATATTACCAGCTGAGGATTCGGGATTTTGACATTCCGAAGACTGCCTTCCGTACTCGGTATGGCCATTACGAAACCAACGCTCCTGCCGTGTTTATGCAGTTGATGAACAAAGTTTTCATTGACTATCTTGATAAATTTGTGGACGTTTTCATTGATGATATTCTTGTCTACTCCCGGAATGAGGAAGATCATGCTAAACATCTCTGAATGGTGTTGAACACTTTGAGAATGGAGAAACTTTATGCTAAATTCTCAAAGTGCGAATTATGGCTTAAAGAGGTGACATTTCTTGGTCACGTAATTTCGGTTGATGGAGTTCGAGTGGATCCCCAAAAGATAGCGGCCATTATTGAGTGGGAACCCCCTAGGAATGTGAAGGAGACCAGGAGCTTTCTAGGGCTTGCCGGGTACTATCGCAGATTCGTCGAAGGATTTTCAAAAATCGCTCGACCACTTACTCGGTTGCTCTAGAAATCTCAGAAATTCGAGTGGACAGACGAGAGGCAAAACAGTTTTGATGAGCTTAAACGACGATTAACTTCGGCGCCCGTGTTATCATTACCTCAGGGCACCGATGATTACGAGGTGTACAGTGATGCTTCCGAACTTGGATTGGGTTGTGTTTTGATGCAGAGAGGTAGAGTGATTTCATATGCGTCCCGACAATTGAAACCATATGAAATGAATTACCCTACCCATGATTTAGAGTTATCGGCGGTTGTATTCGCGCTAAAAATTTGGAGGCATTATCTTTATGGTTCCCCGTGTAAAATCTACACGGATCACAAAAGTCTAAAATATATATTTAGCCAAAAGGAGCTAAATATGAGACAACGTCGATGGTTGGAGCTGATTAAGGATTACGACCTTGAAATATTATATCATCCAGGAAAAGCTAATGTGGTAGCAGACGCATTAAGTCGGAAACCCGTAGCCCTCCAAATGCTGAGTATGCTTACATCTCAACACGAGATTCGTCGAGACATAATTAGGCAAGATATAGAGATTTGGCTTCAGAAAGTTCAAGGCCAATTATGTACTTTGGAAATCACGTCGTCTTTGATCAACAAAGTCCAGTCGAAGCAATTTGAGGGTCCGTTACTAGTCCAGCTAAGGAAGGATGTGATGAGAGGAAAAGCTCCAGGATTTATGATTCAGGATGATGGTGTTTTAAGGTTTAGAGGTAGACTTTGTATACCTGCAGACGTCGAGCTTAAGCAGACCATATTGAGGGAAGCGCACACTACACCGTATTCTCTTCACCCCGGTACAAGCAAAATATATAAGGACGTGAAGAATAACTATTGGTGGAGCAATATGAAGAATGATGTTGAAGAGTTTGTTTCGAAATGCTTGACGTGTCAACAAGTCAAGGCTGAACATCAACGGCCAGCGGGGTTACTTAAATCGCTACCAATCCCAGAATGGAAATGGGAGGATATAACGATGGATTTTGTCACCAATATGCCGAGTACGCGAACAGGGATGAACATGATTTGGGTTATTGTCGATCGACTAACCAAGTCAGCTCACTTTCTGGGAATTAAGGATAATTGGGGGCCCGAAAAACTAGCTCGTGTATTCATCGCGGAAATTGTAAGGTTACACGGGACTCCTAAGAGCATTATTTCCGATCGAGACGGTAGATTTGTGTCGCACTTTTGGCAATCCGTTCACCGAGCTTTAGGGACGGAACTGAGGCTCAGTACATCGTACCATCCTCAGACTGATGGGCAGTCTGAACGGACAATTCAGACCCTTGAGGACATGCTGCGAGCATGTGCCCTAAATTAGAAGCATGACTGGGAATCGCACTTGCCACTAATCGAATTTGCCTACAATAATAGTTGGCATGCGTCGATTAAGATGGCACCGTTTGAGGCTTTATATGGACGGAAATGTAAGTCGCCATTGTGTTGGGATGATTCCTCTGAACTGATTGGGATGGAGCCGGATATGTTAGTGGAGACCCAGGAAAAGATCTCTTTGTTTCGCGAGAGGCTTTTGGCCGCCCAAAGCCGACAGAAGTCCTATGCCGATAATCGACGTCGACCGCTAGAGTTTGAAGTCGGCGATCATGTGTTGATAAAAGTATCGCCAACCCGGGGAGTTTATCGTTTTGGGAAGAAAGGTAAACTCAGTCCGAGATATGTTGGGCCATTCGAGATTATAGAACGGATTGGCGAACTTGCTTACCGTGTGGGCCTTCCGCCTTCACTGGGTCATGTGCATAATGTATTTCATGTTTCGCAATTGAGGAAATACGTACCGGACCCTAAGCATATCATTGATTTTGGGGAGATTGAATTAAATTCCAATGTCACCTTTGAGGAAAAACCAATCCAGATTTTGGAGCGTCGGGTAAAACAACTTAAGCGTAAAGTTATCCCCTTGGTCAAAGTACAATGGTCGAGACATGGATCGGAAGAATCCACATGGGAGACAGAAGAGCATATGAAGTCTAGATACCCCGAATTATTCACTTCGTAAGTTTCGGGACGAAACTTATTCTTAGGGGGAGAGAATGTAATAATAGTACCTTTTATCGCTTATAATTATGAATTCATGAACTTTGTAGTTTGGTTCGTAATTTTTTTGAACATTGGTATCATGTGTTTGATTCGAAATTGAGCCTGTATGTTGTGTTTCTTGTTAGTATTCCGTTAATATCCGTTATCGTGGTGTCGAACCGCTTGCATCGCTTCTGCAACCCAGGATTAGCGTGCGCTAATTTATATGGTAAGCGTACGCAACAGAAGTTGTAGGCTAGCGCGCGCTACTACAAGAGGTTACGCACACTAACCGGCAGCATGGGGCAGTCCAAAGAGCACTGGACTGGGACTAAATATCGAGCTAGCGCACGCTAAGGCATCATAGTAGCGCACGCTAGGGGAACAGGTAGCGTACGCCACTATTGGGTGTTAACGCGCGCTAGGTGACCCGGACAGTGAGTTCTGGACTCTGGCCAAACCAACAGGTAACGTGCGCTAAGACGGTCGTTGCATGCGCTAACTCGTCGGTCGTAGCACATGCTATTCGGTCGTAACGCACGCTACCGGTGTGGACAAAAGGGTTTCTGAACAGGGCACAAGGTTCTGGACTTAGACTGAACACCAGATAGCGCACGCTAAGGCGGAAACTGCGCGCGCTAACTCGGCGATACAGCGCACGCTAACTCGATTGAGTAGCGCACGCTATCGGATGTGGTGCACACCAGCTCTACCAGGCGTAAGGGTCCTGGATCAGACCTAGGCCGATAGTGCACGCTATTCGGTAAGTGTTAGCGTGCGCTAAGGCGCACTTATATAAATACATGTGTTGCGGTCAACACTTGTCATTTTTCATCTTCTCTCCTCTTCTTCGAGCTTCTAGACGACTTCAGGGCGGTGTAGGCGAGGGTTTCGGCGGATCAGCAATTGAAACTCAAATCTTTTCAACTTCAAGTAAAGATCTATCAATCTTACATCGTCTTCACCAAGGAATTGAGGTAATCCTTCCGTAGAACCCTAACTTTGGGGAAAATTTGGGGATTTTGGGGATCTCGTTTCTCCAATTGTTTTAGCTCCAAATTATGATGGATTGTAGTTGAAAATGGTTGTATAGATATGATTTCATGATTTCCTCAAGGTTTTGTGGATTGATTCCAAATCTTCTTTTGTAAATCAAGCAAAACCCATTATGCCCTTGTAGTGCTCGATTAAATGGTCCTAAGGGTAGAACTTAGGATGGATTTTAGTGTTTTCCAACAAAATTGTAAACGATTAAGCCTCACTGTTTGTTAGGAGCGGGATTCGGAATATAGTTCGGACCGTAGCCTTGTTCGTTGTTTGTTCCTTTGAGAGTAAGAAAGTTCAGGCAAGTACTTTATTGCATTAGTTTATGGCATGCATTTCTCTGATGGTTTAGAGAATGATGAGAGTTGAAAGGTTATTCTCGGGTACTCTCTCTCGGGGATTGACTCAACGGGGTCACACGGGGACCTGGTGGCTTAGCGACTGGGCCGGGTCACGGGAGATACTTTGAGTGGACATCCTCACCTGGGGATTGCTCGACGGGGCACACAGGGACTTGCTGGCTTGAGGGCCGGACCGGGTCGCGAGGATTGTCGGGGTGTTTTTACTGGTGATTGATATTGATATTCCGGAATATCGCGAATTGAACTGTTTTGGATTTTGAAATGATTTGGAAATGCCTGTGGATTAAAATAATTGTAAAACTGTACTTGCACTAGCGGTTGTGGCTAACCCCATTGTTGGGGTGGAATGTTTTGTACATTTCAGGTATTCTCGAGGGACAGGAGCCCCCATGTGGCGCACACGGAGTTGACAAGCACACTGGATGTTAGAGAGCTCGTATCAGTCTTTGTATTTGTGCTGTTGAGTCAGTTTTATATACTGTATTATGGTTGGTTTTGAGTTATACTGTGTCGTGTAATGTTTGCGTTCAGTGATGACTTGAAATATACTATTTTGGCCGCGGCCGAGGCCTAACTTGTGTTTTGTATCCTTTATTGGACTATTATGTCATGGTTATTATATATTGGATTGTGGTTTAATCTTGTGTGTCGTCAGCCTGGCGGGACCCTTGTGTGTCCTGTGGCGTGTAATAACCCAAAGTGAAATTGGGGTGTTACAGAACGCCTGGTGACGGACTCGGGCTCCGTCGTCTCGTGGCTGGGGCCGGACTGCCCTGGTCGCCAAGATGGGTCGCTGCTTAGGCGGCTGAAAACAGAGGTGCACCGGCTTGCGAGCTCCTCTTCCTGCGAATGGGGGCCTCCTGGCGATCGCTCGGTCAGTAGCCCCTTGAACTTCCGTTTGCTCACGCGGCGGATAGCCGAGGGGGTTATAGCGGGCGGCGTGTCGAAAGCTCTCCATCGCTCCTGTAGGATGACCATGGCCTCTTCGATCTGTTCCGCGGTTTGGAACTGGTCGAGCGAGAGGCTTGGGCCGTCCATTGGGGGCGGGATCGATAGTCTCGTACCGCGGCGGCTACCCTCCGCCATAGGCTGTGGCTCGGATTGAGACGGAATGAGGCGTCTGGCGGATTGACCAGCGGCTTTCTTCGATGCAGAGGCAGAAGTCATGATTCTGAAAGCTTTTCTCTGAAGAACAGTGAGTGTTTCTTCAGGTATGTGCCCCGGAGAACAGTGAGTGTTCTTCGATACGGTAGGAATAAAAATTGAGGGTATATGCCCTTCCTCTAGCGCCAATTGTTGTTGCCCAAAATATTATCCGAAGATGAATATTGCTGGAATGGTCGAGCAACAGCAAATTGTGAGAGCACGTCCGTGGGGGTGTGAATAACACAAGATTTGCCGGGTTTGTTAGGCCCGGGCTCGAATGCTATCGCGAGATGTTATTAATATGAATACGTTTGAGTACAAATATCAATGTTAGAATACGATTACAATGAGTGTAAAAGATCCTATTTATCTAGCTCTTGAGCGAAGCTCTGCGTGTTTCGTCTCTGCCGACCATCTTTCGTGTAAGAGGTGTTGAGCGAGAAGAAAGGCCGAGAGATAGCTATTGCCAAGAGTAGGAAAGCCAAGTTATGAGCTCAATCAGAGAGAGACAGAGAGTAGTTTCTGCCGGAAAGCCGAGAAAGCAACCCTTGTCCAAGTGTAGGCAGCCTTCTATTTATAGGAACTGAGATGCTGTGCTTTCTGACGGGCGATCGCCTTTCGTGTAATATAATAAGGGGCGATCATCTTTATGTCACATGGGCTGTCTGCCTTAAAGTCATGGCCATGGCGGCTGGCAACACTGCGGTCCAATGAGGAGCCAGCACGCGTCCTGAGTGGCTGTCACGGGCGGTCCCACTGTACAACTTTCGGCGGGTCTGTCAGTTGGTGAGAAGATGCTGACAGACTGTGGTCAACGATCCATGTTTTGCGGTGTCTTTTCCGGATCTGCACATGACTCCTTGCTTCGAGCTTCGGACTTCGCCGACTGGACAGGCGATGGCTTCGCGTGGCATGAGGCGGTCGTCATTTGCCGGTCACCAAGGGGTCGATCGCCAAGTACCGAGAGACGATCGCCTTAGATGTTGATCGCTCGGCACCGGGACTTGTCCTTGGACCATCGGTCGGCCAATATGTCTTAGCTGCTGGACTCTGGCTCGGTCGCCCGTTCATTGTGCCGATCGCCTGGTGAGATGTATAAATCTCGACACAACACACGGCTCTGTAGTATTTTCAATAGATTTTGAAGGTGTTACACAATTTAGCGACAGAATGTTTGTCTCTATTTTTGTTGGCAATTTTCCAGATTTAGCAATGGAATATTGCTTGTCGCTAATTTGCCACCAAATCTTACTTTGGACGGCCAAATATAGCGACAAACTTTTTAGTGTTGGTGACGGATAATTTCATCGCCAATTTAGCGACGGACCTAGTATTCCGTCGCTACAATTTAGCATCAAGGGAAACAATAACGAATTTTGTCTCCTGCAAATCTTGATTAGCGAAGAATTTTTGTTAATTTGCGATAAAAAATTTGTCGCTATTTTGCTACTTTTTTGTATTGCTCGAATAAAAAATATGACTTGAATTATTACTCGAATAGATAAATTACTCGAATTATAATCTTTGTTTGGTTACAGGAATGTATGTTACTTGTTGTTGATTCTTTAGTTTAATACTCGCAAGCGCATGATGTTGTGTCGAGAATTATACACCTCAACAGGCGATCGGCACAGACGACAGGCGACCGAGTTAAAGTCGAATAGACCAAGGCAGACTCGCCGATCGGAGAACCCAGATCAAGTCCCAATGCCGAGCGATCGACATCGAAGGTGATCGTCCCTTGGCACCTGGCGATCGACTCTGTTGCCCGGCCAATGACGACCGCCTCATACCACGCAAGTCCAGCATCCATCTAGTCGGCAAAGGCCGAATCTCAGGACAGAGACCCATGTGCAGATCCGGAAAAGGCGCCGTAGAACATGGATCGTTGACCACAGCCTGTAAGCATCTACTCACCTACCGACAGACCCGCCGAAAGGTGCAAAGTGGGATCGCCGGACAAATGACTCAGACGCGTGCGCACTTCTCATTGACCGCACACCGGGCCGCCAAAGAACCTCTGCGGACTTTAAGGCAACCTACCCACGTGCTGCAAGACGATCGCCCCCTTATTATAATACAGGAAAGACGATCGCCCAACTAAGGCCAATCCTATAAATAGGAAGCCTCCGGTAGCGGAAAAAATGGTTCACGGTTCAGTTGGTCACACAGTACAGAAGCTCAGCTCACAAACTTGGCTTTCTCTCTTGGCAACGCTATACACTTCGGACATCAGTTCATCTCTCACTCTCGGAACCTCTTAATCCTAAGACGGTCGGTAGAAACGAGAACAAGAACACACAAAGCTTCGCTCAAGAGCTAGGTAACTAGGATCTTTTACACTCATTGTAATCGCATTCTTACATTGATATTTGTACTCAAACGTATTCTTATTAATAACATCTCGCGAGAGCATTCAATCCCGGGCCTAACAAACCCGACAAATCTTGTGTTATTCACACCCCCATGGACGTGCTCTCGCAATTTTCTGTTGCTCAACCATTCCAGCAATATTCATCTCTGGATAATATTTCGGGCAACAACAATTGGCGCTAGAAGAAGGGGCATCTAAACCTTCATTTTAATTCCGTCTGTCTCGAAGAACACCCACTATTCTCCGGGGCATATACCTGAAGAAACACTCACTGTTCTTCAGAGAAAAGCCTTCAGAATAATGACTTCTGCCTCCACATCAAAGAAAGCCCCTGGCCGGTCCGCCGGATGCCTCATTCCATCTCAATCCGAGCCCCGGCCTATGGCGGAGGGGAGCCGCGGCAACCCGGGACTCTCGATCCCGCTCCCAAGGGACGGCCCAAACCTCTCGCTCGATCAGTTCCAAACTGCGGAATAGATCGAAGAGGCCATGGCCATCCTATGGGAGCGACGGAGAGCATTCGACGCGCCCGCTATAACCCCCTCGGCCATCCGCCGTGTGAGCAAATGGAAGTTAAAGGGGTTACTGGCCGAGCGATCGCCAGGAGGCCACGATTCGCAAGAAAAGGCGTCCGCAAGGCAGGACACCTCCGTTTTCAGCCGCCTAGGCAGCGACCCATCTTGGATACCGGGCCAGTCTGGCCCCAGCCACGAGACGACGGAGCCCGAGTCCGTCACCAGGAGTTCAGCATAACGAACTCCCAGAAGCCAGGACAACCATCTGGTTCCTCCTCACCAAAGAACCGAGATCGGCGACCGCGGAGTCAGGAGATCGGTACACAATCTCTTTGGCTCCCGCTCTGAAAGCCAAACCCCGAGCGACCATGCCATAGCTATGGCCGCGATGCAACACCATCTCGACGACATGAAGGCGCTCCTAGAAACTGGGGCAGACGCCAATAGCAAGATCGCCGGGCCAAGCGAGCCACTCGAAGTCCGCATCGAGCTCGCCCCCGTGCAGCGTAGGATCGCTCCTCCCAAAACGCCTCTGTATGAGGGGAGGTCAGACCCCGAGACTCACCTGAGCAAGTTCCGGATCTACATGACTGGGTGCGGGGCATCGGACGCAACCAGATGCCGAATGTTCCCGCTAACACTGGGCGACCTGGTCCATAGATGGTACATCTCATTGCCACCACGATCCATCAGTTCCTTTGATCAACTGGCGAACGACTTCACAGCATACTTCGCCGCCAAGGTCGCTCGGCCGGAAGGTCCCTATCGCATGATGCAGATTAGGCAAGGGGAAGTAGAGACCGATGCAGACTACATCGACCGGGTGGATGAGATAATCCTCAACGGCGAGCCCGTGAGCGACGAGATCGCCCTCTACTCGGTCCTAGGGGGATTCCATGGTCTTTCGCCTATGTTCAGGCATCTAACGAAGGACATCCCCTGACCTACGCGATCTTCCGCGCCAAGGCCGCAGACTTCCTGGACAGGCAAAGGTTGCTTTTCCACCAATGAATAACGCGATCGGCAACCGAACGACGATCATCAGTCTTCCAACCCGATCGTCAAAATCAAGCAACATCTCAAAAACGGTAGATTCGCTCACCATCTACAGTTCATCATCTAACATGGTGGGCTAAGGCACGAGATTGCCTCCCCCGCACAACGTACACCGTTGAGGGTTGGCATCTAACATGACGATCTGAGGTAGAAGAGTGCAGCCATGGTCCTGGTGGTCGATGGAACTGACTGCTTCGGCCATACAAGGTCCCTTTGGGCCATGATCGCCCGCCCTTCGTTTAAATATGAGGCCGGCGTAGTCTGAGGGCCCTCTAAAACTAATCAGTGGACATGCTCGCCCACCCTCAAAGGTTCATCATCTAACTTGGTGAGCCCGGACAATGCGACGCGTCCCTACCCCCGTCTTAACGTACACCGTCGAGGGTCGCCATCTTCATGGCGGGCCGAGGTGGAAGCAGAGCTAACAAGCCGCGGAAGTGGAGTTGATTAATCCGACGATGCCCCGCGCAAGGACTCCTCCAGACCAAGACCGCACGCCCTTCGTTTAAATACGAGGCGAGGCGCAGCCTAGCGGAGGACCCTCATAATAAAATGAGTCACGAGACAGACAATGTCGCTCGCGCATAAGACACGGTCATGGATTTCGGTCCATCAAATTCGGCGACTGTGCACGATTCCTCAGCGACGAAACAATTAGCTTTCTACGAGCGATCGGCCAAATTTGAAAATTGCAGGTACAAGACCGAAGATAGCTCGCCAATCGATTAGAACGCCCAAGTCCGAAACCAAAGTCCGCACAAATGGGTCGCCCGTCTTTATCCTCAACGATCGCCAATAAGAACCAACTCACCCCATGTCTTCGACATCGGAGTAAGTTGGGGGGCAATTGTTGTGTCGAGAATTATACACCTCAACAGGCGATCAGCACAGACGACAGGCGACCGAGTTAAAGTCGAATAGACCAAGGCAGACTTGCCGATCGGAGATCCCAGATCAAGTCCCAATACCGAGCGATCGACATCGAAGGCGATCGTCCCTTGGCACCTGGCGATCGACTCTGGTGCCCGGGCAATGACGACCGCCTCATACCAAGCAAGTCCAGCATCTGTCTAGTCGGCAAAGGCCGAATCTCAGGATAGAGACCCATGTGCAGATCCGGAAAAGGCGCCGAAGAACATGGATCGTTGACCACAGCCTGTCAGCATCTACTCACCTACCGACAGACCCGCCGAAAGGTGCAAAGTGGGACCGCCCGGGACAGCGACTCAGGACACATGCAGACTTCTCATTGGACCACACAGCTGGCTGCCAGCAACCCCTGCGGACTTTAAGGTAATTAACCCACGTGCTGCAAGACGATCGCCCCCTTATTATAATACAGGAAAGGCGATCGCCCAACTAAGGCCAGTCCTATAAATAGGAAGCCTCCGGCAGCGGAAAAAAGGGTTCACGGTTCAGTTGGTCACACAGTACAGAAACTCAGCTCACAAACTTGGCTTTCTCTCTTGGCAACGCTATAAACTTCGGACATCAGTTCATCTCTCACTCTCGGAACCTCTTAATCCTAAGATGGTCGGCAGAAACGAGAACAAGAACACACAAAGCTTCGCTCAAGAGCTAGATAACTAGGATCTTTTACACTCATTGTAATCGCATTCTTACATTGATATTTGTACTCAAACGTATTCTTATTAATAACATCTCGCGAGAGCATTCAATTCCGGGCCTAACAAACCCGGCAAATCTTGTGTTATTCACACCCCCACGGACGTGCTCTCACAATTTGCTGTTGCTCGACCATTCCAGCAATATTCATCTCCGGATAATATTTCGGGCAACAACACATGATTCGTTCGATATAGATATGCGGTGCAATGTCGATTCCACAGGGAGGACTATGATAGTGAAGTAAAAATATTCCTATCGTTTTAAACCAAATTTTATTAAATTCTAACCTAGTCCCAAAGAATTTTATTTTTGAATGATTATAATAATTGCATTAAATAACAGTAATTTTTAAGTAGATTTTAGATAAATTGATTTTAAATAATTTACTAAGGTTTAGAATCCACCAATGTCTATTTATTATTTATTTTGTATTTTAATTCTAAGAAATCCAGGGAATAGATTCTGAAATCAATCTCACTATTTCCCTATAAATTTAACAATATGTATAAAATTATAATTCAAATATAGATTTTCCTTCGCTTGAAAAATGTAATTTCTAAGTATTATATGTATCCAATTTAATGGAAAACAAATAATCAAAGAAATTAACTAATATCAATAATCACAAAGCAATGGGGAATTTATAACTATTGAAAATACGTGATATAATTGATGAAATAATATTCCCCTATTGAAGCAAAAATCATAATCGTTAAAAACATTTATTTGGAATTATAATATAAATATTAATAATAATACAGACATGGTTTCATCATAACCCAATAAAAGAAAATTACTCACTCATAATAACAACACAAATAAATAAATATTTCATAATATTATTACTCAAATATAATTTTATTATATAATATTTTTATTTCTCTCTCTTACAATAATATCTCTCTATTTTTTCGGCTCCCTTTTCCTCTCAACACCCTCTCCTATTTATACTATTACAAAATTAATAAAATAATAATTTTTAAAATTTTAAATTAATACTTCATGGCTGCCGAGGGGTGCTGATATCATGAATGACATCAACAGAGAGTTGAATTTTCGGTCCAATCGGGTGTTGACACATGGCGCAATACGGTCCGTTTATTTAATTGTCCTTCGAACGGTCATAACTTCTTCATACGAACTCGGATTTGGATGATTTTTTTTTAAAATGATCATCTCGACGAGGTGAATAAAATGAGACCAGTCGTGACTATATTTGAATTTATGAAAAATATCATCTTTGAACCAATTGATCTGTCTTGTACCGGTTGATTAACCTGCAGATATAATTTCATTCTAATTAATTATCCAAAAATGACACAAAATTATAAAAAATTCTAACAAAATGAAATAATATAAATATATGGTAAAAATGATAAATTATCACACAAAACACACAATTATATACATAAAATACTAATAAAAATATTACTCAAAATATACCAAACAAATCTCCCCGCACTTATCTTTTGCACATCCTCGGGAAAATCTGATACCCGAGTTATAATACTCATATGCTGAAAAAAAAATCATGACAAAACCAATATCAAGAGAGAACAAGTGATCATGACCCAATTGAGATCAGAGAAAAATAGGATGCCGCACTAAATTCTAACAACTTCATTGAGAATCGAATGCAAAAAGATTCAATACCCTCACGGTGGATGTCACTCATCACTCAAGTGTATATAAGGAATATTCGATAAGAGTTCACTCATATCAAAGCATAATGTGTCATTACCATATGCTTGGTCAAAAATCAAATCTCCACTACTAAAAAAATAAACTCATGCATAAATCAAAAGGTCTTTCTTTTGGTTGTAATGTGGCTTTGGGTATGGGTGGGATAAAGATAAAATTATGAGGTTTGCTAGCCAAGATCAATTGTGAATTTAGATGCGTAACAAATCCTACAAATAACAATCAACATCCCCTCTTTTGTAATGAAAACTCTCAAACCATCATCCCCAAGTTATTTTGTACTTTACATGGTAATTGAATATGCATATGGAAATGTCATACTCTTGTGTAAGAAAAAGTATGCAATGGATCTTATGGAAGGAATTATGTATCACTAAAGGGATATTTCAAGTGCTATTATATTCGCACTTGATCTCCCGTGTTTTTTTTTCTGGCCATTTTTTTGGCCTTTATTTATATTTCTTTTTTATTCGATTTAATACTCCAATGTACTTCACACCCTTTTAGTTTCAATGAAAGCTCTTGATCTCCACAATACTCTTATGAACATCGATCCCTATTGTAATATTCGGATTTACTACTGTGTATTTCATCTGTATTCAAACCCTGTATTATTCGGATTTGTGGTTTCGATTATTGGAGTATGATATTTCTTGCATTGGCATCCTTGTACTTAAGTCTATCAACATGCAAATTTTCTCATGCAAACTCGTGATAGCGCATGCTAAGAATGTAGCTTAACACGCGCTATCGGCTATTACTAGTGCACGCTACGTATGTAGAAGTTGCGTGCGCTAGACACTGAATTATTGAGGTAGGCGGCTAGCACATGCGCCAGCCGGGACATGGGTCCGGAAAAGATTCCCGCGGACGAACCTGGACAGATTTGGAGTCAACGCTTATTAGCATGCGCTAAGTATTGTATGCTAGCGTGCGCTAATTAGCTAAAGTGCAGAATATTATAAATGAGGCAACAACCCGTTTTGGCTTACATTTCCTTCGTCTATTCTTCATTCTTGAGAGGCCAGAGAGCTATAATCATCCTTCTAACACACTTAGAACACATCTTATTGATCCTTGAATATTGGTTATCACTTGTGAGTGATCATTGAAGAGAAGTAACACCTTGGAGTGGCACATAACCAACCGGAGTCGTATTTTACCTTGTGGTTCAGTGAATTCGTCATATTAAGGTATGTTGATTCTATCTTCAACTCTAGATTCGTGTTATGGAGAATATGATGATCATGTTAGCAAATATTGATCTTCCTGGAGGAATCATCCAAAGTACATCATGTTTGGAATATTGGGATGAATAGGCCTTAAGTACCTTGATTATGAACATCATGATTCGAATTTTATTACATTGAACAAGTAGAGAAAGCTCTTATCATTGGTAATCCGAATCTAGTAGAGAAAGCATAACAATCATGGACTTGACTTTTACATCATTATTGTTAGACGAATCTATAGGGTTGATCATGGAAGGATTTATCTTGTTAAGATGGAACATTATTCAACCTTCAGAGTAATAGTTTTCATTGATATAATGGTGTTGATATCAACCGTTAAAGCCTTCCGAATCATTGCATGAAGAATTGTATTTGAAATGGGATATGGTTTCATAATAGTATACATATTCTTGAATCCGAAGTTGTTGTTATCCGTAAGATCATTCATAACCGTATGAACATGATATTCATGGAGGTAACATGAATTAACACTGAGGATTTCATTTGGTTTGATCATGTTGAGATCCGTCTACTGCCCAGTAATAAATTGCCATACACGATTAGCGCATGCTAAGCTATGTAGATTAACGTGCGCTATCGAGCATGAGTTAACGTACGCTACGTTTGGTACGTAACGTACGTTAGGCCATCAAACGAGTCAGTCGGCTGATCAGTGAAGTACTAACCATGCATAGTTAGCGTACGCTAGGCTTTGTTGTTTGCGTGCGCTATCGAGTAAACTTAACGCACGCTACACAGAGTACTTAGCGTGCGCTAAGAAGTTCAGGCAGATTGCATGTTATGAGCTTTTGGCCGTAAATCGAATTGTTAGACATTCGTATGACATGAGATAAATTCTATATTATTTCTTTTGTTAAGGTTCGAGCTCGTTACGTGATTGATTGAGGGGGATGACCTTCGAGTGTTCGTTTTCGTGGGAGTATTGTTCTTGTCTTCGAATTGAGGCAAGTACCTTATTTGTTTTGTGTATTGATGTTATACATATTGTCGTGCATGTCGTTGTTGTATGTCCACCTCGCGTTGGTCCGACGGGATCATCGGGGGATCTATGCTAGCGTGCGCTGGATCATCGGACGGGTTTTTCCACCACGGGTTGGTCTGACGGGATCATCGTGGGTTCTAGGCAGTGAACGCTGGATCGACGAAATTACCATGTGTATGTTATGATATCATGTTGTGATTATCAGTTGTGTATGTCATTTATGAGTTTCTCGTAGGAGAAGACTCATTGATATTTTGGTCGTTTACGTTATTATTCTTCGTGAGATATGAATAATATGTTGTGGTACTTGTACTAGCATCGTTGTGCTAACGCCTTCGGGGGTGAACATTTTGTTTATGTTCAGGATCCAGGAGAGCGGGAAAACAACCACTGGAGCTGCATGACGACGAGGGTGCAGAGTGATGTTCCGGTCGGGTGTATTAGACTGTTGTTTGTTGGTTATTTCAATAAGTACTTGAGTACGTAGTCGTTGTGATGAATTTGAATTTGGTGATGTATTAATAAGTTGCTGTTGAACAATTGTATTTTCAGTATTGTCATAACTGTTGTATCTTAATCCAGTTACTTCCATTTACTTGTACCTGTTAAGGTCAGTTCAATTCTTCAGCCTTGTAAATCCTTATGTAAAGGATTTACGGCGCTGTAATATTCCTGAATATATCGGGGGTGTTACACCTATTTGTCACACATCTAGTTCACAATTAAATCTTTGACGCGAGGGTGCAAATGGATGCATCATCAACAAGAATGTATAATGGCTAAAGTGATGTGCTTGATCAAAGAAATAGGTTAAGGCTCAATGGGGCTTCTAAGGATAAATGTAATAGGTGGGAAAGTATAAGCCAACAAGGGATTAATCCTAGTTGCCTTTACCATCTTAATGCAAGAGTTTATGAATGTAGTCTCGAAATATATAAATGAGCAAGTTCTAGAATGAACACAAAATATTTGACCACACAACAAAAAATCTAGAGCCTATATATAAGGATTTCTATAAGGCTCAAAACTCACAAAAAGGGTATTGTGTAATGAATCTCATACACCTTCATCTAAATTCAGTATCAAAACCAGTGAAACATCCAAAAAATAATTTTTTCACTAATGTTTTCTCAAGAAAATGGTGTCATGATTTTCAACCTCTTTTTTTATATATTATTATATTTATATATATTTATATAGATATAGATATACACCTTCTCTCACATTTAATGATAAACAATATCCTTATTGTGTAAAAAGAACAATGAAGTAAGGATTTAAAGAAGGCTTCCCTGTTTATGAAAAATGACACTTCGCTCAAGCCTTTATTGGACTTGCAAGAAATAAGTGTGGCAAAACAAAAACAAAAATATATACCCAGAAGTATAACATAAACAACCTATATGCGCTTCAAGAGAGTCCGAAGAGTCACCTTACGCTGCCATCAATGCTTTTATTAAAAACAAATGAGAAAAAGTACAGTAATAGAAATAACAATACATAAATCGTGGATAGATGCGCGTCAAGAGGTCGAAAAGAAACTCCTTAAGCTGTCATCATTTTCACGATTTTTACACCCGCTAAAAAGTAAAAACAACAAGAGGAATAAAGTGGGATATCAAAGGGAAATGAATGTGTCAATTTTGCATTTCCGCACAGTGAAATCTTCGATCCAAACAATATTAGCAAGAGCTGGATCTGGTTCAGGAACAAATGCAATAAGTTTTTTGATCAGCTCTTATGGTGTTGTTGCAACAACTATGATTCGTTTAACACACTCAGAAATAAAACCTTTTTCAGAAGAGTAGTTGATGAAAGATAGTAAACCATCAAAGAAACCATTGACATTTAACAGACCTATTGGTTTCGTATGAACATTTATATGGGCTCTGGTAACCACATGAAAAGTTCCTCAAGAGTGCCAAATGTTGGGATTCCGAAAATAAAACGAAATACGCAGCGGAAATAAAAACGAATCCCAAACAGGATCGATCAAGTAACGTATATACGAAAAAAAAAAAATACATACAAAGGTAAAGATTCATACCCTTGAAGCCTTTGAAATAAATCTTCGTAAAGTGTAGACGATGATCACGATCCCGTCCCGAACACGAAATCCCTTCGTTCCAAGCACCGAAAATTCGAAGCCTCTACTTCACACGCGTCGGAAGTTGCCCGGAAAAATCTACAACACTCCGTTCTATGAAGAACACGGCTAGGAAGTATTGTAGGAATTTTTTCTCTCTTAATTTTTCTTACTTCTTTTCACCTCAAAGATGAACAAAATGAAGAAGGAAAATTTTTCTCTCTCCTCACTTAAGAAAACTCACGGCAGGCTGATATCTCATGAAATGAGTATGTTGTAAGTTTGTTGTTATCTCATCTCATTATATATAATGTAATGATATATATTATAAAGGAATAATTATTCCTTTACAACTATCATTCACAATTATGTGGGAATCTCAACTCTAAGTGAGTTCCCACACACATGCAAGATCATGCCATGCCATGAGGAGTGGGTGGCCACAAGGAAGTTTCCTAGAAAACGAGCCGAGCCACTCGGCTCGTGTACCGGACGTTCGTCAAACGACTCCGTTAAATACACTCCTTTTAATCATCAATGTATTTATATTAATTAATTAATCTAATTAATTAATTATATCAAATACAAATATATATTTCTCTAAGAAATATAATTTATGAATTAAATTAATTACCCGGTAACTTAATTTAAATTCATAAGACCGATATTTGATTTATCCAATAAATCATAATTAGATATCCAATATCTAATATTAATAGAGAGATAATAAATTCACATTTATCCGTCAACGCTCCTGATGCGCGACTCCGTAGGTCCGTCTCAGCCGGCATTGGGAGGAACCAATGAGTGCGGGCAGCACTTAGCCAGCCTAGCGGGCCGCACTGTAAACCCAGGCGAGAGAACGAATGAAGGGATCATTCCGTAACCATTATGTCGTGAATACTATATACGTATAGACCCTTCATCGGATGTCGGTCAAGTCTTAGGTCACGGTAAAGTCAAACTCTCATGTTGACTAAACTCTATACATGTGTTAATGCAAATCAAGACCGATCGATTAATAGTGTATCTAATATGACTATATCAATGCTTTGGCCAAAGACTTATGATCTTATTTGCCATTAACCGTATAGTACATTCGCCGCTCACTAACAGAGATAGAATCCTTTCTTGGCGTACAAGAAGATCGCTACCGCCCGTATAGTCCGCACTTCGAGGTCGACTCAAGAATTAAGCAAATGAGTCTAACTACTCTAATGACAAACTAAACGTCACAGCACATCTTCTCTGAACCCTCAAGTCAAAGGTCCACGTATACTATCACAACCTTTCGATTCGTCATCGACTCTCCGAGAGTGAATACCGTGTGATCAATCTAGTATGAGTCATTTTCGAGTATTATGGCCCAACAAATATATTTATATCTATGCTATAAATTCGTGCACACTTAATAGCATATATTATACAAGTCATATTAAAACTTAATGCCCATTTTAAGTTTATTGACTTGCGAACAATTTACGTAAATAAACTTTAAACACTTCCAGTACATTTTCTCTTATCCCATAACGAGAATGGAATGTTCGATTTATTTACATGGACTTCACTTCAATGTTTACCAAGTCAAGAATGCAATTGAAATACAATAAACAGTGAATGAATCATATTGCCTTTTTATTAATTATTCCATAATTACAAGTATAATGCCCTTACTCTCTCATCCCCTGAGTGGCATTCGAGGGCATATTCCTAACAATCTCCCACTTGCACTCAATGCCACACATCATGGTATCCAATACCCATGTTCTTCAGATGTCTTTCCAAGACGGCCTGAGATAATGGCTTAGTCAGCGGGTCAGAGACATTGTCTTCTGAGTCTACTCTTTCCAATGAAACATATCCTTTTTCCACCATCTCTCGAACGATGTGGTACTTTCTCTCTATATGCTTGGTGTTGTGGTGAGCCCTCGGCTCCTTGGCTTGGGCGACAGCTCCATCATTATCACAGAATAGTGATATAGGCAACTCCGCGTTAGGCACCACTTGAAGTTCTTGTATAAACTTCTGCATCCAAAATGCTTCTTTGCTAGCCTCTGAGGCAGCTTGATACTCTGCTTGGCAGGTGGAATCCCTTGATGGCGGTTTGCTTGGAGCTTCTCCAAGATACTGCTCCTCCATTGAGAGTAAATAAATACCCGGATGTCGACTTAGAGTCGTCATTGTCTCCTTGAAAATCGAATCGGTGAATCCAATCACCTTGATTCTCCACCACCATAAGTAAGAACTAAATCTCTAGTTCTTCTTAAGTACTTAAGAATGTTCTTTACGGCAGTCAATGTTCCCTTCCCGGGTTTGCTTGAAATCGACTTACCATACTCACAGCGTAGGCTAAGTCTGGTCTCGTACACAACATAGCGTACATGAGGCTACCCACTGCCGAGGCATAGGGTACCTTACTCATCTCTCTTTTGTCTTCCTCACTTTGAGGACACATTTTCGTGGTGAGATGAATTCCATGTCGCATGGGAAGGAACCCTCTTTTAGATTCATCCATCTTGAATCTTCTCCGGCTTTTATCGATATAAAGGGCTTGGGAAAGTCCTATCATTCTTCGTGGTCTATCTCTGTAAAGACGGATCCCTAGAATATAGGAAGCTTCTCCCAAGTCTTTCATGGAGAACGTTTTAGAAAGCCAAGCTTTCACGGTCTGAGCATTGCTACGTTATTTCCTATAAGCGAATATCATCTACATATAGTACTAAGAACGCAATGTTGCTCCCATGACCTTTTGTAAACACACGGTTCCTCCTCATTTCGTTCAAGTCAAAGTCCTTAAGCTTCGTCAAATCGAAGGTTCCAACTCCGAGAAGCTTGCTTGGACCATAAATGGCTCGTTACACTTACACACTTTATGAATATTAGCTTTGGACACAAAACCTTTAGTCGCTCCATATAGATTTCCTCCTCGAGGTATCCATTTAGAAAAGCCGTTTTGACATCCATTTGCCATATTTCATAATCATAATAGGCAAGAATGGCAAGCATCATGCGAATCGACTTTATCATAGCTACGGGCGAGAAGGTATCATGATAATCGATTCCTTCCCTTTGGGTATAACCCTTTGCCACAAGCACGGCTTTATAGGCATCAACCTTGCCATCCCCATCAGTCTTTCTCTTATAGATCCATTTATTTCCAATAGTCCTCATGCCGACTGGAAGATCTACTAGAGTCCAGACACTGATTGGTATGCATCGAGTCTATCTCGGCTTTCATTGCTTCTTGCCATTTATCGGAGTCTACATCTACTATCGCTTGGTCATAGGTGACACGGTCGTTTTCATCTATCGGGTGTGTCGTGGAGACCCGGTTCCTCGACATGTGTATAGCCATACCTCTCAGGTAAGTGAGATACCCTATCAGACCTTCGAAGTGGAGGCTGTGTTACAATAGGTTCGGTTCTTGATCCCTGATCAGATGTCTCCTTAGGACTTTCATTTTGCTCTTCTAAAGAGATATTTCTACCCGAGCCACCTTCCTGAATGAATTCATCCTCAAGGAAGTGCGCTTGTAATGCCACAACGACCCTATGGTCTTCTGGCATGTAGAATAGATAACCCATCGAGTCCTCTGGGTATCCTATGAAACGTCCTTTTATGGACCTCGCTTCCAGTTTGTCCACCTTAGCCTTTTTGACATAGGCTGGACATCCCCAAATCCTTATTTGATTAAGGCTTGGTTTCTTACCCTTCCACATCTCATGCGGAGTGATAGGAACAGATTTGGAAGGACATCTATTTAGGATATAGGCGGATTAGTAAGGCATACCCCACGGGTAAATAGGTAAATCGGTGTAATTTAACATGGAGCGAACCATGTCCAACAAAGTCCGATTTCTCCTTTCGAAACACCATTTAACCGTGGGGTTCCCGGAGGCGTGAATTGTGAAACTATTCCATGTTCCTTAAGGAACTCATCAAACTCGATGCTCATATATTCGCCACCTCGGTCCGACCAAGTGCTTTGATATGACATCCAGTTTGTTTTTCAACTAGGGCCTTAAATTCTTTGAATTTAGCAAAGGCTTGATTTATGTTTCATTAAGTACACAATCCCATACCTAGTATGATCATCTCAGAACGTTATGAAATATTGATATCCGTCTCGGGCTACTTCTAAAGCACCACAAACATCGGTATGCACCAATCCAAGTTTATCGGCACCCTTTCAAAAGTCCCCTGTGAAGGGGAACTTAGTCATTTTGCCTCTAAGGCAAGATTCACAAGTTGGATAGGGTTCTACACCCAATGGACTTAAAAGTCCATCTTTCTCCATTTTCTCGAACCTTGGTCCGACCAACATGACCAAGTCTAAGGTGCCATTTAAGAGCTTGATTAGTATCTTGCCTACCACGTTTCCTAGTTATAGTGTTCACCGCTGTTTTATTTTGCATGTTCGGATGATATAATCCATTCAACAATGTAGTTGTTCCAACCAATTTATTTCGAAAATAAATTTTACAACCGCCATTGCCAATGAAGAAACAAAATCCTTTCCGGTCCAAGATCGAATGGATACAATGTTTTTATGCCCCTTGGGCAAAACAAGTACTTCATCTAATGTCAAAATAAAACCGATTCTAAACCCGAAGGATTGATCCAATATCGGTTGCCTCGACACTTTGTCCGCTTCCAACAGTGATCATTATTTCCCGACTTCAAGTTTTCTACTTCGTTCCAGATCCCGATTCATGGTACAAATGTGAGAAGTGGCACCTAAATCCAGAATCCATGAAGCGAATATACGGAGCGGAACAATTAGTTTCAAAAACAAAAGTTCCGTGATGCGCCATTAATCTTGGGACAAGTCCTTCGCGATGGCCCACTCACCGCATTCAAGGCATTTGTCCGTAGGTTTTGGACCGCCTACCTTTTGAACCTTTCGGGCCTTGCCCTTTCCTTTTGCACCCCTTTCTTGGGTTTGTCTTGCTCGTAGGTCTTTTTCTTCTTGTTCTTGGACCTCTTAGGCCCGAAGAAATCACAAGAGCAACCTCTCTCGGTTTAGTCTTCATGTTAGACTGCGCCGTCACCAGCTTATTCATTAGCCCGGCTAATGTGCATGTAATTTCATTACAGTTGAAATTCATGACAAACTGCGTGAAAGAGTCAGTAGAGATTGAAGGATGAGATCAATTTGAAGGGATAAATCCATATTAAAGTTGAGCACCTCGAGCCTCTCAATCATAGAGATCATCTTGAGGACGTGGTCTCCCACTTTCTCCCCTTCTTTCATCCTAGCACCAACAACCGCTTTGATATCTCATATCTAGCATCTCTACCGTGCTCTCCATAAAGTTCGGTCAAGTGTGCGAGAATCGCCAGCGTAAGTCATTTTCTCGTGCGCTCTCGCAGCTCATTAGTCATTGAGCCCATCATAAAACCACGGACTAGCACATCATCCTTGACCCATTTTTCATGGACGTCAATGTCTTCCTGATTACCCTAGTCCGGTTTGGAGTCTGGAATGTCCGCCTCCAAGACGTATCCCGAGACTCCATACCGAGTACAATCATCGATTCCGCAACCACCAACAAAGTTAGGGCCGATTAGGAGATTCTTTTCAAGTAGTATTGCAAGTGGGTTTTTAGCCATTTTAGAGAGATTCGGTTTCGTTTTACGCAAAGATTTAGACAAGATTAAATTAGTGACTTGTTTAATTATGACCGAGTATAGAACTTAAGGTCTTGTATAATTCTTGTCTCGGCTCCCACTAATTTTATCGGAATTATACACTCCCATGTTATAATCCGAAATCATGGTTAGATCGACTTCTTAGTGGTGATCAAGTTCTTTACAAATTTTAACAGACGCAACCTATCGGGTTTCTTGCCAATTAATTTTACGCAAGTGGCGTCTAACACCAACCCGTCTAACGGATGATTTGATCTTCTTTTACCCTAGTCTTCATGCCCTCAACCTATCGTGTTTCTTGGCAATCCAGACTATCTAAGTTGTTGACCATCAACGTCTATCGGTTTGACTATTGAATCTCATCCGCAACCTATCGTGTTTCTAGGGCGAAATTTATCACCAACCGAAGGCATCTAATGCACTCAAGAATTTTTCAACCTCTACCAAATGTACTACCCCGATAACTCTAAGCATAGCACACCACTGTATCAATTTTCTACGAGTTTGATGGAGGGTAGGAAACCTCGTAACCTTTTTCAAACTTAGTCCTGCTTGTAGTCGGGAGAATTTCGCGATTAATGTTACACTTTGCACATTAATTCAATTATACGCGTTTGTTGGTTTGTCAATCATTCAAAATGAAAAGCGAAAACAAGAACCTAGTTACTACCAACATATAGCTCATGGACCTAATTCCTAAGTAATCTTGGGCCAAGCGAATGACCCAATAAATAAAAAAATACGCCTTCGATTCTTCGTCTTCTCGGTCGGTTGTCTTCGGTCTTCGTCATACCCAAAATAATACTTACATCATTGAAAAAATGCATCCTATACAAATTTTCTAGTAAAAATAAATAGGCTCAAAACGGCCTTTACAACCCAATCGAATCGAACAAATCAAAAACTAAGTCCACGAGCTATATCACCATCACATAAGGATTCCATACAACATGTAATGGCAACGAAATTAAACAATTAATTTTAATATAAATTAATCTAATTAATCTATAAAATTAATCTATTCAATTTCTACTATATTAATCCAATTAATATAAAGTGGCATTAAAATTAAATAATCAATTAATATATTAATCCAATCAATATAAAATTAATCTATTCAATTTTAATGGTATTAATCAAATTAATACTAATAATCATCATTTTAATTCGTTCGAAGTAATCCGGCCAAAAATAATATTCTCGTTTAATTTATTTCCCTTAACTCAAAAATATTCCAAATATTAATTTAGTCAAATTAAAATCCAATTTAAATTTTGGGAAATAATTACAACAAAATATAAACTTAAAACGGAGTCCCGGATAATCCGGTTTTAGGCCCAGCCCGCGGCCCGATTCAAAATCGGGCCAAAAACCCGAGGGCTGCCTGGCCGAGCCACTGCTCGGCAGGCTGGCCGATCATTCTCGGCCGCTGTGGCCGAGACATGGCCGATCACGGCCGAGCATGCTCGGCAGCATATTAATGCCCATTTTAAGTTTATTGACTTGCGAACAATTTACGTAAACAATTTACGTAAATAATTACTTTCTAAAACGTTCTCCATGAAAGACTTGGGAGAAGCTTCCTATATTCTAGGGATCCGTCTTTACAGAGATAGACCGAGAAGAATGATAGGACTTTCCCAAGCCCTTTATATCGATAAAATCCTGAGAAGATTCAAGATGGATGAATCTAAGAGAGGGTTCCTTCCCATGCGACATGGAATTCATCTCACCACGAAAATGTGTCCTCAAAGTGAGGAAGACAAGAGAGAGATGAGTAAGGTACCCTATGCCTCGGCAGTGGGTAGCCTCATGTACGCTATGTTGTGTACGAGACCAGACTTAGCCTACGCTGTGAGTATGGTAAGTCGATTTCAAGCAAACCCGGGAAGGTAACATTGGACTGCCGTAAAGAACATTCTTAAGTACTTAAGAAGAACCAGAGATTTAGTTCTTACTTATGGTGGTGGAGAACTGAAGGTGATTGGATTCACCGATTCTGATTTTCAAGGAGACAATGACGACTCTAAGTCGACATCTGGGTATTTATTTACTCTCAATGGAGGAGCAGTATCTTGGAGAAGCTCCAAGCAAACCGCCACCAGATTCCACCGCCAAGTAGAGTATCAAGTCGCCTCGGAGGCTAGCAAAGAAGCATTTTGGATGCGTGTTTATACAAGAACTTCGTGGTGCCTAACGCGGAGTTGCCTATATCACTATTCGTGATAATGATGGAGCCGCCCAAGCCAAGGAGCCGAGGGCTCACCACAACACCAAGCATATAGAGAGAAAGTACCACATCGTTCGAGAGATGGTGGAAAAAGGATATGTTTCATTGGAAAGAGTAGACTCGAGAAGACAATGTCTCGACCGGACTAAGCCATTATCTCAGCCGTCTTAGAAAGACATCAAGAGCATGGGTATTGGATACCATGATGTGTGGCATTGAGTGCAAGTGGGAGATTGTTAGGAATATGCCCTCGAATGCCACTCAGGGGATGAGAGAGTAAGGGCATTATACTTGTAATTATGGAATAATTAATAAAAAGGCAATACGATTCATTCACTGTTTATTGTATTTCAATTGCATTCTTGACTTGGTAAACATTGAAGTGAAGTCCATGTAAATAAATCGAACATTCCATTCTCGTTATGGGATAAGAGAAAATGTACTGGAAGTGTTTAAAGTTTATTTACGTAAATTGTTCGCAAGTCAATAAACTTAAAATGGGCATTAAGTTTTAATATGACTTGGGAAATAATTACTTATGGGATTCCGAAAATAAAACGAAATACGCAGCGGAAATAAAAACGAATCCCAAACAGGATCGATCAAGTAACGTATATACGAAAAAAAAAAATACATACAAAGGTAAAGATTCATACCCTTGAAGCCTTTGAAATAAATCTTCGTAAAGTGTAGACGATGATCACGATCCCGTCCCGAACACGAAATCCCTTCGTTCCAAGCACCGAAAATTCGAAGCCTCTACTTCACACGCGTCGGAAGTTGCCCGGAAAAATCTACAACACTCCTTTCTATGAAGAACACGGCTAGGAAGTATTGTAGGAATTTTTTCTCCCTTAATTTTTCTTACTTCTTTTCACCTCAAAGATGAACAAAATGAAGAAGGAAAATTTTTCTCTCTCCTCACTTAAGAAAACTCACGGCAGGCTGATATCTCATGAAATGAGTATGTTGTAAGTTTGTTGTTATCTCATCTCATTATATATAATGTAATGATATATATATTATAAAGGAATAATTATTCCTTTACAACTATCATTCACAATTATGTGGGAATCTCAACTCTAAGTGAGTTCCCACACACATGCAAGATCATGCCATGCCATGAGGAGTGGGTGGCCACAAGGAAGTTTCCTAGAAAACGAGCCGAGCCACTCGGCTCGTGTACCGGACGTCACAAACGACTCGTTAAATACACTCCTTTTAATCATCAATGTATTTATATTAATTAATTAATCTAATTAATTAATTATATCAAATAAAAATTTATTTTTCTCTAATAAATTTATTTTATTTATTAAATTTATTACCCGTTAAGTTAATTTAAATTAATATGTCCTTTATTTGATTTATACAATAATTAATAATTATATATACAATATCTAATTTTTATAGAGAGATAATAAATTCACATTTATCCGTCAACGCTCCCGATGCGCGACTCGTAGGTCCGTCTCACCGGCATTGGGAGGAACTAATGAGTGCGGGCAAGACTTAGCCAAACTAGCGGGCCGCATCAGTAAACCCCGACCGAGAACGAATGAAGGGATCATTCCGGAACCATTATGTCGTGAATACTATATACGTATAGACCCTTCATCGATGTCCCGGTCAAGTCTTCGGGTCACGGTAAAGTCAAACCCTATCGTTGACTAAACTCTATACATGTGTTAATGCAAATCAAGACCGACCGATTAATAGTGTATCTAATATGACTATATCGTAATGCTTTGGCCAAAGACTTATGATCTTATTTGCCATTAACCGTATAGGACATTCGCTTTGCTCACTAACAGAGATAGAATCCTTTCTTGGCGTACATGAAAGATCGCACCCGCCCGTATAGTCCGCACTTCGAGGTCGACTCAAGAATTAAGCAAATGAGTCTAACTACTCTAATGACAAACTAAACGTCACAGCACATCTTCTATCAACCCTCAAGTCAAAGGTCCACGTATACTATCACAACCTTTCGATTCGTCATCGACTCTCCGAGAGTGAATACCGTGTGACTGAATCGAGTATGAGTCATGTTCGAGTATACTGGCCCCACCAATATACTTATAACTATGCTATCAAGACGTGCACACGTCCTAGCATCAGTTATACAAGTCATATTAAAATTTAATGCCCATTTTAAGTTTATTGACTTCCGAACAATTTACGTAAATAAACTTTAAACACTTCTAGTACATTTTCTCTTATCCCATAACGAGAATGGAATGTTCGATTTATTTACATGGACTTCACTTCAATGTTTACCAAGTCAAGAATGCAATTGAAATACAATAAACAGTGAATGAATCATATTGCCTTTTTATTAATTATTCCATAATTACAAGTATAATGCCCTTACTCTCTCATCCCCTGAGTGGCATTCGAGGGCATATTCCTAACACCAAAACCACCGGGAAGAGTGACAAAGGCATCAACATTATTTGTCATGTGAGTTATGCAGTCTTGCATATTCACAGCTCTAAACTCATCTCCAATGGTTGCTCCGGTGATTTTACTTTCAGCCAGAGGTTTTGGAATGATTCCCAACACTTTTACCCCTTCCATATAGGCACAAGCAGCAGCATGTCCCATTAATCCTAGAATTCCTCCTCTGTAAACTACATGAATGCATTTTTCTCCTAAGGTGTGACCCAAGTCGTGGGCTGCTTTAGTAAAGCAAACCTCTTTCCCATGACTAGCTCCACCAAAAATGGAGATGGAGTTAAATCTTTTTGTGGAAGATGACGATTCCATTTTTTGAAAACGAAAATTATTTTAGAGAGAAAAGGAAAAGAATAAAAGTTTCAGGGATGCAGAAAAGCAACAAATGCAATGTTTATTTATAGATGCAAAATAAAGTAAAATGATTTATTAAACCTGTGACCGCGTTAATTGCGCTTAAACTACTCAATAGAATAATGAATGCATTTATTACGTATCACATTTTTTATTCAGAAAATCTAAAAAAACAACAAAAGTAAAGATACTCACGTGTATGTACAGTAGTTGTGATTGTGGCTCACGTCTTCCTCTGATTTTACGTTCAGAAATGGCTTAAACGCCTTCTATGAGTCGGGAAGAAGCTTCCCATCCAATTTTCTTACAAATTGGCAAACAATGTCTTTTAACGTCAGATTCCCAAGATGTTGTTCATATTCTGGTTTGAATTTATTCCACAAATATCGAATCCTATAATGTACGAGTTCACTGGGATGCGTGTCAAGAGAAATTTCGATATCATCTAAATTCTCCTTATTCAGACCATCCTTGATGAACTGAATTTCATCTTCTCTGTTTGTGGAAGGAATTCCTAAAGATCGACATCTTGAATCACAGTTCCACCTAGCACATTTGTAGCAAACGGCCATTTTCTTTGCTCGTCGTTTCTTGGCATATGAACTTTTTCCAAGCCCTGGTAAAAATCTAGGTGGTGTTTCCGTGAATTCACCTGCTATTCTCACTTTGGCTTCAATAATGAATCGAATATCAAAAGGTATGCCTTTATTTATAAGCAACCTCATCCTTTCAAGTCTAGTTTTGTAAACTTTCAAAATAAATTTTTTGCTAAGAACGGGAAATTTTTTTTCAATTGTTTTCAAAGTTTGTTCCATAATTAAAAAATAAAAAAAATAAAAAATATCTACAAAATCAATTGTTGTGGGAAGCTGAAAAATCCGACTTTATTAGCCACGGAGTACCGTTATCCGCCACTTGACCATACAAACACAATGGAGTATTAATTCACAATATCGGGGTCCATAAGAAGAACCTCTTCTACCTCAAAAGATTTTAATTCCAAATATGGTTTTAACCATTGACCATTTACTTCGGAAATATTACCATTTTTTGGATTTTCAATTTCTACAGCTCCGTGAGGATAGACTGGACGAATAATAAATGGACCAGACCATCGTGAACGCAACTTGCCTGGAAATAATAACCAACGAGAGTTAAAAAGGACTTTCTGACTAGGAGAAAAAGTTTTTCTCAAGATGTGTTTATCATGAAAAAAAATTCATTTTGTCATTATATTTCCTTGCACAATCGTAAGCATCATTTCTGATTTCTTCCAATTCATTTAGTTGAAGTTTTCTATGAATTCCAGCTAAGTCTAATGAAATATTTAATCATTTTATGGCCCAGTATGCTCTATGTTCTAATTCAACAGGCAAATGACATGGTTTTCCAAGGACAAGCCTAAATGGAGACATTCCGATGGGAGTTTTAAAAGTAGTACGGTAAGCCCATAATGCATCATTTGTTGGGTTTTTATCGAACTAATAAGATTTATGATCTCATCATATATCGAAATAGAGCAGCGGAAGTATAATATAATATGTAAAAACCCTCTGAGGATCCAAGTATATTATCAAAGTACGAAGAACAAGATTGTTACCTCTTGTAGCGTGTTTTCGATCGAGCCTTCTAGAGACGTTGCAAGAAGCAAGCGTCCTCTACGGTATCCATACAACGAACAAGTCCCGAGCGTCTAACGGATTGATAGCTCCCATTCAACAAAGATTTCACTTAAATCAATTTGAATATAGATACGTTCTTGATTATGGTGAGAACAAGAACACCAAGAATATTATTCAAATGTTCTTGAACTTTGATCTAAAAGAACAACTATGAATCTTATTCAATATGTTATTAAAGATCAAACTCACAAGATTAGATGAAGATTAGAAGAGTATTCTAAATACTTGTAATACCAAGTTGTGAATTCATTGATTATCATTAAGTAATTGTCACTCAGAATTTTTTCACTCAGTAACAATCATTCACCATTCATATTCATTCAATTGTGTTCACCGTTCGGCGTACTCTAGAATCATGTATCAGTTGTTATTCATCATTCATCACTATTTGAGATCGAGACGAGAATATTTTCATCATCATCATCATCATATTTTGGTAGTGTGTGTGTGAGATAGCGCACGATACGTACTCCTTTTAGCTCGCGCTAATGGGGTATAGGTACTGCGTGCTAGGCATCAGCATTTGCACATGCTAGCGCGATTGAGGCAGACAGTCCAGTAGGTACTGGACTGAAATTGGAAATTCGTAGTGCATGCTACAAGTGGAAAATAGCATACGCTAATTGTAGTGGTAGCACACGCTAAGTTACAGGTGTAGCGCACGCTATCGCGAGCAGGGCAGAGGACAGTGGGTTCTGGACTCCAATATACTGGACATCAACTATCAGGTAGCGCACTCTAACATGAGGTTAACGTACGCTAAAGAGGAGGCATTAGCGCAGGCTACCAAGTATGTAGTGCACGCTAACGATACAGGCAGTGGGTACTGGACTACCCGGTGAACCCGCTAGCGCACGCTAATCGCAGGAGATAGCGCGTGCTTGTAACACCCCCAATCCGCTCAGGGATATTACACGCCGTAGAACCTTTCCTCAAGGATCTACCAGGCTGGTAACAACATTGAACATCTCAACAATGCCTTTAAGGCTAAAATGACTCAGTATACCGATTTGGTCTTTCAATAAATACATACAACTCAATCACAACACATGCCCAGGCAGGGGTCGAGTACAACACACTCCCATACAATGGGGAAAGGATACTGCCGCGTAAAATAAAATACAACTAAACCAATACGACATCACTGTGTGATTAGTATCGTTCATCTTTCATCATCCTTCATGCCGACCCTGTGCTATGCTCCAAAACCTGAATGCAAAACAGACATCCACCCCCCGATTTCTCGGGGGTTAGCAAAATTCCACTATTTTGCTAGTGCAAGTACAAAGTGCAAAAATACGAGCCATACAATACAAGTTCCAAGGACAATAATAACCAGGAATCCTCAAAGATTTAAACATAACGAAAATACTTCCCGAGGCAAGAGTTTAGGTAAAGCTTTCCAAAATCGAAAGATCCCAAGTCAAGGGAAACAATTTATAAAGTGATTTAAAATGCCATCGGGAGTTTTGATAGAAACAACTCAGGATTTTCGAATCCTTCTCTTTCCAAAATCAACACACAACCCAAAGATTTTGTTTTCACAAATAAAACCAACGACAATTCACAGGGTTAAAACCCACGTCACGTGTCCTCGACGGACATAAAATCAATACAATATAATCGCCCAAGATACGCAAATCTTGGTCACAAAAATACAACACCAACTCGTGAATCCAGGGCTATACCATTGGATTCCCTTCGTGGCCCCGTCGGACCCTCCCAAGGTGAGCAGAATGCGTTTTCGAAATCATATACACCAACTCGTGAAGTTTTACTTGTGAATCCTGGGCGAGTACCATTGGATTACCTCTGTGGCCCCGTCGAACCCTCCCGATGTGAGAAAAATACATTCACAAAACATACACACCACTCGTGAAGTTTTACTCGTGAATCCAGGGCGAGTACCATTGGATTCCCTCCATGGCCCCGTCGAACCCTCCTGAGGTGAGCAAAATACATTCACAAAATATACACACCACTCGTGAATCCAGGGCAAGTACCATTGGATTCCCTTTGTGGCCCCGTCGGACCCTCCCGAGGTGAGCGAAATATATTCACAAATCACACAATCAACATGTCACACCAAGGATATCCAAGCAATTCACCCAAATGCAACAAACACAAAGCACGACACCATTGTCAAATCACAACGTACCAAAATGAGATAATATACCCATATATATTATCAAAGCACAAAAACAACACCAAGCATATTCATAGGGTTCACTTAACCGTTCACGAGGCACAACATTCACAAAACACACGCATTTTGACAGTGAGCCTTTAACGAGGCTAAACTAAATCTTTTGAAAGTTCGTCTCAAACAATCCAACAACATACTAAGGCATTCACCAATCATCGTATCCATAAAACAAGAATTGTATGGACAAGGTACTTGCCTCGGATAACCACGCCGCGGAGAATTGGCCGAGGTAGGATGGCACGAACCGACTACGAACCCGTTGACTCCACCGAACGACAACCCACGACAATAAACTACGAACAACAACAATAACAACGAGAATGACATCCAAAGTACAACCCAAAGCCGCTGAATTCAAGGAACAATGACGAAGTTCAAGGATTTCCCCCAAAACGGCCAAGAATATGAATCGACCCGACAAAATATGAAAATGGAATTCCCAACCGAAATATGGATGTTCAATCCATAGGATATGTTTAACAACATCATTTAACAACAATCGATTCATCAAAAATGGATGGAAAACGAAATCAAGAACGAACCCCCAAAAAGTCAACTCGAAGGAAAATCAAGAAATATACTTTGATTCGGCGAAGAACAATGGATTAAATGATGCTAAACACATGAATAATACTAAGATTAATCATACCCATCATGGATTAATCAACAATACCGAACGAATCGGACAAAAACCCAATAACCCCAAAATTTCCCAAAGATAGGGTTCTAGGAAATCTAACCTTGATTCGCTGGATCAAACGATGTTATAGGATGATTAATCAATGATATGAACTCCCAAACTTCGTGGATTAATTGCTTGATAACATCCCTCCTTGACCACCAAGCCTCCAGCCGCGGAAATGAGAAGATGGAAATGAAAAACGGATGAAAATATGACTGCTCAGCCATATTTATACCGGCGCGGCCTAGCGCGCGCTAGCCTTCCAGCAGTAGCGTGCGCTATCAGCCAGTATCGCCTAGAACCCTCGGCCGGGGCCCACATTGTAACACCCCCAAGTTATTCAGAGAATATTACAGCGCCGTAAGCCCCGTCGGGGGACTCACAAGGCTAAACATACGCGGAACTATAAATTTTGACCGATAAGGTCTACACACAATGGAATGAAAAACAATACAAAGGTATTCAGAACATAACCAATGTATCCACAGACATCATAGCACGAATCAAAAACCTCGGCAAACACAAAGCCTAACATCAAGGGAAATGGAAAACAATACTCGAGTATTCAATAGCCAATCCAGTACAACAACACTGAATGGAAAACTCAAAACATAACTGAAAGAAAGACACAGTATCACACTTGCCCACCATCTTCATGGCGACCCGATACCTGCCTGTCCGACCTCCTTGAACCTGAAATACATGAAACGTATTTCCCCCATAAAGGGGTTAGCCATCGAATAGCTAGTGCAAGTATATCAATATGAAACATGATACTCCTCGACAATAAAGTAAATGTAACCGTCAATTCATCAATTCAAGACTAGTATTCCGGAATAACTAAAATCTCATAGTGCCACATTAAGACGTATGTGAATGCCATAGAAACGGTTCGTTCATATCATACGCCGATACATATGTGAATGCCGTAGAAACGGTTCGTTCATATCATACGCCGATACATGTAGGAATGCCGTAGAAATGGTTCGTTCATTACATGCCATTAATACATATATGAATGCCATAAAAACGGTTCGTTCATAATATGCTATCAATATATCTATGAATGCCGTAAAAATGGTTCGTTCATATCATACCATCAATATTCTTACTTTCAAAGTCGAGAACCTACAATCATAAATGTATACGTGCCTTTGAGACATCGAGAAATCGAACGGAGGAAAAGTATGAGTTCGGTAGGTCCAAGAACGCGCTTCCGGCACCTAAACGATTCGCAAGGAATATGACAATTAATTATCCATACTCAAATTACACGAAGAGATTCCCGAAACTCGTCTACGATTCGAGAAAATACACGGGTGAACAACTAAAGGTTGAAAAAATAGTTCAAACTCCCAAAAGTCCGAAAAATCGTAGGAAAGGCATGAATACGGTATAGATACATCATAATCTCAAGGTTCTCAAGCTTCAATCGGATAAATCGGACGAATCTACGAAAACCCCCAGAATCCAACACAAAATTCAAAGTGTTCTTGAATAATCTTTCAATAATCCGATGAATATTCAAACATGTCCATAATCATGCATATATCACTTCATACACCATGATTTTATCATCCAAAACGTCAATACCCACACAAAATCGAGAAGTCAAGATGTCGAAGAAATTACCTCTTGAATATCCAAGCTCTATGATCCAAGGAATACGCGTTAGATCGACTATCCGGCTTCCCACCAATGAAAGTGGTAAAATCCAACACACAAGTGATAGATGTGAGAAAACTCCTCCTCAAACTCTCTCTCGCAGTGGAAGAAGGAAATGGAGAAATGAGCGCATCTCGCTCAAAAGCACAAATAATGCATTGACCGCATTGTGTGCCGCGGCTCAGCCAGTGTGCCGCGCACAGCCTAAAATTGCTATCGGGGTTCGGCAGCAGCCGCTCAGCCAGTGTGCCGCGGCACCGGCACGGGTTTTTGGCTGAGGATGCAACACAAGTGTGCCGCGGCTCAGCCTAGGTGTGCCGCGGCAGTGACTCGGCAGTGTGCCGCGGCCCTTCCGGCATGTGCCGCGGCACCCAGACAAATTACCGGGGCGTGTCTAGGAAATGTGTGTGTGCCGCGGCGCACATTCCTTGTGCCGCGGCCCACACCCTCCTCGGGTCCTAAAATGATGAAAAATGACCCGGGAAGAGAATAAAAGCAATAGGACTCAATATCGGGGAAAAAATAACACGAAATGGAAGTACGAAAACCCCAAAACGGTGATTCCAAGCAACGATTACAAGGGTTCGCCCAACAAATCACGATTCGAAGAAATTAAAGAGGTTTGAAATGACATAACTATCGACCGGGTATTACATTCTCTCCCTCTAAAAAGAAGTTTCGTCCCGAAACTTAAGAAATAAATAGTTCGGGGTATTCCACTCGCATCTTCTCTTCCGTCTCCCAACTCGCCTACTCGACTCCATGCCTCGACCATTGCACTTTAACAGTGGAATGGTCTTATGCCGAAGTTGTTTCTTGTGGCGCTCAAGAATCTTCACGGGTTTCTCCGGAAAGGTAATATCCTCGGCTACGTCAATCTCACTGTAGTCGATAATGTGGCTCGGATCCGGTACGTACTTTCTCAACTGAGACACATGAAAAACACTGTGGACGTGGCTCAAAGATGGAGGCAACGCCAAGCGATAAGCTAAATATCCAACTCTGTCCAAAATCTCGAAGGGTCCGATATACCTCGGACTAAGTTTCCCCTTTTTCCCGAAACGGAAAACTCCTCTGGTCGGCGACACTTTGAGCAAGACATGATCCCCCACTTCAAACTCCAAGGGTCGACGACGAGTATCAGCGTAAGATTTTTGACGACTCTGGGCAGTCAGTAATCGATCTCGGATAATAGAAATCTTTTCCTTAGTCTCCATCAATATATCCGGCTCCGTCCCAACTAGCTCAGAAGCCTCGTCCCAACATAATGGCGACCTACATCGCCTACCATAGAGTGCCTCGAAGGGTGCCATTTTGATCGACGCATGCCAACTATTATTGTATGCAAACTCGATCAACGGTAGGTGAAGCTCCCAATCATTACTCCAATCCAAGGCACAAGCCCGTAACATATCTTCCAACATCTCAGCATCCGACTGAGGATGAAAGGAAGTGCTCAATATCAACTCCGTACCCAGAGCCTGGTGAACGGCCTGCCAAAAATGCGATATGAAACGGCCGTCTCGATCAGAAACAATGGTCTTGGGGGTACCGTGTAACCTCACGATCTCAGCAATAAAGGTTCGAGCCAGTCTATCCGGTCCCCAAGTATCCTTAATACCCAAGAAGTGTGCAGACTTGGTCAACCGATCGACAATCACCCAAATCATATTCATTCCGGCCCGAGTTCTCGGCATGCCAGTGATGAAATCCATTGAGATGTCTTACCACTTCCACTCGGGAATGGGAAGTGGTTTCAACCCCGCTGGTCGTTGATGTTCGATCTTGACTTGTTCACACGTCAAGCATCATAGTACAAACTCCGTAACATCCTTATTCATGTTATTCCACCAAAAATTGCGCTTCAAATCTTTGTACATCTTACTCGTTCCGGGGTGGATTGAGTAAGGCGTAGCATGAGCTTCTCGGAGAATCCTCTGTCTCAACTCCAAATCGTTCGGAACACAAAGCCTGCCCTGAAATCTCAGAATACTATCCTCGTGAACCATAAAGCCAGGAGCTTTTCCTTTAATTACATCTTCCTTCAGTTGAGAAATCATCGGGTCACTCCACTGCTTCCCTTTGATGTCGCCAACTAAGGACGAGTTAATTTCGAGAGTACACAACTGTCCTTGTACTCTTCGAAGCCAAACTTCTATCCCTTGTTCAATTAAATCCTGATGAATTTTCGTCTGGGATGTAAGAACCTCGAGCATTTGCAGAGATGCAGATTTGCAGCTCAAAGCATGTGCAACGACATTGGCTTTTCCGGGGTGGTAAAGAATTTCCAGATCATAATCCTTTATCAACTCTAGCCAACGTCTCTGTCTCATATTCAACTCTTTCTGACTGAAAATATACTTCAGGCTCTTGTGATCGGTATAAATCCGGCACGGCGAACCATACAAATAATGTCGCCAAATCTTGAGTGCGAAGACAATTGCGGCCAACTCTAAATCGTGAGTAGGATAATTCACCTCATAAGGTTTTAATTGTCGTGACGCAAAATCTATTGTCTTATCATGCTGCATAAGGACACAGCCCAAGCCTTGACCCGAAGCGTCACTGTAAACTGCAAAGCCTTCGCTACCATGTGGTAAAATTAGAATCGGTGCTGAAGTCAATCGTCTCTTCAGTTCTTCGAAACACTGTTGTCTTTCATCCGTCCAAATAAACTTTTCGGTCTTCTGGAGTAATTTCGTAAGCGGTCGAGCGAGTTTCGAGAACCCCTCGACAAACCGACGGTAATACCCAGCAAGGCCCAAAAAGCTACGAACTTCCTTAACATTTTTAGGCGGTGCCCAATCTAGCACTGCCTCAATCTTCTGCGGGTCTACACGAAGCCCTTCGGCCGAAATCACATGGCCGAGAAACATAACTTCTTCCAACCAAAACTCACATTTCTAGAATTTTGCATAGAGGTGCTCAGTTCTCAAAATGTCTAAAACCAAACGCAAGTGTCGGGCATGTTCCTCCTTATCTCGAGAATAGATCAAGATGTTGTCAATAAAGACGACTACACACCTGTCGAGGTACTCGATGAATATTTTATTCATTAATTGCATGAATACTGCCGGCGCATTTGTCAACCCAAAAGGCATAACTACAAATTCATAATGCCCATATCTCGTCCGAAACGCCGTCTTCGGAACATCGGACTCCCTCACCCTGAGTTGATAATACCCACATCTTAAATCAATCTTCGAGAAAACCGCAGCTCCTTGCAATTGATCAAATAAATCGTCTATACGAGGCAAAGGATATTTATTCTTGATGGTTACTTTATTCAGCTCACGGTAGTCGATGCACAAACGTAGTGAACCATCTTTCTTCCTCACGAAGAGAACAGCGCCCAAGGCGAAGCGCTGTCCGATGTACCCTTTTTCCAAAAGTTCTCCCAACTGAGTCTTCAATTCCTGCATCTCGGAAGGTGCCATCCGATAAGGTGCTTTAGAAATCGGAGCCGCATCTGGCTCTAAGTCTACGGTAAATTCTATCTCTCGATCTGGCGGTAGTCCCGGGAGATCATCCGGAAAAACATCGGGATACTCATTAACAACCTAATCAAGAGAAATCGACTTCGTTTCCTTCCGTTTTTAAAGCATAACACCAATAGCCCGTACAACCTTTATTCAAAAGTTTTACGGCCTTCATGGAACTGATAAGTAACTTGGATTGGCCCGACTTACGTCCCAAAAACGAGTACTCAGATCCGTCTTTAGTCATCATGGTAATAACCTTGGTACGGTAATTCATAATCGCTTGGTGATTATTAAGCCAATCCTCGCCGAGGATTACGTCCTCGCCTTCCATATCAACTACAATTAGATTCGATAACCATTCCATACCGGATATAACCACCGGAAAATCTCTAATCTCTAAACGGCGTACACACTCCAAAGAAATAAAAGAATGTGTAGCACCCGTATCAAAGAGTACACGGACTGGATAAGATAAAATATGGATGGTACCTGAAGCCACCGCCGTGTTGGGTTCGTCTGTTCGACGAATCTCATAAACCCGTGGTTGCACCGAACCGACGCTAGAGTTACCCCCTCCAGCGTTCTGACCCCGACCCCAGCCCCTGCCAAAATTCTGCTGAGGTTGACCAAAAGATTGTCGCTGATTAATACCTTGATCAAGTGGTGTCCGCGAAGCCCGAGTGTCCAAAGTCTGGTTCGGCTCGGAACAATAAACCGCTCTATGCCCCATCTGTCCACACGTGTGACACTTTAATGGTGGAAAGTAGCATTCCGAATTAAAGTGGCCTGGACGACCACAATTATAGCAAGCCACTGTGCGATTTGAGGTACCCGGAGTGGGACGGTAACCCCTCTTCCCTTTATTAGAACGTGACGACTGTCCGGCAAAATGGTTAATCGTCTGTGACTTCTGAAAGTTGCCACCCTTAGAGCCAGAAAAATTTCCCGCGACTTTCTGCTTCTTCGGTTCTTCAACGGTATCATTGTCGGGGCTCAACATATCATGGGCTAAAGCTCTGTCTTGATACTCTTTTAGTGTGGTACAAGCAAATCCGGCCATGTACCGCCGTAAATCCAAATTCATCCGCATATCAAAATAACGGATCTTATCACGCTCGTTACGCACTTGGTCTTTCACATGGATCAATTGTTGGTTGTACTCCACGATCGCCTGTGAAACGGGAATATCTTGTGGTTTAGCCTCGAAAAAGGCTCGGATTCGGCTCTCTCGTACCGGCCAAGGACAAAACTCGGCCTCCAAGAGCTCCTTAAATTCATCCCACGAGGCAATACGATCCTGTGGCTTGATGACCTTCCACCAAGTAGCGGCCTCCTTAGTGAGGAAATACTGAGCAATTGGTACTTTCCTCACCTCGGGGCAATCAACCGCCTCGAAAATCTTCTCTAATTCCGCTAGCCAGTCTTCCCAGCCTAACGGGTCTGTGGCACCGCCAAACTGTGGAGGGTGCATACGGATTACATTCTGAAGCAAGGCATCCGTGTTTGGGTTCGGGTTATTCAGTTGAACAGTTTGGGCTAAAATAGTCATCTGAGTAGCCAATTGTTGAAGTGCATTCGCCACTCCAACGTCCGCGTTGTTCCCCTGACCGTCTGACTGGTCGTGCTGACTCTCGGTGTCGGGATGCACCGAGTTCGACAAACTGGGGTTGGTCGACCCCGCAACTGAACTGATGGAAACGGCCGCGCCACGACCTCTTCCTCGTCCACGGCCACGACCACGGCCACGGCCCCTACCAGCTGACATACTGAAGAACACACAAGGTACGTAAGCACAATTCAATCGCACGTCATTAAGGTGATCGATTCTCAAGAATATCCATAGACGAAGCATAATGAATAAGAAACCATCAGAAGAGTAAGAGGTCTTACAAGTACCGGTCGCACTGTGATGATGGTAGAGTAGTGATACTGTGGACAATTGACGACTCATTCGACCCAAGAGACCGACAGCCTAGGTATCCATAGACCTAAGCTCTGATACCATATTCTGTAACACCCCCAAGTTATTCAGAGAATATTACAGCGCCATAAGCCCCGCCGGGGGACTCACAAGGCTAAACATACGCGGAATTATAAATTTTGACCGATAAGGTCTACACACAATGGAATGAAAAACAATACAAAGGTATTCAGAACATAACCAATGTATCCACAGACATCATAGCACGAATCAAAAACCTCGGCAAACACAGGCCGGAACATCAAGGGAAATGGAAAACAATACTCGAGTATTCAATAGCCAATCCAGTACAACAAGACTGAATGGAAAACTCAAAACATAACTGGAAGAAAGACATAGTATCACACTTGCCCACCATCTTCATGCCGACCCGATACCTGCCTGTCCGACCTCCTGGAACTTGAAATACATGAAACGTATTTCCCCCATAAAGGGGTTAGCCATCGAATAGCTAGTGCAAGTATATCAATATGAAACATGATATTCCTCGACAATAAAGTAAATGTAACCGTCAATTCATCAATTCAAGACTAGTATTCCGGAATAACTAAAATCTCATAGTGCCACATTAAGACATATGTGAATGCCGTAGAAACGGTTCGTTCATATCATACGCTGATACGTATGTGAATGCCGTAGAAACGGTTCGTTCATATCATACGCCGATACATGTAGGAATGCCGTAGAAACGGTTCGTTCATTACATGCCATTAATACATATATGAATGCCGTAAAAACGGTTCGTTCATAATATGCCATCAATATATCTATGAATGCCGTAAAAACGGTTCGTTCATATCATACCATCAATATTCTTACTTTCAAAGTCGAGAACGTACAATCATAAATGTATACTTGCCTTTGAGACATCGAGAAATCGAACGGAGGAAAAGTATGAGTTCGGTAGGTCCAAGAACGCGTCCAAAGACTAAACGATTCGCAAGGAATATGACAATTAATTATCCATACTCAAATTACACGAAGAGATTCCCGAAACTCGTCTACGATTCAAGAAAATACACGGGTGAACAACTAAAGGTTCGAAAAATAGTTCAAACTCCCAAAAGTCCGAAAAATCGTAGGAAAGGCATGAATACGGTATAGATACATCATAATCTCAAGGTTCTCAAGCTTCAATCGGACGAATCTACGAAAACCCCCAAAATCCAACACAAAATTCAAAGTGTTCTTGAATAATCTTTCAATAATCCGATGAATATTCAAACATGTCCATAATCATGCATATATCACTTCATACACCATGATTTTATCATCCAAAACGTCAATACCCACACAAAATCGAGAAGTCAAGATGTCGAAGAAATTACCTCTTGAATATCCAAGCTCTATGATCCAAGGAATACGCGTTAGATCGACTATCCGGGCTTCCCAACCGAATGAAAGTGGTAAAAATCCAACACACAAGTGATAGATGTGAGAAAACTCCTCTCCTCAAACTCTCTCTCTCGCAGGTGGAAGAAGGAAATGGAGAAATGAGCTGCATCTCGCTCAAAAAGCACAAATAATGCAGTTGACCGCATTGTGTGCCGCGGCTCAGCCCAGATGTGCCGCGGCACAGGCCTAAAAATTGCTCCCAGGGTTCGGCAGTGTGCCGCGGCTCAGCCCAGGTGTGCCGCGACACCGGGTACAGTAGGTTTTTGGCTGAGGATGCAACACAAGTGTGCCGCGGCTCAGCCTAGGTGTGCCACGGCAGTGACTCGGCAGTGTGCCGCGGCCCTGCCGGCATGTGCCGCGGCACCCGGTACAGTCCGCTCGGCCAGGTCTAGGAAATGTGTGTGTGCCGCGGTGCACATTCCTTGTGCCGCGGCCCACACCCTCCTCGGGTCCTAAAATGATGAAAAATGACCCGGGAAGAGAATAAAAGCAATAGGACTCAATATCGGGGAAACAATAACACGAAATGGAAGTACGGAAACCCCAAAACGGTGGTTCCAAGCAACGATTACAAGGGTTCGCCCAACAAATCATGATTCGAAGAAAATGAAGAGGTTTGAAATGACATGACTATCGACCGGGTATTACACACATGACCCGGCACTGTCGACCCAACCTGACGACCGGGACTCGCCTGCTTGACCCCGATAGCATGCACTGCGCGGACGCTAGCGCGCGCTAGGCGACCTGTCCAGAACCCTCTGGACTAAACTGCTCGGCCAGGTAACGTGCGCTAGTCGGCCGACAGCGTACGCTACACATGCCGGTTAGCGCGCGCCACAATGGCTGAAGGCGCGCTACTCGCCGATCCTCCCGAGTCCATAACTCGTGGACCTCTCGCCACTCCCGATAGCGCGGCCGCCGGCCGCATAACGTGGCTACTCTCGCCGGCTAGCGTGCGCAGCCTTCCGCGATAGCGCGCGCTATGCCGGTTCTGCCTCTCGCCGTCGCCGGCCAGTGCCTAGCACTTCCGACAGTGCCTGCCGCACCCGTCCGGCCAGTGCCCAGCCGCCCTGACCCGAAGATTCGGTTTCCGAAAATGCACGGAACGAAACACGACAAAATGCTCGCGGTCAACATCATCGATCCGAAATGAAATACTACGCGACAATGAATCACACGCGACCAAATAAACACGAAAATCGATCAAGACAGCAAATACGAATGAGGATACCCACAACTTTGGGTAAATTACAAAATGGCCCAAAACAACCGAAAATCATGATACGTGATCGAATAACCAAACCGAAGTTCACAACACGTCTAACAAAGTTAAACGGAGTTATGGGAAACTCGAAGTTTCGAACGAGATTCGCAAGAATCAAACTCGAGTGCGGAAAAGTCGCTAAGAAGCACGGAACTTAACAAAACAGCACCGAAACGATCTCGGATGGCAAAAAGTGCAGAATTAATCATTCTCAGAATGACGAAACGGTCACAAGCGAGTCGTCAAAATAGGTTTCCACTAAAAAAAGAAAATTACTAGAAATCGAATTTGCGGATATTACATACTACCCTCCTTAAAAGAAGTTTCGTCCCGAAACTTAAAACAAGTAGGGAGAAGCAATCTCCCGCCAGGAAAAATCAATGAGATACACAAGAAACGCGTAACTTTCGCCCATCGGCAAGACGTTACAAGCAACGCAAAGGAATATACGGCGTGAAAACGAGCTCCACGACGACCAACACAACGCCACCGGTAGAAACATAATAAAACCAACAAGTGACAATCGTCATCAAACAGATAATACAGTCAAGTCAATTATCCGAACAATCACAAAACACTAAGCACCTATTACAAAGAAACACGCACAGTCGAGAAAACAGCAATTAAACACAAAACGGTTCACAAGGACAATCATAAACAGTTCGGACTACGCCGAAATTCTCAAAAATTACACTAGGCATCTCCGTGTCCTTTCGGACCAGGGAGGCAACCTTGATCCCAAAATCTCTTAGTTACCATCTCGCATTTCACGGCTCGGTGACCCAGCTGGACACACTCGAAACAACAAAGTGAACGACGATTCTTCGCGGTACGAGATCAGGCAACAACAGTCAGATAACCCCGATCGAACAACAATGATCAAATAACAATGATCGAACAACAACGGTAAAAAAATAACTCCGAAGTTCACACTTGAAATGCGTTACTGACGAGAAGGACAATTTGTACATACATGCCCCTGGCACAATACGGTTGAAGCACCTCGGCTCGACATACCGAATATATAACTACTAGGTACGATAGAGTATAACATCGCCGAACAACAAATCGGAGATGCCAACTCAGCATAACAGAAAATCATATCACGCAGCACATACGATGGTTACTATCATAAAGCAACACACACATCAACACCACAACAATGACGGCATCGTTCGGCGATCTCAACGGCCCGAATGATAACCAGCACATATCACAAAACCACATGAAACAATCACGCATTTACACAAACGTGCAAACTCAAGTTCCAACAGCTCGCACTGGTGCGATAACACACAAATCATCACAAAGCGACTACATTCAATACTAACATCTCACCTCTCACAGAGGGCTAATCACAACAAATGCATGGCAAACGACTCAACATTGACGCCACCGATTCCATCATACTCGGGAGCTACATTCTAACGACAATGCGAATATCACATATACATTCCCGGATCACAAACAAGAATGATAGGTTTTAAAAACGAAAAGCACCTTTTGAAAACAATTTGGAAACATTAGTTGATCTTGGGTATCACATTTTCAAAAAGTTGTACAAACACCATTATCGAGACTTTGAAAACCATATTGTGTTTGATAAAACGAGGACACTTTCCTTTAAATTGAAACTTTCAGAAATATTCGACCCTTGGGTCTAAGCAACTGCATTTATAAAAATAATTGAAAATATCAAAATATTTTGGTCCTCAAGGTAGAATTTTTTTGAAATAGATAGTTGCGCTAGTAGGCGCCCTGAAAATACAATCCATTTAAAAGTACGTCTAGAATTTTATTTTCTAAGACACTCAAGATTTTCAAAAATCCAATAGGCCAGAATGCCCAAAACTCACACGTATAGGCATTCACTTACATACAATCATAATACACGCATCAACTCGTTTAAAACCAAGACAACATCTGTCTTTTACCGGAAACAAACAGCAAATATCCTAGTAAAAAAGACATAAATAATGACAACACTCCGCATATAAACGAAACATGAGAGTCACATAAACGCATCACGAAACCAAGAATCTACATGAAGGTCCCATCACTCAACAAATAATCAAACAAATAGCTCGTGTCACATGAGGCACAATACAAAGAAGGGAGACTTACGGCCACAGGTCGCACGAAGATGATGATCGCCCCACGATACTAATCACGACCAACAAACTCAGACGACGCGTCACGACACGACTCAGTCAGACAAAATCCGACGAGACAAAAACTCAACAAACACCACTAAACCCGACAGCCTAGGTTCCCACAACCAAAGCTCCTATACCATTTATGTAATACCCCCAATCTGCTCAGGGATATTACATGCCGTAGAACCTTTCCTCAAGGATCTACCAGGCTGGTAACAACATCGAACATCTAAACAATTCCTTTAAGGCTAAAATGACTCAGTAGACCGATTTGGTCTTTCAATAAATACATACAACTCAATCACAACACATGCCCACGCAGGGGTCGAGTACAACACACTCCCGTACAACGGGGAAATGATACTGCAGCAGAAAATAAAATACAACTAAACTAATACGACATCAACGGGTCTTCCTGTGATTAGTATCGTTCATATTTCATCATCCTTCATGCCGACCCTGTTCTATGCTCAAAAACCTGAATGCAAAACAGACATCCACCCCCCAATTTCTCGGGGGTTAGCAAAATTCCACTATTTTGCTAGTGCAAGTACAAAGTGCAAAAATACGATCCATACAATACAAGTTCCATGGACAATAATAACCAGGAATCCTCAAAGAATTAAACATAACGAAAATACTTCCCGAGGCAAGAGTTTAGGTAAAGCTTTCCAAAATCGAAAGATCCCAAGTCAAGGGAAACAATTTATAAAGTGATTTAAAATACCATCGGGAGTTTTGATAGAAACAACTCAGGATTTTCGAATCCTTCTCTTTCCAAAATCAACAGGGATCACAGCCCAAAGGTTTTGTTTTCACAAATAAAACCAACGACAATTCACAGGGTTAAAACCCACGTCACGTGTCCTCGACGAACATAAAACCAATACAATATAATCATCCAAGATACGCAACTCTTGGTCACAAAAATACAACACCAACTCATGAATCCAGGGTTATACCATTGGATTCCCTTCGTGGCCCCGTCGGACCCTCCCAAGGTGAGCAGAATGCGTTTTCGAAATCATATACACCAACTCGTGAAGTTTTACTCGTGAATCCAGGGCGAGTACCATTGGCTTCCCTCCGTGGCCCCGTCGAACCCTCCCAAGGTGAGCAAAATACATTCACAAAACATACACACCACTCGTGAAGTTTTACTCGTGAATCCAAGGCGAGTACCATTGGATTCCCTCCGTGGCCCCGTCGAACCCTCCCGAGGTGAGCAAAATACATTCACAAAACATACACACCACTCGTGAATCCAGGCTGAGTACCATTGGATTCCCTCTGTGGCACCGACATACCCTCCCTAGGTGAGCGAAATATATTCACAAGTCACACAATCAACATGTCACACCAAGGATATCCAAGCAATTCACCCAAATGCAACAAACACAAAGCACAAAACCATTGTCAAATCAAAACATACCAAAATGAGATAATATACGCATATATATTATCAAAGCACAACAACAACACCAAGCATATTTATAGGTTTCACTTAACCGTTCACGAGGCACAACATTCACAAAACGCACGCATTTTGAAAGTGAGCCTTTAACGAGGCTAAACCAATTCTTTTGAAAGTTCGTCTCAAACAATCCAACAACATACTAAGGCATTCACCAATCATCGTATCCACAAAACAAGAATTGTATGGACAAGGTACTTGCCTCGGATAACCACGCCGCGGAGAATTAGCTGAGGTAGGATGGCACGAACCGACTACGAACCCGCCGACTCCACCGAACGACAACCCGCGACAATAAACTACGAACAACAACAATAACAATGAGAATGACTTCCAAAGTACAACCCAAAGCCGCTGAATTCAAGGAACAACGGCGAAGTTCAAGGGTTTCCCCCAAAACGGCCAAGAATATGAATCGACCCGACAAAATATGAAAATGGAATTCCCAACCGAAATATAGATGTTCAATCCATAGGATATGTTTAACAACATTATTTAACAACAATCAATTCATCAAAAACGGATGGAAAACGAAATCAAGAACGAACCCCCCAAAAAGTCAAGTCGAAGAAAAATCAAGAAATATACATTGATTCGGCGAAGAACAATGGATTAAATGATGTTAAACACATGAATAATACTAAGATTAATCATACCCATCATGGATTAATCAACAATACCGAACGAATCGGACAAAAACCCAATAACCCCCAAATTTCCCAAAAATAGGGTTCTAGGAAATCTAACCTTAATTCGCTGGATCAAACAATGTTATAGGATGATTAATCAATGATATGAACTCCCAAACTTCGTGGATTAATTGCTTGACAACATCCCTCCTTGACAACCAAGCCTCCAGCCGCGGAAATGAGAAGATGGAAATGAAAAACGGATGAAAATATGACTGCTCAGCCATATTTATACTGGCGCGGCCTAGCGCGCGCTAGCCTTCTAGCAGTAGCATGCGCTATCGGCCAGTATCGCCTAGAACCCTTGGCCGGGGCCCACATGACCCGGAACTGTCGACCCAACCTGACGACCGGGACTCGCCTGCTCGACCCGATAGAAGGCGCCAGGCGACGCTAGCGCGCTAAGCGACTGGCCCGTAACCTCTCGACTAAATCGCCGGCCAGGTAACGTGCGCTAGTCGGCCGACAGCGTACGCTACACATGCCGGTTAGCGCGCGCCACAATCGACAGCAGCGTGCGCTACCTGTCGATCCTCCCCGAGTCCATAACTCCAGGGACATCTCTGCCCAGCCCGATAGCGTGTGCTGGCCGGCTGCATAATGTGCGCTACTCCTGCCGGATAGCGTGCGCAGCCTTCTGGCAGTAGCGCGCGCTACGCCGGTTCCTGCCGCATATGCCCGGCCAGTGCCTAGCACTTCCGACAGTGCCTGCCGCACCCGTCCGGCCAGTGCCCAGCCGCCCTGACTCGACGATTCGGTTTCCGAAAATGCACGGAACGAAACATGACGAAATGCTCGCGGACAACATCATCGATCCGAAATGAAACACTATGCAACAATGAATCACATGCGACCAAATAAACACGAAAATCGATCAAGACAACAAATACGAATGAGGATACCCACAACTTTGGGTTAATTACAAAATGGCCCAAAACGCCCGAAAATCACGATACGTGATCGAATAACCAAACCGAAGTTCACAACACGTCTAACAAAGTTAAACGGACTTATGGGGAACTCGAAACAGTAGTTTCGAACGAGATTCGCAAGAATCGAACTCGAGTGCGGAAAAGTCGCTAAAAAGCATGGAACTCAACAAAACGGCACCGAAACAATCTCGGATAACAAAAAGTGCAGAATTAATCATTCTCATAATGACGAAACGGTCACAAGAGAGTCGTCAAAATGGGTTCCCGCTAAAAAAAGGAAATTACCGGAAATCGAATATGCGGATATTACAGCGCTAAGCTGGGATTTGTATAAATAGGACATTTCACTCTTCACTTTGTCATTTCTTCATTTCTCAACCATTCCGGACGATCTGGGGCGATTCGTGTAGATCTTTCCGAGCTGCAATCGTCTAGCATCATCTTCAAGCTCCTAGTTCAGATTAATCAACATATAATCCGCTTCATCACTCCAAATCAAGGTAACTTTTCTTTGAGTCTTAAATTTTGGGATTTGAGGGTTTTCTTCCCGATCTCTTCGAGTTAGGTTGCTATCATGTTGGAATATGTTGAATGTTGATTATCTACCTTAGATACTTGTATTCTTACAGATTCATTGATGTAATTTTCGGAATTTTTGAATATTTGGGGATTTGTTCAAGAACACCTTGGGTGTTGACTTTGGAAATTTGGGGGTTTCAACTAGATGTGGTCGTAATCCCGAATGGAGTATTCCTATTGGATTATTGATGGTATTAATGATGTTTTGTTGGATTGAATCACCCATTGGAGGTTGGTTTTCGGTATAATTGGGATTAGTTGTAAACAATGGGAGATTGTTTACAACGTATTTGTTTAAATGCCCCAATGAGTTTTGGGTAGTATTGTATCGACTTTTGAGTAGATTGTGATCATGCTTGATTCGTATATTAAGCGAATTGTTGGTACTTGTGTTATTCAAGGTTGTTCGAGTGGCCGATATTTCCATTAAGGACGTTGATCGTTGAAGGACTTTCTCGCCTTCAGTTTGAGGCAAGTTTTATACTTGTACTAGTCAATGAGATTAATGTTATCATATATGTGTATGAATGTGTTGTATCATTCTGAGACTTAGTCTCTTCATGAGTTCATTGATATTAGGGGATCGTTCGATATGATACTCTTCGACAATTATGCCAAATTTTTATTATTGTTCATTAATGGCCGGTTCAAGGCATTGGGATACTTGTTAATTTTATTGTCGATAGCCGGTTCGCGGTATCGATGTATCGATTGTTGTTGTTAATATTGATATAGATCTAAGATATTGTTGTAATCATTGTTATTAATGTTGGCGTCCTGTCATTCATGTTATATCGGCCGATTGAAGGCATTGGCATATTCGTTCTCATCTTCGTTGTCGGTAACCGATTAAAGGTGCCGAGGCATTCATTGCACCATTGTTCTCGATTGGCCGTTCTAAGGCAATCGAGGTGCTCAATCATTCTTCGTATCATTGTTAACGATTGTCCGTTCTAAGGCAATCGAAGTGTTCAATCATTCATGGTATCATTGTTATCGGTTGGCCATTCTAAGGCAATCGAAGTGTTGAATCATTCGCTGCATCATTGTTATCGGTTGGCCATTCTAAGGCAATCAAGGTAGGGGTGGGCATGGGACGGGATGGGACGGGCCTAGGGTCATCCCACGTCCCGTCCCGTGTTATAACAAGCGGGACGGGACGGGACGAGATTGGTGATTTCAAAATTTCATCCCGCGCGGGCCTTATTCCGGTTGGGACGGGACGGAACGGGACGGGACGGGTTTAGTCCCGCATAAAAAAGTTCAAATATAAATTAGAAAAAAGTAAGAAAATCTATAATTTTATATATCTAAATTCGGGAAAAATATCCAACAAACTAATTTAATAGCCTAAATTAAACTTTTAAAATAACAATCATTAACATTGAATACAACATATCTATTTTCTTTTTGAAAAAATATTAGTTACTAACTTTATATCGGTTAATTAGGTTTGTGTATAATTATAAAATATAGATAGTAAAAAATAAAAATAGTTTATTATTAAAAATTAATTACAAAAGGGTTACAAATAATAAAAATATATGCTTTTAAAAAGGGTTAAAAACTTAGCGGGACGGGACGGGCCTTACAGGCCTCAGATTTTTTGTCCCGTGTCCCGTCCTGTAGTTACTCTAATGGGACGGGACGGGACGGGCCTAGTGTTTTTAATTTTGGATCCCGTCCCATCCCGGGTAATTTTGGGACGGGAACGGGATTTTGATTTTTTATGCCCACCCCTAAATCGAGGTATTGAATTGGGACTATCGAGGACAGTGCCCATCCGTGAATTACTGTCGTCGTGTTGGCCGACTCAAGGAAGCACACTATCATTCTTGTGAATTCGGTAATCTTTGGATCGTTGCCGTTTGTGATTAATTGTGTTTTGGAAGCTAGTCTCGGCTAGTGCTCATTATGGGTAAGTTTGGGGCTTGAACCTTCGCGGTTGGTTTTCCAAAACCTACAGCTCAGTAGGTCATGGTCATGTTGATGATCTCATTGAACCTTCGCGGTTGGTTTCCCAACACCTACAACTCAGTAGGTCACGGTCATGTTGATGATCTCATTATGGGTAAGTCTGGGGCTTGAACCTTTGCGGTTAGTTTCCCAGCACCTGCAATTCAGCAGGTCATGGTCACTGGGTGATCTCATTATGGGTAAGTTTGGGGCTTGAACCTTCGCGGTTGGTTTCCCAACACCTACATCTCAGTAGGTTACGGTCATGTTCATGATATCATTATGGGTAAGTTTGGGGCTTGAACCTTCATGGTTGGTTTCCCAACACATACAGCTCAGTAGGTCACGATTATGTTCATTATCTCATTATGGGTAAGTTTGGGGCTTGAACCTTCGCGGTTGGTTTCCCAACACCTACAGTTCAGTAGGTCACGACCATTGTATGGTCTTATTGCGATACGGCTTTGTGCCGTTGCTTCGGCCCTCTGTGATACAGCTTCGGGCTGTTTTGGCTTCAGGTGATTGTGATATTTGATAGCTTCGACTGAGTGTCTTTCAGGACTTTGTGATGTCTTGGTATTTTCGTTGGAGCCTTCGGGCATTGTGATTCATATTTAATTCAGTTCTGGTTTGGTTCATGTTCGTGTAATTCATTGTGGTATTCTATAATTATGATTCGCCGTTGGGCATTTATGTTCTACCTGTTGAACAAGTATTAATAGTATGCCGTGGGCATAGTGTTTCATGAATGCTCGGTTCTTACCTTGGTTTGTGAGCATCTCGTATTATTATTATCATTGTACCGTTTCATTCTGCCTTTGGATGCATATCATGTTATACATGTATTTATTGTTCATTATCTGGATGACTGACCCCATGGGGGCGGAACATGTTTTCATGTTTTATGTGCTTGCGAGGAGTGAGTTGAGACACATGGGCATGATGATGGCGACGAGGCATTCGAGCGATACTATTCCAAGTTGTTCATGTTGGTCAGTCAGTTGGAGTGTTCTCCAGTTTGTCAGTCTTTGTCATTATGTATTACCCGAGCAGATGCTCGTAGATATTGTTGTATTTTTATTTTGGCCATGTAGGACCATCTTTGTCGTTGAAATTCCTTATCAGAATATTGTACCAGATATCGTGGTAGGGACTATGATCTCCCTTGTTGGTTAATTTAATGTATTTTAGTCATGTTCGCCTGGTGGACCTTCGGGTGTGGGGTCCACGGCACTATAATAACCCAATGGGATTTGGGGGTGTTACAGAAGATGGTAACAGAGATTTGGGTTGTGAGATACCCTGATACGTGAGTTATGTGGCTCTACCGACGCGGTAGTAGTGGGACTATCAGGTTATGACAATCTGGACAGTCGGGTTTTGTGAGTCATGAAATTTGTACGACTGCTCGAGTCATTCATTCATCGAGTCGTCTTCAGTGAAGAATAGTATCGCAAGACCTCAAAGTTTCGCTATGACCTATGTAAGGACTCGATTCTCTTTATGTTCATACATTCATCATGTCATTAATTATACATGCTTTGTTGAAACCTATATGTGACATTAGTGTTACAATTGATTCATAACTAATTGTCTTGGAGCACGTGTGACCTGTGCAATCGATAAGGATCAACTCATTCATCTGTCAACAATTCTCAATCATCATTTTTGATCTTTTCGATCATGTTAGTTCACTAATCACTCAGTCAATCTCATTGCTCAGTTGTTGATCTTGTGGATCGATTTATCAACCTTGTTAACTTGTTCAAGGTAATCATTTCAGGAATTTCATCAGATAATCATGTCACCTCACTTGATCTATAATGCGATCTTATCATATTCCATCCTCATGGCGACGGTCATTTTATTGCAATATTAATGCGTTCATTGTGTTAGAGCATGTATGCTCATTATTATTATTCCGTAACGTAATCATAATGCGATATTCATGCGGGATCTATAATTATCATATGACCTTCCTGCTTCAGTATGGTTAGAGCTGTCAGAGGATGCAGGGGAAGAGGCCGGGGTGCGGGCCAAAACCTGGGATCTCGTGTGAATGCCCCCGCGCGAGGGATAACACTGGTTCAACAGTTAGCGATGTTAGTCATTCACTGTCAGATAATCATTCGCTGTCAGGGAGTCATACCCGAGATGCAGCTCAATCGGAAGGTGTTCGGGTGGACCCATTCATATGCATACAGGGCATGATGGCCCAGATGACTCAGATGACGCGTTTGATGGAGACCATGCAGACCTCGATGGTTCGTGGTCCACCACAAAAGGGATTCCAGGTGCCGTTTCATGGACAGACTGGAAGAGTGAGTCAGATTATCGTGATATCTCTCGTCAGAGGCTGCCTATTTTTGAGGGTTCATTGGAACCAGCTGATATTGTTCATTGGCTTGAGCATTTTGATAAACTCTTCGACATGGTTCAGTGTCCGGAAGAGAGTAAAGTGGCAGTAGCGGCTTACTATTTGAGTAAGGGTGCTTATTCTTGGTGGCTTTTTGTGAAACCCACCGATCGTGAATGTGTTTGCAGCGAGTTCAAGACTCTCATGTTAGAGAGGTATTATCCGGCTCCACTTCGTGAAGCCAAGTTATCAGAGATTTTAAACCCCGAACCCATTGAGGACGAGGGTGTTATTGTCATTGCTGAGAAGTTTCAGGGACTTCTTCAGTTTGCTTCATCTGTTATCCGTACTGAGGCGGATAAGATCAAGTATTTTAGTAAGAGGCTAAATCCGCAGTTGAGGATGCAGTTGTTCAATCACAATTGTAATTCACTTAGTGAGTTCATCGAGAAGGCTCTTGGAGCAGAGCGTTTGATCAAGGAGCTTACTCAGAAGTACCCTTCAGTTTCTTCTGGTGGGAGGACGAGGATGTCGGTTCGTTCTGAGGGACATCGGGCTCCGAAGTCCAAGAGGTCGTTTTCTAATCGTCTTCATGATGAGAAAGCATCTTATTCTCGGATGATGAGTTCGACTGTTGTTTGCTTTAACTGCGATACAATAGGACAGCGCAGTACCCGGTGCTCGATGCAGGCCGTTGTTTGTTTTCTGTGTGGGAGACAGGGACACCTTCAGAAATACTACAGGAGTTATAGTGCTGGTAGATCTCAAGAGAGCTCAAGGGCCTCGAGAGATTTTGTTACTCCAGCCCGTGCTTCATCCAAGGTGTCAAATCAGGCTTCAAGATCCATAGGTAAGGACATTCATCACCGGTTTTGAACAAGTTAATTCTTGCTCGGTAATAAGATAATCATTCATTTCATTGTCGTTCATTCATTCATATAATTCATTCATCATACATCAATCATGTTGAGACTTGTGGCTATTAAACTGATCATCCAATTCACGAGGAACAACGGTTCTAATTATTTCATTTGAGCTATCACTCATTACGTTATTAATTCACCTCGGTGAGTCATTCTTGATCCTTGTCGGATTTCTAGTCATTTATCATTCATCATAGTCACTCCCATTCTTGTGACCTTCCGGGATCATATTAAGCGATGAGTTCAGATTTGGGTCTTCCTTGAATCGATGAGATCGAGGGGATCGATGATCTGGAGGATATCGATGTTGGGTACATTTGAGATGTAGCATTGTTTTCCGGATTACTGTTTAACTTAATCTGCATCGTAGTATTGTGGTTGTAAACCATCTGTTGTCGATTTATCTTGTAACTATAGTATTTGAGAATCTTGAGATTTGGGTCATTGGTTGGGATTTCTTCCCTTTGGTGTTTTACCCGAGATTTCGTGATAATCTGAGTAATTGTTCATTGTGATTCGAGACGTCAAGTCATGAGAACTTTGGCGTATGATTGATATGGTTCCGAGGACTATATGTGCGTTGTTGCTTTTCTTTTGAGGCGCGAGTCAGTGCTGGCATGGGCGTCCGACCCCGATGAGGACGGGGAAGTGTACACCGATGGATTGTAGACATGTACAATGAGCGGCTCCCTCGGGATGTGTACGCCGGTTTTTCGAATCATGCGGTTGGTACGACTTTCTGTCTGGTCTCCGGCGGAGTGTTTCGCGTTGAGGAGTATTCCTAGAGATGTTGTTTTCAGATCCTGATGGATAGTTCATATCCCAAGCTGTGTACTCTTAGTTTTGGGGAAGAAACTCTTTTTAAGTGGGGGATTATGTAATACCCGGTTGTGCATTAATTCATTATCATTCAGTAATTGTCACTCAGAAATGTTTCACTCACTAACAATCATTCACCATTCATATTCATTCAATTGTGTTCACCGTTCGGCATACTCTAGAATCATGTATCAGTTGTTATTCGTCATTCATCACTATTTGAGATCGAGATGAGAATATTTTCATCATCATTATATTTTGGTAGTGTGCATGTGAGATAGCGCACATTACGTACTCCTATTAGCGCGCGCTAATGGGGTATAGGTAGCGCACGATAGGTATCAGTATTTGCGCATGCTAGCGCGATCGAGGCAGACAGTCCAGTAGGTACTGGACTGAAATTAGAAATTCTTAGCGCACGCTACAAGTGGATAATAGCGTACGCTAATTGTACTGGTAGCGCATGCTAAGTTACAGGTGTAGCGCACGCTATCGCGAGCAGGGCAGAGGACAGTGGGTTCTGGACTCCAATATACTGGACATCAACTATCAGGTAGTGCACGCTAACATGAGGTTAACGTACGCAAAAGAGGAGGCATTAGCGCATGCTACCAAGTATGTAGCGCACGCTAACGATGCAGGCAGTGTGTACTGGACTACCTGGTGAACCCGCTAGCACACGCTAATCACAGGAGATAGCGCGCGCTAAGCTGGTATTTGTATAAATAGGATATTTGACTCTTCACTTCGTCATTTGTTCATTTCTCAACCATTCCGGACGATCTTGGGCGATTTGTTTAGATTTTTCCGAGCTGCAATCATCTAGCATCATCTTCAAGCTCTTAGTTCAGATTAATCAACATTAATTTCGCTTCATCACTCCAAATCAAGGTAACTTTTCTTTGAATCTTGAATTTCGGGATTTGAGAGTTTTCTTCCCGATCTCTTCGAGTTAGCTTGGTATAATGTTGGAATATGTTGAATATGGATTATCTACCTTAGATACTTGTATTCTTACGGATTCATTGATGTAATTTTCGGAATTTTTGAACATTTGGGGATTTGTTCAAGAACACCTTGGGTGTTGACTTTAGAAATTTGGGGGTTTCAACTAGATGTGGCCGTAATCTCGAATGGAGTATTCCTATTAGATTATTGATGGTATTAATGATGTTTTGTGGGATTGAATCACTTATTGGAGGTTGGTTTAGGTATAATTGCGATTAATTGTAAACAATGGGAGATTTTTTACAACGTTTTTGTTTAAATGCCGCAATGAGTTTTGGGTAGTGTTGTATCGACTTTTGAGCGGATTGTGATCATGCTTGATTTGTATATTAAGCGAATTTTTGGTACTTGTGTTATTCAAGGTTGTTCGAGTGGACGGTATTTCTATTAAGGAGGTTGATCGTGGAAGGACTCTCCCGCCTTCGGTTTGAGGCAAGTTTTATACTTGTACTAGTCAATGAGATTAATGTTATCATATATGTGTATGAATGTGTAGTATCATTATGAGACTTAGTCTCTTCATGAGTTCATTGATATTAGGGGATCGTTCGATACGATACTCTTCAGCAATTATGCCAAATGTTTATTATTGTTCATTAATGGCCGGTTCAAGGCATTGGGATACTTGTTGTTAATGTTATTGTCGATAGCCTGTTCGCGATATCGATGTATCGATTGATGTTGTTAATATTGATGTCGATCTAAGACATTGTTATAATCATTGTTATTAATGTTGGCATCCTGTCATTCATGTTATATCGGCCGATTGAAGGCATTGATGTATTCATTCTCATCTTCATCGTCGGTAACCGATTAAATGTGCTGAGGCATTCATTGTACCATTGTTCTCGATTGGTCGTTCTAAGGCAATTGAGGTGCTCAATCATTCTTCGTATCATTGTTATCGATTGGTCGTTCTAAGGCAATCGAGGTGTTCAATCATTCATGGTATCATTGTTATCGGTTGGCTATTCTAAGGCAATCGAATAGTTGAATCATCCGCTGCATCATTGTTATCAGTTGGCCATTATAAGGCAATCAAGGTATTGAATTGGGACTTTCGAGGACAGTGCCCAGCCTTGAATTACTGTCGTCTTGGCGGACTCAAGGTAGCACACTATCATTCTTGTGAATTCGGTAATCTTTGGATCGTTGCCATTTGTGATTAATTGTGTTTTGGAAGCTAGTCTCGGCTAGTGCTCATTATGGGTAAGTTTGGGGCTTGAACCTTCGCGGTTGGTTTCCCAACACCTACAGCTCAGTAGGTCACGGTCACGTTGATGATCTCATTGAACCTTCGCGGTTGGTTTCCGAACACCTACAGCTCAGTAGGTCGCGGTCATGTTGATGATCTCATTATGGGTAAGTCTGGGGCTTGAACCTTTGCGGTTAGTTTCCCAGCACCTGCAATTCAGCAGGTCATGGTCACTGGGTGATCTCATTATGGGTAAGTTTGGGGCTTCAACCTTCGTGGTTGGTTTCCCAACACCTACAACTCAGTAGGTCACGGTCATGTTCATGATCTCATTATGGGTAAGTTTGGGGCTTGAACCTTTGCGGTTGGTTTCCCAACACCTACAACTCAGTAGGTCACGATCATGTTCATGATCTCATTATGAGTAAGTTTGGGGATTCAACCTTCGTGGTTGGTTTCCCAACACCTACAGTTCAGTAGGTCATGACCATTGTATGGTCTTATTGGGATACGGCTTCGTGCCGTTGCTTCGGCCCTCAGTGATACAGCTTCGGGCTGTTTTGGCTTCAGGTGATTGTGATATTTGATAGCTTCGACTGAGTGTCTTTCAGGACTTTGTGATGTCTTGGTATTTTCGTTGGAGCCTTCGGGCATTGTGATTCATATTTAATTCAGTTCTGGTTTGGTTCATGTTCGTGCAATTCATTGTGGTATTCTATAATTATGATTCGCCGTTGGGCATTTATGTTCTACCTGTTGAACAGGTATTAATAGTATGCAGTGGGCATAGTGTTTCACGAATGCTCGGTTCTTACCTTGGTTTGTGAGCATCTCGTATTATTATTATTATCATTGTACCGTTTCATTCTGCCTTTGGATGCATATCACGTTATACATGTATTTGACATTCATTATCTGGATGACTGAACCCGTGGGGGCGGAACATGTTTTCATGTTTTAGGTGCTTGCAAGGAGAGAGTTGAGACACAGGGGCATGATGATGGCGACGAGGCATTGGAGCGATACTAGTCCGAGTTGTTCATGTTGGTCAGTCAGTTGGAGTGTTCTCCAGTTTGTTAGTCTTTGTCATTATGTATTACCCGAGTAGATGCTCATGGATGTTGTTGTATTTTTATTTTGTCCATGTAGGCCCATCGTTGTCGTTGAAATTCCTTATCGGAATATTGTGTCGGATATCATGGTAGGGACTTCGATCTCCCTTGTTGGTTAATTTAATGTATTTTAGTCATGTTCGCCTGGTGGATCTCCGGGTGTGGGGTCCACGGCACTGTAATAACCCAATGGGATTTGGGGGTGTTACAGAAGATGGTATCAGAGATTTGGGTTGTGAGATACCCTGATACGTGAGTTATGTGGCTCTACCGATGCGGTAGTAGTGGTACTGTCAGGTTATGACAATCTGGACAGTCGGGTTTTGTGAGTCGTGAAATTTGTACGATTGCACGAGTCATTCATTCATCGAGTCATCTTCAGTGAAGACTAGTATCACAAGACCTCGAAGTTTCGCTATGACCTGTGTAAGGACTCGATTCTATTTATGTTCACACATTCATCATGTCATTAATTATACATGCTTTGTTGAAACCTATATTTGATATTAGTGTTACGATTGATTCATGACTAATTGTCTTGGAGCACGTGTGACCTGTGAAAGGGATAAGGATCAACTCATTCATCAGTCAACAATTCTCAATCATCATTTTTGATCTTGTCGATCATGTTAGTTCACTAATCACTCAGTCAATCTCATTGCTAAGTTGTTGATCTTGTGGATCGATTTATCATCCTTGTTAACTTGTTCAAGGTAATGATCTCAGGAATTTCATCAGATAATCATGTCACCTCACTTGATCTTTCATGCAGTCTTATCATATTCCAGCGTCATGGTGACGATCATTTTATTGCAATATTAATGCGTTCATTGTGTTAGAGCATGTATGCTCATTATTCTCATTCCGTAACGTAATCATAACGCGATATTCATACGGGATCTATAATTATCATGTGACATTCCTGCTTCAGTATTGATAGAGCTGTCAGAGGACGCAGGGGAAGAGGCCGCGGTGCGGGCCAAAACCCGGGATCTCATGTGAATGCCCGCGCGCGAGGGATAACATTAGTTCAATAGTTAGCGATGCTAGTCATTCACTGTCAGATAATAATTCGCTGTCAGGGAGTCGTACCCGAGATGCAGCTCAATCGGAAGGTGTTCGGGTGGACCCATTCATATGCATGCAGGGCATGATGGCCCAGATGACTCAGATGACGCGTCTGATGGAGACCATGCAGACCTCTATGGTTCGTGGTGCACCACAGCAGGGATTCGAGGTTCCGCTTCATGGACAGACTAGAGGAGTGAGTCATATTATCGACGATATCTCTCGTCAGAGGCCGCCTACTTTTGAGGGTTCGTCGGAACCAGCTGATATTGTTCATTGGCTTGAGCATTTTGATAAACTCTTCGACATGGTTCAGTGTCCGGAAGAGAGTAAAGTAGCAGTAGCGGCTTACTATTTGAGTAAGGGTGCTTATTCTTGGTGGCTTTCTGTGAAACCCACCGATCGAGACTGTGTTTGGAGCAAGTTCAAGACTCACATGTAAGAGAGGTATTATCCGGCTCCACTTCGTGAAGCCAAGTTATCAGAGATTTTAAACTCCGAACCCGTCGAGGAAGAGGGTGTTATTGTCATTGCTGAGAAGTTTCCGGGACTTCTTCAGTTTGCTTCATCTGTTATCCGTACTGAGGCGGATAAGATCAAGTATTTTAGTAAGAGGCTAAATCCGCAGTTGAGGATGCAGTTGTTCAATCACAATTGTAATTAACTTAGTGAGTTCATCGAGAAGGCTCTTGGAGCAGAGCGTTGGATCAAGGAGCTTACTCAGAAGCACCCTTCAGTTTCTTCTGGTGGGAGGACGAGGATGTAGGTTCGTTCTGAGGGACATCGGGCTCCGACGTCCAAGAGGTCGTTTTCTAATCGTCTTCATGCTGAGAAAGCATCTTATTCTCGGATGATGAGTTCGACTGTTGTTTGCTTTAACTGCGATACAATAGGACATCGCAGTACCCGGTGCTTGATGCAGGCCGTTGTTTGGTTTATGTGTGGGAGACAGGGACACCTTCAGAAATACTACAGGAGTTATAGTGCCGGTAGATCTCAAGAGAGCTCAAGGGCCTCGAGAGATTTTGTTACTCCAGCCCGTGCTTCATCTAAGGTGTCTAATCAGGCTTCGAGATCCATAGGTAAGGACATTCATCACCAGTTTTGAACAAGTTAATTCTTGCTCGGTAATAGGATAATCATTCATTTCATTCTCGTTCATTCATTCATATAATTCATTCATCATACATCAATCATGTTGGGACTTGTGGTTATCAAACTGATCATCCAATTCACGAGGAACAACGGTTCCAATCATTTCATTTGAGCTATCACTCATTACGTTATTAATTCACATCGGTGAGTCATTCTTGATCCTTGTTGGATTTCTAGTCATTTATCATTTATCGTAGTCACTCTCGTTCTTGTGACCTTCCGGGATCACATTAAGCGATGAGTTCAGATTTGGGTCTTCCTTGAATCGATGAGATCGAGGGGATCGATGATCTGGAGGATATCGATGTTGGGTACATTTGAGATGTAGCATTGTTTTCCGGATTACTGTTTAACTTAATCTGCATCATAGTATTTGTGAACCATATGTTGTCGATTTATCTTGTAACTACAGTATTTGAGAATCTTGAGATTTGGGTCATTGGTTGGGATTTCTTCCCTTTGGTGTTTTACCCGAGATTTCGTGATAATATGAGTAATTATTCATTGTGATTCGAGACGTCAAGTCATGAGAACTTTGGCGTATGATTGATATGGTTCCGAGGACTATAAGTGCGTTGTTGCTTTTCTTTTGAGGCGCGAGTCAATGCTGGCATGGGCGTCCGACCCCGATGAGGACGGGGAAGTGTACACCGATGGATTGTAGACATGTACAATGAGCGGCTCCCTCGGGATGTGTACGCCGGTTTTTCGAATCATGCGATTGGTACGACTTTCTGTCTGGTCTTCGGCGGAGTGTTTTGCGTTGAGGAGTATTCCTAGAGATGTTGTTTTCAGATCCTGATGGATAGTTCATATCCAGAGCTTTGTACACTTAGTTTTAGGGAAGAAACTCTTTTTAAGGGGGGAGTATGTAATACCCGGTTGTGCATTCATTCATTATCATTCAGTAATTGTCACTCAGAAATTTTTCACTCACTAACAATCATTCACCATTCATATTCATTCAATTGTGTTCACCGTTCGGCGTACTCTAGAATCATGTATCAATTGTTATTCGTCATTCATCACTGTTTGAGATCGAGACGAGAATATTTACATCATCATATTTTGGTAGTGTGTATGTGAGATAGCGCACGCTATGTACTCATGTTAGCGCGCGCTAATGGGGTATAGGTAGCACACGCTAGTGCGATTGAGTCAGACAGTCCAGTAGGTACTGGACTGAAATTGGAAATTCGTAGCGTATACTACACAAGTGGATAATAGCGTATGCTAATTATACTGGTAGCGCACGCTAAGTTACAGGTGTAGCGCACGCTATTGCGAGCAGGGCAGAGGACAGTGGGTTCTAGACTCCAATATACTGGACATCAACTATCAGGTAGCGCACGCTAACATGAGGTTAACATACGCTAAAGAGGAGGCATTAACGCATGCTAACGATGCAGGCAGTGGGTACTAGAATACCCAGTGAACCCACTAACGCACGCTAATCACATGAGATAGCGCGCGCTAAGCTGGGATTTGTATAAATAGGACATTTCACTCTTCACTTCGTCATTTCTTCATTTCTCAACCATTCCAGACGATCTTGGGCGATTTGTGTAGATCTTTCCGAGCTCCAATCATCTAGCATCATCTTCAAGCTCCTACTTCAGATTAATCAACATTTAATCCGCTTCATCACTCCAAATCAAGGTAACTTTTCTTTGAATCTTGAATTTTGGGATTTGAGGGTTTTCTTCCCGATCTCTTCGAGTTAGCTTGCTATCATGTTGGAATATGTTGAATATGGATTATCTACCTTAGATACTTGTATTCTTACAGATTTATTAATGTAATTTTTGGAATTTTTGAACATTTGGGGATTTGTTCAAGAACACCTTGGGTGTTGACTTTGGAAATTTGGGGGTTTCGACTAGATGTGGTCGTAATCCGGAATGGAGTATTCCTATTGGATTATTGATGGTATTACTGATGTTTTGTTGGGTTGAATCACTCATTGGAGGTTGGTTTTTGGTATAATTGGGATTAGTTATAAACAATGGGAGATTGTTTACAACGCGTTTGTTTAAATGCCCAAATGAGTTTTGGGTAGTGTTGTATCGACTTTTGAGTGGATTGTGATCATGCTTGATTCGTATATTAAGCGAATTGTTGGTAATTGTGTTATTCAAGGTTGTTCGATCGGTCGGTATTTCCATTAAGGATGTTGATCGTGGAAGAACTTTCTCGCCTTCGGTTTGAGGCAAGTTTTATACTTGTACTAGTCAATGAGATTAATGTTATCATATATGTGTATGAATGTGTTGTATCATTCCGAGACTTAGTCTCTTCATGAGTTCATTGATATTAGGGGATCTTTCGATATGATACTCTTCGGCAATTATGCCAAATGTTTATTATTGTTCATTAATGGCCGGTTCAAGGCATTGGGATACTTGTTGTTAATGTTATTGTAGATAGCCAGTTCGCGGTATCGATGTATCGATTGTTGTTGTTAATATTGATGTCGATCTAAGACATTGTTGTAATCATTGTTATTAATGTTGGCGTCCTGTCATTCATGTTATACCGTCAGATTGAAGGCATTGGCGTATTCATTCTCATCTTCGTCGTCGGTAACCGATTAAAGGTGCCGAGGCATTCATTGTACCATTGTTAGCGATTGGCCGTTCTAAGGCAATCGAGGTGCTTAATCATTCTTCGTATCATTGTTATCGCTTGGTCGTTCTAAGGCAATCGAAGTGTTCCATCATTCATGGTATCACTGTTATCGGTTGGCCATTCTAAGGAAATCGAAGTGTTGAATCATCCGTTGTATCATTGTTATCGGTTCGCCATGCTAAGGCAATCGAGGTATTGAATTAGGAATGTTGAGGACGGTGCCCATCCGTGAATTACTGTCGTCGTGTTGGCCGACTCAAGGCAGCACACTATCATTCTTGTGAATTCGGTAATCTTTGGATCGTTGCCATTTGTGATTAATTGTGTTTTGGAAGCTAGTCTCGGCTAGTGTTCATTATGGGTAAGTTTGGAGCTTGAACCTTCGCGGTTGGTTTCCCAACACCTACAGCTCAGTAGGTCACGGTCATGTTGATGATCTCATTATGGGTAAGTTTGGGACTTGAACCTTCGCGGTTGGTTTCCCAACACCTACAGCTCAGTAGGTCGCGGTCATGTTGATGATCTCAGTATGGGTAAGTCTGGGGCTTGATCCTTTGCGGTTGGTTTCCCAGCACCTGCAATTCAGCAGGTCACGGTCACTAAGTGATCTCATTATGGGTAAGTTTAGGGCTTCACACTTCGTGGTTGGTTTCCCAACACCTACAACTCAGTAGGTCACGGTCATGTTCATGATCTCATTATGGGTAAGTTTGGGGCTTGAACCTTCGCAGTTGGTTTCCCAACACCTACAACTCAGTAGGTCACGGTCATGTTCACGATCTCATTATGGGTAAGTTTGGGGCTTGAACCTTCGCGGTTGGTTTCCCAACACCTAAAGTTCAGTAGGTCACGACCATTGGATGGTCTTATTGCGATACGGCTTCGTGCCGTGTCTTCGGCCCTCATTGATACATCTTCGGGCTGTTTTGGCTTCAGGTGATGGTGATATTTGACAGCTTCGGCTGAGTGTCTTTCAGGCCTTTGTGATGTCTTGGTATTTTCGTTGGAGACTTCGGGCATTGTGATTCATATTTAATTCAGTTCTGATTTGGTTCATGTTAGTGTAATTCATTGTGGTATTCTATAATTATGATTCGCCGTTGGGCATTTATGTTCTACCTGTTGAATAGGTATTAATAGTATGTCGTGGGCATAGTGTTTCATGAATGCTCGGTTCTTACCTTGGTTTGTGAGCATCTCGTATTATTATTATCATTGAACCGTTTCATTCTGCCTTTGGATGCATATCATGTTATACATGTATTTGATGTTCATTATCTGGATGACTGACCCCGTTGGGGCGAAATATGTTTTCATTTTTAGGTGCTTGCGAGGAGAGAGTTGAGACACAGGGGCATGATGATGGTGACGAGGCATTCGAGCGATACTAGTATGAGTTGTTCATGTTGGTCAGTCAGTTGGAGTGTTCTCCAGTTTGTCAGTCTTTGTCATTATGTATTACCCAAGCAGATGCTCGTGGATGTTGTATTTTTATTTTGGCCATGTAGGCCCATCGTTGTCGTTGAAATTCCTTATTGGAATATTGTGTCGGATATCATGGTAGGGATTGTGATCTCCCTTGTTGGTTAATTTAATGTATTTTAGTCATGTTCGCCTGGTGGATCTCCGAGTGTGGGGTCCACAGCACTGTAATAACCTAATGGGATTTGGGGGTGTTACAAAATATGGTATCAGAGATTTGGGTCGTGAGATACCCTGATACGTGAGTTATGTGGCTCTACCGATGCGGTAGTAGTGGGACTGTTAGGTTATGACAATCTAGACAGTTGGGTTTTGTGAGTCATGAGATTTGTACGACTGCATGAGTCATTCATTCATCGAGTCGTCTTTAGTTAAGACTAGTATCGTAAGACCTCGAAATTTCGCTATGACCTGTGTAAGAAGTTGATTCTCTTTATGTTCATGCATCCATCATGTCATTAATTATACATGCTTTGTTGAAACCTATATGTGACATTAGTGTTACGATTGATTCATGACATAATTGTCTTAGAGCACGTGTGACCTGTGCAATCGATAAGGATCAACTAATTCATCAGTCAACAATTCTCAATCATCATTTTTGATCTTGTCGATCATGTTAGTTCACTAATCACCAAGTCAATCTCATTGCTCAGTTGTTGATCTTGTGGATCGATTAATCAACCTTGTTAACTTGTTCAAGGTAATCATTTCAGGAATTTCATCAGATAATCATGTCAACTCACTTGATCTTTCATGCGATCTTATCATAATCCAGCGTCATGGCGACGATTATTTTATTGCAATATTAATACGTTCATTGTGTTAGAGCATGTATGCTCATTATAATCATTCCGTAACGTAAGCATAACGCGATATTCATGCGGGATCTATAATTATCATGTGACCTTCCTGCTTCAGAATGGATAGAGCTGTCAGAGGACGCAGGGAGTCGTACCTGAGATGCAGCTCAATCGGAAGGTGTTCGGGTGGATCCATTCATATGCATGCAGGGCATGATGGTCCAGATGACTCAGATGACACGTTTGATGGAGACCATGCAGACCTCGATGGTTCGTGGTCCACCACAACAGAGATTCCAGGTGCCGTTTCATGGACAGACTGGAGGAGTGAGTCAGATTATCGGCGATATCTATCGTCAGAGTCCGACTACTTTTGAGGGTTCATCAGAACCAACTGATATCGTTCATTGGCTTGAGCATTTTGATACACTCTTCGACATGGTTCAGTGTCCAGAAGAGAGTAAAGTGGCAGTAACGGCTTACTACTTGAGTAAGGGTGCTTATTCTTGGTGGCTTTCTGTGAAACCCACCGATCGTGATTGTGTTTGGAGCGAGTTCAAGACTCTCATGTTAGAGAGGTATTATCCAGCTCTACTTCGTGAAGCCAAGTTATCAGAGATTTTAAACCCCAAACACGTCGAGTACGAGGGTGTTATTGTCATTGCTGAGAAGTTTCAGGGACTTTTTCAGTTTGCTTCGTTTGTTATCTGTACTGAGGCGGATAAGATCAAGTATTTTAGTAAGAGGCTAAATCCGCAGTTGAGGATCCAGTTGTTCAATCACAATTGTAATTCACTTAGTGAGTTCATCGAGAAGGCTCTTGGAGCAGAGCTTTTGATCAAGGAGCTTACTCAGAAGTACCCTTCAGTTTCTTCTGGTGGGAGGATGAGGATATCGGTACGTTCTGAGGGACATCGGGCTCCGACGTCCAAGAGGTTGTTTTCTAGTCGTCTTCATGCTGAGAAAGCATCTTCTCGGACGATGAGTTCGACTGCTGTTTGCTTTAACTGCGATACAATAGGACATCGCAGTACCCGGTGCTCGATGCAGGCCGTTGTTTGTTTTCTGTGTGGGAGACAGGGACATCTTCAGAAATACTGCAGGAGTTATAGTGCCGGTAGATCTCAAGAGAGCTCAAGGGCCTCGAGAGATTTTGTTACTCCATCCCATGCTTCATCCAAGGGGTCCAATCAGGCTTCGAGATCCATAGGTAAGGACATTCATCACCGGTTTTGAACAAGTTAATTCTTGCTCGGTAATAGGATAATAATTCATTTCATTGTCGTTCATTCATTCATATAATTCATTCATCATACATCAATCATGTTGAGACTTGTCACTATCAAAATGATCATCCAATTCACGAGGAACAACGGTTTCAATCATTTCATTTGAGCTATCACTCATTATGTTATTAATTCACCTCGGTGAGTCATTCTTGATCCTTGTTGGATTTCTAGTCATTTATCATTCATCATAGTCACTCTCGTTCTTGTGACCTTACGAGATCATATTAAGCGATGAGTTCAGATTTGGGTCTTCCATGAATTGATGAGATCGAGGGGATCGATGATCTGGAGGATATCGATGTTGGGTACATTTGAGATGTAGCCTTGTTTTCCGGATTACTGTTTAACTTAATCGGCATCGTAGTATTGTGGTTGTGAACCATTTGTTATTGATTTATCTTGTAACTATAGTATTTGAAAATATTGAGGTTTGGGTCATTGGTTGGGATTTCTTTCCTTTGGTGTTGTACCCGAGATTTCATGATAATCTGAGCAATTAGTCATTGTGATTCGAGACGTCAAGTCATGAGAACTTTGGCGTACGCTTGATATGGTTCCGAGGACTATATGTGCATTGTTGCTTTTCTTTTGAGGCGCGAGTCAGTGCTGGCATGGGCGTCCGACGCCGATGAGGACGGGGAAGTGTACACCGATAGATTGTAGACATGTACAATGAGCAGCTCCCTCGGGATGTGTACGCCGGTGTTTCGAATCATGAAGTTGGTATGACTTTCTGACTGGTCTCTGGCGGAGTGTTTCGCATTGAGGAGTATTCCTGGAGATGTTGTTTTCAGATCCTGATGGATAGTTCATATCCCGAGCTGTGTACCCTTAGTTTCGGGGACGAAACTCTTTTTAAGGGGGGGAGTATGTAATACCCCGTTGTGCATTCATTGATTATCATTCAGTAATTTTCACTCAAAATTTTTTCACTCACTAACAATCATTCACCATTCATATTCATTCAATTGTGTTAACCGTTCGACGTACTCTAGAATCATGTATCAGTTGTTATTCGTCATTCATCACTGTTTGAGATCGAGATGAGAATATTTTCATCATCATCATCATATTTTCGTAGTGTGTATGTGAGATAGTGCACGCTATGTACTCCTGTTAGCGCGCGCTAATGGGGTATAGGTAGCCCACGCTAGGCATCAGCATTTGCGCATGCTAGCGTGATTGAGGCAGACAGTCCAGTAGGTACTGGACTGAAATTGGAAATTCGTAGCACACGCTACAAGTGGAAAATAGCGAATGGCAATTGTACTGGTAGCGCATGCTAAGTTACAGGTGTAGCGTACGCTATCACGAGCAGGGCAGAGGACAGTGGGTTCTGGACTCCAAAATACTGGACATCAACTATCAGGTAGCGCACGCTAACATGAGGTTAATCTACGCTAAAGAGGAGGCATTAGCGCATGCTACCAAGTATGTATCGCACACTAACGATGCAGGCAGTGGGTACTAGACTATCCGGTGAACCCGCTAGCGCACGCTAATCATAGGAGATAGCGCGCGCTAAGCTGGGATTTGTTTAAATAGGACATTTCACTCTTCACTTAGTCATTTCTTCATTTCTCAACCATTCTGGACGATCTTGGGCGATTTGTGTAGATCTTTCCGAGCTGCAATCATATAGCATCATCTTCAAGCTCCTAGTTCAGATTAATCAACATTTAATCCACTTCATCACTCCAAATCAAGGTAACTTTTCTTTGAATCTTGAATTCGGGATTTGAGGGTTTTCTTCCCGATCTCTTCGAGTTAGCTTGCTATCATGTTGGAATATGTTGAATAAGGATTATCTACCTTAGATACTTGTATTCTTACGGATTCATTGATGTAATTTTTGGAATTTTTGAACATTTGGGGATTTGTTCAAGAACACCTTGAGTGTTGACTTTGGAAATTTGGGGGTTTCGACTAGATGTGGTCGTAATCCCGAATGGAATATTCGTATTGAATTATTGATGGTATTTGTGATATTTTTGTTGGATTGAATCACTCATTGGAGGTTGGTTTTCGGTATAATTGGGATTAGTTGTAAACAATGGGATATTGTTTACAACGTGTTTGTTTAAATGCCCCAATGAGTTTTGGGTTGTGTTATATAGACTTTTGAGTGGATTGTGATCATGCTTGATTCGTATATTAAGCGAATTGTTGGTACTTGTGTTATTCAAGGTTGTTCGAGTGGCCGATATTTCCATTAAGGACGTTGATCGTGGAAGGACTTTCTCGCCTTCGGTTTAGGGCAAGTTTTATACTTGTAATAGTTAATGAGATTAATGTTATCATATATGTGTATGAATGTGTTGTATCATTCCGAGACTTAGTCTCTTCATGAGTTCATTGATATTAGGGGATCGTTCGATACGATACTCTTCGGCAATTATGCCAAATGTTTATTATTGTTCATTAATGGCCGGTTCAAGGCATTGGGATACTTGTTGTTAATGTTATTATCGATAGCGGTTCGCGGTATCGATGTATCGATTGCTTTTGTTAATATTGATGTCGATCTAAGACATTATTGTAATTATTGTTATTAATGTTGGCGTCCTCTCATTCATGTTATATCGTCCGATTGAAGGCATTGGCATATTCATTCTCATCTTCGTCGTCGGTAACCGATTAAAGGTGCCGAGTCATTCATTGTACCAGTGTTATCGAATGGCCGTTCTAAGGCAATCGAGGTGCTCAATCATTCTTCGTATCATTGTTATCGATTGGACGTTCTAAGACAATCGAAGTGTTCAATCATTCATGATATCATTGTTATCGGCTGGCCATTCTAAGGCAATCAAAGTGTTGAATCATCTGCTGATTCATTGTTATCGGTTGTCCATTCTAAGGAAATCGAGGTATTGAATTGGGACTGTCGAGGACGGTTCCCATCCGTGAATTACTGTCGTCGTGTTGGCCGACTCAAGGCAGCACACTATCATTCTTGTGAATTCGGTAGTCTTTGGATCGTTGCCATTTGTGATTAACTGTGTTTTGGAAGCTAGTCTCGGCTAGTGCTCATTATGGATAAGTTTGGGGCTTGAACCTTCGCGGTTGGTTTCCCAACACCTTCAGCTCAGTAGGTCACGGTCATGTTGTTGATCTCATTATGGGTAAGTCTGGGGCTTGAACCTTTGTGGTTCGTTTCCCAGCACCTGCAATTCAGCAGATCACGGTCACTAGGTGATCTCATTATGGGTAAGTTTGGGGCTTCAACCTTCGTGGTTGGTTTCCCAACACCTACAGCTCAGTAGGTCACGGTCATGTTCATGATCTCATTATGGGTAAGTTTGGGGCTTGAACCTTCGCGGTTGGTTTCCCAACACCTATAGCTTAGTAGGTCACGGTCATGTTCATGATCTCATTATGGGTATGTTTGGGGCTTGAACCTTCATGGTTGGTTTCCCAACACCTACAGTTCAGTCGGTCACGACCATTGGATGGTCTTATTGGGATACGGCTTCGTGTCGTGGCTTCGGCCCTCATTGATACATCTTCGGGCTGTTTTGGCTTCAGGTGATTGTGATATTTGACAGCTTCGGCTGAGTGGCTTTCAGGCTTTTATGATGTCTTGGCATTTTCGTTGGAGCCTTCTGGCACTATGGTTCATATTTAATTCTGTTCTGGTTTGGTTCTTCGTGTAATTCATTTTGGTATTCTATAATTATGATTCGCCGTTGGGCATTTGTGTTCTACCTGTTGAACAGGTATTAATAGTATGCCGTGGGCATAGTGTTTCACGAATGCTCGGTTCTTACCTTTGTTTGTGTGTAATATCCGCAATTTCAATTTCCAGTAATTTTTTTAGCGAGAGTCCGTTTTGACAACTCGTTTGTGTACGTTTCGTCATTCTGAGAATGATTAATTCTTCACTTTTTGGCATCTGAGTTCGTTTCGGTGTCGTTTTGTTGAGTTCCGTGCTTCTTAGCGACTTTTTCGCACTTGAGTTCCATTATTGCGAATCTCGTTCGAAACTACTGTTTCGAATTTCCCGTAAGTCCGTTTAACTATGTTAGACGTGTTGTGAACTTCGGTTTCGTTATTCGATCACCTATCGTGATTTTCGGGCGTTTTGGGCTATTTTGTAATTTTACCCAAAGTTGTGGGTATCCGCATTCGTATTTGTTGTCTTGATCGATTTTTGTGTTTATTTGGTCGCATGTGATTAATTGTAGCATGGTATTTCAATTCGGATCGATGATGTTGTCCGCGAGCATTTCGTCGTGTTCGTTCCGTGCGTTTTTGGAAATCGAATCGTCGGGTCATGGCGGCTGGGCACTGGCCGGACATGTGCGGCAGGCACTATCGGAAAATCTAGGCACTGGTCGGACAGGTGCGGTAGGCACTGTCGGAAGTGTTGGGCAATAGCCGGGCAGACGGGGCAGGAACCGGCGTAGCGCACGCTACTGCCGGAAAAGCTGCGCACGCTAGCTCGGCAGGAATAGCGCACGTTATTCGGCCGGACGGCGCACGCTATCGGGATGGGCAGAGAGGTTTATGGAGTTCTAGACTCGGGGAGGATCGGAAGGTAGCGCACGCTACTGTCGGTCGTGGCGCGCGCTAATCGGCATGTGTAGTGCACGCTGTCGGTCGACTAGCGCACGTTACCTGGCCGAGTAGTTTAGTCCATAGGGTTCTGGACAGGTCGTCTAGCTCGCGCTAGCGTCCGCGCAGCGCACGCTATCGGGGTCAGGCAAATAGGTCCCGGTCGGCAGGTTGGGTCAACAGTGCTGGGTCATGCGGGCCCCGGCGGAGGGTTCTGGGCGATATTGGCCGATAGCGCACGATAGTCCGGAAGGCTAGCGCACGCTAGGCCGCGCCAGTATAAATATGGCTGAGCAGTCATATTTTCACCCGTTTTTCATTTCTATCTTATCCTTTCCGCGACTGGAGGCTTGGTGATCAAGGAGACATATTTTCAAGCAATTAATCCACGAAGTTCTAGAGCTTATATCATTGATTAATCATCCTATAACATCTTTTGATCCAGCGAATCAAGGTTAGATTTCCTAGAACCCTATCTTTGGGAATTTTTTGTGTTTTTGGGATTTTGTCCGATTGGTTCCATATTGTTGATTAATCCATGATGGGTATGATAAATATTAGTATCATTCATGCGTTTAACATCATTTAATCCATTGTTCTTCGCCGATTCAAGGTATATTTCTTGATTTTCCTTTGAGTTGACTTTTTGGGGGATTGGTTCTTGATTTCATTTTCCATCCGTCTTTGATGAATCGATTGTTGTAAAATGATGTTGTAAAACATATCCTATGGATTGAACATCCATATTTCGGTTGAGAATTCCATTTTCATGTTTTTGTCAGGTCGATTCGTGTTCTTGACCGTTTTGGGGGAAACCCTTGAACTTTCGTCGTTTCTTCCTTGAATTCAGCGGCTTTGGGTCGTACTTTGAAATTCATTTTCGTTGTTATTATTTTCGTTCGTAGTTTATTGTCGCGGGTTGTCGTTCGGTTGAGTCGACGGGTTCGTAGTCGGTTCAAGTCTCCTCACTTCGGTCGATTCTCAGCATTTTGATTATTCAAGGCAAGTACCTTGTCCATACAATTCTTCTTTTATGGATATGATAATTAGTGATCGTCTTGTTGGGATTCGGTGCCTAAATCGATGGCACAGCGGAAGCGGTAAAACGAAAATTAATTCGATCTGAATCCCTACGAGGATCGATCGAGCTACGTATATACGAATATATAAAACGAAACACAAGAGATACGAAAAACATACCCTCGTAGTCCGTTGATTAAATGGTATCCTTCTCTTGAGCTATTCCCCAAGCTTTGCTTGATCTCTACGAATCCAATCCGCTCCAAGCTGTTGGATGATCCAACGCCGAAAGCACCGCGTCTCTACTTGCCACGCGCCGGAGAAATGACCGGAATGACAACACCATCCTATCCTCCAAGGATACGGCTAGAGCAAGTTTGTAGGAGCTTGCTAATCAAGATTACAACACTCTAAGTGTTTAATCTATATCTCTCAATATTTTCTCACAAAATTTCTCTAAGAAAATTATGAAGAAGATGAATGAAGAAGATGGTGAAGAAGACCAAAATAAGTCTCTCTCTCTTTCCTCTTGATAGAACCGTGAGGTTTCCTAAGGGTATCCCAAAAGAGATAGTCTTCCACTTCTTATTCAACACAAATCACCAACATGAGATATCACTTTGATATCTTGTCCCCTCTAGTCTTGGTCTTCCATTATTAAAATGGAGATAAAGACCAAGAGGGAGTTTGTGAAGGGGGGCAGCCATCTAGAAGGTATCAGACGAGTTCGGTCAATTTCGTACTCCCGTGAGTCTAAACAGATAAACTCTGATTTCATTCCGATGTATTTATATCAATTAATTAATCCAATTAATTAATCATATTAAGTACAAAATAACATAATTAATTTCTCCAAGAAATAATTATATTTATGAATTAAATTAATAATTCTGTAATTTATTTAATTCATTAGGCCGTAAATTAATTTATCCAATAAATTAATTTAGACATCCAATGTCCTAAATTAGATATCCAATATATAATATTCATAATGAGAGACTAAGCTCGATTCATTCCGTCGTCAATCCTATTGCGCGACTCGGTAGGTCCGTCTCAGTCAGCAATGGGAGGAACCAAAGAGTAGTAACACCACCTAGCTAGCCTGGCGGCCTACACTGTACCCCAACTGAGAACGAATGATTGGGATCATTGAAGAACCATTCTATCGTGAATACCGGTATACGTATAAACCCTTCTTTCAAATGTCCCAATCAAGTTACAGGGTCACGGTCAGTCAAACCTTATCTGTACTTGATGCTATGCATGCGTTAATACAAATCAAGATCATCGAGCTCTCATGTATCCAATACAACTAGCTCCAATGCTTTGGCCAAAGACTTATGATCTCATCTGCCGAGAACCGCATAGGCCATATAACCTGCTCACTAACGGGAGAAAGAATTCTATCTTGGTATTCAGTAGGACCTCTACATGCCCATAAAGATGCACGTTGAGGTTGACCGCCGCCTTCTGGTTTACCGGGTCGAACTACTCTAATGAAAATCTTGACGTCACAAGCACATCCCTACTAAATCCTCAAGTCGAAGGTTCACGAATACCTATCACAACCTTTCGATTCCGTCATTGACTGTCACAGAGTGAAATCCGTGTGACGAATCGAGGATGAGTCGGTTCGAGTATACTAATTCATTTAGCATACCTATAACGTGTGCTCCCACTAACTATTAGTATTCAACAGGCACTCTCCTTGTCAATGAACACGTCATACAAGTCTTCACATAAACTTAACGCCCAGTCAAGTTTCATTGACTTGCGAACGATAAGTATTTGAGATATAAACCTTTCCAATGCCGACCTCCTTATCCAATAAGGAGTGGAACGTTTTGCTCTCAAATACACGAACTAGTTTCTATATGTATATTACAAGTTAGGAATGCCAGTAACTACCAGTAAATAAAGAAACATACATTGCCTTATATTAATGATTTACATAATAACAAGTACAATGCCCTCACTTAACATCCTGTGGGTGACATTCGAGGGCATACTCCTAATAATCTCCCACTTGCACTCAATGCCACACACTATGGTATCTAATAACCATGTTCTCTAGATGACGCTCTAAGCTAATCTGAGAAAGTGTCTTGGTCAGTGGATCAGCGACATAGGCGGCTCACTCTACTTTGTGCAGCACAATGTATCTCTTTGCGAACAAATTCTCTTACGAGATGATACTCTCTCTCAATATGTTTTATACTATTATGAAACCTCGGATCCTATGCTTGTGCTACCGCTCTGGAAGCGCAGCACATGGTGTCATGTGAAGTTTACCCAATAACGTCTTAATTCTTCCTTTGGAGGCCTCCGAGGCCGTTTTATACTCAGCCTAATAGGTGGAACCAGCAGTCGCGCTATACTTGGCACTATGCCAAGATACTGCTCCTCCATTAAGAGTAAATATAGCCAGAAGTAGACATAGAATCGTCTTTCTGTCCTTGGAAGTCCAATACAGTGAATCCTATCACATTTAGTTCCCACCGCCATATATAAGAACCAGATCTATAGTCCTTGTAAAGTACTTGAGAACGTTCTTTACGGCGGTCTAATGTTCCCGAGCTGGGTTAGCCCGAAACCTACTTACCTCGCTCCCAGCATGCGCAATGTCAGGTCTCGTACACAATAAAGTATAAATAAGGCTACTCAAATTCCGAAGCATATGGTATATTACTCATTTCCTTTCATTGTTCCTCACCCAGAGGACACATCTTCTAGGAGAGTTTTATTCCATGTCGCATCGGTACCCTCTTTTAGAGTAATCCATCTTAAAATGCTTTAAGATTTTATCTATATAGAGGGCTTGGGAAAAACTTATCATTCTCTTCGATCTATCCCAGTAGAGTCGAATCACAAGAATATAGGTTTCTACTCCCAAGTCTTTCATGGAGAAATTACTCGAAAGCCAAGCTTTTATAGAACTGAGCATTCCCACATCATTTCCTATCAGTAGAATGTCATCTACATATAGTACTGAGAATGTGATCTTGTTCCCACTAACCCTCTTGTATACACAAGGTTCCTCTTCATTTTGCACGAAGTCAAACTCTTTGACTGTCTCGTCAAAATGAAGGTTCCAACTACATGAAGACTGCTACAGTCCATTTCATGGAGTCTACATCTACCATTCTTAGGTCATTGGTCGCGGGTCGGTCTCTTATTTATCACCTGGAACCTCGTGGAAACCCAGTTCCTCCAAGTACATAAAACTATACCTCTCAGGTAAATGAGACACCCTACTAGACCTACGAGGTGGTTGTACTTGTGTTACAGGTGTCTCCTGAGGAGTTTCATTGTATTCTTCCAAAGAAATATTTCTACCTGCTCCGCCTTCCTGAATGAACTCATCTTCGAGGAAGTGTGCATGGAAAGCAACAACGATCTTTCGATCTTAGGGCATGTAGAATAGATAACCCATCGCCTCAGATGGGAATCTAATGAAACGTCTCCTCACGGACCTTACTTCCATTTTTTCCATCTTAGTGTCCTTGACATAGGCGGAACATCCCCAAATCCTAATGTGATTAAGACGTGGTTTCCTGCCCTCCCACATCTCATGTGGAGTTTTAGGAACAGATTTGGAAGGACATCTGTTCAAGATGTAAGCGGCAGTCAGGAGTACATACCCCCACAAGTAAATCGGTAAGTCAGTATAGCCCAGAATGGAATGGACCATCTCCAACAATGTCCGGTTCCTTCTTTCTGACACATCATTTAACTGAGGAGTACCTGGAGGTGTTAGTTGTGAAACTATTCCATGTTCCTTAAGGAACTCGTCAAACTCCATACTCATATACTCGCCACCTCGGTCCAACCGAAGTGCTTTGATATGATTTCCAGTTTGTTTCTCGAATAGGGCCTTAAATTCCTGGAATTTCTCAAAGGCCTCGGATTTATCTTTCATTAAGTATACATAACCATACCTAGTATGATCATCTGTAGACGTAATGAAATATGGATATCCATCACGTGCTGCTTCTAAAGCACCACAATAATCGGTATGGATTAATCCCAGTTTATCAGCGGCTCTTTCAAAAGTCCATGTGAAGGGGGACTTAGTCATTTTGCCTTTAAGGCAAGATTCACAAGTAGGAAAGAGATCCGATCCCAATGGACCCATAAGTCGATCTTTTTCCATTTTGTGAGCCTTGGTCTGACCAACATGACCAAGTCTAAGATGCCATTTCAAAACTTGATTGGTTTCATCCCTACCGCGTTTTCTAGTCATAGTATTCACAACTACTTTGTTGCTGAGATTTAGATAATACAATCCATTTAACAATGTAGCAGTACCCACTAGTTTATTTCTGAAATAAATTTTGCAGGAACCATCACCAATGAAAAATGAAAAGCCTTTTCGGTCCATGACCGGAATGGATACAATGTTTTTATGCCCCTTGGGCAAAACAAGTACATCTTCTAAAGTCAAAACAAAGCCGGATTCTAAACCCAAAATAAGTGATCCTATGTCGGTTGCCTCGACACTATGCCTGCTTCCGACTGTGATCATAACTTCTGCAGCTCCAAGCTTTCTACTTAGTTCCAGATCCTAATTCACGGTACAAAAATGAGAACTATCACCAGAATCCAGTATCTAGGAAGTAGAAAATACAGTAGCAGAACAATTTATTTCCAAAACTAAAAGTTCTGTACCTGAAGTGCCATGAAGAATTGGACAGTCTCTTGCCCAGGGGCCCAACTCACCGCACTTGAGACAAGCGTCCTTCTTCTTGCTCTTCGGAACCATCGGGGCCGTGCCCTTACCCTTAAGATCCTCGACATGTGGTCCCGTCCGCTCCTTGGTCTTTTTCTTCTTGTTCTTGGACCTCCAAGATCCAGAAGAAATCACAAGGGCAGACTCCTTCATCCGCGGAGTCTTCATCTGAGATTGATCGGTCACAAGTTTGTTCATTAGCCCAGCTAAATTACATGCAATCTCATTGCAATTGAAGTTCATAACAAACTGTGAGAAGGAATCCGGGAGAGACTGTAGGATAAGGTCGGTTTGGCGAGAAGTATCCATTTTAAAATCAAGAGCCTCCAATCTCTCGATCATGGATATCATTTGGAGGACGTGGTCCCCAACCTTCTCATCTTCCTTCATTCTTGCACCAAACAGTTGCTTGGATATCTCATATCTAGCAGTTCGACTGTGCTCACCATAAAGCTCGATTAAGTGAGATAGAATCTACCTAGCAGAAGTCATTTTCTCATGATCTCTCTGAAGCTCATTAGACATAGAAGCCATCATGTAAGCACGGACTTTTACGTCATCCTTAACCCACTTTTCGTGGTTTTAAATCTCTTCTTGATTGGCTCTTGTCCGCACCGGAGGCGTCGGAATATCCGTTTCCAAGACATATCCTAGTGCCTCTATACTAAGGACTATCATCAGATTGCGGAGCCAATCCACAAAGTTAGGCCCGTTCAAGGTGTTCTTTTCGAGTAGAATTGCGAGTAGATTCATTGTCATATTGTGAGTTATGTCTGCATTAAGTATGATAGATTAATTAGTAACTCGTTTAATTATGATCTGAGTATAGAATTAAGGTCTTTTCTATTCTTGTTACCCAGCTCCCACTATTTTTATCGGAATAACACACTCCTATGTGAAATCTGGAAGTATCGTCGCTTTACTTCGTAGTGGTGATCGAGTTCTTTATAAATCTTAATAGAGGGCAACCGAACAGGTTTCTAGTCTATTAATTTTCATAAAGTGGCGTCCAACACGAACCCATCTAATGGATAGTTCGATCTTATTTTTTCCCTTGTTCACTCCCCTCAACCTATACGGCTTCTATGGTTCGTGGACAAGTTAAGTTTATACCATCGACGCAAATTAGTTTTACAATTAAATCTTATCCGGCAACCTATCAGGTTTCTAGGGATAAAATTTGCTCCAACTGAAAGCATCCAATGCACTCTAGGTAATTTATCCGTCCTCCCCGAACGACTACCCCGACAAATTGGAAGCATAGCACATCCGGTTTGGATTTCAATTTCTCGAAAACTCGATGGAGGGAAGGAAAACCTTGAAACCTTATAAACTTAATAATTTATCGTGGGAGAATTTTCGCGATTAACGTTACACTTTGCATATTAATCATTGAAGCACGTTTGTGGCATTCATACAATATGAAACAACCATTCACAACCTAGTTGCTACCAACATGTGGTTCATGGACCGTTCCTAGAAAACAAAACTCCGTAATCTAATTACATGTCTTCGTCTTGAATCTTTGTCTTCTCGAAACGGATCTTTCTCTGCTCTTCGTCATTACATATAAATTTTGTATTGAAAAATTGTATCCTAGATACAAATATTTCTAGTAAAATAAATAGGCTCAAAACGGCCTTTACAACCCAATCGATTAAAACGAATGATTCAATAAACTAAGTCCACGAACCACGTCCCCATTCAAAAGCATTCATCCAATAATACTATATAAATGGAAAGCGTAGAGATACATTGATCCAATCAACAATTCGAATTGATCCAATCGATTCACACCACCGGTAATATGAAAAACTTTCAAATAATTCGGTCACCTCAAATATTCCAATTAATCAAATTTCCCTTATAAAATGAAATACCATAAATCATTGTAATCATATTAAATCCAATTCAACATACGGGAGATAAATTTTCAAGAATACATGAAAAAATCGAGACAGGGCGAAACTGGCCTGCCACGGCCGAGACACTGCCGACAGTCTACCGGCCAGACACGGCCCGTGTCGCCTGACACGGTCGGGTCGTGCCGGCAGTGTCCTAGACTATCCTGTCAGACTCGGACGTGTCCAAATGACACGGTCGGGTCGTCCCGACGGCCTGCCGGCCAAACACGGCCCGTGTCACCTGACACGGTCGGGTCGTCCCGACAGTCTGGCGGCCAGACATGGCCCGTGTCGCCTGACACGATCGGATCTGCCTGGCAGTGACTTTGCAGACTGCCGGACACGACCGAGTCACCCACGACCAGATTACACCTTTTGTCCAAAAAGTCATCCGACGACAATTCGGGGCTAGATTTTCACCGGATATCCAATATGAATATTTTTCGACTTTCATATAGTCAATATAAATAATATTTCCCAGAAATTTAGATTTATATTTAGACATAAACTTACAAAAAATACAACTATTACGAACAAAAAACATATACTACGATTATGACTATAATGATTCCAAATTATTCACAATCTAATCGAGCATTCCAAATGCCAATATCGTATATACGATCGCAAGACCTACGCTTCGATACCACTGTTGGGATTCGGTGCCTAAATCGAAGGCCCAGCAGAAGCGGTGAAACAAAAATTAATGTGATCTGAATCCCTACGAGGATCAATCGAGCTACTTATATACGTATATATAAAACGAAACAAAAGAGATACTAAAACTATACCCTCATAGTCCGTTGATTAAATGTTATCCTTCTCTTGAGCTATTCCCCAAGCTTTGCTTGATCTCTACGAATCCAATCCGCTCCAAGCTGTTGGATGATCCAACACCGAAAGCACCGCGTCTCTACTTGCCACGCGCCAGAGAAACGACCGGAATGACAACACCTTGCTATCCTCCAAGGATACGGCTAGAGCAAGTTTGTAGGAGCTTGCTAATCAAGATTACAACACTCTAAGTGTTTAATCTATATCTCTCAATATTTTCTCACAAAATTTCTCTAAGAAAATTATGAAGAAGATGAATGAAGAAGATGGTGAAGAAGACCAAAATAAGTCTCTCTCTTTTTTCTCTTCATAGAACCATGAGGTTTTCCAAGGGTATCCCAAAAGAGATAGTCTTCCACTTCTTATTCAACACAAATCACTAACATGAGATATCACTTTGATATCTTGTCCCCTCAAGTCTTGGTCTTCCATTATTAAAATGGAGATAAAGACCAAGAGGGAGTTTGTGAAGCGGGCAGCCATCTAGAAGGTATCATACGAGTTCGGTCCATTTCGGACTCCCTGAGTCTAAACAGATAAACTCCCATTACATTCCGATGTATTTATATCAATTAATTGATCCAATTAATTAATCATATTAAATACAAAATAATATAATTAATTTCTCCAAGAAATAAATATATTTATGAATTAAAGTAATCACCCTGTAATTTATTTAATTCATTAGGCCGTAAATTAATTTATCCAATAAATCAATTTAGACATCCAATGTCCCAAATTAGATATCCAATATCTAATATTCATAATGAGAGATTAAGCTCGATTCATTCTGTCGTCAATCCTATTGCGCGACTCGGTAGGTCCATGTCAGTCAGCAATGGGAGGAACCAAAGAGTAGTAGCACCACCTAGCTAGCCGGGCGGCCTACACTGTACCCCAACTGAGAACGAATGATTGGGATCATTCAAGAACCATTCTGTCGTGAATACCAGCATACGTATAAACCCTTCTTTCAAATGTCCCGATCAAGTTACAGGGTCACGGTCAGTCAAACCCTATCTGTACTGGACGCTATGCATGCGTTAATGCAAATCGAGATCATCGAGCTTTCGTGTATCCAATACAACTAGCTCTAATGCTTTGGCCAACGACTTATGATCTCATGTGCCAATAACCGTATATGACATATAACCCGCTCACTAACGGGAGAAAGAATTCTATCTTGGTATTCAGTAGGACCTGCTACTTGCCCATCAAGATGCACGACGAGGTTGACCGCCGCCTTCCGGTTTATAGGGTCGAACTACTCTAATGAAAATCTTGACATCACAAGCACATCCCTACTAAATCCTAAAGTTGATGGTTCACGAATACATATCACAACCTTTCGATTCCTTCATTGACTATCCCAGAGTGAAATCCATGTGACGAATCGAGGGTGAGTCGGTTCGAGTATACTAATCCAATTAGCATACCTATAACGTGTGCTCCCACTAACCATTAGTATTCGACATGCACTCTCCTTGTCAAAGAACACGTCATACAAGTCTTCACATAAACTTAATGCCCAGTCAAGTTTCATCGACTTGCGAACGATTAAGTATTTGAGCTATAAACCTTTCCAGTGCCGACCTTCTTATCCAATAAGGAGTGGAACGTTTTGCTCTCAAATACACGGACTAGTTTCTATATGTATATTTACAAGTTAGGAATGCCAGTAACTACCAGTAAATAAAGAAATATCCATTGCCTTATCTTAATGATTTACATAATAACAAGTACAATGCCCTCACTCAACATCCTGTGAGTGGCATTCAAGGGCATACTCCTAACACGTCTAAATTTGGTTGTTTGGTCGTCTGAATTGAACTTTCAAATATTCGGTTAGCCTTGTTAAAGGCTCTCTTTCAAAACGCGTGTGTTTTGTAAATGTTGTGTCTCGTGAATGATTAGGTGAACTCTATGAATACGCTTGGTGTTGTTGTGATTCGATAAAATATAAATTTGTGTGGACGCATTTTGCTCACCTCGGGATGGTCCGACGGGCCACAGAGAGAATCCAATGGTATAGCCCTGGATTCACGAGTTGGTGTGTATGTTTTGTGAATGTATTTTTCTTACATCGGGAGGGTCCGATGGGTCCACGGAGGGAATCTAATGGTATAGCCCTGGATTCACGAGTAAAACTTCACGAGTTGGTGTGTATGTTATGTGAATGTATTTTACTCACCTCGGGAGGGTCCGACGGGGCCACGGAGGAAATCCAATGGTATAGCCCTGGATTCACGAGTAAAACTTCACGAGTTGGTGTTGATTTTATGTACGTCGAGGACACGTGATGTGGGTTTTTAACTCTGGGAATTGTTGTTGGTTTCATTTGTGAAAACAAAAACCTTTGGGCTGTAACCCCTATTGATTTTGGAAAGAGAAGGATTCGATAATCCTATATTGTTTTCTATTAAAAACACCCGAGGGCATTTTAAACTATTTTACAAACCGTTCTCGTTATTTGCGATGTTTTGGATTTGGAAAGTTTTACTCAAACTCTTGCCTCGGGAAGTATTTTTTTCGTTATATTTGAATCTTTGAGGATTCCTGGTTATTACTATTCTTGGAACTTGAATTGTATGGCTCGTATTTGCACTTTCTACTTGCACTAGCAAAATAGTGGAATTTTGCTAACCCCCGAGAAATCGGGGGGTGGATGTCTGCATTGCATTCAGGTTTCGGGGAGCATGGTGTAATACCCGAGATTTCTGCTATGTATTTGGAACTTGTGATATTGTAATTGTTGCATTTTGATCTGAGCATTATTCTCCGTATTTCATAATCCGGTGTTGTTAAGTGTATGATTTCATGAGTGTGACTTAAATTTGTGATTCTGCGCATGTAGCGCACGCTATCGATTAAGTATAGCGTACGCTAACTTGGATCCATAGCGCACGCTGTGGAGGAACCTTAGCGCACGCTATGCGGGGTAAATATGATTGAGACGTGTGGAAGGTGAGATCAGGCTGGGGATCTTGGTCGGATTGTGTCGGGATGAACCTGGACGACTTTCGGGAAAAAGCCAAGTCAACGCATTAGCACACGCCACTCACATGAGGGTAGCGCACGCTAAAGGCTGAGTTCAGTGAAATCAGTAACGTTTCAAATAGCCGTTAGCGCATGCTATGAATATGGACTAGCGCACGCTAATAACCATTTTCTATATATAGGACAACATCCTTTTTCATATTTCCAGATTTTTCACTCCCCCATCCGAATTCTTGAACTTAGAAAGACACTCTCTTCATCCTAAACACTTCTTGCCGGCATCCTAGCTCGTGTTGAAGATTGTAGATCATTGGAGGATTGGTATTCAAACCTTCGGCATTGGATTGCTTCAAATTTCCTCCTTGTTCTTCACTACTTTGAGGTTGGTGATTCTTCACCAATATTAGTAGTATTCTGAAGGACGTTTTTTATCATGTTTTGGGATTTACCTAGTCAGTTAGATTCACAAGTAGTCGATCATCATGCGTTAGAAGGATATTTTTGACGTTTCGGCACTTATTCATCATATGATCCATTGAAACTTTTTAGTATGTGGACTCCTAAGCATATTATGTATCCTAAAAACCGATCACGACCAGTGTATGGAGATTACCTAGTTCTTATGTTTTACGTAAGGGATCATATGTTTTGGGACTTGGAATGAATTGAACTTAGGATATTTTCTTGAAAATCAAGATGAATTATGGTGTAGTAATGATGATACGTATCCTTGTGTCTCGTAGTCATTTAATCCATAAAGATCTTTCATAAACCGTATGAGCATGATATGCAGGGAGTTGGCATGTATTAACACTGAGGATTTCATGAGTTTTCATCACCTTTAGCTCAAGTTTTACCCAGTAGTGACTGCCATGCACGATTAGCGCACGCTAAGATGTATATATTAACGTGCGCTATCGGGAATGAGTAACGTGCGCTACGTTGGATACGTAACGTACGTTATATCATCGAGCGGCGATCGGTGTTCATAGAAGGCTGTCGATTACCACGGCTAGCGCCACGCTAAACACAGTCATTTGCGTGCGTTAGCAGGCGGGCTTAGCGCACGTTACGTAGTATGCGTGGCGCGCTAAGTAGTTGAGACAAAATTCATTTTTAGAGCTTGCGGCGTAAACCGGATTGTTAGGCGTTAAATGCGACTTGAGAGGAATTCTTTTTTATTTCTTAGGTCCGAGCCTTTTATAGGGGACGATCGAGGGGCGGTTGACATACGGACGCGTGTCATTTGTTGGAGTATTTCCATTCTTGCCATTTTCGAGGCAAGTATCATATGTTGAGTTTGATTTATATTGGAACCTTGATCATGCTTATGGTTTTGTTCATGTTGTCAAATATGAGATGTATTTCTGTAATTTCTCGTGGTATTCATTGTTAATTGTTCGTATTGAGGAACATATTGAAATGCATGTATGTATGCATAATTGATTGGTTTATGGTATAAATGATCCGAGGGGGTCATGAGGATCTATCTTGGTATTTGGATCGAATGTACACCATGCGTTGGTCAGCGGGATCATCATGGGGATCTATCTTGAGAAGCCGGATCGGCTGGCGGGTTTTCCACCATGCGTTGGTCGACGGGATCATCATGGGGATCTATACAAAGGGCGCCGGATCATTTGGATTACCTGTATTGTGTTGATGGAATCGTGAGGATTCACATCGTTGGATTCCGATGACGGAAGTCCATTTTGCATGTTTTATGATGCACTGATGATTTATGTATTATGATACTTGTACTAGCATTGTTTTGCTAACCCCTTCGGGGGTGGACATTGTTTTGATGTTCAGGTATCCGAGGAGCGGGGAAGCAACCACACTACTGATAGGACGATGAAATGGCTCAGTGATGTGGTTGATGTTTATTGTTATTGTGATTTGTCTTCTTGGTTCATTTAGTACTCGAGTATGTATGTTTTAATAATGTCATTTCGATATGGTTGTATAAGTTAACTCATTGGATCAGTTGAACCAAATCTGTGTTTTGAACTTCAGTTGTACGATTGGATTATATTTAAATTTCTTTTAAATTTCCTTGTAAATCCTTACTTAAAGGGTTTACGGCGCTGTAATTATTCCGAATATCTCGGGGTGTCAGAGCTAAGATTCATGGATATCTTGGCAGTCGGTTTAGTTGGGTCTGTTTACGTTATTTGATTATTGGTTGGTTGTAACATCACTGCTGAGCCAGCATCGTCGTGTGGACCGTGGTTGTAAGTTTCCTAATCTCAAATACTACCGTTTTAATTAATTCATGTTTTGTAAACATTGATGGACTTCCTTTTAGAAAGTTTGCCCTGGATATTGAGTATTTATGTTTACAGTATGTTGAGAAGAGGTCGTGGACGCGGACGCGGTCGTGGACGCGGACGCGGTCGTGGACGCGGACGTGGAAATGCGAGACAAGAAGAGTCGGTGTCTACCCCAGAATTAACCGCTAGTCGAACGGATTCCCATTCCGGAGGACAACAGGGATCAGCAAATAATAATGCAGATCCTAATGTGCCGGGAGTGCTTGGCAGTGGTTGCTCGAATAAACGGTTTGCTCAAGTTGTGGATCGCATGCAGACGGCGATGGGACAGCAGCATAACGTGGATAATCGGGGAGATAAATGGCTTACTGAGGTGATCAAATTGCATCCTCCGAAATTTGATGGTTCGGCTGAGACGCTTTCTTGGGATCACTGGCTGAATGAATTAAAGAAGATTTTTGTGGGGATTAACTGTCCCAACGATAGAAAGGTTCCGGTCACCCAGTATCTTCTGACAGGGGAGGCTTTCGACTGGTGGGAGGCCATTCGACCGAAGGAGCATAATGTTGACTGGACGGAATTCAAATTAATGATGGAAGCGCAGTATTGTCCTCGCCCAGTTAGAGAGACCCGAGTTCGGGAGTTTTTCTCACCACAAAATTCAGAAGCATCTGTGACGGACGTGATTAAGACTTTTAATCACCAGCTGACTTATGTGCGTCACTTGGTCAGAACCGAGGCGGAGAGGATTTTTCATTTCGACATGCGAATGAAGCGGAAATTGACAATATATGTCCGGATTTGAATGTACCACCTTGCGGCAGATGCTCGGGACAAGGCGGCTATGATATGAAAGAGGCGGCAGTAGAGAAATCAACGGAAGCAAAGAAGCAGAAAGTGGCTGGCAACTTCACGGAGAATAAGAGTAGTGGGCCTCGCAAGGGCCAGTCCTCTTTTCATTCATCCAGGAGGCCTCCGCATCCGTCTCGAGGTGGAAAGAAGTTCCGGGCAGCACCAACCGTTTCAGACGCAGGGAAGAAATGTTATAACTGTGGCAAAGCGGGGCATGTTCGATGTGACTGTTTCGCGCCTGCTGTGACCTGTTTCGAGTGTGGACAGGAAGGGCATCGCGCAACATTTTGTGGGAATGCGACCCGATCTTTTGGTACTCGCACTCCTATACCGGTTCCGAAGGACACCAGTGTAAACCAGACACAGCAAAGCGGTTTCCCGCAGCAGAATGTTGGGAAAAGAGAGGCATCCAGCGCTGGGTCCGTTCCTCCGCGTATTTACGAGATGAAGAAGGATGATCAGAACACAATTGTTGCATCAGGTACGATTCAGATCCTTTTGCAACCAGTTAGTGTCTTGTTCGATTCGGGAGCTACGCATTCTTCTATATCTTTGAACTGTGTTAATCGTTTGAAAATCTCGTGCTTGTATAATTGTGAACCTTATGTTGTGGGATTACCGAGCGGAGAGAAAATTGTGGGAACCCTAGAAGCTAGAGATTTTCCAGTGTCTATAGGAGGGAGAGATTGGCCATCGAATCTTATTGTAGTTGACATCTACGGTGACGATTTAATTCTCGGGGACGATTGGCTCAACCGTTATGGAGCTATTCTGAATTACCGAAAGAGAGTCATTTCTATCATTGCGGATGACGGATCTGAACACTTATTACAAGGATGGAGACCAGGAAGCTCGGGAAAATTGATCAAAGCAATGAAAGCCGTGAAATTACTGAAGCAGGGATGTCATGGACTTTGGTGCTATGCCATGAGGAAAGAGGAAGGAGTAGATCTCTCGTCTATTTCAGTTGTGAATGAGTTCTCAGATGTATTTCCTGACGAATTACTTGGGTTACCTCCACAGAGAGAAGTGGAGTTCACTATCGAATTAGAGCTTGGAGCAGCTCCTATTTCCAGAGCACCATACCGCATGGCGCCAACCGAGATGTATGAACTCAAGAAGCAACTGGAGGAATTGTTACAGAAGGGTTATATTCAACCTAGCGTTTCTCCTTGGGGAGCGCCCGTTCTCTTTGTTCGGAAGAAAGACGGATCCCTCCGACTGTGTATTGATTACAGGGAGCTCAATAAGATGACGATCAAGAATAAGTATCATATACCTTGGATCGATGACTTGTTTGATCAACTGCAAGGGGCAAGGGTATTCTCGAAGATTGACTTGCGATCAGGATACCATCAGTTGAGAATTAAGGAATCGGATATACCAAAGTCTGCTTTCAGGTCCCGGTACGGGCATTATGAATTTGTAGTGATGCCATTTGGACTTACCAATGCTCCTGCGGTATTCATGCAATTGATGAATCGGGTATTCTTAGAATACTTGGATAAATTTGTGGTCGTCTTCATTGATGACATCTTGATATATTCAAAGGACGCAGAGGAGCATGCCGAACATTTGCGTGTGGTTTTGAGCATCTTGAGGAAGGAACAGCTGTATGCAAAGCTTTCAAAATGCGAGTTCTGGCTTAGGGAAATAACTTTCCTTGGGCATGTGATATCAGCTGACGGAGTTCAGGTGGACCCGAAGAAAGTCGAAGCAATCTTGGAATGGGAAGTTCCTAATAACATGAAAGAAGTCCGGAGTTTCCTAGGACTTGCTGGATATTATCACTGCTTTGTAGAGGGATTTTCCAAAATTGCTCGTCCGCTCACTCAGCTGTTACAGAAAACTCAAAAGTTTATGTGGGATGAGAAATGCCAGACTGGTTTTGATGAACTTAAGAAGAGACTGACGACAGCACCTATATTAGCGTTACCAGATGGGACTGATGGATTCATGGTATACAGCGACGCTTCAAATCAGGGTCTGGGATGTGTGTTGATGCAAAAGGATAAGGTTATTGCCTATGCTTCTCGGCAATTGAAACCGTACGAGGTTAATTACCCGACTCATGATCTGGAGCTAGCAGCTGTAGTCTTTGCATTTAAAAATTTGGAGACATTATTTGTACGGAACTCATTGTCAGATCTTTACAGATCATAAGAGCCTCAAGTACATTTTCAGTTAGAAAGAATTAAACATGAGGAAGAGAAGGTGGCTGGAATTGATCAAGGATTACGACTTGGAGATTCTCTATCATCCGGAGAAAGCAAATGTAGTAGCCGATGCATTGAGCCGTAAACCTGTTTCTCTTCGAGTGTTGAAAGCACTTACATCCCAAACCAGCATTCAGCGGGAGCTGATCCGCGAAGAGATTGAAGTATGGGCACCAGGAATCCAAGGGCAACTATATGTGATGGAACTGACTTCATCACTAGTCGAGGAGATCAAATCTAAGCAGCTGAACGATTCTCTGATCCTTCGGTTATGTGACGAAGTAAAGAAAGGAAAAGCCCCAGGATTCGTGATACAGGATGATGGAGTTCTGAGATTTCAGAGTCGACTTTGCGTTCCCGAAAATAAGGAATTGAGATGGACAATTCTGAAGGAAGCTCACAGCGCGCCCTATTCTATTCACCCGGGCAGCAGTAAAATGTATAAGGATCTTAAACAAAACTTCTGGTGGGGGAATATGAAAAAGGACTTAGCAGAGTACGCTTCGAAGTGTTGGAGTTGTCAGCAGGTTAAGATTGAGCATCAGCGACCTTCCGGAATGTTAAAGCCGCTTCTGATCCCTGAATGGAAGTGGGAGGATATCTCGATGGATTTCATCACCAATATGCCAAGAACCAAAATGGGAATGAACATGATTTGGGTTATAGTTGATCGACTAACCAAGTCGGCTCATTTACTAGGAATTAAAGATACATGGGGACCCGAGAGATTGGCGCGAGTATTTATTGCGGAGATAGTCAGATTGCATGGGACGCCGAAGACCATTATTTCGGATCGAGATGGTCGCTTCGTGTCACACTTCTGGAAGGCAGTTCACAGGGCTTTGGGGACTGAGCTCAACTTTAGCATGGCTTATCATCCCCAAACGGACGGTCGATCCAAAGGACTATACAAGCTTGATGAAGACATGCTTAGAGCTTGTGCTTTGGATTGGTCAACTGATTGGGAAGTTCATTTGCCATTGATTGAATTCACCTACAATAATAGTTGGCATGCTTCTATTAAGATGGCACCATTTGAAGCTTTGTGCGGGAGAAGATGTCGATCACCCCTGTGCTGGGATGATTCTTCGGACTTGATCGGGACGGAACCGGAATTGATAATTCAGACTCAAGAGAAGATAGCTTTGATTCGGGAAAGACTGTTGACTGCCCAGAGTCGACAGAAGTCTTATGAAGATGTACGTCGTCGCCCTCTAGAGTTCGACATTGGGGACCACGTACTATGGAAGGTGTCTCCTACACGAGGAATTTTCCGTTTTGGGAGGAAAGGCAAGCTAAGTCCGAGGTATATCGGACCATTTGAGATCCTCGAAAGAGTTGGGGATTTAGCATACAGGTTGGCCTTACCGCCATCGCTGAGTCACGTTCACAATGTGTTTCACGTATCCCAATTGCGGAAGTATGTACCAGACCCCAGTCACGTCATTAATTTCGACGAGATCGAGATAGCTAACGGCGGTCCTTCGAAGAGAGACCCATCAAAATACTTGAGAGTCGGATCAAACAATTGAGGAATAAACCAATACACTTGGTTAAAGTGCAATGGTCACGACACGGAGTTGAAGAGGCCACTTGGGAAACGGAGGACAGTATGAAGACTAGATATCCAGAGTTGTTTTCATCTTAAGTTTCGGGACGAAACTTCTTTTTAGGGAGGAAGGATGTAATACCCGAGATTTCTACTATGTATTTGGAACTTGTGATATTGTAATTGTTGCATTTTGATCTGAGCATTATTCTCCATATTTCATAATCTGGTGTTGTTAAGTGTATGATTTCATGAGTGTGACTTAAATTTGTGATTCTGCGCATGTAGCGCATGCTATCGATTAAGTATAGCGTACACTAACTTGGATCCATAGCGCACGCTATGGAGGAACCTTAGCGCACGCTATGCGGGGTCAATTTGAGTGAGACGTGTGGAAGGTGAGATCAGGCCGGGGATCTTGGTCGGATTGCGTCGGGATGAACCTGGACGGCTTTCGGGAAAAAGCCATGTCAACGCGTTAGCGCAGGCCACTCACATGAGGGTAGCGCATGCTAAAGGCTGAGTTCAGTGAAATCAGTAATGTTTCAAATAGCCGTTAGCGCACGGTATGAATATGGACTAGTGCGCGCTAATAACCATTTTCTATATATAGGACAGCATCCTTTTTCATATTTTCAGATTTTTCACTCCCCCATCCGAATTCTTGAACTTAGTAAGACACTCTCTTCATCCTAAACACTTCTTGCCGGCATCCTAGCTCGTGTTGAAGATTGTAGCTCATTGGAGGATTGGTGTTCAAACCTTCGGCGTTGGATTGCTTCGAATTTCCTCCTTGTTCTTCACTATTTTGAGGTAGGTGATTCTTCACCAATATTAGTAGTATCCTGAAGGATGTTTTTTATCATGTTTTGGGATTTACCTAGTTAGTTAGATTCACAAGTAGTCGATCATCATGCGTTAGAAGGATATTTTTGACGTTTCGGCACTTATTCATCGTATGATCCATTGAACCTTCTTAGTATGTGGACTCCTAAGCATATTATGTATCTTCAAAACCGATCACGACCAGTGTATGGAGATTACCTAGTTCTTATGTTTTACGTAAGGGATCATATGTTGTGGGACTTGGAATGAATTGAACTTAGGATATTTTCTTGAAGATCAAGATGAATTATGGTGTAGTAATGATGATATGTATCCTTGTGTCTCGTAGTCATTTAATCCATAAAGATCTTTCATAAACTGTATGAGCATGATATGCATGGAGTTGGCATGTATTAACACTGAGGATTTCATGAGTTTTCATCACCTTTAGCTCAAGTTTTACCCAGTAGTGACTGCCATGCACGATTAACGCACGCTACGATTTATATATTAACGTGCGCTATCGGGAATGAGTAACGTGCGCTACGTTGGATACGTAACGTACGTTATATCATCAGGCAGGGCAATCGGCTGTTCAGAGAAGACTGTCAGTACACAGCTAGTGCATGCTAAACCTGGTCATTTGTGTACGTTAAGGGGCAAGCTTAGTGCACGTTACGTAGTGTACGTAGCGCGCGCTAAATAGTTCAGACAGAATTCATTTTTTAGAGCTTGTGGCCGTAAACCGGATTGTTAGACGTTCGTACGACTTGAGAGGAATTCTTTATTATTTCTTAGGTCCGAGCCTTTCATAGGGGACGATCGAGGGGCGGTGACATACGGACGCGTGTCATTTGTTGGAGTATTTCCATTCTTGCCATTTTCGAGGCAAGTATCATATGTTGAGTTTGATTTATATTGGAACCTTGATAATGCTTATGGTTTTGTTCATGTTGTCAAATATGAGATGTATTTCTGTAATTTCTCATGGTATTCGTTGTTAATTGTTCGCATTTAGGAACATATTGAAATGCATGTATGTATGCATAATTGATTGGTTTATGGTATAAATGATCCGAGGGGATCATGAGGATCTCTGATGAGGGGGCTGGATCGAATGTCCACCATGCGTTGGTCCGACGGGATCATCATGGGGATCTATCTTTGAGAAGCCGGATCGGGCCGGGTTTTCCACCATGCGTTGGTCCGACGGGATCATCATGGGGATCTATACCAAGGGCGCTGGATCGCTGGATTACCCTGTATTGTGTTGATGGAATCGTGAGGATTCACATCGTTGGATTCCGATGACGGAAGTCCGTTTTGCATGTTTTATGATGCACCGATGATTTATGTATTATGATACTTGTACTAGCATTGTTTTGCTAACCCCTTCGGGGTGGACATTGTTTTGATGTTCGGGTAGCCGAGGAGCGGGGAAGCAACCACGGTCAAACGGAGACGATGAAATGGCTCAGTGATGTGGTTGATGTTTATTGTTATTGTGATTTGTCTTCTTGGTTCATTTAGTACTCGAGTACGTATGTTTTAATAATGTCATTTCGATATGGTTGTATAAGTTAACTCATTGGATCAGTTGAACCAAATCTGTGTTTTGAACTTCAGTTGTACGATTGGATTATATTTACATTTCTTTTAAATTAGCCTTGTAAATCCTTACTTAAAGGGTTTACGGCGCTGTAATTATTCCGAATATCTTGGGGTGTTACACATGGCACAGGGTCGGCATGAATGATGATGAAAGATGATCGATACTAATCACATGTGGAACCGTACGTTGTGTATTGTTTCGGTTGTACTTTATTTCCGCTGCAGTATTTTTTCCCCATTGTATAGGAGTTTATTGTATTTTGACCCCTGCGTGGGCATGTATTGAAATTGAGTTGTATGTTATTATTGAAAGACCAAATCGGTCTACTGAGTCAGTTTAGCCTTAAAGGCATTTTTGAGTTGTTCGATGTTGTTACCAGCCTGGTAGATCCTTGAGGAAAGGTTCTACGGCGTGTAATATCCCTGAGCGGATTGGGGGTGTTACATAAATGGTATCAGAGCTTTGGTTCTGGAAACCTAGACTATCAAGTTTAGTGGTGTCTGTTGAGTTTTTGTCTCGTCGGATTTTGTCTGACTGAGTCGTGTCGCGACGCATCGTCTGAGTTGGTTGATCGTGATTAGTATCGTGGGGCGATCATCATCTTCGTGCGACCTGTGGATGTAAGTCTCCCATCTTTGTGTTGTGCCAAGTGTGACACAAGTTACTGGTATGATTATGTGTTTAGTGACAGAATCTTTATGCAGATTCTTGGTTTCGTGATGCGTTGATGTGAATCTCATGATTCGTTTATATGAGGAGTGTTGTCGTTATTTATGTCCTTTTGATTGTGATATTTGACTGTTTGTTTCCGGTAAAAGACAGAGTTGTCTTGGTTTAGAATGAGTTGATGCATGCATTATGATGTATGTAAGTGAATGTCGATACGTGTGAGTTTTGGGGCATTCTGGCCTATTAGATTTTTAAAAACCTTGAGTATCTTAGAAAATAAAATTCAAGACGTACTTTTAAATGGATTGTATTATCGAGGCGCCTACTAGCGCAACTACCTGTTTCAAAATTCTTTTACTTTGAGGACCAAAATATTTTTTTTTTGATATTCCAGTAATTTTGGAAATGCGTTTGCTTAGACCCAAGGGTCGAATATTTCTGAAAGTTTTTTTTTTTGCTAAAAGAAAGTGTCCTCATTTTTATCAAACGCATGATGGTTTTCAAAGTCTCGACAATGATGTTTGTACAATTTTTTGAAAATGTGATACTCAAGATCAACCGGTGTTTCTAATTATTTTCAAAAAGGTGGTTTTTGTTTTTAAATCATATCATTCCTATTTGCGGTCCTGTTTTTAAAACCTATCATCGCATTGTCGTTAGGGTGTTAACCCCCTGAGTTATGATTGAATTGGTGGCGTAAGTGTTGAGTCATTCGCCACGCATTTGTTGTGTTAGCCCTCTGTGAGAGGTGAGATGGGGATTGAATGTTATCGCTTTGTGGTAATTTACGTGTTGTCGCAAATGTGCGAGATGTTAAAGCTTGGGTTTGTACGTTTGTGTACATGTATGATTGTTTCATGATGTTTTGTGACTATGTGCTGGTTATCGTTCGGGCCATTGTAATCGTGGAACGTTGCCGTTGTTGTTGTTGTGATTTGTGTATGTGTTGATATGTTATGCTGAGTTGGCATCTCCGGTATGTTGTTTTGTGATGTTATGTTCCATTGTATCTAGCATTTGTATATGCGGTATGCCGAGCCGAAGTGTTTCAATCGTGATGTGTCGGGGGCATGCACATACAAATTGTCCTTCCTCACCAGTAACGCGTTTCAAGTGTGGACTCGAGGGACACAGAATCTAGTTTTGCGAATTGGATACCGAGACTTCCGGAGTCCGCGCGCTAGCACCGATATCAGGATCGACTCTGAGAGGCCCATGGGAGATGTTTCTGTTTTTTTTTGTGTTGTTACCTTGCTCCCGTTGTTGTGAGTTGCGGGGACGACTTTTCTTTTATAAGAGGTCGAATGTAATACCCGTATTATTTTTGGACTTCTGCGATTCAATCGTGGTTGTATGATTGTTGTTGTCTGATCCCGTACTGCGAAAAATTGTCGTTCACCGTTAGTTAGCTGTTTCGAGTGTGGCCAGGTGGGTCACCGAGCTGTGCATTGCGTGACGGTAGCTGAGGGTTTTGGGGATCGAGGTTGCGTCTCTGCTCCGAAAGTACACAAAGATGCCTAGTGTGGTTTTCGAGGATTTTGGCCTAGTCCGAACTGTTTATGATTGCCCTTGTGGATCATTTTGTGTTTGTTTTCTGTTTTCTTGACTGTGCATGTTTTCTTATATTGGTACATCATCTTTTGTGATAGTTTGGATAATTGACTTGATTGTATTATCTGTTTGATGACGTTTGTCACTTGTTGGTTTTATTATGTCTCTACCGGTGGCGTTGTGTTGGTCGTCGTGGAGCGTGTTTTCACGCCGTATATTCCTTTGTGTTGCTTGTAACGTTTTGCCGTTGGGCATAAGTTACGCATTTCTTTTGTATCTAATTGGGTTTTCCTTGCGGGATATTGCTTCTCCCTGCTTGTTTTAAGTTTCGGGACGAAACTTCTTTTAAGGAGGGTAGTATGTAATATCCGCAATTTCGATTTCCGGTAATTTTCTTTTTTTAGAGAAAGTCCATTTTGACGACTAACTTGTGACTGTTTCGTCATTCTGAGAATGATTAATTCTGCACTTTTTGGCATCCGAGTTTGTTTCGGTGTCGTTTTGTTGAGTTCCGTGCTTCTTAGCGATTTTTTTGCACTTGAGTCCGATTCTTGTGAATCTCGTTCGAAACTACTGTTTCGGGTTACCTATAAGTCCGTTTAACTTTGTTAGACGTGTTTTGAACTTCGGTTTGGTTATTCGATCATGTATCGTGATATTCGGGCGTTTTGGGCCATTTTGTAATTTACCCAAAGTTGTGGGTATCCGCATTCGTATTTGTTGTCTTGATCGATTTTTGTGTTTATTGGGTCGCATGTGATTAATTGTTGCATGGTATTTCATTTCGGATCGATGATGTTGTCCGCGAGCATTTCGTCGTGTTCGTTCCGTGCATTTTCGGAAATCGAATCGTCGGGTCATGGCGGTTGGGCCTTTGGACGGACAGTGCGCGAGCCTTGTCGGAAGTGCTGGGCAGCCGACAGTGCAGCGAGCATGCCGGAAGTCTTGAGCAGCCGGCGAGAGCGGCGAGAATCGGCGTAGCGCACGCTACTGCCGGAAAAGCTGCGCACGCTAGCTCGGCAGGAATAGTTCACGTTATTCGGCCGGCCAGCGCACGCTATCGGACTGGCCAGAGAGGTTTATGGAATTCTGGACTCGGGGAGGATCAGCAGGTAGCGCACACTACTTTCGGTCGTGGCGCACGCTAATCGGCATGTGTAGCGGACGCTGTCGGCCGACTAGCACACGTTACCTGGCCGAGCAGTTTAGTCAAGAGGGTTCTGGACATGTCGGCTAGTGCGCGCTAGCGTCCATGCAGCGCACACTATCAGGGTCGGGTAGGTAGGTCCCAGTCGGCAGGTTGGTTCAACAGTGCCGGGTCATGCGGGCCCCGGCCGAGGGTTCTGGGCGATACTGGCCGATAGCGCACGCTAGTCCGGAAGGCTAGCGCACGCTAGGCCGGGCGAGTATAAATATGGCTGAGCAGTCATATTTTCACCCGTTTTTCATTTCTATCTTCTCCTTTCCGCGAATGGAGGCTTGGTGAGCAAGGATACATGTTGTCAAGCAATTAATCCATGAAGTTCTAGAGCTTATATCATTGATTTATCATCCTATAACATCTTTTGATCCAGCGAATCAAGGTTAGATTTCCTAGAACCCTATCTTTGGGAAATTTTGGGGTTTTTGGGTTTTTGTCCGATTCGTTCTGTATTGTTGATTAATCCATGATGAGCATCATTAATCTTAGTATTATTCATGTGTTTAACATCATTTAATCCATTGTTCTTCGCCGAATCAAGGTATATTTCTTGATTTTCCTTCGAGTTGACTTTTTTGGGGATTTGTTCTTGATTTCGTTTTCCATCCGTTTTTGATGAATCGATTGTTGTAAAATGATGTTAAACATATCCTATGGATCGAACATCCATATTTCGGTTGGCAATTCCATTTTTATGTTTTTGTCGGGTCGATTCGTGTTCTTGGCCGTTTTGGGGGAAACCCTTGAACTTTCATCGTTTGTTCCTTGAATTCAGTGGCTTTGGGTCGTGCTTTGAAATTAATTTTCGTTGTTATTATTGTCATTCGTAGTTTATTGTCATGGGTTATCGTTCGGCGGAGTCGGCGGGTTCGTAGTCGGTTCGAGTCTACTCACTTCGGTCGATTCTCCGTGTTGTGATTATTCGAGGCAAGTACCTTGTCCATACAATTCTTGTTTTATGGATATGATAATTAGTGATCGTCTAAATGTGGTTGTTTGGTCGTCCAAATTGAACTTTCAAAGATTCGGTTAGCCTTGTTAAAGGCTCTCTTTCAAAATGCGTGTGTTTTGTGAATGTTGTGTCTCGTGAATGATTAAGTGAACCTTATGAATACACTTGGTGTTGTTATGCTTCGATAAAATATAAATTTGTGTGGACGCATTTTGATCACCTCGGGAGGGTCCGACGGGGCCACGGAGGGAATCCAATGGTATAGCCCTGGATTCACGAGTTGGTGTGTATGTTTTGTGAATGTATTTTGCTCACCTCGGGAGGGTCCGACGGGGCCACGGAGGGAATCCAATGGTATAGCCCTGGATTCACGAGTAAAACTTCACGAGTGGGTGTGTATGTTATGGAATGTATTTTGCTCACATCGGGAGGGTCCGACGGGGCCACAGAGGGAATCCAATAGTATAGCCCTGTATTCACGAGTAAAACTTCACGAGTTGGTGTTGATTTTATGTACGTCGAGGACACGTGACGTGGGTTTTAACCCTGTGAATTGTTGTTTCTTTCATTTGTGAAAACAAAACCTTTGGGGTGTGACCCCTGTTGATTTTGGAAAGAGAAGGATTCGATAATCCTATATTGTTTTCTATTAAAACTCCCGAGGGCATTTTAAACTATTTTACAAACCGTTCTCGTTATTTGCGATCTTCTGGATTTGGAAAGTTTTACTCAAACTCTTGCCTCAGGAAGTATTTTGTGTCGTTGCATTTGAAGATTTGAGGATTCCTGGTTATTACTGTTCTTGGAACTTGAATTGTATGGCTCGTATTTGCACTTTGTACTTTCACTAGCAAAATAGTGGAATTTTGTTAACCCCCGAGAAATCGGGGGGTGGATATCTGTATTGCATTGAGGTTTCGGGGAGCATGGCACAGGGTTGGCATGAAGGATGATGACAGATGATTGATATTAATCACATGTGTAACCATACGTTGTGTATTGTTTTGGTTGTACTTTATTTCCGCTGCAGTATTTTTTCCCCGTTGTACGGGAGTTTATTGTATTTTGACCCCTGCATGGGCATGTATTGAAATTGAGTTGTATGTTATTATTGAAAGACCAAATCGGTCTACTGAGTCAGTTTAGCCTTAAAGGCATTGTTGAGTTGTTCGATGTTGTTACCAGCCTTGTAGATCCTTGAGGAAAGGTTCTATGGCGTGTAATATCCCTGAGCGGATTGGGGGTGTTACATTGTCAGCATCTCGTATTATTATTATTATCATTGTACCGTTTCATTCTGCCTTTGGATGCATATCATGTTATACTTTTATTTGATGTTCATTATCTGGATGACTGACCCCGTGAGGGCGGAACATGTTTTCATATTTTAGGTGCTTGCGAGGAGAGAGTTGAGACACAGGGGCATGATGATGGCGACGAGGCATTCGAGCGATACTAGTCCGAGTTGTTCATGTTGATCAGTCAGTTGGAGTGTTCTCCAGTTTGTCAGTCTTTGTCATTATGTATTACCCGAGCAGATGCTCGTGGATGTTGTTCTATTTTTATTTTGGCCATGTAGGACCATCGTTGTCGTTGAAATTCCTTATCAGAATATTGTGTCGGATATCATGGTAGGGACTGTGATCTCCCTTGTTGGTTAATTTAATGTATTTTAGTCATGTTCGCCTGGTGGATCTCTGGGTGTGGGGTCTACGGCACTGTAATAACCCAATGTGATTTGGGGGTGTTACAGAAGATGGTATCAGAGATTTGGGTTGTGAGATACCATGATACGTGAGTTATGTGGCTCTACCAACGCGGTAGTAGTGGGACTGTCAGATTATGACAATCTGGATAGTCGGGTTTTGTGAGTCATGAAATTTGTACGACTGCACGAGTCATTCATTCATCGAGTCATCGTCAGTGAAGACTAGTATCGCAAGACCTCGAAGTTTCGCTATGACATGTGTAAGGACTCGATTCTCTTTATGTTCATACATTCATCATGTCATTAATTATACATGCTTTGTTGAAACCTATATGTGACATTAGTGTTACGATTGATTCATGACTAATTGTCTTAGAGCACGTGTGACCTGTGCAAGCGATAAGGATCAACTCATTCATCAGTCAACAATTCTCAATCATTATTTTTGATCTTGTCGATCATGTTAGTTAACTAATCACTCAGTCAGTCTCATTGCTAAGTTGTTGTTCTTGTGGATCGATTTATCAACCTTGTTAACTTGTTCAAGGTAATCATTTCAGAAATTTCATCATATAATCATGTCACCTCACTTGATCTTTCATGCGATCTTATTATATTCCAGCATCATGGCGACGCTCATTTTATTGCAATATTAATGCGTTCATTATGTTAGAGCATGTATGATCATTATTATCATTCCGTAATGTAATCATAACACGATATTCATACGGGATCTATAATTATCATGTGACCTTCCTGCTTCAGTATGGGTAGAGTTGTCAGAGTACGCAGGGGAAGAGGGCGCGGTGTGGGGCGAAACCCAGGATCTTGTGTGAATGCCCGCGCGCGAGGGATAACATTGGTTCAACAATTAGCGATGCTACTCATTCTCTATCAGATAATCAATCGTTGTGAGGGAGTCGTACCGGAGATGCAGCTCAATCGGAAGGTGTTCGGGTGGACCCATTCATATGCATGCAGGGCATGATGGCCCAGATGACTCAGATGACGCATCTGCTGGAGACCATGCAGACCTCGATGGTTCGTGGTCTACCACAACAGGGATTCCAGGTGCCGTTTCATGGACAGACTGGAGAAGTGAGTCAGATTATCGGCGATATCTCTCATCAGAGGCCACCTACTTTTGAAGGTACGTTTCAGGGACTTCTTCAGTTTGCTTCGTCTGTTATCCGTACTGAGGCGGATAAGATCAAGTATTTTAGTAAGAGGCTAAATCCGCAGTTGAGGATGCAGTTGTTCAATCACAATTGTAATTCACTTAGTGAGTTCATCGAGAAGGCTCTTGGAGCAGAGCTTTTGATCAAGGAGCTTACTCAGAAGTACCTGTGAACAATCTGCCGCCATGTCCTTAGTGTAATAAAATGGGACATAAATCCGAGGACTGCTGGAAGAAGCAAGAGAGATGCTTACGTTGTGGGAGATAATCAACGTCCAACCAGGAAATGGCCAAAGTGGGAGATAATCAAAATCCGAAGATACATTTCTTGTGTCAAACCACTATACTCATGCATTTTTTGATCCAGGACCATTACATTCTTTTGTTGCACCCCATTATGCACAAAAATTGAATGTCTGCATAGAATCACTACCTGTAATCTTAGAAGTATCCACACCTATTGGTGCGAGCCGAGAAACAAATTCAGTATTTAAGAATTGTGAAGTAATAGTTGAGGGTCATTGTTTTCCTACTGACCTAATTCTTCTTTTCATACTTGAGTATGACCTCATACTTGAGATGGATTGGATATCTAAACACTATTCGTAACTTGATTGCCATTCTAAGATAGTTCGATTCTGTAAACCCGACCACCCAAAAGTTGAACTACACGGGAATTCTAGAATTAATTTGGCCCTAACCATATCAGTCACAAACGAGAGAAGGGCTATCTCGAAGGGAGGAATGGGATACTTGGTATTTGTCATCAACAAACCGAAAAGCAAAATAGAGATTGAAGCTATACCAGTGGTATCAGAATACCCTAATGTATTTTTCGTGGAACTTACTTCCCTACCTCCTAATAGAGAAGTTGAATTTAGCCTTGATTTCTTTCCAGGAAAGGCACCTGTGGCTAGGACGCCATATCGAATGGCCCCACCGAAACTACAAGAACTAAAGGTTCAATTGCAGAAATTTATAGAGGTTGGATTTATCCGACCAAGCATATCTCCTTGGGACGCACCAGTGTTATTCGTAAAGAAGAAAGATGGCACGCTAAGATTATGCAGCGATTACCGAGAACTTAATAATTACTGTTAAGAACAAGTATCCACTTCCCAGAGTCGACGAAGTATTTGTCCAACACCAAGGAGCAATAGTCTATTCGAAGTTTGATCTTCAACAGGGATATTACCAATTGAGGATTAAAGAGAATGACATACCTAAGACTGCCTTTCAAACTAGGTATGGTCATTATGAATTCGTGGTAATACCTTTTGAATTGACCAACGCGACGGCGACATTTATAGATTTAATACACCGCATATTCCAACCATATCTGGATTAATTCATCGTGATATTTATTTATGGCATACTCATATATTCTAAGTCGGACTAGGATCACGAAACTCACGTAAGGTTGGTGCTAGAAATACTAAGGAGATATAAGTTGTACGCCAAATTCAGTAAGTGGGAATTCTGGTTAAGAGAAGAATTTTTAGGACACGTAATATCTGGAGACGGATTCGTAGTAGATCCATCAATGATGGAGACTATTTTGGATTGGAAGAGCCCAGAAACAGTTACTGAGATACGGATCTTTCTAAGACTTGCAGGTTACTACCGCAAAAGACTTTTCCAAAATCACAGGACCACTCAAAAGGCTGACACAGAAACACATCAAATTTAAGTGGAATGATAAAGTGTGAGTCGAATTTCCAGGAACTCAAGAGAATACTCACCACTGCAGTTGTACTAACACTTCCCGAAGGGAGTGAAGGCTTTATGGTATACAACAATGCATTAAAGGAAGGATTAGGTGCTTTACTGATGCAAAACGGCAAGATAGTGACTTGTGCATCACGAAAGATGAACATCCACGAGATTAATTATCCAACTCACAACCTTGAACTCGCAGCAATAGTATTTTCTTTAAAGAAATGCAGACACTACCTGCATGGAGCTACATTCACCATATTCACCGACCACAAGAGTATTAAAGATCATGACCCCATATTTGTCTCAAGATTTTGGAAGAGCCTTTATCAGGAACTTGGAACGACAGTGAGTTTAAGTACTGCAGCTCACCCCCAGACGGACGAACAATCCGAGAGAACGATACAAGTCCTTGAAAATATGTTACGAGCATGTAAACTGGATTTTTAGAAAAGTTAGCGTCACCACCTGCCTTTAGCTGAGTTCGCATACAACAACATCCATTAGGTAATTATTGGGATGGCCCCATACGAAGCATTATACGGAAGAAAGTGACTATCACCAATTCATTAGGATATTAATGACCGATGGACACCAAAGACACAACAGAACTGAAATTCTGTACCGAGAGTAGATCTAGTAGAAGATGATATGGATAAAGTTTGAATCATTTGGGAACGAATCCGCATCGTTCAGAGTATACAGAAAAGTTATGCAGACCAGAGAAGGAAGGATTTGGAATTTGACACAGGAGAAAAAGCGTTCCTTCGATTATCGTCACATAAGGGATTTATCAGCTCGAAGAAAGGAGGAAAGCTTAGCCCCAGATATGTTGGGCCTTTCAAGATCCTAGAAAGGATTGGAAAACTGGCATACCGCCTCGATCTACCAACCTATCTTGCCGGAATGCACGATGTATTTCATGTCTCGAGGTTGAAGAAATACCATCCGGATCTCGAACATGTCATCATGCATGACATACCACCAATCAAAGAGAATTTAACTTATGTCGAGAAGTCGATCAGTATCGTGGATCAAGTATGCGAACTCAGAGACAAGAAGATTCCTTTAGTTAAAGTTTTATGGCAAAACCATGATCGAGAAGAAGATGCAACACGGGAAGCATAGGAAGATATGTAGAAGAATTTTCCCGAATTATTCGAGTAGGAATTTGGGGACTAAATTCTCCCAAGGTGGAGAGGGTGTGAGGCCCCATTCTTTTGTAAGAAGAATAAGCTATTAATTCTCAATAAATAAAATAAAGTTTTATATCATTTCATGGTCTAATAAATTAAGTTCTTATCTTTATATAGTCTCGCTAGCTAAATAATATCGTACAGGTTTTAATAGCTTAGTGATTTAATCATCTTAAATTGATTAAAATAAATAAATAAGTATATTAGCTAAATGTACTATTTGATTTAATGGTACCACTTGATTAGTGGACTTATGATTAAACGTTCGAGTTGAAGTTATTATGGACATAAGACCACCTAAGTACTGGACTATATATTCCCTAAAATATGACTTCAAGTCAAGCCCAAACCATACCATAACCCAACCTAACTTAAATATACTACCTAATACTTAACAAATACAACCAAAATACATTATACATGTATAAAACCACAAATAAATCGGCCTTCATCTAGAGTGGGAGGGGAAAACTTTGAGGTGTCACAATTTCAAGTTCTTTCAAGGACACTTGAACACTTACGTGATGAGTTGACCACACCTCACCTACTGACGTCCACATATATAAATTTTCACCTTGTAAAATTTTCCTCCATTTCACATTACAAACAAAAATCACATAGAGAGAAGGAGGGTCAGCCGAAGTGGGGAAGGAAGAGAAGGTTGAAAAAATTTCTAAATCTTGTTCATCATTAAGGTAAGAACTTCTACCCATCTCCAACCTTCACTTTTGTTTATAAATATTGATTTAGAAATAAACTAACCACCTTAAAATCACCCTTTGAATCGGCCAAAACTACTCAAGAAGAAGGAGGTGAAGAACATCTTACTTAGTTCCATTTAAACCATCAAGAACAAGACACATTCAAGGTGGGTAAAATGACATTTTATTTCATAGTTAAAAATAAATGCAAGTATATTATATGTATGATGGTGCATGAAAAAGATTAAATTTTGATTTATCATTTTTGACATAAAAATGGCATTATCTCGTCATGCATGTGATGATTTTTGGTGTTTGTTGAGTTTTTATTTTGACATACTTTGATGATTTGACCAAATTCTTTCAATGATGAAAGTTATTGCTAAATATTATAAATCTGGCCCTGGATTCTAAATTCCCTTAAATATATAATGTAACAGTGCACTAGGGTATGAGATTAATTATTCGTCGGGAAATTTTACCAATCGAACCTAAAACTCAAAGAGATAACAAAAATGGTCTAAGAGGAAATGACCATGATTAAAATTAGCGAAACTCCTAAATATGGACTTTTCACCTTAAATTAGTCTTAGTACATCATAAATAAAAATTTCACTTAAATCGGAATTCATTAAGATAGAAGTCGGGGCAAAATATAATTTTCAAGAATTCGAGATCAAAACTGTAATTAACATAAACTTACTATTTCGAAAATAAAATTGTTAGGAGTATGCCCTCGAATGCCACTCAGAGGTTGTTGAGTGAGGGCATTGTACTTGTAATTTTGTAAACCATTTATATAAGGCAAATGATTGTTTCTTTATTTACTGGTAGTTACTGGCATTCCTAACTCGTAAATAAACACATAGAAACTAGTCCGTGTATTTGAGAGCAAAACGTTCCACTCCTTATTGGATAAGGGGGTCGTCACTGGAAAGGTTTATAGCTCAAATACTTAATCGTTCGCAAGTCGATGAAACTTGACTGGGCGTTAAGTTTATGTAAAGACTTGTATGACGTGTTCTTTGACATGGAGAGTGCCTGTCGAACACTAATAGTTAGTGGGAGCACACGTTATAGGTATGCTAATTAGATTAGTATACTCGAAACGACTCACCCTCGATTCGTCACATGGATTTCACTCCGGGACAGTCAATGACGGAATCGAAAGGTTGTGATAGGTATTCGTGAACCTTCGACTTGAGGATTTAGTAGGGATGTGCTTGTGACGTCAAGATTTTCATTAGAGTAGTTCGACCACCTGGCGGAAGGCGGGGTCAACCTCGGCGTGCATCTTGGACGGGCAAGTAGCGAGTCTGCGAATACCAAGATAGAATTCTTTCTCCCGTTAGTGAGCGGGTTATATGTCCTATGCGGTTATTGGCGAGATGAGATCATAAGTCTTTGGCCAAAGCATTGGAGCCAGTTGTATTAGATACCACGGCATTTCGATGATCTCGATTTGCATTAACGCATGCATAGCGTCAATCTGAGATAGGGTTTGGTAGCCGTGACCCTAAAACTTGATCGGGACATTTGAAAGAAGGGTTTATACGTTCTTGGTATTCACGGCAGAATGGTTCTTGAATGATCCCAATCATTCGTTCTCGGTTAAGTACAGTGTAGGCCGCAGTGGCTAGGTGGTGCTACTACTCTTTGGTTCCTCCCATTCTTTGATCGAGACGGACCTACCGAGTCGCGCATTAGGATTGACGACGGAATGAATCGAGCTTAATCTCTCATTATAAATATTAGATATTGGATATCTAATTTGGGACATTGGATGTCTAAATCGATTTATTGGATAAATTGATTTACGGCCTAATGAATTAAATAAATTCTTGGGTGATTAATTTAATTCATAAATATAATTATTTCTTGGAGAAATTAATTATGTTATTATGTATTTGATATGATTAATTAATTGGATTAATTAATCGATATAAATACATTGGAACGGAATTGGAGTTTATCTGTTTAGACTCACGGGAGTTCAAACGGATCGAACTCGTCCGATACCTTCTAGATGGCCGCCCTCCTTCCACCTACTTTCCACCAAGTCTTCAATTCCATTTTATTAATAGATGATTATGACTTGGTGGGGAATCTCATGTGATATGATTTGATTTATGTGGGTTGAATAAGAATGGCAAGAGGACAATGATCTCACTTCACTCAACTTTTAGAAAAGGCTTCCAACCGTGAGTAGTGAGAGAGAGAGAAAAATCATTTTCTCAAGTCTTCATCTTGATCTTCTTCTTCACTTTTATTCTTGAGTTTTCTTGGAGAAAATTCAAGATACATTAAGAGAGATATATTATACACTTAGAGTGTAATAACAAAAGCTTCACCACTTGATTCTAGCCGTAACCTTAGAGGTTAATCAAGTGTTGTTGTTCCAGTCGTTTTTCCGGCGCGTGGCAAGTAGAGACGCGGTGTTTTCGGCGTTGGATCGTTCAAGGGCTTGGAGCGGATTGAACTCGTAGAGATCAAACTAAAGCTTGGGGAATAGCTCAAGAGAAGGTTTCCATTTAATCAACGGACTTCGAGGGTTAGTTTCTTACGACTCTTGCTTTTCGATTATATATTCGTTTATACGTAGCTCGATCGATCCTCGTAGGGATTCGGATCGAATTAATTTTCGTTTCACCGCTTCCGCTGGGCCTTCGTTTTAGGCACCGAATCCCAACAGTGGTATCGGAGCGTAGGTCTTGCGATCATATATACGATATTGGCATTTGGAATGCTCGATTAAATGGTGAATGATTTGGAATCATTTTAGTCATAATCGTGGTATATGTTTTTCGTTCGTAATAATTGTATTTTTCGTAAGTTTATGTCTAAATATAAATCTTAAATTTCTAGGAAATATGATTTATATTGAAGATATGAAAGTCGGAAAATATTGATATTGGATATCCGGTCGAAAATCTAGCCCCGAATCGTCGTCGGACGATTTTTTGGACAAAAAGGGTAATTTGGCCGAGAGTGACTCGACCGTGTCCTGGGTGACACGGTCGTGTCAGCGATGTGGCCGGCATCACTGGAGACCCGGCCGTGTCGAGACACGGGCGTGTCTGGCCGAAGTGACTCGGCCGTGTCTGGGTGACACGGCCGTGTCCGATCTGCCAAGTCATCGCCAGGCGACCCGACCGTGTCTGGGTGACTCGGTCGTGTCTGGCGGCATCTTCCGAGGTGACTCGGCCAAGGAGTGATCGGTAGGCTGCCGAGGGTGACTCGGTCATGCTGGCCCGTTTTCACCCCGGCTCGATTTTTCCGTGTATTCTTAAAAATTAATCTCCCGCATGTTAAATTGGATTTAATATGATTAAAATGATTTATGGTATTTCATTTTATAAGGGAAATTTGATTAATTGGAATATTTATGGTCGACCGAATTATTTTGAACGTTATTACATTACCGATTGTGTGAATCGATTGGATCGGTTCGTATTGTTGATTGGATCAATGTATCTCTACGCTTTCCATTTATTTAGTATTTATTGGATGAATGCTTTTGAATGGGGATGTGGTTCGTGGACTTAGTTTTGAATCGTTCGTTTTATTCGATTGGGTTGTAAAGGCCGTTTTGAGCCTATTTATTTTACTAGAAAAATTTGTATCTAGGATGCAATTTTCAATGTAAAATTTATATGTAATGACGAAGACCGGAGGAAGATCCATTTCGAGAAGACGAAGATTCAAGACGAAGACTTGTAATTAGATTACGGAGTTTTTGTTTTCTAGGAACGGTCCATGAACCACATGTTGGTAGCAACTAGGTTGTGATTGGTTGTTTCATATTGTATGAATGCCACAAACGCGCTTAAACGATTAATGTGCAAAGTGTAACGTTAATCGCGATAATTCTCCCACAACAAATAATTAAGTTTATAAGGTTTCAAGGTTTTCCTTCCCTCCATCGAGTTTTCGAAATTGAAATCCAAACCGGATGTGCTATGCTTCCGAGTTATCGGGGTAGTCGTTCGGGAGGACGGATAAATTACAGGAGCGCATTGGATGCCTTCGGTTGGAGCAAATTTTATCCCTAGAAACCCGATAGGTTGCGGATAAGATTCAATTGTGAAACCGATTTGCGTCGATGGTATAAACTTAACTTGTTCACGAACCATAGAAACCGTATAGGTTGAGGGGAGTGAACAAGGGGAAAAAGAAGATCGAATCATCCATTAGATGGGTTGGTGTTGGACACCACTTTATGAAAATTAATAGACTAGAAACACATTGGTTGCCCTCTATTAAGATTTATAAAGAACTCGATCACCACTATGAAGTAGAGCGACGATACTTCCGGATTTCACATGGGAGTGTGTTATTCCGATAAAAATAGTGGGAGCCGGGTAACAAGAATAGAAAGGACCTTAATTCTATACTCGGATCATAATATAACAAGTCACTAATTAATCTGTTATACTTAATGCGGACATAACTCAATATGACAATGAATCCACTCGCAATTCTACTCGAAAAGAACACCTTAATGGGACCTAACTTTGTGGATTGGCTCCGCAATCCGATGATTGTCCTCGGTATAGAGGCACTGGATACGTCTTGGAGACGGACATTCCGGCGCCTCCTATGCGGACTCGAGCCAATCAGAAGAGATTGAAAACCACGAAAAGTGGGTTAAGGATGACGTGAAAGTCCGTGCTTATATGATGGCTTCCATGTCTAATGAGCTTGAGAGAGCTCATGAGAAAATGACTTCGCTAGGCGATTCTATCTCACTTAACCGAGCTTTATGGTGAGCACAAAGTGAATGCTAGATATGAGATATCCAAGCAATCGCTCGGTGCAAGGATGAAGGAAGGTGAGAAGGTTGGGGAACACGTCCTCAAAATGATATCCATGATCGAGAGATTGGAGGCTCTTGATTTTAAAATGGATACTTCTCTCCAAACCGACCTTATCCTACGGTCTCTCCCCGATTCCTTCTCACGGCTTGTTATGAACTTCAACCGCAATGAGATTGCATGTAATTTAGCCGGGCTAATGAACAAACTTGTGACCGCTCGGTCTCAAATGAAGACTCGCGGATGAAGGAGTCTCGCTCTTGTGATTTCTTCGGACCTCGGAGGTCTAAGAATAAGAAGAAAAGACCAAGAAGCTGGACCACAAGCTAAGGACCTTAAGGGTAAGGGCAAGGCCCCAATGGTTAGAAGAACAAGAAGAAAAGGATACTTGTCTCAAGTGCGGTGAGGTGGGCCACTTTGGGCTAGAGGCATCCGATTCTTCATGGCACTTGGTCTGAGAACTTTTAGTTTTGGAAACAAATTGTTCTCGCTACTTTATTTTCTACTTCTGAATCTGGATTACGGTGCTAGTTCTCATATTTGTACCGTGAATCGTGATCTGGAACAAAGTAGGAAGCTTGGAGCCGGAGAAGTTATGATCACGGTCGGAGCGGGCATAGTGTCGAGGCGACCGACATAGGATCACTTCTTTTGGGTTTAGAATCCGGCTTTGTTTTGACTTTAGAAGATGTACTTGTTTTGCCCAAGGGCACAAAAACATTGTATCCATTCGGTCATGGACCGAAAAGGCTTTTCATTTTTCATTGGTGATAGTTCTGCCAAAATTTATTTTAGAAATAAACTAGTAGATCTTGCTACATTGTTGAATGGATTGTATCATCTAAATCTCAGCAACAAAGTAGTTGTGAATACTATGACTAGAAAACGTGGTAGGGATAAAACCAATCAAGTTTTGAAATGGCATCTTAGACTTGGTCATGTTGGTCGACCAAGGTTTACAAGATGGAAAAAGATGGACTTATGGGTCCATTGGGATCGGATCCCTTTCCTACTTGTGAATCTTGCCTTAAAGGCAAAATGACTAAGTCCCCTTCACAGGACTTTTGAAAGAGCCCGATAAAGCGGGATTAATCCATACCGACGTATGTGGTGCTTTAGAAGCGACGTGACGGATATCAATATTTCATTACGTTTACAGATGATCATACTAGGTATGGTTATGTATACTTAATGAAACATAAATCCGAGGCCTTTGAGAAATTCCAGAATTCAAGGCCCTAGTCGAAACAAAGCGGTAATCATATCAAAGCACTTCGGTCGGACCGAGGTGGCGAGTATATGAGTACGAGTTTGACGAGTTCCTTAAGGAACATGGAATAGTTTCACAACTAACACCTCCAGTACTCCTCATTTAAATGGTGTGTCGTAAAGAAGGAACCGGACCCTGTTGAACATGGTCCGTTCCATGCCGGGCTATCTTGACTTGCCGATTTACCTGTGGGGGTATGCACTCTGATCGCGTATATCTTGAATAGATGTCCTTCCAAATCCGTTCCTAAAACTCCACATGAGATGTGGGAGGAAGGAAACCAAGTCTTAATCATATTAGGATTTGGGGATGTCGCCTATGTCAAGAAGACTAAGGTGGAAAAGTTGGAAGCTAGGTCTGCGAAGGGACGTTTCATTGGATTCCCGTCAGGACGATGGGATATCTATTCTACATGCCCGAGGATCGAAGGATCATTGTTGCTTTACAAGCACACTTCTGGAAGATGAGTTCATTCGGGAAGGCGGAGCAGTAGAAGTATTTCTTTAGAAGAATACAATGAAACTCCTCGAGAGACACTGTGCAAGAAACTGGAACCGAACTTTCGAAACACAAGTACAACCACCTCGTAGGTCTAGTAGGGTGTCTCATTTACGAGAGGTATGGGCTTGTGCACTTGGAGGAGCCGGGTCTCCATGAGGTTCCAAGTGATAGCCAAGAGACCGACCCGACGACCTATGACCAAGCGATGGTGGATGTAGACTCCGCGAAATGGCGTGAAGCTATGGAAGCCGAGATAGACTCGATGCATGTCAATCAGTCTGGACTCTAGTAGACCGCCCCAAGGGCATAGTGCCTATTGGGAACAAGTGGATCTACAAGAGAAAGACCGATGGTGATGGCAAGGTTGACGCCTATAAGGCCGGGCTAGTGGCAAAGGGTTATACCGGAAGGAAGGAATCGATTACCACGATACCTTCTCGCCCGTAGCCATGATCAAGTCTATTCGCATGATGCTTGCTATAGCCGCCTACCACGATTATGAGATATGGCAAATGGACGTAAAGACGGCTTTCCTTAATGGATTCCTCGAGGAGGAAATCTATATGGAGCAGCCTAAAGGCTTTGTATCCGAAGTCGATATTCGTAAAGTGTGCAAGCTTCAGCGTTCCATTTATGGATGAAGCAAGCGTCGCGTAGTTGGAATCTTCGTTTTGACGAGGCGATCAAAGAGTTTGACTTCGTGCAAAATGAAGAGGAACCTTGTGTATACAAGAGGGTTAGTGGGAGCAAGATCGCATTCTTAGTACTATATGTAGATGACATTCTACTAATAGGAAATGATGTGGGAATGCTCGATTACGTGAAAGCTTGGCTTTCGAGTAATTTCTCCATGAAAGACTTGGGAGAAGCTACCTATATTCTTGGTATTCGACTCTCCGGATAGAGCGAAGAGAACAATAGGTCTTTCCCAAGCCCTCTATATAGATAAAATCTTAAAGCGATTTAAGATGGATGATTCTAAAAGAGGGTTCCTACCGATGCGACATGGAATAAAACTCACCTTGAAGATGTGTCCTCAAAATGAGGAACAACGAAAGGAAATGAGTAATATACCATATGCTTCGGCCGTGGGTAGCCTTATGTATGCTATGTTGTGTACAAGACGACATTGCGCATGCCGTAAGCGTGGTGAGTAGGTTTCGAGCAAACCCGGGTAGGGAACATTGGGTGCCAGTAAGAACGTTCTCAAGTACTTGAGAAGGACTAGAGATATGATTCGATGTATGGTGGTGGAGAATTGGATGTGGTGGGATTCAGATTCGGACTTCCAAGGGCGAAGGACGACTCGATGTCCACTTCGCTACATATTTACTCTTAATGGAGGAGCGATATCTTGGCGTAGTGCCAAGCAAAGCGCGATGCTGATTCCACTGTCGGTGAGTATCAAGCGGCCTCGGAGGCTTCAAGGAAGGGTTACGGATTAAGAAGTTTAGGAGAACTTCAAGTGATACCATGTCTTTGAAATGCTGTTCATTCATTGTCTTGCGACAACGACGAGTAGCGCAGCCAAGGAGCCGAGGTTTCACAACAAGACCAAACATATTGAGAGGAAGTATCATCTCGTAAGAGAATTTGTTCGCAAGGGATACATTGTCTTGCATAGAGTAGACTCGGCCGACAACGTCGCCGATCCACCGACTAAGCCACTATCTCGGACTAGCTTGGAGCGTCATCTCGGAGAACATGGGTATTAGATACCATAGTGTGTGGCATTGAGTGCAAGTGGGAGATTGTTAGGAGTATGCCCTCGAATGCCACTCGGAGGTTGTTGAGTGAGGGCATTGTACTTGTAATTATGTAAACCATTTATATAAGGCAAATGATTGTTTCTTTATTTCTTGGTAGTTCTTGGCATTCCTAACTCGTAAATAAACATATAGAAACTAGTCCGTGTATTTGAGAGCAAAAGCGTTCCACTCCTTATTGGATAAGGGGGTCGGCCTTTGGAAAGGTTTATAGCTCAAATACTTAATCGTTCGCAAGTCGATGAAACTTGGTAGGCGTTAAGTTTATGTAAAGACTTGTATGACGTGTTCTTTGACATGGAGAGTGCACATCGAACACTAATAGTTAGTGGGAGCACACGTTATAGGTATGCTAATTAGATTAGTATACTCGAACCGACTCACCCTCGATTCGTCACATGGATTTCACTCCGGGACAGTCAATGACGGAATCGAAAGGTTGTGATAGGTATTCGTGAACCTTCGACTTGAGGATTTAGTAGGGATGTGCTTGTGACGTCAAGATTTTCATTAGAGTAGTTCGACCCTGTAAACCGGAAGGCGGGGGTCAACCTCGACGTGCATCTTGACGGGCAAGTAGCGAGTCCTACAATACCAAGATAGAATTCTTTCTCCCGTTAGTGAGCGGGTTATATGTCCTATGCGGTTATGGCGAGATGAGATCATAAGTCTTTGGCCAAAGCATTGGAGCCATTGTATTAGATACACGGCGGCTCGATGATCTCGATTTGCATTAACGCATGCATAGCGTCAAGTACGAGATAGGGTTTGACCGACCGTGACCCTAAAACTTGATCGGGACATTTGAAAGAAGGGTTTATCGTTCTTTGGTATTCACGATGAATGGTTCTTGAATGATCCCAATCATCCGTTCTCGGTTGGGGTACAATGTAGGCCGCCAGTGGCTAGGTGGTGCTACTACTCTTTGGTTCCTCCCATTCTTGGATCGAGACGGACCTACCGAGTCGCGCATTAGGATTGGACGGAATGAATCGAGCTTAATCTCTCATTATAAATATTAGATATTGGATATCTAATTTGGGACATTGGATGTCTAAATCGATTTATTGGATAAATTGATTTACCTAATGAATTAAATAAATTCTTGGGTGATTAATTTAATTCATAAATATAATTATTTCTTGGAGAAATTAATTATGTTATTATGTATTTGATATGATTAATTAATTGGATTAATTAATCGATATAAATACATTGGAACGGAATTGGAGTTTATCTGTTTAGACTCACAGGAGTTCGAAACGGATCGAACTCGTCCGATACCTTCTAGATGGCTGCCCTCCTTCCACCTACTTTCCACTAAGTCTTCAATTCCATTTTATTAATAGATGATTATGACTTGGTGGGGGAATCTCATGTGATATGATTTGATTTATGTGGGTTGAATAAGAATGGCAAGAGGACAATGATCTCACTTCACTCAACTTTTAGAAAAGGCTTCCAACCGTGAGTAGTGAGAGAGAGAGAAAAATCATTTTCTCAAGTCTTCATCTTGATCTTCTTCTTCACTTTTATTCTTGAGTTTTCTTGGAGAAAATTCAAGATACATTAAGAGAGATATATTATACACTTAGAGTGTAATAACAAAAGCTTCACCACTTGATTCTAGCCGTAACCTTAGAGGTTAATCAAGTGTTGTTGTTCCGGTCGTTTTTCCGGCGCGTGGCAAGTAGAGACGCGGTGTTTTCGGCGTTGGATCGTTCAAGGGCTTGGAGCGGATTGAACTCGTAGAGATCAAACTAAAGCTTGGGGAATAGCTCAAGAGAAGGTTTCCATTTAATCAATGGACTTCGAGGGTTAGTTTCTTACGACTCTTGCTTTTCGATTATATATTCGTATATACGTAGCTCGATCGATCCTCGTAGGGATTTGGATCGAATTAATGTTCGTTTCACCGCTTCCGCTGGGCCTTCGTTTTAGGCACCGAATCCCAACAAAAATTTCCAGGAAAGTTGAACTCACTGGACTCATAATAATATAAAGAACTTATCCCGAATATTTTAGGTCGATCCGACAAGAAATGAAAGAGTTATGACCCGATTAGTAAAATCCCAATTAAGACTCAATTAAGGGGTGGAATTATAATTTCTGAGAGAATAAAATTCTAAACTGAATAAACATCGAAGTACAGACATAAAGATCAAAATAAATTGGATTTACAATTTTTGAAGTTAAAATGAATCTAAACGAATTAATCAAAGTTATGAGACAAGCTAAATAATAATAATAATAGTACTTAAAAGTCGGAAGGGCACAATTATAGTTTATGAAAGGTAAAACTTTCATGCAATTTCTGAACTTTAATCTCTATATCATAACGGACTTTTCACACTAAAGTTCATAATTTTTTGATGTATAATCAATCCGTTCCGACGTAATCAAATTTATAACATTTTAATAACAAATATTAATTCTTAAAAATCGGAAAGGCAGAATTGTAATTTCCAAAAGGTGAAACTTTCATGCAACTTCTGACCTTTAATCTCTATATCATTATGGACATTTCACAATAAAGTTCATAATTTTCGGACGTATAAACAATTCGTTCCGAATTAATCAAATTTATAACATTTTACACTACGGCATAAATGGCCTTCGGCAACCACATAACTGTGTTACCTTAGACCCAATTTTGTGTTGCCACAGACCCAAAATGAGCAAAGGTAACATTTTAGCTAAGTTGCTCTCTGAGCAGTAGCCTTTGGACTCAAAGGCAACATGTGGATCATCATAAGCTAACATAAGATAATTTGTTACCTAAAAACCTACAGCAACATCCTAAGGACCCTACAGCAACATCATATTCTTGTTGCAATAGACTTTATAATTTTGTAAAATATATAGCCAATTTATTGGGTTCCACATGTGGGGCCCATTTTGTGGGCCCCACAGCCGGGCCCACCAGTGGGACCCACTTAGTGGGATTAACTGATGGAGCTCATATGTGGGACCCACTTTTTCTGGGCCTGTTAGTAGGACCCACTTTGTGGGGCCCACGGGTGGGGCTACAAATGTTCAGTAATTTTCAGTCTATTACAACACCTGTATTACCAATTGCAACACACTAGGCGTTACAGGTGTTACCAATAAAAAACATTTGCAACATATATATAGTACCTAAAGTAACACCTTCATTTTAACAAAATAAAAATGTAAATTTTAAGTTTATCATTTACCATTAAAAAACCAACAAACCAATTAACAGAAACCAACTACATCATCCAACTACATAATCCATCATAAAAAAACAAATATATCCAATTACAAAACCAACCAACTACATATATACAAGTACTAGAAGAAAATAACTTGGTCATTTTTAACTAATTATATCAGTGGACGTCTAAGACTAATATACAAAAAGACTCTAAGAAACTATTCTGTGGAACACTTATTCAATTAGCCAAGGATTAGCAAATTTGCCTGAGTTGGTGTCCATTCACAAACTTCACCTTCTTTGAACGAGAGAGCTGCAGAATGAAACAAGAAAGAAGAGTCAATAATTAATGATTGTTACTAAGCTTCCAAATAGGCAGCCTGTTAACAACTATCAGAAAACTAAGTTACTTTTTGAAATCAAATCAAAACTCATTTTGGTGAAAAAAAATCCAATTGGGGAGAAAATCTCATTAAAATTAGAGACCAAACATAGCTAATATTGTCTTTCATTATTCAGGCATGAATTGTAAGCAATAGGCATATAAAACCAAACAAAGTTCAAATTTACCAATGCTTTCCTTGTCGGGCTACCTACTCGAGCACTTTCCCCAATATAATCAATGCCATTAAGCCAATGTTGGTGAAATCCCACTGCCACCATCTAAGCACGCGAAAAAAACTGATGACCAACATCAATACCTGCCATAACCCAATGTATCAGAGACACAGAAGTGCATTCATATATTCTGTAAATATATGGTGAAAATATCTAACTTAATCACAAGAAATGGATTATATGTTAAGCTAATTTACTCAAAGTACATAGAAAATAAAACTTTACAATAACAATTAAGATTTTCAAATTATTATTCCGCCAAAAAAAGCAAGTCAACATTGTCAAAACCTCCAACCTGGAATGGAGCCAAATTTCTTTTCAGGATATAAAATAGCTCCAGTATTCTTCATCTGCCATTTCAATAGCCAACAATAAGTCATATATTAATCAGTAGAAGATAACTGAAACAGCATATAAGAGCAGTGCAGCAAGACAATTAAAACAATTTAAACAGTTCAGTACAAGTATATGCAGTCATGATTGTACCCGACAAGCATATACGTCAAAATGCCAGTAAATAACGGAATAGCAACATGACTCTAAATATGACAGTTATAATATCAGTTAATTCAAACATTCAAAACTCTAAGTGTGAACAAAAATGTAAGAACCACTATTAGTAACACTTAAGTCATTATTAGTAATTCAAACATTCAAAACTCTAAGTGTGAACAAAAATGTAAGAACCATCTAGGTCTGACAATGTCATTTCAGAAATTGAATCAGTGCACGTGAGAACCACTTCTTCTTAAAATGAAATAGAGATCTTAAATACATGCCTCTGTTATAGCCTTCAGATCAGGTCGCTTGGCAGGATTTTTAGGATGTTCTTCAGCGGTTTCCTTTTTCTACACATGTTATCGATCAGAAGTTAGGTTTGCTCTTATTTTGAAAACTGAATTAATATGGATATAATAAAAAACAAAATAGCAAGTCCAGCCATAAGAGCTGCTGCTGCATTTCCAGCATTGTTTTCCTCGATAAAGCTGATTGTCGAGTTGATGAATAGTAAGGAAACAATACCGACGAAATCCTGCCAATCCAGAGGCTTCCCACCTCCATTTTCTAGGGCTATAGCCATTAAAGCAGCAACTTCCATAACCCACGACAAGGGGTTCCACATAAAGCCTAAAAACTTGAGAATCTTGCTTTCCTGATATGAAAAATTTATACATCTCAAGACATCTACCAATAAATGGTTTCATCTCTTAAAGTATGATATGGAGGCAGAATAGCAAAGATGATTACAGACCTTTTTCTCTTCGAATTTGTTCGGACCGAAGATTCTCAGCCTTTTCTCTCCTTCATCGGATGTGAGACCTTCTCTTGTACATTTCAACTGCTCAAACACTTCATCAATAGGATCATTTCCTGTTAAATTTTTGTAGTTTAAATTGTTATTTGAATACAACACTTACGCAACCATAAGAAAACAAATTTAATAGTTAAACTAATTTAACAAATTGTTAAACCCTAACGTACGCCAATCAGTTAAACTACACTATGCATGCAAGCCCTGTGTAACAGATTCAACCGAGAAAGTGTTTGACATCCGGAACCGAACTCGTGGAGATCATGTAATTTTCATGCATGAGGTGATGGTACATGACACTATTTAAAAGAGAGCAAATTAATTTAATCAAATTATCTAAATTAAACTTTCATAACTATGATGTAACAAAATTCTTAGCAGGCAACAGCTTATATTCGAGTACTCCAGCCACTTTCTGCATATAGCCACAATCACCTTTTTGGACTGAACAAAAAGTTAAAAAGCTCAAACGATTTTTAAAAAACAAGTATTTATAAATACATTTAACTTTAAAATATTCTTTTTATCTCGTCAAGTTATTTTCTATATATTTTTACTAGTATTTATATTTGTCAATACTTCTTTTACTATTCACATATGTTAATTTTTAATATGTTGTGTTTCATATTTTTATATGAATTTCTAATAATTTGTTTCAGAAACAATATTATTATTAGTTTTAATAATAATGAATTAAAATGAAAAATAATAAAAAATAACAAAAACAAATGGGAAAAAAACAGGAAGACGAAAAGCAAGGATGGCCCCTAAAGATAGGAAATATAATATTTATCACTTATCCGACTGACGACTGTGAATTGTTCTTGTTGACAGAGAAAGAATAAAAAAAAGGACGATTATCCGAAAGAAATAAAAACAGATAAAAATAAAAACAAGATAAATTACGCAGTATGGACGAATGACGATAGATCATATGATGTTATCACCATATCATATAAAATTAAATAAGAAAAAAATATAGTCAAACATAATTAAACTAATAAAAAATATGTACTTTATAACATAAATAAATATACAAATCAAAGCAAAGTCCCAATCAAATCTCATGCAGTATTTGAAATTCAGTACAGTATACCAACTTCTCAAGAATGTCCTGCAGGTGCAGATCGGAGTATGAATGGTGAAATGAGGAAATTACGCACAAACACGCACAAGTGTGTGTTCGTCTCTCTATGTGTGTTTGAGTAACATATGGGTGGAGAAAATCACCAAACACAACCCATGCACCAAAAACATACAAAAAAAATACATATATACGGATACAACTATTGAGAGAGAGAGAGAGAGAGAGAGAGAGGGAAGGAAGGAAAGCAAAAATCCTCTCAGCATGCCTGTTCATTAATTCGCACCAGAGTAGCATATATTGTCGCACCCATTTCCTTTTTTTTTTCAAACAAAAAAATAATCAAGAAATACGAAAATACAGACCATTGTGGGAAAACCTTAAACAACCAATCATTAAAATGGAAGAGGTGTGATACATGCAAACCTTTGATTATGAGGCCATTTTCATGATTCTCTCTCTATCAGCTTTTTGTTTTGCAGACCTATCACTTTCTTCCTATAATTTCAAGATGAAGGGACACAAAGTGTGTTAGTTTTCTTTGAAAACAAACACCCTTGAACATAAAACAAAGCACTGATTTAGTGAGGGAAAATGAAAGTTATTATGAGATTATGTCTGTAGAAACTAGAAAGACATCAAAGAATGTACTAAATCAATTAAAAGAGATTATGCTCAAGAGAATGTACTAATAAAACTTCTGCAGAGAATTTTCTCTACCATATTAAACAAGTCGACAAAACGAACTCAAGAGATTCATCCTTACATGGTTCGGTTGTTATCAACAAGATTGTTCTCATATTATTAGTGTGGGATAATTTGGACAACAAAAGTATCTAAAAATTGAATTCAAGCACATCTCAGAGTAGAAGGCTCCAGAGCAGAAGGTTAACTGTACGCACAGTATATTGTAATGCATCTCAGAGTACAAAATTATCAATTCTTGTTTCCTTGTTAACACCACATCTCTGAGCAGAAGGTTCCAGAGCAGAGAGTGTTGGAGAGTCAGAAAAAAAAATAGTTCCAAATTTCCATATAATTAATCACACCTGGCTCTTTTCTGTTGAACAATTGACAGTTCTGAAATTCTATCATACCATACCCTTTTCTTAAGAAAAATAACGATAATCACAACTGAAAAATACAGTACATACCATTTTTCCCATGTAATCTACCATGATCTGCAACCTGAAAAAACAACATAAGCATGGCCCCTTTAGTAGAGTGCTTCTTGCATCAATCGGAAATTGGCGAGGGAAGTATGAATTATGGGGAAAACCACATTAATCAAATTATAGGAGTGTGATGATCTGACAATAATAACTGGTTTTACCTGCAAGTCTGTCAACCCTCTTGTCGGATCCACAGCAAAGAACTCTAAAACATATTTACATAATTAGACTATTGTTAATTTTTCGTGAGCAGTCCGTTGTCGCTGCAGGTGCACATCACGGCCAGGATCTCTGCCGTCATTTTCTTTTGGATTTTCCGTGGGTCGTGTGTGTGTGTGTGATATTCTGCAAAAAAAATGTCTTCGGCCAACGGCCGAGAGAAGTTTAGGGAGAGGGAGAAGAGGACAGTGATGTAGGCGAGAGGTAGAGAAGTGAGAAGTGAGCGGCCGATCGGTGATAGGGTTTATATACCCAGTGTTTTGTGTGAAGATCAATTAAGTCTCTTATTTCTACATTTATTCAATTTCACCCATATATCTTTTAATTGTTACAATTAACGCCCAATCAGGTTTATAATTCCTTCCATTTCACTATAACTTTAAGCAGCATCATTTTATTCAGGTGGGAATTTTCACTATCACTTTAGTTGCTTTAATTGGACTGCTATGTGATATTCTATTTACGTTTTAAATTTAGGATACATGTTGTAAAATTTGAGGAAAATCTTGATTCGAAATATTAATTTGTAAATTTATTTCCACCGCAATTATTACCTCTTATCTATGTCATGTCGTTGCCTTAATTAATGGGCATTTATTTTAGTCAGCGTCGCGACTCGACATTATTTTTATTAAAATTTGTTATTATATGTAGACATTAAATTTGTTATTTTAATTATTTTGTAATTATTCATAGTTATTACAAGCTTTTAATTTTTAATAATTTTTTTAATTATTTAAGTCAAAATTTATTAATTTTCAAATACTAATTTATTTTAAAACCTTTTCAATTTAAATTTATTAAAAATATTTTATTATTTATAAAAAATATATATAATTCATTATTTGATACAATATTTTTTTATAAAAATAGATTAAATGTTTTATTAAAATTAATTATATTTAAAGTTAAAAAATTATTAAATCATTAATTTTATATAAAATTCAAAATTTTGTTTATTAATACTCTAAGGTAACACATCTCATGGTGTTAGTGAGAGTTACACCTTTTATAGCTAGAGTAACATATATTTCAGGATTTGATAACACCATAACCTGAACGTTGTAGTAGGTCCAAAATTTCATAGCTATGGTAACATCCAAGAAGGTAACACCCCCCCTCAGTGTTGTAGAAAGCCATCTATGGCGTAGTGTTAGTAAAAATAATAATAGTGCAGAATTATAATTTTCGAAAAGTAAAACTTTCATGCAACTTATGACCATTAATATATATATCATAATAGACTTTTAACAATAAAGTTCATAATTTTTTGACGTATAATCAATCCGTTCCGACGTAATCAAATTTATAACATTTTAATAAAAAATAATAATACTTAAAACTCGGAAAGGCAGAATTGTAATTTCCAAAAGGTGAAACTTTCATGCAAATTCTGACCTTTAATCTCTATATCATTATGGATATTTCACAATAAAGTTCATAATTTTCGGACGTATAAACAATTCGTTCCGAATTAATCAAATTTATAACATTTTAGTAAAAATTATAATAGTGCAGAATTATAATTTTCGAAAAGTAATACTTTCATGCAACTTATGACCATTAATATTTATATCATAATAGACTTTTTACAATAAAGTTCATAATTTCCGGACGTATAATCAATCCGTTCCGACTTAATAAAATTTATAACATTTTAGTAAAAATGATAATAGTACCTAAAACTTGGAAGGGCATAATTATAATTTACGAAAGGTAAATCTTTCATACAACTTCTGATCTTTAATCCCTATATCATAACGGACTTTTCGCAATAAATTTCGTAATTTTCGGACGTATAATTAATCCGTACCAAATTATTTAAATTCATGTAAAACTTTCGGAAGGGCAGAATTATAATTTCCGAAAGGTAAAACTTTTATGCAAATTCTGACTTCTAATCCTTACAACATAGCGGATTTTTTGCAATAAAGTACATAATTTTCGGACATATAAACATTCTGTACCGAACTATTAAGATGATGAGTTATCGTAAAAATCTATAAAAACTCGCACAATAGCCACCAGATCACCAAGCGGTTGAACTAATTCCTCTAATTTACCCAAGTCCATTTATCACCAAACAAACATGTCGACATCTTATAATATGCATGATCGTCATTAATCACGACATTTATTGTTATTCAGTATAAATCGGGAGTAAGTGCTGTGTGGAGCTAAGTGCTACAACTTTCGGGCGGGAGCCACCACTAGAGTCCTTACGAGTACCTCTAGAGTCCTTTTTCTATCTATATTAATTGCGGGTGGTTAGTCTAAGTCATGAATCGAGCAGCGTGGCTGCGGTTCTAGGCATAGCTATTGTCGTATCCTATTCCCTTGAAACTGAAGGATGGAGTGTTCCTAAGGTGACTGGGTCGTAGATTCAGGTATAGTTGCGATTATGATATGATCCGGGCATAGACGCAAGCTAAGGACATATTGAGCCCAGATAAGAGACAAGGCAGCACGTCACCAAGCGTGAGAGCGATAAGCTCAAAGGCCAATGTTATTGTGACGACAGTCAAAGGCCAAACACTCATAACAGTCTCACACGATAGTCAAAGGCCAAACACTGATAATAGTCCAAGACCCCGGTTATTAAATCAAAGGTCGTGGCGATAGTCAAAGGCCAAACACTGATAACAATCTAAGACGTTATAAGGAGGCTAAATAATTTAGTCACAGACGACCTCCTTAAGCAAAATACTCACTGGGCGCTCGACGCCATACATTCATCATACTATACAGCAGTCTACGGAGATTCACTGTAAATTCATAATATATTTCGTAATATCTACAAGTATGGATAAAAACATAATATCTTCTTGAAAACTTGCACCAATTATTAAACAATATTATTATTTTTTAAAAATGGGAGAAAGTATATTATGTTTATCCTTGAAAATTAAACTAGTAAATTATTCAAATTTCAAACTCATTGAGAATTCCTTATTTGATTTTCTAAAACCCCACTAGATGAAGAGAACCAAGACGAAGAAGAGGCAGATGCTGACAAGAAGTGAAGTCTGGCCTCGAGTATTGCCAAGAGGACATACGATTCGTGAAGCTTTATTCAGCATTTCTTTTATTCCTGTGTCAAAAATGTACTCTTATTTCTGCTGTAATATTTTATACTTTGATGTAATAATTCTATTGTACTCATGAATATTCCTTTTGTATAAAATAACCAATCTTAGATCACCGAGATAAGATCTGGTACATGTATGCTTTACTGGAATTTATTATCACAAATGTTATTTATTATGTTGAATGTTGCGTTCTCGTCCAACCCCGGTGTGGGAGCGTGACAATTTAATATCAAGCATTCATACAATAACATAAAGATCACGAGCTGCAGTCTTTGAGGGAAACAAAAATGTCTTATCGGTAAACAAGGAGATTAGAGTGCTTGTCTTTGAAATTAAATTTCATAAGGAAACAGAAGAAAAAAATACAGCAAGAAGGATTTATCTTCGATATTGTTGCTATCTGGTTGATCTTCTAATGGGATAATTTATGGCCCCTTTCCACCAATTGACTAATAGATCCATAGCCCTGTCCCTTTAATGACTTATTCCTTCTGGAATCAGATCATAATCAAGAATCTAGTCTTCTAGGTGAGTAGGTCGATCACCCTTCATGTATCTTCCTTCGAGCATAATCTGCATAGGCAACTTTCCTTCAGCAGGTAACATCGTGAATTGTTTTGTTGCAGCCTCCAGCGTCTTGCAGTGATTTAAGAATGGTGATTACTAGAAGTACCAGATCAGTTCATTTTTCATCAAAGCTTTAGGTTTATCTACTGTCAGCTGCCTGTTTGTAGGTAAAACGATCTCAGCAGGTTTCTGTACTGTATTCGTCTAGGGGAATTTAGGGTCCTGGAATTCAAGTCAAGAACCAGTTACCCGATAACCACTTGCACCTTGTCCTGGCCCTGGTCCTGCCAGACGACCGATTGCTTGGGCAACAGTATCTTCAGGTACGGCCTCCATTTAATTTTCTTTCTCCATCCTCCATCTTCTACCAGCATCCAGGGCCTCCCCCCTTTTAACTGTACACGCTCCGTGACTTTATCATGGATTTCTCGGATGATACCCATTGACTCAGTCTACTTGTCTTGGATGTACTTAACCACGATGACAAGACTAGCAACCGTCATACTTAGATCATCAATTTTATGATCATGGCCTGTTAAAGTAGCATTTATTGCTGATAGGACTAGCAAATCCTTGCCATGATCCCGGTATATAGCTCTTCCTTCAACGGATTTGTCAAAAGCAAGTATCCTGCCATTTGGGTGGGTGAGCCGATCACATTTTTGGTGCCTTGATTTCATCAGTAATTGTATAGGAACCTTTCCTTCTGCTAGCATCCTCGTGAATTCGTCCGCATCATCCGCCAGCATCTTTAACTTTTTGAACATGGAAGATTCCCTGATGAGTTTAACGAAGTTCTCATTAGTTCATTTTTCGGCTGTCGGTTGGTGGGCAGAGGAATCTCAGATGGTTTATGCACGTTGTTCTTCCACAGAATGTCGGGATAATAAAACTCTTGACGAGAACTAGATACCCTGTATCCTCATGTTGGCGCGGACAGACGTCCTATTGCAGTAGAAACACTTTCTTCCAGAGCAGCCTCCATCTATTTCTCTCTTTCCAGCCTCCATCTCCTTCCAGCCTCTCTGGCTTCTTCCCTTTTTTTGGCATCATCAAGCTCTGACACCTTAGAATGAATCTCCTCAAGGATTTACATTGCATTGTCCTGTTTGGGCTCCAGAGAATTGATTTTGTCGACTAGATAATCGAGCACCAAAGACACGTTATCAATATTAGTATCATAGTCTGTTAGTCTGGTACCAGACTCCTTAAGGGCAGCGACCATCTTGGCTTCGGCAATTCTAAGCTTCTCCTGCTCTTGCTTAAAGATTCTCTCTCGATGCACCTGTAGCTGATTGAGCGCTTTCCATAATGCATTAGGCATTAGGCGGAACGTGTCCTCGACGTTAGATATTGCATTCTTCAGGCCAGATAGCTCATCCGAAGCTATCTCTCGCATCCAATCGAGCTATTTTCCGACATCGTACATTGCCTTCACTGCGACTTGCATGAATATAGTCTGTGGGCCAACTGCATGGAGTTGATCGATCCGGGCCTCGGTGCGTAGGGAGCTAGGACGTGCGATTTTAGAATCCTCTGGTTCGTTGAGTTGACAAAGAACCAAATTGTGACGTGGGCATTGTGGTCTGTCATCTGGAAGAAAACCATCATCAGAGCCATATTTGGAGTTTGCAGAGGAGGGAGATACCATGGCATGTTGAGATGGAATAGCAGAGGGTGTTGTTGGTTCAGTCTTGGGGACAAGATGGACTGATTCCTTCTATTCGGCTTTATCATCAGTAGTCGGAGGTACAGGAGGGACTGAGTCCTCCTGCCAACTCTTAGCTTCTGCCTGCTCTGAAAGAGGGACTGATTCCTATTGACGGATGGCGCAGGCTTCTTCTTTTTGATCCGATACAGGCTGGGCTTCCTGTTCGGGAACTTATTGCTGTACAGGAGGGACTGAATCCTCCTGTTTATCTTCGGCAGCTTTCTGTTGAAGGGAAGGGGACTGATGTCTTTCGGAGGTCCCATGACCCTGTTGGCTTTACATACGGTCCATTTCTCCTTCCCTCGCCTCTTCACCGCTGATCCTTAGACTAGCCTATGGATCATCGTCATAGGCGTCTGAGTTGGGGTTGGATTTGTGGCTGTTAGAAGGAGCTTTGTCATCAGATTGGGACTTCCCTTTCAATCTAGCTTTCTCCTTTGCCATGTAGAAGTTTTTAATCAGCTCTCGGTAAAATTGATTCTCCCACTGAATCAAGTCTTCGATATTCTGGTTGTCCGTGACATCCAGAACGAAAATTTCTTCCTCCTTCCACTGTTTCCAATTGTATAGGACATCGTACGGGGTGACCATGTATCTTTTCCAAGTTACAAAGCGCTCGTAGGCTTGTTCAATTTGTACCTGGAGAAGAGTTTCGTTGATTAGCGTCGATGGGGAGGGACTCCTTACAGTAGTGGGGTCTACTATATGGATTGGATCCGCAACAGGTGTGGAAGCCTGTATTGGAGAGGAATCCTAACAGGGTTTGGTACCTTGATGGGAGAGGTATCCCTAACAGGGGATGGAACCCTGTTGGGAGAGGGATCCTGTATGGGTGTGGGTTCCCTTACAGTAGAGGTGGCATTTGGCTCCGTAGGGGCATCCGACTCTCCAGAGACCTCTATCTTGGAAAATAGTTGTTCATCCGTCATATCCGCTACTGGATCAAGATCTGATGTATGAGCAACAACTATTTCTTCCGAAGGGGTTGTGCCCTTTGGGATTTGAACATTCGGTTGAGCCATTGGGACATCTACAGTGACCGCTGTAGTCACTGTAGCCTTAGCCTTAGAAGCTCTCTTTGGCTTCTTTTTCGTCTTCTCTGCAGCATGTGGAAATTTCCTGTCAGAGATACTCCTCTTTCGTTTCTTCTTCTCCTCACGCACAACCTTGATAGTAACATCCCTGGGATTATCAGAAATAGGCATAGTCCGGGGATGAGGCCTGCTAGAGAACAGTCCATCTCTGTTAAATCGTTCTTCCGACCCGAAGGTCTCAAGTTCCTCCATTCTCAGGCCATCGGACGGCAGCCTGAATAAATTTTCCAGCAACTCTTGGTTCACAGAGTCTTAAATACCGCGAACGGTATAAGTGATGTCAGAGAAATCTCCTCCTCTTTTCAGGGAAAATAACTTCATAGAGGCATCAAGGTAAAATTCTTCAACAATGTGCTCGTCGTAGAGCTCAGTGTGTTGACTTCCAAGGCGGTACAAGCCTTGTTGCTTGATTATGGAAACGACAAGTTCCATACCATCAGTATCTTTAGATTCAATGTGGACTCTTTCTATGACAACATATCTGGCGAAGATTCGCCCGTCGATGATGGATTCCTTCTTCAGAGATTGAGAGGAAGTCTGTGAAGTTTCCAATGATTTGCAGAGAAAGGATTTGAAGAAACACAAAGAAAAAGTGCAGAAAACTTGCAGAGTATGTAGGTTGTATGCAATGGACTCGTTTAATTTTGCATAAAGCATAAAGAGTCAAAGGGAGCAAGATACAGTCCCTTTGTAGTGTGCAGGGAGGATTAGGGTTACATACAGTGAACGGTCATATTCAAGGGATGGGAACCGTCTTTTTAAAAGAACGAACAGGATGAACTTAGAGTAACTGGTACATCTTATCCATCCATTTTTGAAATGACAACCGGTCCCACTTCTGACGGTTCGTCTCCCTCATTGCACGAAACGGGGGTTCTGAAATTATTAATATCGCGGTGTTTAAGGTAATAAAGTCCAGATGTCATTTAAATCATTAATGGTAAAATGTTGGGATTTTAAAACAGGGCACGTGGACTAAAAATGTTTTTAGTACGATATAGAATAATAATTTAAGTTTAATTGATGTCTCATAGTATATGTGTTGTATCTGTGAATAATACATCATTCCCTCTTAAAAGGTACATACAGGATTTAATTCTTACATCATTGTTTGGATTAATACTGTATTCATGGATCGTAATGTATTCTCCCTTAATTAATGCACACGTCAGTTGTAAGAAGGTTTTGTAACTTTTTCATACAGTAAGATCTGACTTGTTCTGATTGTACAATTAATTAATGTGGATACTGTATTCTTAGGTCTTATATCATTCCCCCTCAATTAATAAGTAAAAGCGTAAAAACTTACAGGGAGTCAGGCTGTAGCATTCCCAATTCTCGTCGAAGCATACATAATCTGATTGTGCTGAGTGGTTTTGTAAATATGTTGGCCAACTGAATATCTGTATGAACTTTCTCTATCCGAACATCCTTATTCTCAACATGATTCCTGATGAAATGATGCTTCATATCAATATGCTTAGTTCGCGAGTGCAATACAGGATTATGCGTTATTGCAATTTCACTCGTGCTATTGCACATGATCGGTGTTTCTTTGGCAATGATTCCATAATCTAATAACTGCTGTTGCATCCAGAGAATCTGCATACAGTAACTTCCAGCAACATAGTATACCGACTCAGCTGTAGAAAGAGAGATTGCCAATTGCTTTTTACTGAACCATGACACAAGTCTAGGTCCAATAAAGTGACAAGTACCGCTTGTACTCTTCCTATCCAACTTACAGCCTCCGAGATCCGAATCGCTGTAGCTAACCAAATCGAATCCTCCTTCCTTAGGATACCACAATCCTACATAAAGTGTTCTGTTGACGTACTTAAGGATTCATTTGGCTGTTGTGAAGTGTGACTCCTTAGGTGCTACTTGTTACCGAGCACACACTCCTACAGCTAATTGGATATTGGGCCTACTAGTCATTAGGTACAGGAGTGATCTAATTAGATTCCTGTAGAGTGATTGATCAACTGGCTTTCCATCTTCGTCAGCACTAATTTGCACGGAAGTGCTCATGGGGGTTGATGAGGTTTTGGAGTTATTTATCCCAAACTTGTTGAGTAGATCCTTGCTGTACTTCTATTGGTTGATGAAGATTCCTGTAGGTAACTGCTTTACATGTAATCCTAGGAAATAACTAAGTTCCCCCATCATACTCATTTCAAATTTACTTTGCATGAGATGAGAGAACATTTGACACAGAGCAAGGTTAGTAGAACCAAATATAATATCATCGACATATATTTGTACCATTAATAGGTCATCACCTTCCTGTATCTTAAATAGAGTCTTGTCCGCAGCACCTTTCTCAAATCCATTATTGGTAAGGTATAGGTACAGGGTTTCATACCACACTCTAGGTGCTTACTTAAGTCCATACAGAGCTTTCCGTAATCTGTATACGCTCAACATAGACTTCTTCGGCGAGATCTCCATTCAGGAATGCGCTCTTAATGTCCATTTGATATACTATAAATCTTTTATGGACAGCAGAATCTAGAAATATCCTAATAGCTTCTAATCTGGTTACAGGGGCAAATGTCTCAGCATAGTCTATGCCTTATTCCTGTCCGTAGCCTTGTGCGACTAGACGGGATTTATTCATAATAACAAGTCCATTATCATCCTTCTTATTTCTATATAACCATTTGGTTCCAATTACAGCTTGATGTTCTGGCCTGGGTACTAGATACCATACATTGTTTCTTTTGAAAACATTAAGCACTTCTTCCATAGAAGTCATCCAATGAGAATTATTCAAAGCTTAATTGGTAGAAACATGTTCAGATTGAGCTAAGAATACGGCTAGAGTGCACATAGATAGTCTGCTAAGTTCAGCTTGAGATTTCCATACAAGAAATGGAGATTTCTCAGATTCAGATTCTTCTTGCGCATGCAATACAGTTCCTTGTGTACTCTGTATTCTTCTTTGGGTAGATACACTAGCATCAATGTCTCCTATGATTAATGCCTGTGGGTGATCTTTTAACCATCTCCTGTCAGGTTTTAGTTATGTGTCCCGTAATGTATCTTGTGGTTCTATAGTTTTAGTTTCAGCTTGTACAGCATCAACTTCAACTACCTCTGTTCTTACAGCTGCGGGGTTGATTTCTAAGTCTACAACAGGCTCTATTGGAGTTTGAGGGTCATTGATGGAAATTGTTTGGATATTCTAGGTTAGGTCTTCTACTCTTGTAGGATCATGGGGAGGTTCATCGAACACTACATGTACAGATTCCTCGACTGTCAGCTTCCTTTTGTTAAAGATTCTGAAAGCCTTGCTGACAGGGGAGTATCTTACAAATATCACTTCATCCGACTTCTCGTCAAAAGTTTTGAGTTGGTCTTTTCCATTATTCAGAACATAACACCGACATCCAAAGATGTGAAAATATGAAACTAATGGAGTTCTATTATTACAAACCTCATAGGCTATTTTGTTGCGAAGCTTGTTGATAATACAGCAATTTTGTGTATGACACGCTGTATTTGTTGCTTTGCCCCAGAAATGCTGCGGCAACTTGCCTGTGGCTATCATGGTGCTTTCGCTCGGCAAAACCATTTGGTTGAGGAGTCTGGGCTGCTGATTATTTGTGCTGTATTCCATTGTCCGAACAGTATTGCTCTATAAAGCGGTTAGTGAATTCAGTACCTCTTTCGAGATGAATGGACACGATACTCAACCCTTTTCTCATTCTGATGCTTTATCAGGTGCTCAGGCAATTTTGTTGTGGCTTCTTTATTCTTGCTTAGAAAGATTGTCCAGGCATACCTGGAGAAATCATCAACAATAACTAGAAAATATTTCTTACCTTCCAGACTTACAGGGTCTACAAGACCATAGAGATCCATATGTAGCATATCCAGTACTCTATGAGTGGACATGTATAATTTGGTTTTCACGGTGGATTTTGTAATATCCGCAATTTCAAATTTTGGTAATTTTCTTTTTTCGGAGGAAGTTCATTTTGACAATTCTATCATGACCATTTCGTCATTCCGAGAATGATTAATTGTGCACTTTTTGTCATCCGAGTTCGTTTCGGTGTCGTTTTGTTGAGTTCCGTGTCCTTAATCGACTTTTTCACGTGGGAGTTCGACTTTGTTAGATCACCATTAATTTTTGGTAACTCCAAAAATTCTAAATCTTTGCAATATTATAGAACATCGAGTTAGCTTTCCAATGGTTCAAACGGTGAGTCAATCGGAGTCCGGACGAGAGAGTTATGGTCATTTCAGTTTTTGGCCGATCACTGCCGACCGAACTCGGCCGTGTCGTCCGACACGGCCCGTGCCGTACTCGTCCGGAAATGCCGAAAGTTTCTGTCTCAGGACCCGACTGTGTCTTCCGACACGGCCCGTGCCGAACTCTTCCGGATAAGCCTGAAACGACTGCCGACACGCCCAACTGTGTTCCAGGACACGGTCGAGCTGTCGGACGGGTCGCTATCGGAAGGCCCTACGCGCCGCGACCGTGTCAAGCAGGACACGGTCGAGTCCCTGTCGGCCAGCTGTGCGACACGACCGTGCCGATCGGCACGGGCCGTGTCCGGGCGCGAACCCCTATAAAAGGCCCTGCAGACGTTTTTCTTGCCATTTTTCACCTTCTTCTTCTCCTCTTCCGCAGCTGGGCGTGTTCTAAGCTTGAAGCCATGTTGTTTAACAACATATCCATGGATTTCTTGAGGTTATATCATCAATAATCCGTCCGATATCATCCCTTGATCCAGCGAATCAAGGTTAGATCTTTAGAACCCTACTTTTGGTAAAATTGGGGGTTTTCGTGTTTTTGTCCGATTCGTTCCGTTTTGTTGATTAATTCATGATGAGTATGATTAATCTTGTTGGTATTCTTAGTTTCCCTATGGACTCATGGTATATTTCGTGATTTTTACGGAATCGAGAGGGTTTGGTTGTGGTCCGCCCTCGTTGTTGTTTATATAAGAATATACATGAATCGTAGGCGGGTTTTCGGGTGTATTCTAATTCCGTATTCATTTAGAAATGGTTGTGATTGTATTCTTCGAATCGTTAGGTTCGGTCTCGTTGGTTCCTAGCGTTCGTCGGTGACTTTCCTTTCCGTTCGTTGCGTCGTCAATAATTCAAGGCAAGTAATTCTTGGAAACCTTTATGCTTAACGTGAAATGGTAATGTATATTGTGTGTGCTTTACTCACCTCGGGAGGGTCCGACGGGGCCTCGAGGGAATCTATGGCTTCGTCCTGGATTCATGAGTTTGATTCGCTAGCCAGCTCGGGAGGGTCCTTAGAGGCCTCGAGTGGGATTCGTGGCTTCGTCCCGGTCCTAGGTGACGTGTGGTGTTTGACTTGTTTTATGAATGTGGCCAGTTCGGGAGGGTCCTTAGAGGCCTCGAGTGGGATTCGTGGCTTCGTCCCGGTCCTAGGCAAATTAATTGTGACTGTTTGTTTCCGGAAAAGACATGTCTTGTTTTGGTTTTCGAAATGATATTGGTGCATGTACTATGAAATGTGTAAGCGATTGGTTTGCCTTGAATACTTGTACTAGCGTAATTGCTAACCCCTCTGGGGACCCGTTGTCGGGGAAATTCTTGTTATGGATTTCAGGTTATGTTCAGCCAGACGAGCGGGCGCTGGGATAGTACGAGGATGTCGGCCAAGGTTGTTGACATGTGCAATCGAATCTTGTTATTTCTTACTGTCTCTTTTGATGTGGATGTTTTCCAAATTATAAACTAATAGATTGTACTCGCGAGTACTTAGGCTTTTCCTTTCAGATTGTGATTGGTCTTCGTTGGAGTTACTGTATTTGTCGGTTGATGTTATTTATGCCGGTTGTACCGGACGTGTTGTTTTATGTTCTTATTGTTAACAATTGTTTCCTTGCTAACCGAGGCGGTTAGTCGAGTGGTGTTTTCTTGTGTTAGCCTGGTGGGTCCCATGTAGGGGTCCACGGCGCTGTAATTCTCCTCGAATATCTTGGGGGTGTTACAGAAATGGTATCGGAGCTCTAGGTTTATGGATACCTAGGCTTGTTGGTTATTTGGGTCTAGTTGTGTTTTGTTTTGCACATTGTCACACCGCTGCCGGCATCTCAAGACATCCAAAGGCTCGTAAGTTTTCCTTACTCGATTCTCTTGTTTTCTCGTATTGAAATTCCACTTCTTGAGCTGTGATTGCCTCTCTCGTACTTATCGTCGAGTTGTTTTTTTTCGATCCATCCGGTTCGTGCACTTTTGATTCTAGTATTGCGCAGTTCTTTATCTCTCTGGAGTATGTACGTCGTTCTGGTCTTGACCGTTTGTCGTTTTGCGAGCCTTCCATCGCTAAACTTCCTAGCATTGGTGGGATCGTTGGTGATCGAAAGATCCGAGTTTTGCTCCGTGGTATTTTGTGAGAGGGCTTGACTCTCTAGTCTTTTGCTGTGTGATGGAATCTGTGTTTGGTAATTGCAATATACTAAATGTATGTTGAGCCGAATGTACCGATGAGTTGGACACCGAAGGGTGCAGTATGATGTAGAAGTTTTGAACATTGATATGTTCCGGTATAGGTATTGATGGCAGAGTTTGTTGAGAAACTCACATAGCTGGTTTCGACATATGTCCAAATCGGTGATCTTTGGTTACGCTGTTAAACTTGAAGAGATAGTTTGACATATGCTTGGAATTAGTATTTCCGAGTTGCGCTTTTTGAACTGGTGATTTTTGAATGTCGTATATGAGTGTGTCCGGGAATTGTTGGTACTTGGCTAATTATTATTATTTACAACCAATGTGTTTTTATTAATAATAATACATGCGGCGTGCATGCTTGAAAATTTCTTAGACTTGATCGTATTGTGGGTTTTTGAAAAGTGACATGAATTTGGGCGAGCCAGCCTTGTATTTTCAAATAAAACCTTGTGTCGGTATTTAAAGGTCGTGTATAAAAGTGTTTAGGACATTTTATAAAATGCTACCACTGTTAAGCCCTTGTCGTGTTTAAAAGGGTCTTGAAAACGATTTTTAACTTATCGGTTTTATTTTCGAATAACTAGAGTATACGATTTTAAAATCAGATTAGCCTGGAAAAACCTAGGCTGTCGAGCCAAGTTGTGTTGGTTGAGTTTTGTCTCGTCGGATTTTGTCTGACTTAGTCGCATCGCGACGCGTCGTTTGAGATCATTGGTCGTGATTAGTATCAAAGGGCGGTCGTCACTTACGTGCGACCTATGGATGTAAAACTCCCTTTCTTATGTTGTGCCTCGTGTGATACGAGTTATTTGTATGATTAGTCGATTGAATGATGGAATCCTTCTATGGATTTTGATTTCACGATATGTGTTTATTAGACTCTCGTATTTGGTTTATACGAGGAGTGTCACCATCGATGTATTTTCGTACCGTATTTTATCCGCTGCGTGAGTTCTTTCAAACGGCTTTCGGTATTTTGCAAACTGAGTTTTATTTCGTAAAACCGATTCCTTGAATATTTCATGATGGTTTGACAAATGAGTTTGTGAGTTTTGGAAAATATCACCGTCATTGGTCTTTTTAGCATTTTCGAAATGAGATGGGAAATCATGCTTAGCCTGGTAAATCCTTGTGAGAAGGGATTACGGCATGTAATTTTTATGATATGTTCTGTTGTTGTCTCTGTGAATTGTTAGCGCACGCTACGCTTTACGGCTAACGCGCGCGAGAGTACTTTGGTAGCACGCTAAAGGGAGAATAGCGTACGCTACCTGGTAGTTCAGAGCAGTCCAGGAACTACTGGACTGGGTCTGAAGTTCTCGTTAGCGCACGCTAACACTTGGGATTAGCGCACGCTAACAGTGTATTTTTGGTCAGGAGTTTTGTTTGGTGCCGTAATAGCGCACGCTAACCTTAATGATTAGCGCACGCTAATTGTGTCCAGTATAAATACCGGACACCAGTCTAGAAGTTGCATTTTTCTTCATTTTTCTTCTTCCTCCATGAGATTGAGACGTAGCGACTAGGTTTCGCATTGGGGCTGATTTTTTTTTTCTTCCATCCAAAGGTGTTTTGGAGTATCCTAGATGATTTTTAACATCATCTAATCCATTGTTCTTCGCCGAATCCAGGCAATTTTTCTTGAATCCCTAGAGTTGACTTTTTGGAGTTTTGTTCTTGATGTCGTTTTCCATCCGGTTTTGATAAACCGATCGTTGTTTTAACGATGTTGTTAAGCATATCCTAGGGATTGTATATCACTGTCTTGATTGTGAACGATTTAATGAGTGTGCTATGATGTGTTTAAGTGAATATTGACAAGTGTGAATTCTGGGCATTTTGGCCTATTGTACTTCTGAAAAACCTTGAGTATCTTAGAAAATAAATTTCGAGACGTACTTTTAAAATGAATTATTTTCTCGTAGTACATACAAGGTGCCACAACACGTTTCAAAATTCTTCTACCTCGAGGACCAAAATGCTTTGAGATATTTTCAATGTTTTAGAAACACTTTTATTTAGACCCGAGGGTCGAATATTCTGAAAGTTTTCACTAAGAGAAAGTGTCCTCATTTTTATCAAATGCGAAATGGTTCTCCAAAGTCTCGATAACGATGTTTCACGTTTGTACTTTTTGAAAGGTGATACTCAAGATCAACCGGTGTTCTTCTAAATTATTTTCAAAATGAGGTTTTCGTTTTTAAAACCTATCCATTCCCGTTTGAGGGATGGGTATATATGTATGATGTTCGCGTTGTTGTTATGATGTTTGCTCCCGAGTATGATCAGATTGGTGGCATGAACGTCGAGGCGTTGCCACGCATTTGTTGTGAGAGGTGGGATGTTAGTGTCGAATGTTGCCGCCTCGTAGTGATTTCTACGTTGTCGCGTATGTGCGAGCTGTTAGAGCTTGGTTTGGTATGACCGTGTGCATCGGTGATCGTTCCGTTATGTGTCGGTTGTTTAATGTCTTGTTACCTTGCTCCTGTTTTTGAATTTCGTGGATGAGGTCGGGGATACTACCCATACTATTTTGACTTCTGTATTTTCTCTTTCTCCAGTCTATCGATTCGCTCGTGTTCGTTGATACTATCTGAACTTGTTTTGTATTTCGGGTTCATCATTCGAACGAGCTATGATCTTGTTTTGGGTCGATCTGGTTATCGCTGTGACTTTTCCGAGTTCGGTTCGATTCTTGTGAACCTTGTTCGGAAGTAACATCTTTTGGTTCTACTAGTTCTTTTATTCGAAGTGGATTGGATTTGGAACTTCTGTATTTTCGACTCTGTCGACTCGTTTATGTTCGTTGATATTTCTGAACTTTCCCTATCCCTTGCTTTTGTCGATCGAACGAGTGTGGTATTCTTTTGGAATAACTCGTTTGTCGCTGTGACTTTTCAATCGCTATTCCCTATCCTGTGGATCTTATGGGAATGCATTCCTTGTAGTTCTCACCAGATCAACCTGGGAGTTGTTGTTTGAGTTTTATTATCCTTCGTGTTTCGGACATGATTGTTCGATTTTTGTTGTCTCGATCGTTTGTTTGTTCGGTTTTTGTTCTCGTTTTGTGATCGTTGAGCATTCAGGCTCCTCCCTAATTCCCTTAAGTTTGGGAAATTAGTCTCGTTTTCGATCTTCCAACCCTTGGGCGGTGGAATTCAGTATTAGTTCAGCGATTGGCTCGCGTTTCGATTGATGTACCGTTGGGTTGGTCAATCATACTGACTTTCGTGCGTTGTGTTTTGTGATTGTCGGATAATTGACTTGGCTATATTATCTGTTTGATGACGCTTGTCATTTGTTGGTTTTATTGCATCCCTAACGGCGAGATTGTGTTGGTCGTCGTGGAGCGTGTTTTCACGCCGTATGTCTCTTTGCGTTTCTTGCAGCGTTTCGCCGTTGGGCGCGAGTTTTCTATTTTTGTGTATCTCGTTGAGTTTTCCTGGCGGGTATATTGCTCCCCCCTACTTGTTTTAAGTTTCGGGACGAAACTTCTTTTAAGGAGGGTAGAATGTAATATCTGCAATTTCAAATTTCGGTAATTTTCTTTTTTCGGAGGAAGTTCGTTTTGACAATTCTATCAAGACCATTTCGTCATTACGAGAATGATTAATTGTGCACTTTTTGTCATCCGGGTTCGTTTCGGTGTTGTTTTGTTGAGTTCCGTGTCCTTAATCGACTTTTTCACGTGGGAGTTCGACTTTGTTAGATCACCATTAATTTTTGGTAACTCCAAAAATTCTAAATCTTTGAAATATTATAGAACATCGAGTTAGCTTTCCAATGGTTCAAACGGTGAGTCAATCGGAGTCCGGACGAGAGAGTTATGGTCGTTTGATTTTGGCGATCATGCCGGCGAACTCGGCCGTGTCGTCCGACACGGCCCGTGCCGTACTCGTCGGAAATGCCGAAAGTTTGTCTCAGACCCGACCGTGTCGTCCGACACCGCGGCCGTGCGAACTCTTAGGATAAGCCGAAGCTTATTTGCCGACACGCCCGACCGTGTTCCAGACACGGTCGAGTCGTCTTGAAGTCATTGTCGGACGGGTCACTATCGGAAGGCCCTCCGGCGCGCGACCGTGTCAAGCGGGACACGGTCGAGTCCCTGTCGGCGGTATGCGACACGGCCGTGCCGATCGGCGCACGGGCCGTGTCGGCGAGCGATCGACCCTATAAAAGGCCCTGCAGACGTTTTTCTTGCCATTTTTCACCTTCTTCTTCTCCTCTTCCGCTGCTGGGCGTGTTCTAAGCTTGAAGCCATGTTGTTTAACAACATATCCATGGATTTCTTAAGGTTATATCATCAATAATCCGTCCGATATCATCCCTTGATCCAGCGAATCAAGGTTAGATCTTTAGAACCCTACTTTTGGTAAAATTGGGGGTTTTCGTGTTTTTGTCCGATTCGTTCCGTTTTATTGATTAATTCATGATGAATATGATTAATCTTGTTGGTATTCTTAGTTTCCCTACGGATTCATGGTATATTTCGTGATTTTTACGGAATCGAGAGGGTTTGGTTGTGGTTCGCCCTCGTTGTTGTTTATATACGAATATACATAAATTGTAGGCGGGTTTTCGAGTGTATTCCAATTCCGTATTCATTTATAAATGGTTGTGATTGTATTCTTCGAATCGTTAGGTTCGGTCTCGTTGGTTCCTAGCGTTTGTCGGTGACTTTCCTTTCCGTTCGTTGCGTCGTCAATAATTCAAGGCAAGTAATTCTTGGAAACCTTTATGCTTAACGTGAAATGGTAATGTATATTGTGTGTGCTTTACTCACCTCGGGAGGGTCCGACGGGGCCTCGAGGGAATCTATGGCTTCGTCCTGGATTCATGAGTTTGATTCGCTTGACTCGGGAGGGTCCTTAGAGGCCTCGAGTGGGATTCGTGGCTTCGTCCCGGTCCGAGGTGACGTGTGGTGCTTGACTTGTTTTATGAATGTGGCCAGCTCGGGAGGGTCCTTAGAGGCCTCGAGTGGGATTCGTGGCTTCGTCCGGTCTAGGCAAATTAATTGTATTTGTTTGTTTCTAAAAGACAGGTCTTGTTTTGGTTTTCGAAATGATATTGGTGCATGTACTATGAAATGTGTAAGCGATTGGTTTGCCTTGAATACTTGTACTAGCGTAATTGCTAACCCCTTTGGGGACCCGTTGTCGGGGAAATTCTTGTTATGGATTTCAGGTTATGTTCAGCCAGACGAGCGGGCGCTGGGATGGTACGAGGATGTCGGCCAAGGTTGTTGACATGTGCAATAGAATCTTGTTATTTCTTACTATCTCTTTTGATGTGGATGTTTTCCAAATTATAAACTTATAGATTGTACTCGCGAGTACTTAGGCTTTTCCTTTCAGATTGTGATTGGTCTTCGTTGGAGTTACTGTATTTGTCGGTTGATGTTATTTATGCCGGTTGTACCGGACGTGTTGTTTTATGTTCTTATTGTTAACAATTGTTTCCTTGCTAACCGAGGCGGTTAGTCGAGTGGTGTTTTCTTGTGTTAGCCTGGTGGGTCCCATTTAGGGGTCCACGGCGCTGTAATTCTCCTAGAATATCTTGGGGGTGTTACAGATTTGACTTGTTTGCCTTTCTAACAGGGTCCGCAAACACTATCTTTTTGGAATGACACATCGGGCAAACCTCTAGACATTCCCTGTCGGGCGAGTTAATTGATCGTCTTGAAGTTGATGTGCTACATCCTCTTGTGCCATATCCAGCTTTGATCTGCAGTGACTTTGGCAATAAAACACGGAATAGTGGAGCTTGTAGGATTTCAGTCAACAATATACATATTACCTGACCTGCTTCCTATGAGAACAACTTCTTTGGACAAGATGTTCTTCACTCTACAATGATCTATATAGAATTTCATCGAGAACTGTTTATCACAAAACTGGCTAATACTAAGTAGATTGTACTGTAAGCCTTCAGCATATGCTACGTCTGTGACTTTGAACTTTCCTACAAGCAGGTTTCCCTTCCCTCTTGTTCTTCCTTTGGACTTGTCACCGAAGCGCACTTTTGGACCGTGACCTTCTACATAGTCTGACAGCTTGCTGATATCTCCTGTCATGTGCCGAGAACATCCGCTATCAAAGTACCAGATGTCCTCTTCTTTGATATCCTGCAGGTACGGAACTTAAGTATATTTAGGTCCCTTTTGATTGTTAGGTCCATGAATGTTAGTGCCTAACAGCAATTGGTTTACTGTAGGGTACTTTTGGTCTAGTTTTGCGATGTCTACGTGGGGCAGGCACGTAGTCGCTTGAACCTTGGTAATTATGCATGTAAAATCGAGGGTTGTTATTATTATTCCAGTACGATTGCCGTCCCGGAGGTGGAGCCATTTTCTTAAGCCTTATAGCTTGCTTTCTGGGTCTTCAATTGGATTACCAGAGCGGTTGATTATACTACGCAGCGACCTGCTTTCTGGATGGATAACGAGGTTCGTGTATCCAATATCTAGGTGCCTTGTACTATTGGAATTACTGATGTGCAAGCCTTTGTTATATAGATACGACCTTCTATCCGAATGGATGTTGGCGCTTTAGATATACTCGGGGAGCATGCTGTTGGTGTAATACCCGAGATTTTCGTTCCGGTTATTTTGGATTTTTCCGGATATTTCTCGGTTGTCGAGTGTCGGTATTATTTTCTCGATGATTGATTTTTGTGTTTATGGCTGTATGTGGTGAATTGTTATATGTTTTTTAATATAAGATCGATGATGTTGTCTGCGAGCGTTTTATCGTGTTCATTCCGTGCGTTTTAGGTAAATCGAGTCGTCGGGGCATGGCGGCTGGGCACTGGCCGGACAGTTGCGGCAGGAACCGGCATGGCGGATGGGCACGGGCTGGAAAGTTGTGGCAGGAACCGGCTGGGTGGCTGGGCACTGGTTGGGCAGGTGCGGTAGGAACCGGCATAGCGCACGCTACTGTTGGATGGCAACGCGTGCTAATCGGCCGCCTGCGCACGCCACCTGTCTGGGCAGAGAGGTTTCTGAGGTTCTGGACTCGGGAAGGATCGGTAGGTAGCGCACGCTACTGTCGATCATTGCGCGCGCTAATCGTCAGATATAATGCATGCTATCGGCCGATCAGCGCATGCTACCTGGCCGAGCAGTTTAGTCCAGGGGGTTCTGGACTGGTCGGCTAGCGCACGCAAGCGCCCGCACAGCGCGCGCTATCGCGGTCGGACAGGAAAGTTCTGGATGGCAGGATAGGTCGAAAGTATTGGGTCGTGCGGTCCCTAACCGAAGGTTCTAGGCCGAGACTGCCCGCTAGCACACGCTACTCGGAACACCTAGCGCACGCTAATACTCACCTCTATAAATATGACTGAGCATTCATATTTTCACCCGTTTTTCATTTCTCTCCTTTCCCTTCCGCGGCTGGAATCTTGGTGAGCAAGGAGGCATGTTGTCAATCAATTAATCCACGAAGTCCTGGAGTTCATATCATCGATTAATCATTCCATAACCTCCTCTGATCGACCGAATCAAGGTTAGATTTTCTAAAATATTAGTTTTGGGAAATTGGGGGTTTTGCTTGGTTTTATTCGATTTAACCGTGGTAACTTAGATTAGTGATGGTTTGATGATTATTAAGCTACATTTTATCATTTTCCTTGTTGTTCCGTGGTTAGATTGCCAAGGATTTGTCGTTTTGTTAAGTTCCTAATCGACGCCTTGAAGGTGTCCGATAAAAGGTCATAGAGGGGGATTCGGGCGTTATATGATTATTTTTCCATGTATGATCGTTGATTTATTGATAATATGTCTTAGGAACGAAATACTTGTGAAGAACTCGAGTCAGAACCCTTATGTTCGTGTCTTCTTCGGAGTCCGAGGTTTCCCGGTTGAACCGTGTTCTTCGGAGTGTTCGGTATCGGTTATTGAGGCAAGTATTATACTTATAGGATTTGTGTCTTGTGAATAGAGCTTACGTATTGGATTTATGATGATTTGGTTTACCTTCGTGGATATGATTCGGGCGAATCGAATATTCGAACGGTTGTGGGTATTAATGATATTCTTGCTTGTTTAATGTTGTGAAGTTGTGTTGGTCATGTTAGTTGCGTGATTTGTGTTGGACTTAATTGCTCGGGTTTGATGTCTTGTGTTGATTATGATTATTGTGTTGGATTGATTATACACTTGGACATTTATTTTGGTGTATGATTGGATGATCAAACGTATTTGTATTAAGGTGTGTTATTCGTGGTGATGTGTTGCGTTGTTTGATATGTGTTGGGAAGTGTGTGTATGTGTGTGTGGTCCAGGTACGGTCCACTGTGACCTCTGGAGTTCGGTACATGATGTGTATGAACAGTGTGTGTGGTCCAGGTACGGTCCGTTGTGACCTCTGGAGTTCGGTACATGATGTGTATGAACAGTGTGTGTGGTCCAGGTATGGTCCGTTGTGACCTCTGGAGTTTGATACATGATGTGTACGAACAGTGCGCGTGGTCCAGGTACGGTCCGTTGTGACCTCTGGAGTTCGGTAAATGATGTGTACGTACAGTGCGTGTGGTCCAGGTATGGTCTGTTGTGACCTCTGGAGTTTGGTACATAATGTGTACGAACAGTGCGTGTGGTCCAAGTATGGTCCGTATGACCTATGGAGTTTGGTACATGATGTGTGCGAACAGAGATTGTGTGGATAATGTTTTGATGTTAAATATCGGAGACGTGATGATATTTTCACTAATGTGTTTTGAAACAAGAACCGGGTTGAGGCCTTGATGATTTTCGAAAGATGTTTTGTAATTTGGGACTCGAGGTCCAAAAGAAATTGTAGTTTAAAAACTCCCGAGATGTCGAATTTAATTTTAAAAACTTCATTACTTGTTTTCTGATTAATAAAACCTCTCGGGAATGTTTTGACAATTGATTGTGTTACCTGATTCATGATTTCTTTCTGCTTGATACATTTCGTATACTATTATACCTGCAATAGTAAAACAATGGAGTTTTACTAACCCCCGAGTAATCGGGGGTGGATATCTGTTTTGCATCCAGGTACATGCTGGTTCGGGGGAGCAGTCACAGGATCGGCACCGAAAGTGACGAGCTACGATACTGATTAAGAGTTGAGAGTTTGGTCGGGTTATGTTGTATCGAACCAATTATAGTCAGGCTTCCACTGTTGTATATCTTTACCCCTACGTGGGTATTTATTGTAAAGAGTTGTATCGTCTCGTTTGCATTAGTCGTGTGACCTCATCGGTCCGTGTGGTTGTATTGTAATTGACCTTAATGGTCTGTATTATTTTAATGATTGACTCCAGTTGGTCAAGTTTGTGGTAGTTCTGTGTTGTTTAGCCTGGTAGATCCTCGTGGGGAGGGTCTACGGCGTGTAATGTTCCCATATGGTCTGGGGGTGTTACAGTTATGCTATGGGATCTTAGGTTGCGGAAACCTAGGTTGTGGGGTCAAGTCGATGTTAGGATTGTATACTGCAAAGCATACTTTATGTTTGTATTACCTAATTTCCCTATTACTACCTATGAGGATATTAATTATATTTAATCACATGTTTTCCATATTAATTCACGTTATGGTTATGCAAATCAAATGTCTAATTATTTTATATTGTAGATAATGTGGTGTGTTGGTGTCACACGGAAGATCACATTATCGGTGCCTTATAAAATAATATAATAGTTCACAACCTATATAATTATTAGACAAATTATATAAAGGGTTGTAGTGTATGCTTGAGAATAGTTGGTCTTGACTATTAGCATACATTAGCGTATTTGTATACGTTGAACAGGATCAAGGTGAGATAGTGTCTTCTGTACTGACTGTAAGAAGAACATAAATCTCGGATAATTATTATTTCTTAATTCTAAGTATATAATATTTAATTGTGTATTTATAATAATTATTGCTTTGATTTACCATAGGTGAGAGTCAAAATGATCGACTCAATAAGCCTCGTATCTTGGGCAATAATATTGTTTATACGACAATTATTATTATTACTAGAAATCGTGTCCCAACTCGTGCGGGTTGATGATGTCCCCTTGAGGAGCTCGATAATGATTATTATATTAAACCCTGCAGGTGGATTTAATTCCGATATAATAATAAGGTTCGAGTGGTACTACTCTTGGATAAGATATTAATTAATTAAAGATGTCAGTAGCTTATAATTAATTAATGGACATTCGATATCTTAAACACGGGAAATAGTATATTTAATAAGGAGCCCAATTTCGTAATTTGGGATTTTGGTAGGAAGTGCAATATCAACTTTTTAGTGGACTAAGTTGATATTAATTGATTCATCATATATTAGGAAGAGTCCTAATAAGGTAAGATGAATTAATTGGGAGTCCTTCCATAATCCTCCTTTAGATCCCTAGTAGTAGTCCAAGAGCCTATAAATAGGACATTATGGGGCTTGGCCGATTTGATGCTTCATATACACAAGAAATTTCGATTTTCTTCTAAGTGTTTAATTGTGGATCTTGACTTGTGTCTTTGATTCCACAATTGAGATAACACTTTAATTCTTGCTACATATCGGAATTACTTGAAGAAAATAAAATCGAGAGTTGTGAGGCAAGGTGAATTCGGCCGATCCATAAGGTGTCCAAGCAAGTTCCGGTAGCTCGTTGCCCACACAACGTCCGGTTCAAGGCGGATCATACTCTAGAAGATCTGAAGGTAGAGTTACAAGGCGATCAAGAAGGAAATAACCAACCGCTTCAAAAGGTAATATCCTATGATCTTGGATCTAGATTAGGATATTTTAATTAATCAACATATTTAATTAATAAATAATAAATAATATTTAAATTGCTTGTTAATCTTAGTAATTAATTAATTAGCATGCCTAAATAGATCTAATGCTCGTAGATGCGTAAAACGTTATAATCATATTTTTTCCAAACTTCGCTTCCGCTGCGTTTTACTTTCCAACAATTGGTATCGGAGCCGGATTTTTAGGCTTTTGCTATTTTAACTAATTTTAGTGATTAATTGATAGCAATTTAAATATTCATATATTTTGATGTTGGAATATTTTGCTAGATGTGTTCTTGCAGGTGATATGATCCAATTATCATGGTTTATATGAATGGTGCATTTATTTATTTATTTTATTAATTATGCAATTGTTGGTTTGGCCCATTTTTTGAGGCATGTAATGGTTTTTCCCGTGAGAAAATCCGCGGGTAGTTCTAGGTGGTTTTATTTTTCGTGTAATCTTGATGTAATTTCGATGTATTTTATTTCGCATAAAATTGTAATCGAATTCGGAAAAGACGGGATCACGAAGAAATAGAGCGTAACCGGATCGAGGATCTTTGGGCAAGCGGCCGAAGCGGCAGGTGCCGAGCAACGAGAGGCACTGTGCCCGGCAGTGGCGATGCAGTCTGCAGCGACTGGTCGGGCCGTTATTTGGTTTGGGCCGGTCGTCGATTTTGGTCGGTCGTTTTCGCCGCCGTTAATTCGTCCATTGAAAGTCGGGATTTAAAATTAAAATTTTTTTATGTAATTAATTTTGCATAAAAGTAAAATTTTAATTTTGAAAATCCACGACCCGGCCGGGGAGAAGCGACGAGATGCTTGATTCAGTGGGAGAGATCGAGCCGAAGATTTTCTCGGATTCAACTCAAGGAAGAAGACCATGATAATTGGATAAATTTAATTATCCATGCTTTATTTTGGTTTTTATTGTTTTGATGTATGGCATGTATGGATGTATGCGTGATATGTTTCCTTGCATGTTAGGACGAGAAAATTAAAAACCTTAAGGCTAAAATAACTAAGTGATTAAATTGTTTTTTATTTTAAATAAAATCAAATTGGCCTCCATAATTAATTTAAATTGTGAAGTAATTAGCATGCGCGTTGACATTAGAGTCTTCCTCCATATCGGATGTGCTAATTATAGGTTCACTAGTTTTAAATTTCAAAATGATAACATAAGGTAAATATTACTTTTTATGATAGGACCTCTCCATCTGTAGGACTATTATTTAAAAGATAATATTTTAAGGATGTTAAATTATGGTATTCACTTAGGTGTATTAATTAATAAGCTCCCCATCGGAGTCTATGTTAATTAATACATGGCCAAGAGGAACCAACTATTAATTTTACTTGTCATAACGTAATTTGACTAGATAGTAAAATTAAAGACGTAAAACTCTACTTGAAAATGTATGTGTAAACGTCCACACGATCGTGGCTTGCATGTGCGGATTTTTTTGAGGTGTTGGTTGCTAGCATATATATTGTGTTTTTGAGGTTTTTCGATATATTTTGCTATGCATTATGTGATGGATGTTTTTAATTTTTATTCTCAGATGTCTTTTAATCCACTAGCTGTTATTCTCAAAGAAAATAAACTAGATGGCACTAACTTTGCCGATTGGAAAAGAAATCTTGACATTGTCACATTCTTTGAGGGGCATAAGTTTGTCTTAATCGAGGAGAGCCCTCTAGAACTAGAACCGGATGCCACTCCCGAAGAGTTGGCGGAATTCCGGAAATGGAAAAAGTCTGATGAGATGGCTCGCTGTTACATTTTGGCTTCACTGACAAATGTATTGCAGCATCAGCATCAGACGATGGGTTCGGCCGCGGAAATGATGAAAAGTCTCACCGAGATGTTTGGTCATCGAACCGGCGGCTAGACAAAATGCTATGAGGGTATTGATGACAACCCAAATGTCCGAAGGGACTCCGAAGGGATCATGTTCTAAAAATGATGTCTCATTTGAACGAATCGAGCATATTGGGGGCTACTATCGATGCGGAAACGCAGTCGATATTATCTTAGGCACTTACCTAGAAGCTTTGAGCAGTTTTGCCTCAACTACAATATGAACCGTAGGACATATAGTTTGGCGGAACTTCCGTGAGCTTCATCTGTGAAGGTCTCTTCAAACAAGGTTATCATCGATTCTTGCGGCAGGTGCTACTTCTTCCAAACCCAAATGGGGAAAGAAGAAGAAGCGGGTTGGCTGAAGCAAGTGGCAGCCCTCAAGGTGAAAAGCAAGGCTCCTCACCCCGAGGCGAACAAAAGCCAAAGGGAAAGTGCTACAAGTGCGGTCGGAAAGGACATTTTAAAGCGGATCGCCCTTTGCTCTTAAGAAAGGTATGTCTCGTGCACTAGTAGTCAAAACATGTTTGGCGGCTTGTTCTTCCACTTCGTGGATAGTTGATTCGAGCTCCACCGATCATGTTTGCTTTGACTCGCATGGTTTTCGTGTAACCAAGCGGCTTAGTGCGGGCGAGATTACCATCAATCGGGCGATTATTCCGGGCTTATGGGTCATTGCGGTGGGAGTCGTGCAGTTGAAGATTAATGATAAATTATTAGTTCTAAATAATGTATTATTAGTACCAGATTTTAGAATGAATTTAATTTCGGTTTCTAAATTAAAATGCGATGGTTATTCAGTTTCTTTTGATGATGATGCCATTATTAAGAAAAGAAGCGGTGAATATATTTACAGAGGTACTTTTAATGATGGACTATATATTGTTAATACTGCACAAACTCCTATGCATAAATCACTTAACTCTTTGTCTAAACCTAAAAAGAGAAAAGAACCTTCAAGCATAAACCAAACATATCTGTGGCATTTACGGTTAGGACATGTAAACCTTAGAAGGATTCAAAGATTGGTAGATGATGGCCCATTGGATGATCTCCAAGTTGAGTCATTTCCAATTTGTGAATCCTGTCTGGAAGGTAAGATGACCAAAAGGGTTTTTAAAACCAAGGGAAACCGTGCTCAGGATGTGTTAGAATTGGTTCATACGGATGTATGTGGTCCAATGAATATCCAGGCTAGGGGAGGTTTCGAATATTTCATCACGTTCATAGATGATTATTCGAGATATGGATACATCTTTTTGATGCGACGTAAGTCTGAAGCTTTTGACAAGTTCAGAGACTTCAAGGCTGAAACGGAGAAGCGTCATGGGAAGAGTATCAAGTCACTACGATCTGATCGTGGTGGCGAATACCTTAGTGGAGAGTTTTTGGATTTCTTGGCGAATGAGGGGATTTCATCCCAGCTCACCGCGTCGGGAACTCCACAACAAAATGGTGTGGCTGAAAGAAGGAATAGGACTCTTTTAGAAATGGTTAGATCAATGATGAGTTATTCAGATTTACCTATTTCGTTTTGGGGATACGCCTTAGAAACAGCGGCGTACATTCTAAACTTGGTGCCTTGAAATCGGTTCCAAAACACCCATGAACTATGGAGTGGGCGTAAGCCCGATCTAGGACATGTTCGGATTTGGGGTACTCCGGCACATGTGCTGAATAAGGAAGTCGATAAGTTGGCATCTCGCACGTAAATGAGTGTTTGTGGGATACCCTAAGGGAACGAAGGGTGGCTTGTTCTATAGTCCCCAGGATCAGAAGGTCATTGTTAGCACCAATGCCCGATTTCTGGAAGAGGATTATATGATTAGTCACAAGCCCATGAGCGAAATAATTCTGGAAGAGCTGAGGGGCGAGACTCCGTCTATACTAATCGTACAAGCACCAACTAACACTGCACCACGTATCGATTCTGAAACTTTTACTCCAACTCAGGATTTGCCTCGTCGTAGTGGGAGGGTTGTTCGTCAGCCCGAACGATTCATAGGCATGGGAAAGTCTTCGGACTCAATTCCAGACGATGATGAATCGGTTCCCTGGACCTATAAGGAGGCAATCCAAGATAAAGATGCTGACTCCTGGCAAGAAGCAATGGAATCAGAAATGGGATCTATGGATTCCAATCAAGTGTGGGAGCTAGTAGAGCTACCTGATGGTGTACAAGCCATTGGGAGTAAATGGGTCTACAAGCGAAAGAAAGGACGTGACGGGAAGGTTCAAACCTTCAAAGCGAGGCTTGTTGCAAAAGGTTACACTCAGAATGAGGGTATAGATTATGATGAAACCTTTTCGCCGGTAGCCATGCTTAAGTCAATCCGGATTCTTTTAGCTATAGCTGCGCATTTGGATCTGGAGATTTGGCAGATGGATGTCAAGACTGCATTCTTGAATGAGAGTATAGACATGGAAATCTATATGCGCCAAGCAGAGGGATTCATTGCTAAAGGAGAAGAGCACTTGGTGTGCAAACTTAAGAAATCCATTTATGGACTTAAGCAAGCATCTAGATCTTGGAACACTCGTTTTGACGAAGTAGTCCAGTCATATGGATTCGTCCAATGTCCGAGTGAGATTTGTGTGTATAAGAAATGCGATGGAAACGTGTTGGTGTTTCTTGTACTGTATGTAGATGATATCCTTCTGATTGGAAACAACGTGAAGGAATTGTCGGACGTACGGGTATGGCTATCTGAGCAGTTCGATATGAAGGATCTAGGAGAAGCAGGACACATCCTTGGAATCAGGATCTTTCGTGATCGGAAGAAGAGGATGTTGTGCTTATCCTGCATCCTATATCGATCTGATCTTTGAGCGGTTTAGCATGGAGAATTCCAAGAAAGGTTTTCTACCTTACAGACATGGAATTCAACTATCTAAGAACATGTGTCCTAAGACACAAAAGGAGATAGATGACATGAAGATGGTCCCTTATGCATCCGCTGTGGGAAGTCTCATGTATGCTATGCTTTGCACTAGACCAGATATCTGTCATGCCGTGGGCATGGATGCTAGATATCAGTCGAACCCATGACCAGGTCACTGGATTGCTGTCAAGCACATACTCAAGTACCGAGAAGGACTAGGAGTACATGCTTGTATATCAATCAGACGACTGTTTCGGTGGGTTACACCGACTCGATTTTTCATCGGACAAAGAAAAGTCCAAGTCTACTTCGGGTTATGTGTTTAGCACGGGAGGTGGAGCCATTAGTTGGAGGAGTGTGAAGCGAAATGCATCTCGGACTCTACCATGGAAGCCGAGTACGTGGCGGCCTCGAGGCGGCCAAGGAGCGGTGTGGCTCAAGTACTTCTGCAGACTTAGATGTGATTCCCGATTTGCCGGAGGGTATTACACTCTATTGTGATAATCTTGGTGCGATCGCAAATTCGAGGGAACCACGAGCCCATCGAGCAAGTAAACATATCAACCGCAAGTACCACATCATACGACACTTCGTAAAGGAAGGAGACGTAGTTGTAGCCGTGGTTGCATCGGAAGATAATCTTGCTGACCCTTTCACGAAAGGCCTACCTTCAAAAGTTTTTGAAAGGCATGTGGAAGGAATGGGATTACGGTGTATGGCAGCATTGCTTTGAGTATAAGTGGGAGAAATGAGAGACTATGTAATAGAGTAGTATACTTAAAAGCATGCTTTGAGTATAAGTGGGAGATTGTTAGGATTGTATACTGCAAAGTATACTTTATGCTTGTATTACCTAATTTCCCTATTACTACCTATGAGGATATTAATTATATTTAATCACATGTTTTGCATATTAATTCACGTTATGGTTATGCAAATGAAATGTCTAATTATTTTATATTGTAGATAATGTGGTGTGTTGGTGTCACACGGAAGATCACATTATCGGTGCCTTATAAAATAATATAATAGTTCACAACCTATATAATTATTAGACAAATTATATAAAGGGTTGTAGTGTATGCTTGAGAATAGTTGGTCTTGACTATTAGCATACATTAGCGTATTTGTATACGTTGAACAGGATCAAGGTGAGATAGTATCTTCTGTACTGATTGTAAGAAGAACGTAAATCTCGGATAATTATTATTTCTTAATTCTAAGTATATAATATTTAATTGTGTATTTATAATAATTATTGCTTTGATTTACCATAGGTGAGAGTAAAAATGATCGACTCAATAAGCCTCGTATCTTGGGCAATAATATTGTTTATACGACAATTATTATTACTAGAAATCGTGTCCCGACTCGTGCGGGTTGATGATGTCCCCTTGAGGAGCTCGATAATGATTACTATATTAAACCCTGCAGGTGGATTTAATTCCGATATAATAATAAGGTTCGAGTGGTACTACTCTTGGATAAGATATTAATTAATTAAAGCTGTCAGTAGCTTATAATTAATTAATGGACATTCGATATCTTAAACACGGGAAATAATATATTTAACAAGGAGCCCAATTTCGTAATTTGGGATTTTGGTAGGAAGTGCAATATCAACTTTTTAGTGGACTAAGTTGATATTAATTGATTCATCATATATTAGGAAGAGTCCTAATAAGGTAAGATGAATTAATTGGGAGTCCTTCCATAATCCTCCTTTAGATCCCTAGTAGTAGTCCAAGAGCCTATAAATAGGACATTATGGGGCTTGGCCGATTTGATGCTTCATATACACAAGAAATTTCGATTTTTCTTCTAAGTGTTTAATTGTGGATCTTGACTTGTGTCTTTGATTCCACAATTGAGATAACACTTTAATTCTTGCTACATATCGGAATTACTTGAAGAAAATAAAATCGAGAGTTGTGAGGCAAGGTGAATTCGGCCGATCCATAAGGTGTCCAAGCAAGTTCCGGTAGCTCGTTGCCCACACAACGTCCGGTTCAAGGCGGATCATACTCTAGAAGATCTGAAGGTAGAGATACAAGGCGATCAAGAAGGAAATAACCAACCGCTTCAAAAGGTAATATCCTATGATCTTGGATCTAGATTAGGATATTTTAATTAAACAACATATATAATTAATAAATAATAAATAATATTTAAATTGCTTGTTAATCTTAGTAATTAATTAATTAGCATGCCTAAATAGATCTAATGCTCGTAGATGCGTAAAACGCTATAATCATATTTTTTCCAAACATCGTTTCCGCTGCGTTTTAGTTTCCAACAGTCGAGTCATGGTTTGTCGAGTAATATGATGTCATATCATTCGAGTTGCCGGGTGACAAGTTGAGTTGTGCGTGGTCACAACGTGTCGTATGTATTGTCGGATGAGATTAGTATCGTGGGCGACCGTCATCTCGGTGCGGCCTGTGGACGTAAGTCTTCTCTTTTATGCGAGGTATCAGTGTTTCATGATTTCATTTATGTGCGATAATTGTGGTGCATAATTTTGTTTGCATAGTGTTGTGAAATAGAATATGTGTTTAATATTTGCGGTACGCCATTTGTGTATTGAATTGAATGTATTGATGGCTAGACATCGAATGGTGCAATGCGATATGAAAACTGCGAACTTTAATGTGATTCAGAGATTGTATTGATGGCAGAGTTCGTGAGGATCTCAGACATATGGTTTTGACGTATGTTTGAACTTGGTGTTCACGAATCGTATTTGATTAAATTTGTAATCTCGTATGCCGATTAGGCATGTGGTTTCAAGTTCGATTATTTTTAATTATGTCCGTTGCATGTAGGTTTAAGACGGTTTTCTAAAAGATTTTATGAGCTTGAGTATGTTTGTAAATGAATCGAAATTTGAAACCATTTTGATGGCGCGGTTAAACAATGATTTTGTATGAATTTTGAAATCGGATGAACTTTGACGAATAAGTCATGTATTTTCAACTGACACCTTCAGACGGTATCTAAAAATGCGTTTTAAAATACTTCGGACATTTCAAACTGTTACCGTCATTTTGGATATGATCGAAAGGATTTTGGAAATTCTTATTTTGCAAAACGACTTTGATTTTTTTCGAAATTTAAAATGTTATGTGTTTGTGTGTTGTGACTAAGTCGTTGCGACAAGTTTGTTATGTTGTTATGCTCACGGAGAATTTTGCAATGTTTCTAAATACCGGAATATATTGTTAGGAGTCGATCCTTAATCTTCGGAGCCGTTTCTGGGCTGCTGGGACAATTCTGCTGTCCTGCATCTAGTGATTACGGCCGTAAGATGTTTACCATTACTGCCGTAAGCTCTTAGGTGTTACGACCGTAAGCTCCAAGTTGTTACGGCCGTAAACTGTATGTTATTACAGTTGTAAGCTTGTGACTGTAACGGCAGTAATTTGGTTATTACAATAGTATCTGTGCTCTTTGACGATCGTTTGATTCCATGGATATTATTGACGTGTTATTAGTTGTTACCTTTTTTGTTAGCGAATTTTGGTTGCACACCTCGATGTTGTGACTACATAGTTGGTTTAGTTGTATTATTCTATGACGTTATTCTGATGTGATAGTTGATCAGTGGTAATGATTAGTGCGGGCACAATTAGTTTTCCACCCGGGGATGGTTTGGCGAAACCTCTGGGGGGTCGATGCTAAGGGGCATGGCCACAGATTATCATGTGCGTTGTTATTCATGATGGTGTGGCGTGGTAACATGTGGTTACCCTGTAGGTCATTTTGACGGTATCGGTTATCGAGTAAATATGATATTTCGAAATGTTGTTTTGCAAACGACTTCAAACGAAACAATTATGATAATGGAATCATGGTTTTGATTAAACCACCGAGGTATTAAAAGTACTTTTTCAAAAAATTTATTTTGGCAAAATCTTTCAAACTCAAGAATTTTTAAATATTATCATTTGAACGAATACCTCGGAAAATTTTATTTTAAAGAATGTTACAAATGTTTGACCCAAATTATATGTATATGGTTTTGATAGTGTTTGTTTTGATAAAGGTCATAAATTTCTGTTTATATGGCCATGTGGTTTATTTATGGAATTAAGTTCTATTGTTGCAGTGTTAGTTCGTATATTCGTGTAATGACTATTTTATTGGGCTGTTGATCGTTGTCCTATGTTGATTCTGTGATGTTTGTTTTGTTGTGTTATTATGAATGGTTGTCCATTTAGTATGCCGAGAGGTCGAGGTCGAGGACGTGGTCATGGTAGTGGTCATAATCAGGAGCATGAGAGGGCGACTCTCTCGTCGTCGAGTGCCAATCAGCTAAGTACAGATGGTCGAGATGCCAGTCGCGTGATCAGGGGAAATCAGCCAGAGGTAATGTTGACGTTGGTGCCGCCACCGTCCTTCGTTAGGTGATTGATCAGTTCGCACAGATGAATCAGAACGTGCACCGGGATGAGAACCCAGATGGGGATAATGGAGCTAGTAAATGGTTATGAGATGTCATGAGAATGCACCCGCCTCATTTTATAGGTTCTTCGGACTCGTTAGGTTCGGAGAACTGGCTCTTCCAGTTGGACAGAACATTTGATGTTGTAGCTTGTCCGTATGAGAGAAGAGTACCCATTGCTAAAGATCTACTCGATAAGGAACCTCTAGACTGGTGGGAGGCCGTAGCGCCTAGTGATCGTGTAGCTACTTAGGCTGAATTCAAGACTGCCATGGAGTCCGAGTATTGTCCGCCGCCTGTTAAAGAGCGTAGGATCGTCGAGATCTTCTCAGCTATGCCCCAAGATGTGTCGATATCTCAGGCAATAGTCGATTATATTCGGCAATTATGTTATGTTCGAGATCAAGTGAGAAGTTAGGTAGATAAGGTTCGTTATTTTGATATGCGTATGAAACCTCATGTTCGGCAGTGTATCGCTCCTTGATATGCGTATGAAACCTCATGTTCAGCAGTGGATCAAGTCTGAGCCTTAGCTTTTGAAATGGCTGTATTGTCTACCGAGTCGGTATCTGTAGCAAAGAAACAGAAGATTTCGGATGATGCCTGGGGAAGTAAGGAAATTGGGATTTTAAAATCCCAAGCCTCATATCAGATGAGTATTCTCGGTGAGCTAGAGAATCTGAATGACCCATGTCGGTGTCTTTGAGTTCAGGTGGCGCTCCTAGATGTTTCAACTGTAATGTACTGGGCCACGAGCGTGCAAATTGTAAAAAACACCGGTAACTTGTTATAATTGTAGACACGAAGGGTATCGAGGCTAATACTGCGAGACTGTTGCTAAGATGGTAGGGGACTGGAGCTTTGTTCATACTTCTCGAGGACCCAGTGATGCCCAATGATAATATTTTGTGTTTATAGTGCGGATGGTCTCTCGTGTGTAGACTTATTATGTATGTTTTTATGTTTGGTGCATGATGATCGATCTTTCTGTGTATATGAATCCGTGTGGATTGTTGAACCTACGGAGACACATGATTGTAGATCACGGGGTCATGATTTTGATATTTTTATGTTTGAGTGTGGTGTTTTGCTAGCACTGCGATGTATTTGTTTAAAGTTTCGGGACGAAACTTGTTTTTAGGGGGTAGAATGTAATACCCGAGATTTTCGTTCCGGTTATTTTAGATTTTTTTCGGATATTTCTCAGTTGCCGAGTGTCGGTATTATTTTCTCGATGATTGATTTTGTGTTTATGGCCGTATGTGGTGAATTTTTATATGTTTTTTCATTTCGGATCAATGATGTTGTCCGCGAGCGTTATGTCGTGTTCGTTCCGTGCGTTTTCGGAAAATCGAGTCGCCGGGGCATGGCGGCTGGGCACCGACCGGACAGTTGCGGTAGGAACCGTCATGGCGGCTGGGCACGGTCCGGACAGTTGCGGCACGAACCGGCAGGGCGGTGGCTGGGCAGGTGTGGCAGGAACCGGCATAGCGCATGCTACTGTCGGATGGCAGCGCACGCTAATCGGCAGGCATAGCGCACGCTATCGGCCGCCCAGCGCACGCCACCTGGTTGGGCAAAGAGGTTTCTGAGGTTCTGGACTCAGGAAGAATCGGCAGGTAGCGCACTGTCACGGGGTTATACTTGCGCCTCGCTAAGTTACTTCACCGTGCGGCACTATCTTAGATTGTCACAAGCCTAAGTAGTAAGCCTTTCAATAAGTAAGATTGCTAGGAAGGAAAGTAGGAGAATGCTTGGGAGGGGAATTGCTTGTATTATACTGTAGCAAATCAGATTTCTCAAGATGAGTTACAAATGAGCCTCAACGGGGTATTTATACTAATCCTCCAAACCCTACAAATGACCATCAACACACTAGTAGTCTAGGTATTTACAAGAATGCCATCATCTGGAATATTTTATACAATTCTATGTAATCCTAAGAAGACTCCTTGGAGTCCCCAGCCACTTCTGGAACGTCCGGCACGACCCGGCCCAAAGTGTCCTAGCCCGGCCCGGCCAAGGCCTGATTCGGCCCGTAGTAATCCGACCCGTTTTCTGGGCTTCTAAAATCCTCTTTGACCCTCTAGAACTGATTGGTCTTCATTTTGAAGCTTCTAAGGTCTTCTTTCGGAAGAGTGTGCTCCTCGGCTTTTTAGTGTCTAGTTCACTCACAAGGCTTTTTATGTCTAAGCCTATTATAGGGAGGTTAGTCCTTTGTGAGCTTGACACGGTTCCTGTACGTGCACGGACCTGCCGTCTGTCCGTCTGCAAGGCTTCGGCCTGATGCTGCGTGATGCTTGCTGCCTTAAGGTGGGGCGTGACATTCTCCCCCACCAAAGTCGTGAACGTCCTCGGCACGATGCTGTCCCGATACTCTTTGATCTTCTGCCGAAATTGCCAAAGGTTATCCTCATATTCCCAGCTATTTTAAGCATCTGGTAGTCCCTTCCATTGCATAAAGTATTCGGTGTATGGGGTCACGCCCCTTTGCCAAACCTCCCGATGTGAAATGATCTCGGCTACTTCGTTGTCGAAGGAAGTAATCACGGCAGTAGGTGCTTGATGTGATTGAGCTTGGTCCGGATCCTCCATGTCTTGATGGTATGGCTTCAATTGGCTTACATGAAAGACCGGGTGTATCTTCACTTTAGGCGGTAGTTCCACTCGATATGACACTGCCCCAACATGCCGCTCGATTTTATAGGGTCACTCGTATCTCCAGATAAGTCCCTTGTGCACAGGCCGAAATGCTTTAAATTGCTGCGGGAGAAGTTTCACCATAACTAGGTCTCCTTCATTGAACTCAACCGCTCGTCGCTTGAGATTGACCCATTTCTTCATCTTCTTGGATGCCTTGTCCAATGATGCTCGGGCCAAATCCGATTTCTCCTACAATGACTTAGCAATGGTATATGCTGCGGGACTCTATCCCATGTATCCGGTGGCAATGTTATTCGTTGTCGCTAGTTGTCTCTCTGTGGCAAGCTCGAATGGGCTTCATCCAATTGATTCACTTTTCTACAAATTGTATGAGAATTGGGACGTGTCTAAGAGTTTGGCCCAATCCCGCTGGTTGGAACTCACATAGTGCCGCAAGTAGCACTTAAGCAGTGCATTAACTCTTTCCGTCTGCCCATCCGTCAATGGGTGGAAACTTGTTGAAAATGCTAAATTCGAGCCCAATAGTTTGAGAAGTTTTGACCAAAACTTCCCTGTGAAACGTGGGTCTCGGTCACTCACGATTGTCCTTGGAATACCCCGATGTTTTACCACATGCTTTAAGAACAACTTGGCCATCTCCAGAGCCGTTACGTCCGCCGGTGCTGGAATAAAGGTTGCGTATTTTGAAAACCAGTCCACCACTAGCATGATTGACCCGCACCCCTCCGATTTAGGTAATGCCGTAATAAATTCTATTGAAACGCTTTCAAAAGGATGTTCCGGTATGGGTAAGGGTTGAAGTAGTCCACCAGGTTGTTGTTGCTCCACCTTGTCTTGTTGGCATATAAGACATGTCCGGATGTATGCCGCTGCGTCCTCACGCATCCTGGGTCAAAAGTAAGAATTATCAATTAAAGCCATTGTTCGGTGCATAGCTGGGTGCCCAGCCCATAGTGAATCATGGCATTCTTTCACGATGTCCCTCCATAAGTTTCCCCATTTAGGCACGTACAAACGGTTGCCTTTGGTAAAGAGTATCCCATCTCATTCCCAGAATCGTCTTGTCTTGCCGCTCTTGGCAAGTTCCATGATGTTTCCTGCGAAAGGGTCCTACCTCAGTCCCTCGCGTATGCAATCCTTGATGCTTCCCTTGGCTTTGGTCAAGGCTGCAAGTTCGAGCTTCCGACTTAATGCATCGGCTACTCGATTAAGCACTCCTGTCTTATACTCCAGGCTGTAGTCGAACTCGGCTAGGAATTCCTGCCATCTTGCTTGCTTTGGCGTGAGCTTCTTTTGGGTTTGAAAATAACTTGTGGCTACATTGTCGGTTCGTACCACAAACTTGCTCCCAAGTAAACAATGCCTCCAGACCCTGAGGCAAAGTACCACGACAGTCATCTCATTCTCGTGTACCGAGTACCATCTCTCAGTGTCATTCAACTTTCTGCTCTCGATATATATATATATATATATATATATATATATATATATATATATATATATATATATATATATATAGGTAACGGGATGTCCTAGCTGCATCAATACTCCACCAATGGCATAATCTGATGCATCTGTCTGAACCTCGTATGCATTGGCATGATCCGGCAAGGCAATAACTGGTTGCTTCGTCACTTTACCTTTGAGACGCTCAAAGGCCTCTCGGCATTTATCCGTCCTCTCCCATTTGTGGTCCTTCTTCAATAGGTCCATTAGTAGTTCACGAGTCCCAGAAAAGATCGGAGTTGGGTTACGTTGGTCGGCGGTTCCCAATCTCGAACGGCTTTCACTTTGGCCTCGTCCATCTTTATCCGGCCATTCTTGATACGATGCCCCAGAAAAGTCACTTCCTGTTGGGCGAATGTGCACTTCTCCAACTTTGCATAAATTTCATTTCCCCGCAGTGCCTGGAACACCTGTCGCAAGTGTTCTACGTGCTCCTCCATCGATGATGAGTAAATGACTATATCATCAAGATATACGACCACAAACTTGTCTATGTATGGTTGAAACACCTTATTCATCAATGTGTAAAAGGTCGTTGGGGCATCTATAATCCCGAATGGCATCACCAGAAAATCGAACAATCCATACCTTGTTGCATAGCGTTCTTGGGTTCGTCTCCTTCGGCTATCCAGATTTGCCAATATCCGGATCTAAGATCGATCTTTGAAAAGTATTTGGCACCTCCCAATTGGTCAAACAATTCTCCAATGAGTGGAATGGGATAGTTGTTGCGAACCGTCAGCTTATTGAATGCCCTATAGTTCATGCACATACGTAGGGACCTATCATGCTTCTTCTAGAACAGAACGGGGGATCTATAAGGAGATTTGGATGGTTGGATCATCTTATAATCCAACAGCTCTTTCAATTGCTTCTGCAACTCCTTCAGTTCAGGTGTTGACATCATATAGGGTGTCTTTGAAGGTGGATTCGCAACGGAAATCAATTCAGTTTTGTGGTCCACATCCCGTCTGGGCGGCAACTTCTTAGGTAGTTCCCGGGGCATCACATCTTAGAACTCCTCCAAAACGTCTTGAACCTCCTTTGGTACATCTTTCCCTTCAGCGTCGTTCCCATCATCGGGAACGTAAAATGCAGCGAAGGTCTCTTCCTGCTTCTGAAGTCCTCGACTAATTTGTATGGTTGAAAGGGTGCTCATCCCTTTTGCTTCCCTCTTGGCCAGAATGGACTGTATCTTGTCAGAATCCAAAATGACTAAGGAATATGAAAATGTAAGAATGCAAATCCAAACTTAATCGAACCATTGTAACCTAATAACCAAATCGTAGTCATCGATGGTCACTACGGTGAAGGTGATCATTCCCTGCCAATCACCTATTGTTGCTTTCACTCCTCTTGCTTCGCCAGTCACCAGTTTAGCATGTGTGTTCACTGACTTGATCGATCCATTTGTTGGAGTGACGGTAAGTCGTAATGCTTTGGCTAAGCCTTCCCGCATGAAGTTGTGCGTAGCTCCAGTATCCACCAAGGCTTTAATGTGTGTGCCTCCGATCAAGGCATCCATGAACATAGACCCTTTTCTAGGTCCCTTCACCGGATCTATGAGGGCTTTGACAGCATGGAGTAGACTCAATGAGCCCATGTCCGCACCATCCGCAAACTCGGTCTCCGTGGTCTCTTGAATTGATGCGACCTTCTTCCTTCGAAATGGGTAATTGTACTTCATGTTAGAGGTATTATTACAAATATGACAACCTTTCGGCTTACCGGTCTTGTCCACTGGTTGATTGCCCGAGTAGTTGTTTGGCCTGAATCTCTATGGGCAGTCTCCCCCACCTCTCCCTTTGTCCGTGCGGAAAGTCCTTGTCTTATCGCTGGTTTTCAACTCCCTTAAGCCCTCGGCCACAGCAATGGCAGTCTCGATGTGCTGAACATTGTGTCTTTCCAACTCTTGCCTCGCAAAAGCCTTGAGTCCGTCCATAAATGCAAACAGCTTGTCAGTCGGCGTCAAGCTTGGTATCTCCAGCATAATTTCTTGGAACTCCTTAACATAGTCTTTGATAATGCGAGTGTGTCTAAGTCTCTTCAGCCTGCCCCAAGCCTCGAACTCCATATTCTCGGGATAGACTTGCTTCTTCGATTCCGCCTTGAAGTCTTCCTACGAAGCCATTCTGCACGTGCCACTCTCAATGTCAGTGTGCTTGGTCCTCCACCATAGCACGGTTGTCTCGGCCAAGTACAAGGGCGCCGTCCGAAACTTGGTGTCATCATCTCGAATGTTTGATGCACCAAAGTACTGTTCCAGGTTCCATAAGAAATTGTCAATCTCCTTGGTGTTTCTCGATCCGTTGAACTTTCCAGGCCTTAGAATATCAACTCATGTGGGTGTCGTACCCACATGTCCTTCTCCATTGGCTATTGCTCTTTTCACAGTTGCCATCTCCATCTTGAGAAGCTCCATGATTTCTTACATGGCGAAGATCTTGGCCCGAAAATCGGCCAACTCTTTCTTCATGTCCCCATCATAAGCATTGATAGTAGAAAGTACCTGGTTATGCAGCTCTTCACCAGCTTCTTCTAAGTGATCCACTCTCTTTGCAACCTCATCATAGTCCTCCTCCAGTCGAGCCACTCGACTGTCCATGGCAGCAACCCGATCGACAGACTTGTCTCTGCCCTTCCTGGTCTTCTCGGCCTGAGTGTTGGGTTGGGTAACATTGGATGAGTGTGCCATCTTCCTCCTTGCACGATCATCTAGCTATCTTCGAAAATCCACCTTGGTTGTCTCAACCTGGCTCCGATACCAACTGTCATGGGGTTATACTTGCGCCTCGCTAAGTTACTTCACCGTGCGGCACTATCTTAGATTGTCACAAGTCTAAGTAGTAAGCCTTCCAATAAATGAGATTGCTAGGAAGGAATGTAGGAGAATGCTTGGGGGGGAATTGCTTGTATTATATTGTAGCAAATCAGATTTCTCAAGATGAGTTACAAATGAGCCCCAAGGGGGTATTTATACTAATCCTCCAAACCCTACAAATGACCATCAACACACCAGTAGTCTAGGTATTTACAAGAATGCCATCATATGGAATATTCTATACAATTCTAAGTAATTTTAAGAAGACTCCTTGGAGTCCCCAGCCTCTTCTGGAACGTCCGCCCCAACCCAGCCCGAAGTGTCTCGGCTCAGCCCGGCCAAGGCCTGATTCGGCCCGTAGTAATCCGAACCATTTTCTGAGCTTTTGGGATCCTCTTTGACCCTTTGGAACTGATTGGTCTCCATTTTGAAGCTTCTAAGGTCTTCTGATGAAAGAGTGTGCTCCTCAGCTTTTTAGTGTCTAGTTCACTCACAAGGCTTTTTCCGTCTAAGCCTATTATAAGGTGGGTCGTCCTCTGCGAGCTTGACACGGTTCCTGTACGCACGCGGCCCTGCCGCCTGTCCGTCCGCAAGGCTTCGACATGATGCTGCGTGATGCTTGCTGCCTTAAGGTGAGGCATGATGGCATGATACTGTAGGTCATTGCGCACACTAATCGTCAGGTGTAGCGCACGCTATCGGCCGATCAGTGCACGCTACCTGGCCGAGCAGTTTAGTCTAAGGGGTTCTGGACTGGTCAGCTAGCACATGCAAGCTCCCGCGCAGCGCGCGCTATCGCGGTCGGACAAGAAAGTTCGAATGGCAGGATAGGTCAGTAGGATTGGGTCGTGCGGGCCCCGACCGAAGGTTCTAGGCCGAGACTGCCCACTAGTGCATGCTACTCGGAACACCTAGCGCACACTAATGCTCACCTCTATAAATATGATTGAGCAGTCATATTTTCACCCGTTTTTCATTTCTCGCCTTTCCCTTCCACGGCTGGAGTCTTGGTGAGCAAGGAGGCATGTTGTCAAGCGATTAATCCACGAAGTCTTAGAGTTCATATCATCTATTAATCATTCCATAACCTCCTATAATCTACCGAATCAAGGTTAGATTTTCTAAAATCTTAGTTATGAGAAATTGGGGGTTTTGCTTGGTTTTGTACGATTTAACCGTGGTAACTTAGATTAGTGACGGTTTGATGATTAGTAAGATATATTCTATCATTTTCCTTGTTGTTCCATGGTTGGATTGCGAAGGATTCATCGTTTTGTTAAGTTCCTAATCGACGCCTTGAAGGTATCCGATAAAAGGTCTTAGAGGGGGATTCAGGCGTTATACAATTATTGTTCCGCATACGATCGTTGATTTATTGATGATATGTATTGGGAACGAAATCCTTGTGAAGAACTCGAGTCAGAACCCTTCCATTCGTTGTCTTCTTCGGGGTCTGAGGTTTCCCAGTTTAACCGTGTTCTTCGGAATGTTCGGTACCGGTTATTGAGGCAAGTATTCTACTTATACAATTTGTGTCTTGTGAATAGAGCTTACGTATTGAATTTATGATGATTTGGTTTACCTTCATTGATATGATTCGTGCAAATTGAATATTCGAACGGTTGTGGGTATTAATGATATTATTGCTTGTTTAATGTTGTGAAGTTGTGTTGGTCATGTTAGTTGCATGATTCGTGTTGTACTTAATTGCTCGGGTTTCATGTCTTGTGTTGATTATGATTATTGTGCTGGATTGATTATACACTTGGATATGTATTTTGGTGTATGATTGGTTGATCGAACGTATTTGTATTAAGGTGTGTTATTCATGGTGATGTGTTGTGTTGTTTGATATGTGTTGGGAAGTGTGTGTGTGTGTGTGCGGTCCAGGTACGGTCCGTTGTGACCTCTGGAGTTCGATACATGATGTGTACGAACAGTGTGTGTGGTCTAGGTATGGTCCGTTGTGACCTCTGGAGTTCCTGTACATGATTTGTACGAACAGTGTGTGTGGTCCAGGTATGGTTCATTGTGACCTCTGGAGTTCGGTACATTATGTGTACGAACAGTGCGTGTGGTACAAGTACGGTCCGTTATGACCTCTGGATTTCGGTACATGATGTGTACGAACTGCATGTGTGGTATAGGTACGGTCCGTTGTGACCTCTGGAGTTCGTACGAACAGTGCGTGTGGTCCAGGTATAGTCCATGTGACCTCTGGAGTTGGTACATGATGTGTATGAACAGTGATTGTGTGGATAATGTTTTGATGTTAAATCTCGGACACATTTTGATATTTTCACTAATGTGTGTTGAAACAAGAACTCGGCTGAGGCCTTGACAATTTTTGAAAGAGGTTTTGTAATTTGGGACTCAAGGTCCAAAAGAAATTGTACTTTAAAAACTCCCGAGATGCCGAATTTAATTTTAAAAACTTCATCACTTGTTTTCTGATTAATAAAACCTCGCGGGAATGTTTTGACAATTGATTGTGTTACCTGATTCATGATTGCTTTCTTCCTGATACATTTCATATACTATTATACTTGCACTAGTAAAACAATGGAGTTTTACTAACCCCCGAGTAATCAGGGAGTGGATGTCTGTTTTCTGTCCAGGTGCATGATGGTTCGGGGGAGCAGTCACAGGATCGGAACAGGAAGTAACGAGCTATCATACTGATCAAGAGTTGAGAGTTTGGTCGGGTTATGTTGTATCGACCGAGTTGTAGTTAGACTTCCGCTGTTGTGTATCTTTACCCCTACGTGGGTATTTATTGGAAAGAATTGTATTTCGTCTCGTTTGCATTAGTTGTGTGACCTCATCGGTCTGTGTGGTTGTATTGTAATTGACGTTAATGGTCTGTATTATTATAATAATTAACTCCGGTCGGTCAAGTTTTTGGTAGTTCTGTGTTGTTTAGCCTGGTAGATCCTCGTGGGGAGAGTCTATGGCGTGTAATATTCCCATATGGTCTGGGGGTGTTACAGTTATGGTATCGGAGCTTAGGTTGCGGAAACCTAGGTTGTCGGGTCAAGTCGAGTCATGGTTTGTCGAGTAATATGATGTCATGTCATTCGAGTTGTCGGGTGACAAGTTGAGTTGTGCGTGGGCACAACGTGTCGTATATATTGTCGGATGAGATTAGTATCGTGAGCGGTTGTCATCTCCGTGCGGCCTGTGGATGTAAGTCTCCTCTTTTATGCGAGGTATCGGTGTTTCATGATTTCATTTATGTGCGATAATTGTGTTGCATAATTTTGTTTGCATAGTGTTCTGAAATAGAACCTGTGTTTAATATTTGCGGTACACCGTTTGTATATTTAATTGAATGTATTGATGGCTGAACACCGAATGGTGCAATGCGATATGAAAACTGTGAACTTTAATGTGATCCAGAGATTGTATTGACGGCAGAGTTCATGAGGAACTCAAACATATGGTTTTGACGTATGTTTGAACTTGGTGTTCACGAATCATATTTGATTAAATTTGTAATCTCGTTTGCCGATTAGGCATGTGGTTTCAAGTTCGATTATTTTTAATTATGTGCGCTGCATGTAGGTTTAAAACGGTTTTATAAAAGATTTTAGGAACTTGAGTATGTTTGTAAAAGAATCGAATTTTGAAAACATTTTGATGGCGCGATTAAACAATGATTTTGTATGAATTTTGAAATTGGTTGAACTTTGACGAATAAGTCATGTATTTTCAAATGACACCTTCTGACGGTATCTGGAAAATGTGTTTTAAAATACTTCGGACATTGCAAACTGTTACCGTCATTTTGGATATGATCGAAAGGATTTTGGAAATTCTTATTTTGCAAAACGACTTTGATTTTTTTCGAAATTTAAAACGTTATGTGTTTGTATGTTGGGACTAAGTCGTTGCGACAAGTTTATTATGTTGTTATGCTTGTCGGAGAATTTTGCAGTGTTTCTAAATACCGGGATATATTGTTAGGAGTCGATCCTTAATCTTCGGAGCCGTGTTGGGGCTGCTGGGACAATTCTACTGTCCTGCAGCTAGTGATTACGGCCGTAAGATGTTTACCATTATGGCCGTAAGCTCTTAGGTGATACGACCATAAGCTCCTAGTTGTTACGGCCATAAACTGCATGTTATTACGGCCGTAAGCTTGTGACTATCACGTCAGTAATTTGTTTATTACAGTAGTATCTGTGATCTTTGTCGATCGTTTGATTCCATGGATATTACCGACGTTTTATTAGTTGTTACCTTTCTTGTTAGCGAATTTTGGTTGCACACCTCGATGTTGTGACTACATAGTTGGTTTAGTTGTATTATTCTATGATGTTATTCTAATGTGATAGTTGATCAGTGGTCATGATTAGTGCGAGCATTAGTAGTTTTCCACCCGGGGATGGTTTGGCGAAACCTATGGGGGGGTCGATGCTAAGGTGCAAGGCCACGAATTATCATGTGCATTGTTATTCGTGAAGGTGTGGCGTGGTAACATGTGGTTACCCTATAGGTCATTTTGATGGTATCGGTTATCGAGTAAATATGATATTTCAAAATGTTGTTTTGAAAATGACTTCAAACGAAACCATTATGATAATGGAATCATGGTTTTGATTAAACGACCGAGGTGTTAAAAGTATTTATTTTCAAAAATTTCATTTTGGCAAAATCTTTATAACTCAAGAATTTTAAAATATTATCATTTGAACGAATACCTCGGAAAATTTTATTTTAAAGAATGTTATAAATGTTTGACCCCAATGATATGTATATGGTTTTGACAGTGTTTGTTTTGATAAAGGCCATACATTTCTTTTTATATGGCCATGTGGATTATTTATGGAATTAAGTTCTATTGTTGCAGTGTTAGTTCGTATATTCGTGTAATGACTCGGAGTGATTATTTTATTGGGCTGTTGTCCGTTGTCCTCTGTTGATTATGCGATGTTTGTTTTGATGTGTTATTATGAATGGTTGTCCATTCAGTATGCCGAGAGGTCAAGACCGAGGACGTGGTCGTGGTAGTGGTGGTAATCTGGAGCATGAGAGGGCGACTCGCTCATCATCGAGTGCCACTCAGCCCAGTACAGATGGTCTAGATGACCATTTGCGTGATCAGGGGCAATCAGCCTGAGGTAATGTTGACATTGGTGCTGCCACCATTCTTCGTCAGGTGGTTGATCAGTTGGCACAAATGAATCAGAACGTGCACCGGGATGAGAACCCAGATGGGAATAATGGAGCTAGTAAATGGTTACGAGATGTGATGAGAATGCACCCACCTTGTTTTGTAGGTTCTTTGGACTCATTAGGTTGGGAGAAATGGCTCTTCTAGTTGGACAGAACATTTGATGTTGTAGCTTTTCCGTATGAGAGGAGAGTACCTATTGCTAAATATTTGCTCGATAAGGAAGCTGCAGACTGGTGGGAGGCCGTAGCGCCTAGTGATCGTGCAGCTACTTGGGCTGAATTCAAGACTGCCATGGAGTCCGAGTATTGTCCGCTGCCTGTTAAAGAGCGTAGGATCTTCGAGTTCTTCTCGGCTATGCCCCAAGATGTTTCGATATCTCAGGCAATAGTCAATTATAATCGGCAATTATGTTATGTTCGAGATCAAGTGAGAAGTGAGGTAGATAAGGTTCATTATTTCGATATGCGTATGAAACCTCATGTTCGGCAGTGTATGGATCCTTTTATGTGTACTACATTGAAGGATTATCAAGACCGAGCTTTACCTTTTGAAATGGTTGTATTGTCTACCGAGTCGGTATCTGTAGCAAAGAAACAGAAGATTTCGGAGGATGCCTCGGGAGGTAAGGAATTGGGATTTTAAAATCCCAGGCCTTGTATCAGATGAGTATGGGACGTTATCGGTCTGCTAGAGAATCTAAAAGACCCAAGTCAGTGTCTTTGAGTTCAGGCGGTGGTCCAAGATGTTTCAACTGTAATGTACTGGGCCACGAGCGTGCGAGTTGTAAGAAATCGCCGGTAACTTTTTATAATTGTAGACACAAAGGGATCGAGGCTAATACTGCGAGACTGTTGCTAAGATGGTAGGGAACCGGAGTTCCGTTCATACTTCTGGAGGGCCCAGTGATGCCCAGTGATAATATTTTGTGTTTGTAGTGCGGATGGTCTCCCGTGTGTAGACTTATTATGTAATGTTTTTATGTTTGGTGCATGAAGATCGATGTTTCTGTGTATATGAATCCATGTGGGTTGTTGACCTACGGAGACATGTGACTGTAGATCACTGGGTCATGAGTTTGATATTTTTATGTTTGAGCGTGGTGTTTTGCTAGCACTGCGATGTCTTTGTTTTAAGTTTCGGGACGAAACTTCTTTTTAGGGGGTAAAATGTAATAATCGAGATTTTCATTCCGGTTATTTTGGATTTTTTCGGATATTTCTCGGTTGCCGAGTGTCGGTATTATTTTCTCGATGATTGATTTTTGTGTTTATGGCCGTATGTGGTGAATTGTTATATGTTGTTTTCATTTCGAATCGATGATGTTGTCCGCGAGCATTTTATCGTGTTCGTTCTGTGCGTTTTCGAAAAATCGAGTCACCGGGGCATGGCGGCTGGGCAATGGCCGGACAGTTGCGGCAGGAACCGGCAGGGCGGCTGGGCATTGGCTGGGCAGGTGCAGCAGGAACCGGCATAGCACATGCTACTGTCGGATGGCAGTGCGCGCTAATCGGTAGGCATAGCGCACACTATCGGCCGCCCAGCGCACGACCTGGCTGGGCAGAGAGGTTTCTGAGGTTCTGGCCTCGGGAAGGATCGATAAGTAGCACACGCTACTATCGGTCATTGCGCATGCTAATCATCAGGTGTAGCGCACGCTATCGGTCGATCAGCGCACGCTACCTGGCCGAGCAGTTTAGTCCATGGGGTTCTGGACTGGTCGACTAGCGTATGCAAGCGCCCGTGCAGCGTGCGCTATCGCGGTCGGACAAGAAAGTTCTGGACGGCAGGGTAGGTCGGCGGGATTGGGTCATGCGGGCCCTGACCGAAGGTTCTAGGCCGAGACTGCCCGCTAGAGCATGCTACTCGTAACACCTAGCGCACGCTAATGCTCAGCTCTATAAATATGACTGAGCAATCATATTTTCACCCATTTTTATTTCTCTCCTTTCCCTTCCGCGACTGGAGTCTTAGTGAGCAAGGAGGCATGTTGTCAAGCGATTAATCTACAAATTCATGGAGTTCATATCATCGATTAATCATTCCATAACCTCTTCTGATCAACCGAATCAAGGTTAGATTTTCTAAAATCTTAGTTTAGGAAAATTGGGGGTTTTGCTTAGTTTTGTCCGATTTAACCGTGGTAAATTAGAATAGTGACGGTCTGATGATTATTAAGCTGTATTTTATCATTTTCCTTGTTGTTCCATGGTTGAATTGCCAAGGATTCGTCGTTTTGTTAAGTTCCTAATCGACGCCTTGAAGGTGTCCGGCAAAAGGTCTTAGAGGGGGATTCGGGTGTTATACGATTATTGTTCCGCGTACGATCGTTGATTTATTGATGATATGTCTTTGGAACGAAATCCTTGTGAATAACTCGAGTCGGAACCTTTCCGTTCACTGTCTTCTTCAGGGTCCGAGGTTTCCCGGTTGAATCATGTTCTTTGGAGTGTTCGGTATCGGTTATTGAGGCAAGTATTCTACTTATACGATTTGTGTCTTGTGAATAGAACTTATGTATTAGATTTATGATGATTTGGTTTACCTTCGTGGATATGATTCGTGCGAATCGAATATTCGAACGGTTGTGGGTATTAATGATATTCTTGCTTGTTAAATGTTGTGAAGTTGTGTTGGTCATGTTAGTTGCGTGATTCGTGTTGGACTTAATTGCTCGGGTTTGATGTCTTGTGTTGATTATGATTATTGTGTTGGATTGATTATACACTTGGATATGTATTTTGGTGTATGATTGGATGATCGAACATATTTGTATTAAGGTGTGTTATTCGTGGTGATGTGTTGCGTTGTTTGATATGTGTTGGGAAGTGTGTGCGTGCGGTCCAGGTACGATCCGTTGTGACCTCTGGAGTTCGGTACATGATGTGTACGAATAGTGTGTGTGGTCCAGGTACGGTCTGTCGTGACCTCTGGAGTTCGGCACATGATTTGTATGAACAGTGTGTGTAGTCCAGGTACGGTCCGTTGTGACCTCTGGAGTTCGGTACATGATGTGTACGAATAGTGCGCGTGGTCCAGGTACGGTCCGTTGTGACCTCTGGAGTTTGGTACATGATGTGTACGAACAATTTGTGTGGTCCAGGTATGGTCCGTTGTGAGCTCTGGAGTTCGGTACACGATGTGTACGAACAGTGCGTGTGGTCCAGGTACGGTCCTTGTGACCTCTGGAGTTCGGTTCATGATGTGTACGAACAGTGATTGTGTGGATAATGTTTTGATGTTAAATCTCGGACACGTGATGATATTTTCACTAATGTGTTTTGAAACAAGAATCAGGCTGAGGCCTTGACGATTTTCGAAAGAGGTTTTGTAATTTAGGACTCGAGGTCCAAAAGAAACTGTACTTTAAAAACTCCCGAGATTCCGAATTTAATTTTAAAAACTTCATCACTTGTTTTCTGATTAATAAAACCTCTTAGGAATGTTTTGATAATTGATTTTGTTACCTGATTCATGATTGCTTTCTGCTTGATACATTTCGTATACTATTATACTTGCACTAGTAAAACAATGGAGCTTTACTAACCCCCGAGTAATTATGGGGTGGATGTCTGTTTTGCGTCCAGGTACATGCTAGTTCGGGGGAGCAGTTACAGGATCGGCACAGGAAGTGACGAGCTACGATACTGATCAAGAGTTGAGAGTTTGGTCGGGTTATGTTGTATCGATCGAGTTATAGTCAGACTTCCGCTGTTGTGTATCTTTACCCCTGCGTGGGTATTTATTGTAAAGAGTTGTATTTCGTCTCGTTTGAATTAGTCGTGTGACCTCATATGTCATTGTGGTTGTATTGTAATTGACCTTAATGGTCTGTATTATTGTAATGATTGACTCCGGTCGGTCAAGTTTGTGGTAGTTCTGTGTTGTTTCACCTGGTAGGTCCTCGTGGGGTGGGTATACGGCATGTAATATTCCCATATGGTCTGGGTGTGTTACAATTGGTTACGCCTTACAGGTCCTTGAGGCTGAGGTTTCCGTTGTCGATGATATGACATTGGTCGCGGAATGGCTTCCTTTGCTGTACGCGGGGCTACTGTTAACTTTGCGGGACTTGGGGTCTCTTCAGGTATAGGAATGGGTTCCACACCCCTGACGAACACCGTACTAGTTTTCCATTTGTTAGAGAATGAGTTATATCCTAAGACACTTTTATCATGAGCATGTTGCCCGGTGCTTAGAATTTCTTCCATCCGTTTAGAGGATTTCTCGAATTATTTCAGGATGGTCTCTAATTCTCCTTCTCGCTTTTCGAGGGTTTTTACTTTGGCTTCGAGCAAATAATAATCATTTATCTGGCTTTCACTATAAGACTTGGTCTCATTTAGATCTTTAGCAAGATGATGATTGCTTTCCATGAGTTTTTAAAATGTGACTTTGTTGTTTTCGCAATCAATAGACATGTTTTTGTAGTTATTTTTCAGCAAGTCATTTTCTTCTTTTAGCTCTAAGTTTGAAAGTTTGATCTGTAAGTTTTCTCGTTTCAGAGTCTCGTGGGCCTTTTGAATGTTATTGAATTCATTCATCATGTTTTCAAAAGTATGAGATGCATTTACAGGAGCATTTGATGTTGATCTCACCTCATCATCGCTGTCTTCATCGTCCTGTACTTCTTTGGCCATAAAGCACATATAGGCTTTATCTTCGATTTCATCATCGGACGAGTCACTGTCGGTGACTGCCTGACGACAGCCATCAATTTTGGTTGATGCGGGCGAGGCTTCTGATTCACCAATCAGGGCCTTGATCTTGTTTTTCCAAACACGCCTCCTTTCATCCTTTTCTTGTTGCTCGACTTCTGGAAACTTTTGCACTTTCGGATGCGGACACTTATTCGCATAGTGCCCTGGTTTTCTACAATTGTAGCACAAGTTAGAATCACCAGACGGAGAAGATTCGGAACTTACCTTGTGAAATGGCCTGGGCCTGAAGGGAGTCTATCCAGGCTGTTTGATGAACTTTTTAAATTTATGCATAAGAAGGGCCATTTCATCTTGTGACAGGATATCATCATAACTGTCAGCAGTCTTGTGGGCGGACTTGGATATGCTAGGTCCGGAGCTGTGTCTCCTATCAGATACAGCAGCCAGTGTTGTAGTCTTGACAGGTGACTCTTAGGTTTTCTTTCTCCTGTCAATATCATACTCGAAATCTTTGAGGTCAGATAATAAGTCGAAAGTAGAAATATCATTAAGATTGCACGACACACGCATAGATGTAGTCTTAATGTCCCATCGGGTAGGGAATGATCTAAAGATTTTCAAGTTTTTCTCCTTTTGGGTATACACTTTACCCAATGCTTTCAGTTCACCGACAATGCCAGTGAATCTGAGGTCAAGCTCCTCAAGATTTTCAGAAGATTTCATTTCAAAGTATTCAAATTGCTGAGTAAGTTTTGAAATTTTATTTTCTTTTGAGAGCTCAGTTCCCTTGCAAATCATCCTGAGTTTCTCCCAGATTTCATTGGTTATCTTACAGCTCTTTACCGAGAATATGCTTTGTCAAGAGTGACAAACAGCGCATTCTTAGCAACATTATCGAGGTTCGCACGCTTGAAATCGTCAGTCATCCATTGCTCACGCTCCTTCTCGAGCATTTCAGCATGAGGTTGTCTTTCTATCCTGGCGGCAGGATTAACCTTCATTATCTTTATGGGGCCTTCTTGGATGACAAATATCATCTTCTCGTGCATGGCAGCAAAATGGGCTTCCATCCTGATTCTCCAGTCATCAAATTCTTTAATCCAAAACATAGGAACCTTGTTTATCATTGAGGTATCCATTTGAGAAAATATGAAAGATAAGACTGTTTTCAAAAATAATTGATTTTTGGATCTGATTCGATTAAAAATACGACTGATTCTTTTTAGAATCAACCACTCTGATACCACTTGTTAGCCACAAAGTATACAATATACAACTTGGAAAGAGATAGAACTACAAGTTGTATGGTTTTCTAAAGTGAGTTTGCGTAGCGGAAATTTAGGTGAGTTGCTGTAAATACAGCAACTAGGCATTCTCCTATTTGCTTAGTGCGTACAGGGTTTTAACAGCGTATACTTGTATAAATCATAGTTATGAAAACAATAAAGGCAGAAGGTAAATAACACATAACTTAAAGTGGTTAGAGGTAAACCCCTCTACGTCCACTAGTCGTCCACACAAGAGTAGAAAATGTTTATTATAATCACTACATACACAACTACGTGACTATAACTAAACCTTGTCTCTAAAACGTTCACACAGATTGTTATAGGGACTGAAGCTTTTTTCCATTCACACATATTGGCGTGAGCTCTTTCTTGACTTGCTTCTTCACACACAGTTTGAAGCTTCATCAACAATGCAATTCTTCCCACACAGGTCGGAATACGCAAGGATCTACAGTCCACACAGGGCTGATGATTATCTCAATGGTAAAGGTAGAATTCTCTAAACAACAACTTGATATTTTATATACGTTTGTTGTATTCTGTGCTGTTCGCATTGAGGACTATAGTTCTTTGCTTGGATACTTACTGTATGCTAATGAAATATACTATATTGTGATTGCTAGAATGTCAGACTGATTTGTTAGAGCTTTTGCGATATTTGAATTCTTCGTTATTTGTGTGTCCTCAGCTTGGGGCTATTTATAATCTTTGGAAAATGCATCCGTTATAAATGTAGCCATTGAAGGTAGGTGAGATGTTGACATCTCTGATTGGCGACTTGCTGAATATAAAGCAGCTCGCATTTAATGCTTGAGACATTATTTTTTACTTCACATTAAATGCTCTTCAGCGCGTTCAGACTTGTGTCAGTCCGGCTGCATTAAATGTTGTTCCATCAGCAATAAATGCTGCTTTAACTGTGAATCTTTATGAATAACCAAAGTGTATTTCACAACGGTTTAAATCTTTCTTTAATCAGGTCTGTCCGATGTGTTTTATTTTTCCTAAGTAAATCTTACAGCCTGACTGCTGTATCCGACAGTCTTTTACTGTAGCTGTAGGCTCTATAGGATAGACTGTATGAGATCTTCAGTGTTGTATAGAGGGGTCTGTATGGAGATTCCATACAACTTCCATACTTAGCGGCATTTCAGCTGTTTCGTCTCCTTTGCTGTATGATGGTCATTATCAAAACAGAATACGAGATTGTTTATCCAAACAGAGGTGATAGGGCCTCCCTAGGTCTGTGTTTTTTCTAATAGTTTATGTTTATACTGTCTGAGTTAAACCATCGACACTTGTAGGATCACAATGAGGTTCATCAAACACTACATGGACATACTCCTCAATGGTTAATTTTCTTTTATTGAAGATACTAATGGCATTGCTCACATTTGAATACCCAATGAATATTGGGTCCATTCTTCGACTTAACTAAGCAAGGTGACCTCACCTGGTACAAAGAGTAAAGTTAGGCTTTGTTTTATTAGACTTCTCATTTAAGGTCTTGAGCTGATCCTTCCCATTATTGAGAATATAAGACCTGCATTAAATTATATGATAATATGTAACCATAGGAGTTTATTATTCCATACCTCGTATGCAGTTTGTTATGGTGTTTGTTATCAGCCAGCCCATATAGTCCTATTTATAGGCTATTGGACTACTGCTAGGGATCTTAAGGAGGATTAGGGAAGGACGCCCAATAGACCTCAAATTTCCTTATTAGGACCTTTCCTAATATATTGAGTCTATTAATATCAATTCAATCCACTTAAGAATTAATATTGCACTTACAACCCAAATCTCAATTTACGAAATAGGGCTCCTTATTTAAATATATTATTTCTCGTGTTTAAGATATCGAATGTCCATTAATTAATTATAAGCTACTGTCAACTTTAATTAATTAATATCTTATCCAAGAGTAGTACCACTCGAACCTTATTGTTATATCGGAATTAAATCCACCTGTAGAGTTTAATATATTAATCATTATCGAGCTCTTCAAGGGGACATCATCAACCCGCACGAGTATGGACATGTTTTCTAGTAATAATAATTGTCATATAAATAATATTATTGCCCAAGATACAAAGCTTATTGAGTCGATCATTTTGACTCTCACCCATGGTAAATCAAAGCAATAAGTATTATAAATACACAATTAAATATTATATACTTAGAATTAAGAAATAATAATTATCCGAGATTTACGCTCTTCTTATAGTCAGTACAGAAGACACTATCTCACCTCGATCCAGTTCAACGTATGCAAATACGCTAATGTATGCTAATAGTCAAGACCAACTAATCTCAAGCATACACTACAACCTTTCATATAATTGTCTAATAATTATATAGGTTGTGAACTATTATATTATTTTATAAGGCACAAATAATGTGATCTTCTGTGTGACACCAACACATCATATTATCTACAATATAAAATAATTTGACATTTCATTTGCATAATCATAACGTGAATAAATATGCAAAACATGTGATTAAATGTAATTAATATTCTCATAGGTAATTACAGGGAAATATGGTAATGCAAGCAAAAAGTATGCTTTGCAGTATACAACCCTAATACTTCTATGATCCAGATTGGGTAACATGTATATCGCTTATCGGATTCCTACATGTATTATAATCCCGTATTTTATTGCCAAAGGCACTGCAGATTAAAGTTGGCTCTGGCAAAAGAGGATGCCTCACATCAACTTCAAGACCATTTAAGTTGGTGAGACATGGAATGGTCAGAGATTTGCCAGATGTTTCATTTCACAAGAACAGTGTATGTGGACCCTGTCAAAAGGCAAACAAGTCAAAACAACTCAAAAACGCAAATAATTTCTCTGAACCCACAGGGTCCAGGATTTACTGCATATGGACCTATATGGCTCTGTAGATCCTGTTAGCTTGGGAGGTAAGAAATATCGGCTTGTTATTATTTATGCTTTATCTAGGTACACCTGGACAATCTTCTCAAAAATAAAGAAAGAGAATCACTACGGCTGCATTAAATGCTGTTCTATCAGCTATAAATGATTCTTTAACCGTGAATCTTTATGAATAAACAAAGTGTATTTCACAACGGTTTAAAGCTTTCTTTAATCAGGTCTGTCCGATGTGTTTTAATTTTCCTAAGTAAATCTTATAGCCTGACTGCTGTATCCGACAGTCTTTTACTTTAGCTGTAGGCTCTGTAGGATAGACTGTATGAGATCTTCAGTGCTGTATGGATGGGGCTGTATGGAGATTCCAGACAGCTTCCATACTTAGCGGCATTTCAGCTCTTCCGTCTCCTTTGTTGTATGATGGTCATTATCAAAACAGAATACGAGATTGTTTATCCCAACAGAGGTGATAGGGTCTCCCTAGGTCTGTGTTTTTTCTAATAGTTTATGTTTATACTGTCTGAGTTAAACCATCGACACTTGTAGGATCACAATGAGGTTCATCAAACACTACATGGACAGCCTCCTCAATGGTTAATTTTCTTTTATTGAAGATCCTAATGGCATTGCTGACATTTGAATACCCAATGAATATTTGGTCCATTCTTCGACTTAACTAAGAAAGGCGACCTCACCTGGTCCAAAGAGTAAAGTTAGGCTTTGTCTTATCAGACTTCTCATTGAAGGTCTTGAGCTGATCCTTCCCATTATTGAGAATATTAGACCTGCATTAAATTATATGATAATATGTAACTGTAGGAGTTTATTATTCCATAACTCGTATGTGGTTTGTTATGGTGTTTGTTGGTCCGGTCTGTTTAGCCGCCGTTCGTTGCGTCCGCTGGAGATTCGAGATTAATATTAAATTTTTTTATGTAATTAATTTGCATGAAATTTTTATTTTGTAAATCCACGACCCGGCTGGGGAGGAGTGACGAGATGCTTGATTCAGTGGGAGAGATCGAGTCTAAGATTTTCTCGGATTCAACTCAAGGAAGAAGACCATGATAATTGGATAATTTAATTATCCATGCTTTATTTTGGTTTTAACTATTTTGATGTATGGAATGTATGAATGTATGCGTGATATGTTTTCTGCATGTTATGACGAGAAAATTAAAAACCTTAAGGCTAAAATAACTAAGTAATTAAATTGATTTAATTTTATAAATAAAATCAAATTGGCCTCCATAATTAATTTAAATTGTGAAATAATTAGCATGCGCGTTGACATTAGGGTCTTCCTCTATATCGGATGTGCTAATTAAAGGTTCACTAGTTTTAAATTTCAAATGATAACATAAGGTAAGTATTATTTTTTATGATAGGACCTCTCCACCTGTAGGACAATTATTTAAAGGATAATATATTAAGGATGTTAAATTATGGTGTTCACTTAGGTGTATTAATTAATAAGCTCCCCATCAGAATCTATGTTAATTAATACATGGCAAACAGGAGCCAACTATTAATTTTACTTCTCATAACGTAAATTGACTAAATAGTAAAATTAAAGACGTAAAAGTCTACTTGAAAAATGTTTGTGTAAACGTCCACACGAGCGTAGGTTGCATATGCGAGTTTTTCGAGGTATTGGTTGCTATCATATATATTGTGTTTTGAGGTTTTTCAATATATTTTGCTATGCATTATGTGATGATTTTTTATTTAATTTTTTCTTAGATGTTTTTCAATCCACTTGCAGTAATTCTCAAATAAAATAAGCTTGATTGCACTAACTTTGCCGACTCGAAAAGAAATCTTGACATTGTCCTGACTGCCGAGGGGCATAAATTTGTGTTAACTTAGGAGAGCCCTATAGATCCAGAATCGGATGCCATTCCTAAAGAGTTGGCTGAATTCCGAAAATTGAAGAGGTCTGATGAGATGGCTCGCTGTTACATTTTGGCTTCACTGACAAATGTATTAGAGTATCAGCATCAGACGATGGGCTCAGCCACGGAGATGATGAAAAATCTCTTCATCTCACCGAGATGTTTGGTCATCAGAACCGGGCGACAAGGCAAAATGCAACAAGGGTGTTGATGATAACCCAAATGTCTGAAGAGACCCAGTAAGGGATCATGTTCTGAAAATGATGTCTCATTTGAACGAACTGAGCATACTAGGACTACTATCGATGCGGAGTTGCATGTCGATATTATCTTGGGCAACTTACCAAGAAGCTTTGAGCAGTTCCACCTTAACTACAATATGAACCGTAGGACATAAACTTTGGCGGAACTTCTGACAGAGATTCAATCTGCTGAAGGTCTCTTCAAACAAGGTTATCATCAGATTCTTGCAGCAACATGTGCTACTTCTTCCAAACCCAAATGGGGAAAGAAGAAAAACCAGGTTAGCCAGAAGAAAGTGGCAACTCTCAAGATGAAAAGCAAGGCTCCTCAACCCAAGGCGAACAAAAAGCTAAAGAGAAAGCGCTACAAGTGCGGTCAGAAAGGACATTTTAAAGCGAACTGCCCTGCACTTAAGAAAGGTAACCAAGCAGATTAGTGCGGGCGAGATTACCATAAAGTGGGGTGATTATTCTAGGCTTATGGCTATTGCAGTGGGAGTCGTGCATTTGAAGATTAATGATAAATTATTAGTACTCAATAATGCATCATTAGTACTAAATTTTAGAATGAATTCAATTCGGTTTCTAAATTAAAATTTAATGGTTATTCAGTTTCTTTTGATGATGATGCTATTATTAGGAAAAGAAATGGTGAATATATTTGCAAAGGTATTTTTAATGATGTACTGTATGTCGTTAATAATGCACAAACTCCCATGCACATTAGATGATCTCCAAGTTAAGTCATTTCCAGTTTGTGAATCTTTTCTGGAAGGTAAGATGACCAAAAAGGTTTTTAAAACCAAGGGAAATTGTGCTCAGAATGTGTTAGAATTGGTTCATACGGATGTATGTGGGCCAATGAAATTCCAGGATAGGGGTGGTTTCGAATACTTCATGATGTTTATAGATGATTATTCGAGATATGGATATATCTGTTTGATGCGACGTAAGTATGAAGCCTTTGACAAGTTTAGAGACTTCAAGGCTGAAATGCAGAAACGTCATGGGAAGAGTATCAAGTCACTACAATCTGATCGTGGTGGCGAATACCTTAATGGAGAGTTTTTAGATTTCATGGTGAATGAGGGGATCTCGTCCCAGATCGCTACGCTGGGAACTCCACAACAAAATGGTGTTGCTGAAAGAACGAATAGAACTCTTTTAGAAATGGTTAGGTTAATGATGAGTTATTCGGATTTACCTATTTTGTTTGAAGGATACGCCTAAGAAATAGCGGCGTACATTTTAAACCTGGTGCCTTCGAAATTAGTTCTAAACACACCCACAGAGCTGTGGAGTGGGCGAAAGCCCATTCTAGGACATGTTTGGATTTGGGGTACTCCAGCACATGTGCTGAATAAGGAAGCTGATAATTTGGCATCTCGTACAGAAGTACAAGTGTTTGTAAGATATCCAAAGGGAGAGGGTGGCTTGATAGTCCACAGTATCAGAAGGCCATTGTTAGCACCAATCCCCGATTCTTGGAAGAGGATTATATGATTAGTCACAAGCCCATGAGCGAGATAATTATGTAAGAGCTTAGGGGTGAGACTCCATCTATACCAATCGTACAAGTGCCAACTAACACTGCACCACGTATCTATTCTGAGACTTCTACACCAACTCAGGATTTGCCTCATCATAGTGGGAGGGTTATTCGTCAACCGGAACGATTCATAGGTGTGGGATGGTCTTCAGACTCAATCCCAGGCAAATATGAATCAGATCCCTGGACATACAAGGAGGCAATCCAAAATACAGATGCTCACTCTTAGCAAGTAGCAATGGAATCAGAAATGGGATATATGGATTCCAATCACGTGTGGGAGCTAGTAGAGCTACCTAATCGGGTACAAGCCATTGGGAGTAAATGGGTCTACAAGCGAAAGAAAGGAGGTGACGGGAATGTTGAAACCTTCAAAGCGAGGCTTGTTGCGAAAGGTTACACTGAGAAAGAGGGTATCGATTATGATGAAACCTTTTCGCCGGTAGCCATGCTTAAGTCAATCCGGATTCTTTTAGCTATAGCTGCACATTTGGATCTGGAGATTTGGCAAATGGATGTCAAGACTGCATTCTTGAATGGGAGTCTAGACAAGGAAATATATATGCGCCAACCAGAGGGATTCATTGCTGAAGGAGAAGAGTTGTGTCCGTTTTGACGAGGTTATCCAGTCATATGGATTTGTCCATTGTCTGAGTGAGAGTTGTGTGTATAAGAAATGCGATGGAAATGTGTTGGTGTTTCTTATACTGTATGTAGACGATATCCATCTGATTGGAAACAACGTGAAGAAATCGTCGGGCATACGGGTATGGCTATCTAAGCAGTTCGATATGAAGGATTTGGGAGAAGCAGGACACATTCTTAGAATCAGGATCTTTTATGATCGGAAAAAAAGGATGTTGTGCTTATCTGAGGCATCCTATATTGATACAGTGCTAAAGCGGTTTAGCATGGAAAATTCCAAGAAAGGTTTTCTACCTTACAGACATGGAATTCAGCTATCTAAGGATATGTGTCCCAAGACACAAAAGGAGATAGATGACATGAAGATGATCCCTTATGCGTCTGCTGTTGGAAGCCTCATGTATAATATGCTTTGCACTAGACCAGATATCTGTCATGCCGTAGGCATGGCTTCTAGATATCAGTCGGTCCTAGGACCAGGACATTGGATTGTTGTCAAGCACATACTCAAGTACTAGAGAAGGACTATGGAGTATATGCTAGTATATCAATCACACGACCTGTGTCCGGTGGGTTACACTGACTCAGATTTTTCATCAGACAAAGAAAAGTCCAAGTCTACTTCGGGTTATGTGTTTAGCCTAGGAGGTGGAGCCATTAGTTGGAGGAGTGTGAAGCTGAAACATCTCGGACTCTACCATGGAAGTCGAGTACGTGGCAGCCTCTGAGGCAGCCAATGAGGCGGTGTGTCTCAAGCACTTCCTGCAGGACTTAGATGTGATTCTCGATTTGCCAAGGGGTATTACACTTTATTAAGATAATACTGGTGCAGTCGCAAATTCGAGGGAACCACGAGCCGACAAGTCAAGTAAACATATCAACTGCAAGTACCACATCATACGACACTTCGTAAAGGAAGGAGACGTAGTTGTATCCAGGGTTGCATCGGAAGATAATATTGCCGATCCTTTCACGAAAGGCCTATCCTCAAAAGTTTTTGAAAGGCATGTGGAAGGAATGGGATTACGGTGTATGGCAGCATTGCTTTGAGTATAAGTGGGAGAAATGAGAGACTATGTAATAGAGTAGTATACTTAAAATCATGCTTTCAGTATAAGTGGAAGATTATTAGGGTTGTGTATTGCAAGACATACTTTATGCTTGTATTACCTTATTTCCATGTAATTACCTATGAGAATATTAATTACATTTAATCACATATTTTTCATATTTATTCACGTTATGGTTATGCAAATGAAATGTCTAATTATTTTATATTGTAGATAATGTGGTTTGTTGGTGTCACACGGAAGATCACATTATCAGTGCCTTATAAAATAATATAATTGTTCACAACCTATATAATTATTAGACAAATTATATGAAAGGTTGTAGTGTATGCTTGAGATTAGTTGGTCTTGACTATTAGCATACATTAGCGTATTTGCATAAGTTGAACTGGATCGAGGTGAGATAGTGTCTTCTATACTGGCTATAAGAAGAGCGTAAATCTCGGATAATTATTACTTCTTAATTCCAAGTATATAATATTTAATTGTGTATTTCGATATAATAATAAGGTTCGAGTGGTACTACTCTTGGATAAGATATTAATTAATTAAAGTTGTCAGTAGCTTATAATTAATTAATGGACATTCGATATCTTAAATACGGGAAATAATATATTTAAATAAGGAGCCTGAACTCGAAATTGGGATTTGGGTTGGAAGTGCAATATTAATTCTTTTGTAGATTGAATTGATATTAATAGACTCAATATATTGGGAAAGGTCCTAATAAGGAAATTTGAGGTCTATTGGGAGTCCTTCCCTAATCCTCCTTAATATCCCTAGTAGTAGTCCAAGAGCCTATAAATAGGACTAAATGGGTTGACTGATTTTTAAACTTTTGCAAGGTTGTGATTTCAGTTTTTCTTATTGTGTTCAATTGTAGATCTATACTTGTGTCTTTGATTCTATAATTTAGATAACACATCATTTTTCTAAGAGTGTTCAAGCAATACTAGAAAGTAAAGAAAAGTCAAGTGATCACAAACAAAGGGTTCGGCCGATCCATAGAAGTCCAAGCAAGATTAGCTTGTTGCCCACACAATGTCCGGGTTAAGGCGGATCATACTCTAGAAGGTCTAAATATAGAAATACAAGGTGATCAATACGAAAGCAGCCACTACGCTTCAACGGTAATATCTTATGATCTTTTAGATGTAGATTAGGATATTCGAATCACCAACATATTCATTTAATAAATTATTAATAATATTTAAATTGCTTATTAATAATTAATTAGCATGCCTAAATAGAACTTGGGCTCGTGGATGCGTAAAACTCGATTATTAAATTTTCACCAACTTCGCTTCTGCTGCATTTTATTTCCAACAATAAGGACAATTTGTTTGGTCTTGATGTCCTTCACCCAACATTTTTCTTGAAAGAATTTAATCGAGAACCATTTTTCACAGTACTGGATAACATTTAAAATTTTATGTTGTAGTCCTTCAATGATTGCAACATTGGTGACTTTGGATTTGCCAACAAGCACGATTCCTTTACCTCTTATTTGTCCCTTGTATTTGTCACTGAATCGGACTTTTGGACCACACTCTTCTACATAATCGGATAACTTGTTGATATCTCCAGTCATGTGCCGAGAACATCCGCAGTCGGAATACCAGATGTCCTCCTCCCTGAAATCATATAGACAAGTTAACTATATTTAGATACCCATTATTTGGTGGGTCTTTTATTATTGGTGCCTTTAGGTACCCAGACTTGCCTCACAACAATCAATTTATTGTAGTTCTTCTATGGTCCTTTCTTGCAAGGTCTACGTGGGGCAGACATATATTCGCTGCATGGATTATAATTATACATGTAAAATTTAGAATTATGGTTCCTGTAAGGTTGTTTTCTAGGGGAGGAACTATTTCTCTTTGCCTTCTAGATTACCTCATGGGTCTACAGTTAGATTCCCAGAGCTGTTGTTGATAATATTGAGCGGCAGCTTGCTTGCAGGAAAGACGCATGGGTTCCTGTACCCAGTATTGAGGTGTTGTATGCCTCGATAGATTATTCCATTGTTGTTGAGGTACATCATTTCTATGTTGCTGTTTGCGATGTTATGAGCATGCAGAAGGAGCATATTGTTCCTATATGCCACCACTTCTTTTGTTCACAATTTTATGAGGTTCTGATGTCCGCTACTTACGAAAAGAGCAAGGTGGTGTAATAGCAGACTTTGTTCGCGGTATTGAGGGCACAGCTGTAGCTTTGCCCTTTTCAACAGGAATGGATTTTGGAATCTCCTCGGTCTTGGGGCTTTGTTTAGGTTCAACCCTTTCGGCAAATACAATGTTGAATTTTCTATTTCAGATGGCGAATAAGCTGTATCATAGGCCCCATTTATCATGAACCTGTTGGCCTGTATGCGGGATATCTTCTATCTTATTGGAGGATTTCTCAAAATGATTTGAGTATGATCTCGAGTTCTCCTTCTCGCTTCTGAAGAAGCTATATCTTAGCTTCTAATAGGGCCTAACCATGTGTTTTACCCTGATCATGAGCTTTTACCTCATTTATTTCAGCCAATAGCTTGACGATTTCACTCCATGGGTTTTTCATGTTCGACCTTGCTATTTTCTCAATATAAGGAAAATTTTTGAATTTATTTTTAGCAGGGCATTTTCATCCTTCAACTCTAATTAGAAAGTGAGATATGTAGGTATTCTTGTTTTAAATTCTCAAGGTCTTGTTGAATGGTTTTAAATTAATTCATCATTTTCTCAAAGGTATGAGATGTATTAGTATGATAGCATTAGAAGAGGTGTCATCATCTTCTTCCTCTTTGGTTATCATACTACGTAGGCCTTATTTTCAATTCCATCACAGGAATAGTCATCTGTAAGCCTATAGACATTCCTCTGTCTTTCTTGCGGTATGTGTTGTATATGATTCCCCAATGAGTCAGCTTAATTCTCCATACTCTATGGTTCTCATTCCTTTCTTTTTGTTCAACTTCTGGTAGCCTTTGAACCTTAGGATGTTGGCATCTATTTGCATAGTGTCCTGATTTCCTACAGTTATAACACGGGTAGAGTCTCCTGGAGATGGTGATTCAAGACTCACCTTTTTTGAGGATTTCAGCCTATATGGAGTTTTTCGAATTTCTTGATTTATTTCTGGAAATTTTGTATAAGTAGTGCCATATCATCTTGCAACAACACATCATCATCTTCATCTCTTGTAGATTAAGAGGTACTATGAACAAAGTTGTGTCTCCTATTAGATACAGCCGCAAGAGCTATAGTATTGGCAGGTGACTCCTCTGCCTTCTCTCTTCTGCCTTTTCTCTTTTGTCAATATATATGCCGATATCTACCGATGCTTCCAATCATTGTATGGACTTGAAAGATGGATGACCGTGTGACTTTTCAAAACGCGAATCATCATGTCGCGTCCAGGGTGACCAAGTCGGTCATGCCATAGTTGGTATGCATCAGAATTATAAAGTTTGTGACTCACAACATAGGATTCAATAATCGTTATTGTAATTCGATATAAACCACTACGTAGACTCATTAGTTTCTCACGAATGCGGCGTCTTACGCATTCTGCTAGAGTAACACATAAAAATTTCATTCCATTCTCACAATGCGTATCAAGGTGATAATTGTTGGCATATATGTTCCTAAAAATTAACAAGATTCGGTTTGCTCTAGGGGCATAGAAAGACTTCTGACATTGATATGCGTACCATTAGGTAGCCAGAAATGAGCAGGTCCCCTCCCTTAAATTACTTACGAGGAACCAATCATTGTTGTCATGAGGATATGTATGGCACAATATCCCTAAATAATTGCCTATTCCGAAGAATTATGTGGATTGTTCCACTATCAGCAACGCACTAAATTTCGCCATGAGACTGAAGAGTGAATAAGTCCACTAGAAGAGGGTTTGAATAGTGGAGTTGATAAAATCTGAATATTCTTGCTAAGATTAACCATAAATATGAAAAGTAAAACATACAGAGATTTATAAAGGTTCAACAATTTGCTTACATCCTCTTTTCGTTCCTCTTTTTATTAGATAAAGAAGAACCACACTCAACTTTGCCTCGTCTTCTATAGGTTCGGGCACAACCGTTAGACAACTTGTTTTCGATTGGTCCAAGCACAACTAAATAATCAATAAGTTTTCTTTCTAGTATTCTATCGAAACTAGATTAATTTTACTTACGATCTTAGAAACCAATCCTAACAATGCCGGATCAATGATCCTAATAACACCACTCTGAAGTTCTTAATTCATTTTTCTGAACTCGTGTAGGGTCATTACAACATTCAAACACACTAATCAAAGAATACATGAAGTATAAGTGATAATAAAATATAAGTACAACACTATTATCTTTCTTAACACAACTGATATTGAACATATAGCTTATATCAATCATCAGAGCTCAAAATGTATATAAATTAGATTATAATTATGTGTCTTGAAGTACCCAAAGGTGTGGGTACTGATAGCATTGAGCAAGACTTGATCTCTTGTCATCTGACATCATTAGCATGCGCCAATACATCACTTTAGCATGCGTTATCGGTGTAGTCAAGCATCTTCATTTTTTACTTTGAAAAAGAACTGTCTTGTTACTACAAGTCTTTGTCCAGTGGATATAATTTGAACTTAGCGTGCATTATTCATCCGTCATAGCATGCACTAGTTGGTTAGTCTTTACTTTCCAGATTTTGTGTGATTTATATGTTAAAAGATATCCAACAGATATATGATTAACGGTAGGATTTCAAACCTTGCCCTCGCTAATAACTGTCTTTAGCATGCATTAGATGGCCAAGTTTAGCATGCGTTAGATTAACCACATAGCATGCATTACCTGCTTCTATTTTCAGACCTTTTCGTCCTAATTCATAACATGTCTGTTCTGCATGGCGTGCGTAAGGTATTCTTGATAACGTGGTAAATAATGTGAGCTGAGATAGTCATTTAGTGTGTGCTATATGCTTGTATTTTCGGACCTTTCAGTCTTGATTTATAGCATGTCTGATCTTCATATCGTACATAAGATATTCTTGATAGCATGCTTGAATAGCATGCGGTAGACTAAGAATATAGTGTGCGCTATCTGCTTGTATTTTCGGACCTCTCTTTCCTGATTCATAATGCAACTTGATCTCTTTAACGTGCGTTACTTCACATGGTAGCGTATGTTAGTAAATTTATGTTGAAACTCAGAGTAGCATGTTGCGTGCGCTACTAGCATCGAAATACTAGCCTTATAGATCCTAATAGCGTGTGTTGTTGCATATGAATAGTGTGCACTATTCATGTTGTTCATAGAGATTTTTTGATGCAATATACGTCTGTTTTGTCTAAACGAGCCTTGATATATTGTTTTACTAAAAGTTATTTTATAGAAAATACGTCATCAAACTTGATTTGTTTCAACCGAGACATCTACAACAAGACATGAAACTTGATTATCTCGTGTTAAAAGACACAGCAAAAACTCACTAACTTGGAGTCTGGGGAAATTCGACCAAGTTGGTTATAATCGAAGTTAGCACAATCGCTGGAAATAATTTTCGTGCAGCTTGTCATTTGTTCACTAAAGCAGCAATAACTCCTTCGTTAAGAAGGCTATGGACGACCGATCAGTTGTTTTGGAAACTAGACTTCCTTATCTTTTGAACTAAAGGTCATGCACTTTCTGGATCATTAAACACAGATAGTAGTGCTCGTTTCAAGTTGTTATTTTGGAATTTCCCTATTTTTGAGTGATAGGGCAATGTTGAAGCCTTTTTCAAAGGCATTAATGTTGATGCAAAAATATGGCAATAGTGTCCATAGTCGCGTTTAAGCTTGTTCAAATGCCGCGAGCTGTTCAATTTCTATCTCGACCAATGATCCTTTCGGTAATTCCAACTTGGTAGACTTGTAGAGAAAGTAGGAATATCGGTACAGCTAAGGTTGTTTAAAATCCACTGATTTCGTTTGAACTTTCAAAGCCTAAACATGTACCAGGGAGGATGTGCCTAGTCGTCGTCAAAAATTTTTAATAAAATCCACGCATTGCATAATTTAAGCATGCAACTCTTACTGAGCAATTGCTTCGTAAAAACCAAACTAAATATGCTATTTGAGGGAAAAATAAAATTCGTTCTTGCACAATTACAATAACTAATAGAATTTTATTCATCACGGCCAATCTTATTACATTCCTAGGAAATCCCAAAGTAGTTCTCGACCGAAACAAGAAACAAGATAAAAATATAAACCAAAGCATAAAACTAGTCAAATTGTGATGATCTAGTCAAAGTCAGCAGCATCCATATGCTGATGTTTGTCAGCATGGTGAGAGGAGGGATCTCAACATGGTTCACCTCCATATTCTTAATATCTTCCTCCATGTAATTCGACTCTTGGGTCAAATAATGTTTATACTGCTTATAGTATGCTTTGATGTTTTTTGGCGCCTTGCAATTGTGGTAAGTGTGATTCTTCGGACAGAAAGTATACCAATTCTGGCCTTCCCTCGAAGTGGGTCCATTCCCGGCGGCAGGAGGTGGTCCACGTGGTTGGGCTCCACTAGGATCCGCGGCCAAGTCACCTTGACTTTTCCACACATTGGAACAATAATCTCGTCTTTTTCCTCGCTTGATCGAGTCATGCACCCGTGGTGCTTGCAAAAATTGAGCAGCATTGCCTTCTCTATTTTGTCGTGGATCCTTCATGTGGGTAACCTGATAACTTCCGAAATTGGCTTCGTACCATTCATTACTGTTGAGAATCATCTCATGATTCCTTTCTTTTCTCACGAGGTGGGAAATAAGGTTGCTAAAATTTTTAGTTTTCCCTTCCTCATAGGCAACGTGCAGCTGATGAGCAATCACACTTGCTCCTACTGGAAACGTGTTTAGAGTCTTTTCAGTCAAGTCTTAATCGGACTTCTTGACACCGAAAAAATCAAGATCAGCTCGAAGATCGAGGACAAGTTGATTATAGGCCTGCATATTCGTATAATCCAAGAACCGGATTTGCTCCCACTAAAGTTTCTATTTGGGAAAGCGTTGATCATGCACATTATTAAAATGTTGATCAAGTGTATCTCATACTTCTTTTGTTGTCTTCAAATTCATATAACACTTTTTCAACAATGGATATGTCTACGCAAGTACATCAGTGGTAGCCCTTGGTTTCGTAGTTCGGTTCCTAAATGGTAGGCTCATTAGAGGGAAAGATGGTGGTAGTAAATTACTTAGCGACGAACGTCAAGTGAACGTTTGAGACTCACCTATAGTATTCCTTCCCATCGTGGTCAAGGATTTCGAACTCTTGGGTGAATATTGGAGCTTTGTGCCATCTACAAGATATAAAAACAAGAGGAAATTAGTCTTATTGGATTTTCAATGATAATATAAAGGGTCACACGATGCTATTTGAAGTGTGTAATATAATTGTTACTCCATTTAATTCTCTTAATTTTTGTTAGTAAAGTCGACAAAGACGACGATATCGAATCACACCCAGATACGTGGTCTATGCATTAAATTGGTGTTTCGGCTATTTAGACCGAAACCTTGAACCAAGTCGGACGGGCTGGGCTGGATTAGGTCGCGGCTTCGGAGAGCGGGTGAGTAGGATGGATCTAGTCAGGTCGTACGATGGGAAACGGAGCTCAGCACAATGTTTGCTGCGGCTGGTCGAGTCGGATGGACAACGATGGAGGGATCTGTAGGATCGGACTCGGTGGTCTTGGCACATTGAATCAGCTTGCGGGCGGCGATGCTCGTCGTGGGGCTTAGTTGGGTAGTGGAGGCCGAATCCTGGGTCGGATCGTAGTAGTTCCAGGTTGTAGGACGGAGCGCCCGGGCAGCGGGGATCGGGGCTCGACTATGGAGGCAGAGTGCGGCGGCGCATAGCAGGGTCGATCGCGGTGGTTGACCGGGCAGGCGGTGGTTCACGGTGGTTTCGGGCAGATCGTGGTTTTTGACTTGGATCTCGTCGGTGGGAGGCGGCGACTGATCGGGCCAGATCGAATCGTCCGAGGCGGTGGCGCCAGGCGAGGGTCAGCTAGGCTTTAAGCCGATTTTCTATATCTCTTTCTTTCGAAATTCGTAAAAAAAATTTGGAGCTACGTGATGATACAGTGTTTCAGGAGATTGAGAAAAGGCAGTAAAGATGAATCAGTAAAAGTAACCAATTATATTCATAACACAGATAGAGTTTATATAGTCTTTATAATGAGTCATTCCATACATAAGATTCCTAATTAAGATAAGACACCTCTAAAAGGATATAGAACCCTTCCATCTATGTATCATACTATAAACAGTATTAAGCAAGACACGTACAGGTGAAGGATATTATCGCAAATCCCGGAACAATAATAAATTTTATTTCATCATTATATATTATGGCAGAGCCTCCTTATTGTATAATAATAGTGATATACGATATTAAAATAGGCGTGTATAGATATAAAAAATATATGTGCACGAATATTACTATTCGAGTTGCTTAGAAGGGCTCCAAGCTTTCGTGTTGATAACATATTGTGAAATTAATCTATTATTAATTTATTACGTGGTATGTATGTTTTATTATTGAGAATATTCAAAACACAATACTAAACATATACAAAAACAATATACAAACATATAGAGTAGATATAATTTTACAACAAGGAAAATAATTTTTATTCACTAGTCACTTTATCTACATCTCACGTTGCAAGCCCTCGGGCAAACTTTACATTCTTTATGCGTGTGCGTGTAAGCATATATTATAAAATACTCCAATTTTGATACAAACTTAGCAGTATTCTGTCGTGTAGCTCAAAAGCGATGTTCGAGTTGTAGTAATTATAGGGATATTAAATGTAACACCCCGAGATATTTAAGGTATATTACAGTGCCGTGGACCCCTATATGGCACCCACCAGGCTAGACACAACTTACCACAGTAGAAACACACATTATCTAGTTGAAAATCAAATAACACGCCCACTACAACCGGCGGAATAATCAACAATGGCAAACATAAATAACTTCCACGAATACAAAACATAATCCGAAGAGAAAAGCCTAAATACTCGTGAGTACAATCTATAAGTTTCAAAAGTAGACAACAACCATATCGAATGGAACAACGGAAATAAAAGGACTCAATGCACATGTCAACGACCCTGGCCAGCATCCTCGTACTGTCCCAGCGCTCGCTCGCCCGGATGATCATAACGTGAAATCCATAACAAGAATTTTCCCACAATGGGTCCCCAGAGGGGTTAGCAATTACGCTAGTACAAGTAATCATGGCAAACCAATCGCTTACACATTTCATAGTACATGCACCAATGTCATTTCAAAAGCCAAAACCAGATATGTCTTTTCCGAAAACAAACAGTCACAATCGATTTGCCTAGGATCGGGACGAAGCCACGAATCCCACTCGAGGCCTCTAAGGACCCTCCCGAGCTGGCCATATTCATAAAACAAATCAAGCACACACATCGCCTAGGACCGGGACGAAGCCACGAATCCCACTCGAGGCCTCTAAGGACCCTCCCGAGCTGGCTAGCGAAACAAACTCATGAATCCAGGACGAAGCCATAGATTCCCTCGAGGCCCCGTCGGACCCTCCCGAGGTGAGTAAAGCACACACAATATACATTACCAATTCACGTTAAGCATAAAGGTTTCCAGGAATTACTTGCCTTGAATAATAGACGACGCGACGAATGGAAGGAAAAACTCCGACGAATGCTAGGGATCGACAATTACAAACCTAACAATTCGAAGAACACAATCACTACCAATCCTAAATGAATACGGAATTGGAATACACCCGAAAACCCACCTACGATTCATGTATATTCGTATGAAAACAACAACGAGGGCGAACCGCAACCAAACCCTCTCGAATACAAAAATACCACGAAAATATACCATGAATCCGTAGGAAACCAATAATACCAACGAGATTAATCATATTCATCATGAAATAATCTATCACACAGAACGAATCGAAGAAAAATCCGAAAACCCCCAATTTACTCAAAAATAGGGTTCTTAGAAGATTTACCTTGGATTGGGATGAAAGATTCGTGTTGATGTTGTTATTATACACCAAGAACTCAAAGAAGATGATGCTTGAGATGATTGGAGGAAGAAGGAGGTGAAATGAGAAATAGATCCATCCAAAGTCAACTCCTGGGTATTTATAGCCACACGGCTTAGCGCGTGCTAATGGCTAAGTGTTAACGTGCGCTACCCAGTTATATTACAGTCCAGAACTCACTGTCCTGGACCGTTAGCGTGCGCTAACAATGACTCGGTAGCGCGCACTATCGAGCTATAGCGTGCGCTACCTGGGCACCTGAACGAGTCCAGAACAAACTGTCCAGTACTGGACAGCCGCGTTAGCGCGCGCTACCGGACACCTAGCGCGTGCTAGTCCTCCGACATTAGTGTGCGCTAGACAACGTAGCATACGCTAATCCGCTAGTCCAGAGGAATGGATTCAGAAATAAGTTCACTGCCACTCCCAGGGCTTAGCTCGCTAGCGCGCGCTATGGATTCATACGTAGCGTTCGCTACTAAAGGATCCTTAGCGTGCGCTATGCAGAAAGATTAGTGCGCGCTAGGCACGAAATATTAACGGCCCAAAGCACCGGAACATGAACGAAACATTAAACGGAACATCTCAAAATGCATAATAACATAGAATGGATCCACGGCAACCCCGAAATGGCAGTTCCGAACAACAATTACGGGAATCAGATCAATAAGCGACGTAAGAACCAATAAACGTAGAACTGGATGACAAAAAGTCTCGAAACAATTATTCTCAAAAATTAATATGGTTACACGAGGGTCGCTAAAAACGAGAAATACACCGAAAAGTGAAAATACCGGGAAAAGAAAAATGCGGGTATTACATTCTACCCCTCTAAAAACAAGTTTCGTCCTGAAACTTAAGAAATAAATAACTCGGGGTACTTAGCACGCATGCTATCCTCGGTCTCCCAAGTTGCTTCCTCGACACCATGTCTCGACCACTGCACTTTGACCAAAGGAATGGTCTTATGCCTCAGTCGCTTCTCACGGTGCTCCAAAATCATCAAGGGACGCTCCTCGAAAGTAATGTCCTCGGCAATATCGATCTCACCATAATCAATTATATGACTAGGATCCAGAACATATTTCCTCAGCTGGGAAACATGGAAAACACTATGAACGTGACTCAAGGCCGGAGGTAGTGCCAAATGGTATGCCAACTCACCGACTCGCTCGAAAATTTCAAAGGGTCCAATAAATCTCGGACTCAACTTCCCCTTCTTCCCGAAACGAAAAACTCCTCTCGTCGGCGACACCTTTAGCAAAACGTGGTCTCCCACCTCGAATTCCAAAGGTCGACGACGGACATCGGCATAAGACTTCTGTCGACTCTGGGCGGTCAACATCCGTTCTCGAATCAAATCCACCTTCCACCTAGTCTCTAAAACAATATCCGGTTCGGTCTCGACCAAATCAGACGCTTCGTTCCAACAAATCGGCGATCGACAACGTCGCCCATAAAGCGCCTCATATGGTGCCATCCGAATCGACGCGTGCCAACTATTATTGTACGTGAATTCGATCAATGGAAAATGCTCCTCCCAGTCATTGCTCCAATCGAGAGCACAAGCACGCAACATATCTTCGAACGTATGGATAGTGCATTCCGACTGTCCATCTGACTGACGATGAAAAGAGGTACTCAAACGCAAACGACTACCCAACGCCTTATGCACCGCCTGCCAAAAGTGCGATACAAAACGACCATCACGATCCAAAACAATAGACTTCGAAGTACCGTGAAGCTTCACAATCTGCGCGATAAACACACGAGCCAACTTCTCTGGGCTCCAAGTGTCCTTGATGCCCAGAAAATGTGCCGACTTGGTCAGACGATCAACAATCACCCAGACCATATTCATGCCCGACCTCAATCTCGGCAAACTCATAATGAAATCCATCGATTTATCTTACCATTTCTATTCCGGAACGGGAAGTGACTGCAATAACCCGGCCGGTCGCTGATGCTCGATTTTGACCTGCTGACAAGTCAAACATCTCGCTACAAACTGTGCGACCTCCTCCTTCATATTATTCCACTAGAAATTCCTTATCAGTTCCTTGTACATCTTACTCGAACCAGGATGAACGGAGTAAGGTGTAGCATGGGCCTCACGCAAAATTCTCTGTCTCAACTCTGAGTCATTCGATACACAAAGCCGACTCTGGAATATCAAAACACCATCCTCGTGAATTACAAACCCAGGAGACTTTACCTTAAGAATGTTTTCTCGAATTTGAGTAATCATCGGATCCTCCAACTGTTTCAGCTTAATTTCATCGATCGAAGATGATGAAATCTCTAAAGCACAAAGTTGCCCGACAGCTCCAGGCAACAAAACCTCAACATCCAACTCGATCAAAACCCGCCGAAGCTCAAACTGAGATGTAAGGATCTCAAGCATTCGCAACGCAACCGGGTTCCGACTCAAGGCATCGGCCACGACGTTCGCCTTGCCCGGATGATAAAGTATTTCGAGGTCATAACCCTTAATTAACTCTAACCACCTCCTCTGCCACATATTCAACTCCCTCTAAGTGAATATGTATTTCAGACTTTTATGATCGGTAAAAATCTGACATGCAGAGCCGAAAAGATAGTGATGCCAAATCTTGAGCGCAAAAACAACTGCCGCTAACTCCAAATCATGAGTATGGTAGTTAAGCTCATACGACCTCAACTGTCTCGATGTATATGCAATGGTTTTGCCGTGCTGCATCAATACGCACCCAAGACCTTGACCCAAAGCATCACTATAAACAGCAAAACCCCCGTTGCCACACGGCAATGCCAAAATTGGGGCCGAAGTCAAACGCCTCTTCCACTACACCAAAAATAGGATTTTATGACATTGAAACTTCATTTGGATTTGTATTTGTCAATACGATCACAACTTTATATTTGCCAATATGATCACAAAGACCAACGATGATAAATCCAAATGCTTTTGACTGTTAATGAATGTCACGAATGTTGTGACTGTCGTGAACAGTCATAAACTTTTTCTCATTCTTCTTTTCTTTTTGTTTATCCTCTCAAAAAAGTCATCTCTCTCACTATTTCTATTCTCATCGTTCCCTTCTATCTCCCGTCTAACCTCTCCCCCTCTCTTATTCCCTAAAATAAACACACACACACACACACACACACACCACGAATCCACGATATATTCCCTAAAATTGAATCGGCACACAAATATGCAGATCTGCCGCAGCGGAGAGGCGAGTGGCACGGCTGATAGGGGTGGGCGATGCTGTGACAGTTGCCAGAATCTAGGGTTGGAGTTCTGGTTTGAGGGTCGCGGGCTGGTGGTTAGTGGTTAGCGGATGAAAATTGGTGGTGAATGGACTTCGACCCATCTTCGACCTGATAAGTGTTTTATCCAATGTTTTTATCCGTAATTTTCCTTAATTTGTTGTTCTTTGTGATATAATTTGTGGTGTGATAATTCCATTCCGTTGAGTTGGTTTTCATTCTTTCTTCTTCTCCAACATTTGTTTCTCGTCACTTAATGAAAAGAAATGGCTGGTTCATTTAGATGTTTACAGTTCATTACTACATATGTAAATCCTAAAAGTAGTAAACGTGATGTTGGGTGGATTCTTCCTTTTATTCTTTTCAAAACTGATATTGTCGTTACTTTTTTTCAAATATTATTATTATCATTACCATTGTGGTGGTAACGTGAGCCATATAGGTATTTCACTTTTTACAAGGGCGTAGTTATTTCACTTTTTGTGATAGCGTGTATTGTGTGACGTAGTGCGCTATTGTTTAAATAGCATATGCTGCTTCTTTTGAATCGGTCATCCTTTATTGCATTCTACATACTTTATCTGGGCTGAAGCGATTATCTATGAATTTTAGTGAATTCGTGATTTCAATTGGAAGAGCTGCTTATAAGCTTTCAACACTTCAACACTCAATCCTTCTTTGTAGGTAATCAGTGGCATCAACATGGGTAGCAACTGCGGTTATCACATGTTAGTGGCCTTACCTCTCTATATGACATTTTGGATCCTTTTGAAATTCTGAGGGTTTTTTTTACTATTCTCTGCATTGTGTCCACATATTTGCCTTTGTGTTATAGGGAACTAATATGTAATGGATCTGTGTGTGCTATGACGGCTTGTGTTCCAGTAATGTGGAAAGAGAATTGGAATCATAAGTCAAGTTGCACCCATTTATAATGCATCTGTCAGAGACTCAGCAGTGTCATGATGTTTTCATTGCCTTTGTTGACTATGTATTTTGATATGTGCAGTGTTTATTCAGGGACTGTAGCAGGGGCTCGGGAAGATTTTTTTAATGACACACCGGCTGTTTCTCTACCTTACGACTGGTAAATACACCTATCATATTTCTTTTTAAAATTTTGATAATGGCAAGGTTTTGCTTAAATAGACTTCTTTTGATATAAAATGCATTACAATAAGGATTTCCTATTTCGTTATCATTTGAATCTCATACTTTTAGCACCCATCACTTATTGCCTATTGTGATTGGTGACTAAAAAATCTCAATGTGATACTTCAGAGTGATTTTTAATATGATTTAGGGTTGGATGGAAGAGTAATGTTGAATATTTTGCACTGGCGGCTGAGGCTTGCCTGCCAATAATTAGTGCTATATTGGTTGAAATCAAGATGAAAATTTATCCTCGAAACTATTTTCTGAATATTGATGTGCCCATAAATGTCACGAATAACAAGGTATTGTTAGATTTTCATTGCCAATATATTCATAATCGACTCGAAGATCTCAACAGTATCTCACAACTGATGGCTGAATATTGATGCCTTGAACAGTTCATGAACGTGTTGCCCACAATTGTTTTCTGAATATTTATGTGCCCACAAATATCATTTTTCTGAGTGTTTTCAATCGCTTAAGTGATTCCTAACTTTTGGCTAAAAGAAAAAGTGGTTCTTAGTGTTTTCAAATGCCGCATGGTTGCTAACGACGCACAAAGTGCAAGTGGCAACACGAAGCGAAGCTTCGGGGCTATAGAGAGTTGTTGGATATGTGGTTTCTTTTATCCCCAATGGGTTGGTTCGAAGGTTTTTTTACATGTGTTAATTTCAGCATTACATTGTGAAACGAAATGATTTTAGAAATAGTGAACCACGAGTATTCTCAGTTATTCTTTTTGCTGCCTTACGCTGCTCTGGTATATTGTTTTCTCTTACTCCAGATGTGGATGATACATAGTGTCGGCAAGGAGAATGATCAGAACTATGTTATTCTGAACTATGTTTTTGACAAGGTAGTTATTTGCAGTCAAATCCCCTCTCCCCCCTTAGATTTGATTTTTTTATTTTCTTTTAAAGAACAATTAGTTTGGTGTCCAATAACGTGAAATACATTTAGTCTAATCAGTGTTAAGTACAATGCTTATATTTTTTTTGAATCAATTGATTATTATGATGTTCAGAATTCCTTTATGGTCGTAGTTTAGATGATACAAAATCTTTTCATTGGGAAGGACAATAGTTATCACTGTGGTTCAGCTTTGTTCTTCAAGTTGAACTTTTTTTGAGCAAATTATTGGAATGATGATAAAAAATGTCCTTTGGTTTGAACACTACTTTTTTTTACCTTTCTACAACTGTGAAGTGATGAAGCACAGCATGTAGCGTTATGTTATGGATCTGAATAGTTAACAAACTTTCAATGCTTTGCGGTTGGTGATGCTATTATGGAGTTATTTTTCAGTTGTATTTACTGACCCTGGCAGTGTGCCTCTAAATTGGCGGTCGACTGTAGATAAAGAAAAAGGAGATATTGACCCATTGACTGCAACAGAATTTACACACGACTCAGATAATCGTACTATCCGTTATTATAGAAAGTGCAATCAGTTGAAACCACCTCGCTGCCATCACTGCTCTGTTTGTGAGTTGATTATTTCTAAGTCATTTGGAATTGCTGAATTGTATTTCTAAGTCATTTGGAATTGCTGAATTTTTGAGCCAAGCTATGCTTACACTGTTGCCTTAGTTAATAAACACTTGACAGAAAGGGCGTCTTTCAGGTTCATTCGTCTCAAACTGCAGGTGAATATTCTTGCAGTGTGAACTTATGCCGATATTAGTGGGTCTAGACCGAGTTGATTTTTGATTATCTTTGTATTCTGCTTCATCATTTCATCACATTTTTTCTTCTTGGAGGAGTTGGTGGTGTGTTTATGTTGTTGAGACTGGATAGAATGCTGCCATAGAGTACGTAGAACTTTGTGGAGCCAAAGTATATTTATTTGTATAGTAGCCATGCTTTGATTTCATGAATTTTTCATCTTTTATTGCTGGAATTATTGTATAGATTGTTGTGCTCGAAGAACAAAATGATGAGTTCTCGGAGCAGATGGAGGATGAAACAAAGGCTATTGATAGTAACACAAACAATGTGGATGCAACCTCAGAGATCGAGGTATATGATGAAAATCCCAACACGAATGATGTGCCAATGAATGAATATCAGGTGAGTTTTTGCATATTTCGCGTCTTTTGCTTTTGTTGTCCATTGGGTTTTCAATTTATTGATGATTGTCAGTTTAAAAGTTGTGCTCCTTATATAGATATATCACGGTAACCAACATTACCCTTCAGGTTTGGCCAAATTTAAAAGATAAATTACCCAGCTAACTTTGGGAATTACAAAGTTCACCCTTGAGGTTACATATGTATTATACTTTGCTCCCTCCTCCAGTAGTGCAGCTAAGTCACCATACGTCATTAAACATTGTACATTATAGCCCTCATCTTTTCAAAATATTATAAATAACCCCATATTATCTTCTAACATTTTATAATTCACATGCCTCGGTTCTTCTAAGTATTAAATTTGGGTTATATTTGTAATATTTTTGAAATGTTGAAGGGTGTAAGAATGAATATTTGATGGTGTCGGCAAATTTTGTGAAGTCCGTTAACCAGAATGGAATCGGAATCAAGCCTCATGGATTGTCTTTGTAATGTTCAAAGTTAACTAGGTTTTCTTGTAAATACCACAAAACAGAGGGGTATTTTTTGTAATTAACCTTTTCTTCAAATAACAGATAATATTTCATAAAATGAGAGAACGAACTTTCCAACTTTTTTTGAGGAAATACAAATTACATGAACTATTTGTTGATTGCACCTCTGATTTCAGGCTACGAAGAAAAATCCTATAGAACGGCAAGATCTGAATGTAAGTACATTGGATTTGAGTTTAACTGTCGACCTCTTCCTTTCTGAATGTGAAACGAAATGATTTTAGAAATAGTGAACCACAAGTATTCTCAGTCAGTCCTTTTGTTGCCTTATGCTGCTCTGATGTATTGTTTTCTCTGTCTCCAGATGTAGATGATACATAGTGTCGGCAAGGAGAATGGTCAGAACTATGTTATTGTCTATGAATTTACAGCATAAATATCCTCCTTGGTCCTGCACTAAGTGTCTCGTTAACTTCGTTTAAATTGAAGGAAGCCAACATCCTAAAGGTGATGCTGCTTTACCCTTATCTGTTTTATCTGTTTTGATTTCATGTCTTTCAGTTGTCATGATTGTACCTAATACAGAACCCTTTTCGCTTCATAGAATTTTCCAAATCCGAATGCTTGCATAACATTTGCATTTGTTTCTAATGCGGGGACCGCCCGCAAATACATTGGCGCTAAAACTCCGCCACAGGAAACACAAGTGAAAGTTCTGCATCTTCCTGAAGGAGATGAGTGACTTGCAAAGAGCTTATGTTCAATTTTCTGGAATTTAATGCTTTTGCTTTTATCACGAACCATTTGACGATTGATTGTAAAATGATTTCATCAAATTATTAGCTCATATCAAAGTTAAAGAAGTTTTAGATGAGGTTTACGGTAACAAGATGTTGCAACTGAATCTTGTGATGTTATCTGCTATTGAAATCGAATGATCTTTCAATGTGACATCTTCAATTGTTTTATTATTAATAACCTCCACTTTTCTTTGTCATGTGTACCCCCTTTCGGTTATTATGCAGGTAACTTTTCTTTTCGGGGTCATACTCACAAACAAGGTATGGTTGTACTGATCCCTCTTACTGCTTGCAATCATTAGCTTTACATTTGTATGTAATACTGGAAGTGATCATATTTCTTCCCTATTTTACGGATGTCGAAGTGAACAAGCCAGCATATTGCTTCCCTATTTTACAGATGTAGAAGTGCTCATCTTTCTTCCCAAGTTTGGTAGTGTTCGCAATTAGAAGCTAAAGCATGAATGAAAAAGTTACAAGAGACTGTTTGGTGAATAAGTTGCAAAAGTGCTTTGCTTGTGTATAAGTTGTATAAGTTCTTTATTCCCAATGGGTTGGTTCGGATTTTTTAAGTGCTAATTTTGAGCATTACATTGTGATTTTTATGTCTTGTAAAAATTAATTGGAGTGTTGTGTGAATACTTTGAGAAATATGTTTGGATTGTATTATGAGTTCATTGTGAAAAATAATTAGATTGCATTCAGAGGAAAATGGGGTTTTACCATTTTTTTATATTTTTTTCAATAATTTGTGACTTCTAAAAACAGTCACAAGACAATCATGAAAAATGATATTTGTGACTGTCAATGGAAGTCACGAAATTTGAAATTCGTGACTACTAATGACTGTCACAAAAGTGGAAATTCGTGACTGCTAATGACGGTCATAAATGTATTTCTGACTGCCATAGAAAGTGGTATTGTAAAGTCATATAAATGAGGTTTTGTCACTGTTTTGTATCATTTTTGTGATCACAAAAAACTTGTGATCGTGATTTTATGTGATCCTTTGTATTTATTTTGCCATTTATGATTTTTGTGATCACAAATTCGTGATTCTGGTGTAATGTTCAGCTCCTCAAAACTCGACTGCCTCTAGTCAATCCAGAAGAACTTCTCGGACTTCTGGAGCAACTGTGTAAGTGGCCGAGCCAGTTTCTAGAAACCCTCGATGCACCTACAGTAGTAGCCAGCTAAGCCCAAGAAACTACGGACCTCCTTCACGTTTTTAGGCGGTGCCCAATCCAACACTGCCTCAATTTTCTCCGGGTCCACACGAACACCCTCGGCTGAAATTATGTGACCTAGAAACATCACTTCCTTCAGCCAGAACTCACATTTCGAGAACTTTGCATAGAGTCGCTCGTTCCTCAAAATGCCCAACACTACTCGCAAATAATACGCGTGATTCTCCTCGTTCCTTGAATAAATAAGGATATCGTCAATGAAGACGACGACACACTTATCCAAATACTCGATAAAGACCTTGTTCATCAACTGCATGAACACGGCCGGTGCATTAGTTAGCCCAAAAGGCATAACTACAAACTCATAGTGTCCGTATCTCGTCCGGAAAGCTGTTCTCGAAACGTCGGACTCCTTCACCCAAAGCTGATAGTACCCCGATCTCAAGTCGATCTTCGAGAATACCGCAGCTCCCTGCAACTGGTCGAACAAGTCATCAATCCTTGGCAGAGGATACTTGTTCTTGATGGTCACTTTGTTTAGCTCGCGATAATCGATACACAAACGCAGCGAACCATCCTTCTTCCGCACAAACAGGACCGGTGCGCCCCAAGGTGAAGCGCTCGGTCGAATATACCCCGACTCAAGAAGCTCACTCAAATGCTTCCTCAAATCGGCCATCTATGAAGGTGCCATGCGATACGGCGCCTTCGAAATCGGAGCCGCACCCGGCTCTAACTCTATAGCGAACTCGACCTCATGGTCTGCTGGCAACCCTGGTAACTCATCAGGAAAAACATCAGAAAATCCACTAATGACTGAAATCGATGAAAGCTAGACTCCACCATCCTCCGCCTTCAAGTCATAGCACCAATAACCAATACACCCCCTTCGCAGGAGTCTCATCGCCTTCAAGGCGTTAATAACGAACTTCTGGTTTCCCCTCTTTCGCCCCGCGAAAGAGTGCTTGTTGTGAGGAAATCCCTCACACTATGCCGCAAGTGCACGGTGTCAACAAGTAATAAAGTGATAAGTAAAGTATCGTTTCCTCGAGGACTGATTTCACTAAGTACCAAAATATAGTCAACTCACAATTTTATTTGAAGAACAATTATATGGAATTTATATCTAAACTAATTGCCGAATAATAAACAATAATAATAATATTAATAAAGGCGTATGATTATGATTTTCACCTCAAACAATCAGGAATGATATTTATTCAATTCAATTCACTTTTATTCAATTGATTGTAAGCCAGGAATTCCTAAATTATTCTAAAGCCTTTCCCAAGGTCGATAGAAAATACTACGAATTATTAACTCGATATATCCCTATCCGAATTAGATAATTAATAGCTAAAACAGTTCAAGAATTCCCACAATAAATAGGCTTCACAATTCCATGAGTATATCCCTATCTCACGAAAATTATGATTCGTCTCACAAGAACTATGCCTAAATTTCATCTCCCGAATCCATAAAGACATTCAAAACAAATTAACTGTTGGCCAGACAATTAAAAAGCATTAAGAACAGTAAGAAGAATCCAATTCAATACAAATAACGAGTAAATCGAAATAATAATAAATAAGTCAAACCGTCATGAAATCGGCTACAATCACAATCCTACTCGAATAGATCTAGAAACTAAGATGCAGAAAAACTAAGAAAAACCGTAGGGAATCCGTGGTCTTGTCATCGCCCACAAATTTCTTCCTTGTTTTTTTCGCCCTAGCTATCGATCCCCCTCCTTTTTTTTCGTCCCCCTTTTCTTCAGCCCTTTAATGCTTATTTATAGCAGTCCTAAGCCTCCAAAACGCGTCCGTGTGATTAGGTCGATAACAGGCTCCAAAACGGCCCAGAAACGCGGAATATTCAAAGCTGACGCCGGTGGGCCGCGGCTCACTTAATGTGCCGCGGCCCCTATCCTTGATGCACATTGCACAGGCGCCTTTTTCCTCCTGTGCCGCGGCTCACTTGGTGTGTGCCGCGGCACACAGTACAGTGTTCACAGTGTTCGCCGGTTGTCTTCGTGTGCCGCGACTCATTTGGTGTGTGCCGCGGCTCATGACCAAAAACTGCTGTTTTTCGCCCATTTTTCATCGTCTTGGCTTCCGGACTCCGATTTCCTGTAAAACATATAAGAATAGTACTTTAAAAGCTCATTTATGCTGAATTAGGCTCAAGATGGACATACAATAATGATATAAAAGCGCATAAAAATATGCCTAACAAATATCCCCAAACTTGAGCCTTTGCTTGTCCTCAAGCAAAAATTATCAATTTAAAACAAAATGTATCGTGAATAATCATGCAAATCTATAGTGCTCAACTTAATCAATACTACCCTGAAAATCTCAAAGAATAGTACAAGTATCGTAATAGCGAGTCACATCCAGGACACTGATTCCACTAAGTAACCAATTTCAGTCCTAATCAATCGTTCATGAAGAAAATCAGCTCAAAGATTAACAAGCGTGAATTTAACCGACCGTCAATATGAAGGGTTAGATTAAACAAGCCAAATTCGCCCAGTCCCACAGTCTAGTGGCAAAATTCAAGAGTTTCGTTATCAAAATTACTCTTAGGACAGCATTCCCTTATGTATGATCAATAATATGATTCGAGTTAACCACTAGGTTTCGGCTCTCGGGATATTTCATCGGGATGATCCTAGGGTGGAATTCCATTCTCATGTCTTGGGGAACCGTTTGATGTAAAAGACACTCATGGGGCACATGGATGCTTCTAGTTACTAAGTTCCCTCCACAGCGGAGAAACAACTCGAATAGCTATTCCCGCATGTCAAGGTTGCTGTTTTTACGCGAGGGTAAACAACGGGTCACGTGAATAACCCGGTTACTAGGCTTCCCATCATCGGTAATGCGATATTTCTAAATTATTAATCTATTCAGGGTCGTCGTTTTACGCGAGAGTAAACAACGGGTCACGTGAATACCCCCGGTTACTAGACTTCCCCTCATAGAACAACTAATATCTCGACTTTTTGGAAAAACTGTCCGACTCTAAACTAAATCCAAATGCCAACAAGACTCATAGTATTGGACGACTAGCTACGCGAAAAGTTTAACCAAACGTATAAATGGTGATTTCAAAACACGTATGTCTCCTTTCTTATCTGCTAAAATTTCTACAAAAACGATAAAATTTCGGACCTAATTGAACATTCAACAGAAGAAGAAATCGCTGACTGCAACTCGACCAAAAGTCAACCGTTTCTTCAAAGAGACACCAGTATCGTAACATCAGTTTTACACACAAGGAAGCACGAAAAATTCACGAAAAGTAACGCACTGATGAAATCACAATTTATAACCAAGAAAAATTAAGAAATTAACGCATGCTTCAATCTATTCCACTACACATATATTCATCAACAATAAAACTCATGTGAAAATAAAAGAGATAAGAAAAAGTGAAACTTATTCCAAATGTCTTCTTGAAAGCCAGCACATGTCTGAGTGGAATCATTTGCCCAACATCACGAGGGACCCCCAAACTTAGTCTCTAGTCATGAAATAACAATAGACATTAAATCCAAGAAGGACTAGAATATGAAGAATAATAACTCATTGGGGTTATAAAGAAATATTAGAGAAATAAGGGCCAACAAGAATACAAGAATACACGAATCCAAACGAAATAACAAAACAAAGAAAAATTAAAAACGAAAAATCAAATAAAAACAACTAACTAGAAAGCAAGTAAAAATGATGGGTTGCCTCCCATCAAGCGCTCTATTTTACGTCTTGAGCACGACGTGGCAAAAAGAATTTAACGTGGCTTCTTTCTAGGGAGATTGCCAAATGCCCCCTTTTTGCAATCTATAAGCCTCTTATTCCACAAGGGAGGCTTTGGTTCATGCCCGGTTGCCACAAATAATGAGTAAGAATAATTATCCGGACAACCAAAAAATAATGGAAGAATGTAATAATTATAAGGCATGAAAAAATAAGCAGAGTTCGAATGGGTAGATAATAAAGACATATCATGAACAACCTCATTAGAACTCGAATAATCAGCCTCAACAAAATCACAAGTAATGGGGTCAATCTCTCCCATTATGGATTTAGGAAAAATTATGCGCGGCACCGTTAATAAAATTTTAGGCACAAAAGTGTTCGCCTTATTAGTCGAAGTTTGATGAAAATTTAATGGAATTTCTTTGGAAACATCATCAATGGTAACTTCTTCTACAAGCTCATCACACTTTATGTAATTATCGGGTGCTGGGGGATCGACCCTAAAACTTAACATGTCTTTCATCTCAACCTCCCTTTCAAATTCACTACTAAATATATGAGATGGAAAATAACCATCGTGAATCTCAAGACCACGACGTGCACATTCTAGCTCAAAAAGGGTACTATCAGGATTTTTAAGAGTGTCTACACATTGTTCAAGCATGGTCTTTTGTTTTGGGGGAGGGGGCTGACTGACCCTATTTGGCAAATTATTAAGAACATCGAAATTTATGATATGCCAAGGGCCACGATACTCAAAGGAAAACATAATGAAGGAAATAAAAATATAGAGACTAAAAAAAAAAAACTTGTTGTGAGGAAATCCCTCACACTATGCCGCAAGTGCACGGTGTCAACAAGTAATAAAGTGATAAGTAAAGTATCGTTCCCTCGAGGACTGATTTCACTAAATACCAAAATATAGTCAACTCACAATTTTATTTGAAGAACAATTATATGGAATTTATACCTAAACTAATTGCCGAATAATAAACAATAATAATAATAATATTAATAAAGGCGTAGGATTATGATTTTCACCTCAAACAATCAGGAATGATATTTATTCAATTCAATTCACTTTTATTCAATTGATTGTGAGCCAGGAATTCCTAAATTATTCTAAAGCCTTTCCCAAGGTCGATAGAAAATACTACGAATTATTAACTTGATATATCCCTATTCGAATTAGATAATTAATAGCTAAAACAGTTCAAGAATTCCCACAATAAATAGGCTTCACAATTCCATGAGTATATCCCTATCTCACGAAAATTATGATTCGTCTCACAAGAACTATGCCTAAATTTCATCTCCCGAATCCATAAAGACATTCAAAACAAATTAACTGTTGGCCAGACAATTAAAAAGCATTAAGCACAGTAAGAAGAATCCAATTCAATACGAATAACGAGTAAATCGAAATAATAATAAATAAGTCAAACCGTCATGAAATCGGCTACAATGACAATCCTACTCGAATAGATCTATAAACTAAGATGCAGAAAAACAAAGAAAAACCGTAGGGAATCCGTGGTCTTGTCGTCGCCCACAAATCTTTTCCTTGTTTTCTTCGCCCTAGCTATCGATCCCCCTCCTTTTTTTTCGTCCCCCTTTTCTTCAGCCCTTTAATGCTTATTTAGAGCAGTCCTAAGCCTCCAAAACGCGTCCGTGTGATTAGGTCGAGAACAGGCTCCAAAACGGCCCAGAAACGCGGAATATTCAGCACAACCGCCCGGTGGGCCGCGGCTCACTTAATCTGTGCCGCGGCCCCTATCCTTCAGTGCCTGTTGCCTGGGCGCCTTTTTCCTCCTGTGTCGCGGCTCACTTGGTGTGTGCCGCGGCACACAGTACAGTGTTCACAGCGTTCGCCGGTTGTCTTCGTGTGCCGCGACTCATTTGGTGTGTGCCGCGGCTCATGACCAAAAACTGCTGTTTTTCGCCCATTTTTCATCGTCTTGGCTTCCGGACTCCGATTTCCTGTAAAACATATAAGAATAGTACTTTAAAAGCTCATTTATGTTGAATTAGGATCAAGATGGACATACAATAATGATATAAAAGCGCATAAAAATATGCCTAACAAATACCCCCAAACTTGAGCCTTTGCTTGTCCTCAAGAAAAAATTATCAATTTAAAACAAAATGTATCGTGAATAATCATGCAAATCTATAGTGCTCAACTTAATCAATACTACCCTGAAAATCTCAAAGAATAGTACAAGTATCGTAATAGCGAGTCACATCCAGGACACTGATTCCACTAAGTAACCAATTTCAGTCCTAATCAATCGTTCATGAAGAAAATCAGCTCAAAGATTAACAAGCGTGAATTTAACCGACCGTCAATATGAAGGGTTAGATTAAACAAGCCAAATTCGCCTACCCCACAGTCTAGTGGCAAAATTCAAGAGTTTCGTTATCAAAATTACTCTTAGGACAGCATTCCCTTATGTATGATCAATAATATGATTCGAGTTAACCACTAGGTTTCGGCTCTCGGGATATTTCATCGGGATGATCCTAGGGTGGAATTCCATTCTCATGTCTTGGGGAACCGTTTGACGTAAAAGACACTCATGGGGCACATGGATGCTTCTAGTTACTAAGTTCCCCTCCACAGCGGAGAAACAACTCGAATAGCTATTCCCGCATGTCAAGGTTGCTGTTTTTACGCGAGGGTAAACAACGGGTCACGTGAATAACCCGGTTACTAGGCTTCTCATCATCGGTAATGCGATATTTCTAAATTATTAATCTATTCAGGGTCGTCGTTTTACGCGAGAGTAAACAACGGGTCACGTGAATACCCCCGGTTACTAGACTTCCCCTCATAGAACAACTAATATCTCGACTTTTTGGAAAAACTGTCCGACTCTAAACTAAATCCAAATGCCAACAAGACTCATAGTACTGGACGACTAGCTACGCAAAAAGTTTAACCAAACGTATAAATGGTGATTTCAAAACACGTATGTCTCCTTTCTTATCTGCTAAAATTTCTACAAAAACGATAAAATTTCGGACCTAATTGAACATTCAACAGAAGCAGAAATCGCTGACTGCAACTCGACCAAAAGTCAACCGTTTCTTCAAAGAGACATCAGTATCGTAACATCAGTTTTACACACAAGGAAGCACGAAAAATTCACGAAAAGTAACGCACTGATGAAATCACAATTTATAACCAAGAAAAATTAAGAATTTAACGCATGCTTCAATCTATTCCACTACACATATATTCATCAACAATAAAACTCATGTGAAAATAAAAGAGATAAGAAAAAGTGAAACTTATTCCAAATGTCTTCTTGAAAGCCAGCACATGTCTGAGTGGAATCGTGTGCCCAACATTACGAGGGACCCCCAAACTTAGTCTCTAGTCATGAAATAACAATAGACATTAGATCCAAGAAAGACTAGAATATGAAGAATAATAACTCATTGGGGTTATAAAGAAATATTAGAGAAATAAGGGCCAACAAGAATACAAGAATACACGAATCCAAACGAAATAACAAAACAAAGAAAAATTAAAAACGAAAAATCAAATAAAAACAACTAACTAGAAAGCATGTAAAAATGATGGGTTGCCTCCCATCAAGCGCTCTATTTTACGTCTTGAGCACGACGTGGCAAAAAGAATTTAACGTGGCTTCTTTCTAGGGAGATTGCCAAATGCCCCCTTTTTGCAATCTATAAGCCTCTTATTCCACAAGGGAGGCTTTGGTTCATGCCCGGTTGCCACAAATAATGAGTAAGAATAATTATCCGGACAACCAAAAAATAATGGAAGAATGTAATAATTATAAGGCATGAAAAAATAAGCAGAGTTCGAATGGGTAGATAATAAAGACATATTATGAACAACCTCATTAGAACTCGAATAATCAGCCTCAACAAAATCACAAGTAATGGGGTCAATCTCTCCCATTATGGATTTAGGAAAAATTATGCGCGGCACCATTAATAAAATTTTAGGCACAAAAGTGTTCGCCTTATTAGTCGAAGTTTGATGACAATTTAATGAAATTTCTTTGGAAACATCATCAATGGTAACTTCTTCTATAGGCTCATCACACTTTATGTAATTATCGGGTGCTGGGGGATCGACCCTAAAACTTAACATGTCTTTCATCTCAACCTCCCCTTCAATTTCACTACTAAATATATGAGATGGAAAATAACCATAGTAAATCTCAAGACCACGACGTGCACATTCTAGCTCAAAAAGGGTACTATTAGGATTTTTAAGAGTGTCTACACATTGTTCAAGCATGGTCTTTTGTTTTGGGGGAGGGAGCTGACTGACCCTATTTGGCAAATTATTAAGAACATCGAAATTTATGAAATGCCAAGGGCCACGATACTCAAAGGAAAACATAATGAAGAAAATAAAAATATAGAGACTAAAAAAAAAACTTGTTGTGAGGAAATCCCTCGCACTATGCCGCAAGTGCACGGTGTCAACAAGTAATAAAGTGATAAGTAAAGTATCGTTCACTCGAGGACTGATTTCACTAAGTACCAAAATATAGTCAACTCACAATTTTATTTGAAGAACAATTATATGGAATTTATACCTAAACTAATTGCCGAATAATAAACAATAATAATAATATTAATAAAGGCGTAGGATTATGATTTTCACCTCAAACAATCAGGAATGATATTTATTCAATTCAATTCACTTTTATTCAATTGATTGTAAGCAAAGAATTCCTAAATTATTCTAAAGCCTTTCCCAAGGTCGATAGAAAATACTACGAATTATTAACTCGATATATCCCTATTCGAATTAGATAATTAATAGCTAAAACAGTTCAAGAATTCCCACAATAAATAGTCTTCACAATTCCATGAGTATATCCCTATCTCACGAAAATTATGATTCGTCTCACAAGAACTATGCCTAAATTTCATCTCCCGAATCCATAAAGACATTCAAAACAAATTAACTGTTGGCCAGACAATTAACAAGCATTAAGAACAGTAAGAAGAATCCAATTCAATACGAATAACGAGTAAATCGAAATAATAATAAATAAGTCAAACCGTCATGAAATCGGCTACAATCACAATCCTACTCGAATAGATCTAGAAACTAAGATGCAGAAAAACTAAGAAAAACCGTAGGGAATCCGTGGTCTTGTCGTCGCCCACAAATTTCTTCCTTGTTTTCTTCGCCCTAGCTATTGATCCCCCTCCTTTTTTTAGTCCCCCTTTTCTTCAGCCCTTTAATCCTTATTTATAGCAGTCCTAAGCCTCCAAAACGCGTCCGTGTGATTAGGTCGAGAACAGGCTCCAAAACGGCCCAGAAACGCGGAATATTCAGCACAACCGCCCGGTGGGCCGCGGCTCACTTAATCTGTGCCGCGGCCCCTATCCTTCGATTACTGTTGCACAGGCGCCTTTTTCCTCTCAGGCCGCGGCACACGATCTGATGTGCACGCTGCCGGTTGTCTTCGTGTGTCGCGGCTCATTTGGTGTGTGCCGCGGCTCATGACCAAAAACTGCTGTTTTTCGCCCATTTTTCATCGTCTTGGCTTCCGGACTCCGATTTCCTGTAAAACATATAATAATAGTGCTTTAAAAGCTCATTTATGCTGAATTAGGCTCAAGATGGACATACAATAATGATATAAAAGCGCATAAAAATACGCCTAACAGTGCTCGGTGCCATTCTCGGCTAACATAGTGATGATTCTCATGCGGTAGTTCATGATTGCGCCATGCCGCTTGAGCCAATCATCCCCGAGAATCAAATCCTCACCCTCGATACCCACAACAATAAGATTAGATAGCCAAGCCCTCCCACAAATAAACACAGAACAGTCCTAGACCTCTTGATCACCGACAATTCTATCACCGCTAGGAAGTTTAACGATGAAAGGCTCGCAAGGTGATAAGCAGTCAAGACTCAAACGGCGCACACACTCCAGCGAAATGAATGAATGCGTAGCACCCGAATCAAAAAGCACACTGACAGGATGGGAATGGATATGAACAGTACCTGTCGCCACAGTGGCCGCTGGATCATCGGCCCTTCTCATCTCATAGATACGTGGAGGGGCGGAGCCAACACTGGAAGCTCCCCCTCTAGCAGGCTGACCCCGACCTCTCCCTCGGCTAACACTCGATGGATACTGCGGAGCGAATGAGGCCTGCTTCACACTCGGCTCCATAGGCACTGGGTGAGAAGAACGGGCGCCGCGAATCAGTCTGATCTGTTCACAAAAAGAAGCCTTGTGGCCCGACTGACCACAAGTATGACAAGTCAAAGGCGGACGAGGACACTCCCGGTTCCCATGGCCTGGCTTGCCACAGTTAAAGCATATGGGGTCCCGGACGGAGGCACTGGCAGTACCTCGATAGCCCCCAGAAAAACGGGTCGAACCACCCCCAGGAATATTTGCAGACTCAGATTTCTGCTGACCTCCACCCTTGTAACCCGAGAAATTCCCAGAGGATTTCTGCTTCTTACTCTCTCGGACCGCCGCATTGGCTGTTAGTGACATATCATAGGCAAGAGCTCGACTCTGATAATCCTTCATAGTAGTACAGACGAGCCCAGACATGTAGTCCCGAATCGACAATTTCATCCGCCTGGAAAAATGGAAAATTTTGTCGCTCTCCTCGACAACTTGAGTCTTCACATAGCCCAACTCCTTGTTAAAATCGGCAATAGCTTGGGATACGGGAATATCCCGTGGTTGAGTATCATAGAGAGCATGGACTCGAGCCTGTCTTACCGGCCACGGGCAATATTCAATCTCCATCAATTCCTGAAATTCGGCCCACAAAGCAACATGGTATTTGGGCCCAACGGCCTCCCACGAATCCGTAGCGTCCCCAGTGAGAAGTACTGGGCAATAGGGACCTTACGGTCCTCGGGATAGTTGGTAGCAGTGAAGACTTTAGATATCTCCTTGATCCACCCCTCCCAGCCAATCGGGTCCGAAACTCCCGAAAACTGAGGAGGATGCATCTTGATGACATCCTGAAGCCAACGATCCATTCCGCCTCGATTAGCGTGGTCCGGATCCATGTTCTGAACTGCCTGAGCTATCGCTGCCATTTGGTTTACCATTTGCTGCATAACGGCCGCAATATCACGGTCGGTGCGCTCTTGAGAAGAAGCATGACTGTGACGGTCGCCGGTACTGCCGGCTCCCGAAGAATGCGACGTGGCCGCCCCACCGGCTACCCCACATCCTCAGCCGTGACCACGACCACGGTTTCCTCCGGCATCCATACTGATGTTAAGAGATAGCAAAAACAATTCGATGATAAGTAAGAGGCGAAAAACATCCACAATTCAAGAAACGGAATTACGTTACGAGAAAACAAGGAAGCGAGTAAAGAAAACTTACGAGCACTGGAAGTACCGAGATGCTGGCAGCGGTGTTACAATGTGCAGAACAAGACACAACTAGACCCAAATAACCGATAAGCCTAGGTATCCATAAACCTAGTGCTCTGATACCATTTTCTGTAACAGTCCCGAGATATTCAAGGTATATTACAATGCCGTGGACCCCTACATGGGACCCACCAGGCTAGACACAACTTACCACAGTAGAAACATACATTATCCAGTTGAAAATCAAATAACACGCCCGGTACAACCAGCGGAATAATTAACAATGGCAAACATAAATAACTTCCACGAATACAAAACATAATCCGAAGAGAAAAGTCTAAGTACTCGCGAGTACAATCTATAAGTTTCAAAAGTAGACAACAACTATATCGAATGGAACAACGGAAATAAAAGGACTCAATTCACATGTCAACGACCCTGGCAGCATACTAGTATTGTCCCAGCGCTCGCTCGCCCGGATGATCATAACCTGAAATCCATAACAAGAATTTCCCCACAACGGATCCCAGAGGGGTTACCAAATAAACTAGTACAAGTAATCAAGGCAAACCAATCGCTTACACATTCCATAGTATATGCACCAATGTCATTTCAAAACCCAAAACCAGACATGTCTTTTCCGGAAACAAACAGTTACAATCGATTTGCCTAGGACCGGGATGAAGCCACGAATCCCACTCGAGGCCTCTAAGGACCCTCCCGAGCTGGCCACATTCATAAAACAAATCAAGCACACACGTCTCCTAGTACCGGGACGAAGCCACGAATCCCACTCGAGGCCTCTAAGGACCCTCCCGAGCTGGCTAGCGAAACAAACTCATGAATCCAGAATGAAGCCATAGATTCCCTCGAGGCCCTATTGGACCCTCCAGAGGTGAGTAAGGCACACACAATATACATTACCATTTCACGTTAAGCATAAAGATTTCCAAGAATTACTTGCCTTGAATAATAGACGACGCGACGAACGGAAGGAAAAACGCCGGCGAATGCTAGGGACCGACAATTACGAACCTAACAATTCGAAGAACACAATCACTACCAATCCTAAACGAATACAGAATTGGAATACACCCGAAAACCCGCCTACAATTCATGTATATTCGTATGAAAACAACAACGAGGGCAGACCGCAACTAAACCCTCTCGAGTACAAAAATACCATGAAATATACCATGAATCCGTAGGAAACCAATAATACCAACAAGATAAATCATATTCATCATGATACAATCTATCACACGGAACGAATCGAAGAAAACCCCGAAAACCCCCAATTTACTCAAAAGTAGGGTTCTTAGAAGATTTACCTTGGATTAGGATGAAAGATTCGTGTTGATGTTGTTATTATACACCAAGAACTCAAAGATGATGATGATTGAGATGAATGGAGGAAGAAATTGCCAAGAAATCGTTAAAAAATCGCCAAAGCCGCGAAGAAGGAGGTGAAATGAGAAATAGATCCGTCCAAAGTCAACTCCTGGGTATTTATAGCCACACGGCTTAGTGCGCGCTAACGGCTAAGTGTTAGCGTGCGCTACCCAATTATATTACAGTCCAAAACTCACTGTCCTGGACCGTTAGCGTGCGCTACTACAATCTAGCGTGCGCTAACAACGACTCTGTAGCGTGCGCTATCGAGATATAGCGTGCGCTACCTGGGCACCTGAACGAGTTCAGAACAAATTGCCCAGTACTGGACAGCCGCGTTAGCGCGCGCTAGTCCTCCGACATTAGTGTGCGCTAGACAACGTAGCGTACGCTAATCCGCTAGTCCAGAGGACTGGATTCAGAAATAAGTTCGCTGCCACTCCTAGGGATCAGCTCGCTAGCGCGAGCGACGGATTCAGACGTAGCGTGCGCTACTAAGGGATCCCTAGCGTGCGCTATGCAGAAAGATTAGTGCGTGCTAGGCATGGAATATTAATGGCCCAAAGCACCGGAACATGAATGACACATCAAATGGAACATCTCAAAACGCATAATAACATAGAATGGATCCACGACAACCCCAAAACGGTGGTTCCGAACAACAATTACGGGAATCAGATCAATAAGCGACGGAAGAACCAATAAACGTAGAACTAGATGACAAAAAGTCTCGAAAAAATTATTCTCAAAAAATAATACGGTTACACGAGGGTCGCTAAAAATGAGAAATACACCAAAAAGGTGAAAATACCGGGAAAAGAAAAATGCGGGTATTACATTAAACTCCTTAGTCATACTATGAAACTTTGGGAAAGAGTGGTGGAATTGTTAGATGTATTTTTATGCACTGATTTATTATTATTTTATATCCATTTTAAGTCTAAATCTGCATAAATGAGCTTTTAATGCACTATCTTTATATGTTTTGAAAAAAATTGGAGTCCGGATGCTTAAACGACGAAAAACGGGCGAAAACGACAATTTTTGGTCAGAGGCCGCGGCACACCAAGGCCAGGCCACGGCACACGCACGGCGCAGCAGGCGCGGTACTCACTGTACCGGGGGCCGCGGCACACTTAAGCTGAGCCGCGGCCCGTATGAAAAAAAATACTGCCTAGGTGTGGCGCTGAACACTAATGCCGAGTCGCGGCCCGCGGGGCGGGAATTCTGATTCAGCCGCGTTTTTGGGCGGTTTTTGGAGCCTGTTTTCGACCTAACTCCCGGACGCATTGTGGAGACTAATGAAGGTTTAAATAGGGATTAAAGGTCTAAAGATAAGGATCGAAGAGAAGGAGAAAAATACCGATCAAGCAGAGAGCGGAATCTAGAAAACGGAGAAATTCAAGTTCTTCAACTGTGTTTGATTTCTTTTATGCTTTCTTCAATTCTTTCTGTATTATTTTCTAGCATGTTGGGCTAGAACCCTATTCTAGGATTTTGATGAAACCGAGGTTTTGACGAATTTACTTTTGATTTTGCACTATTAAGATATATTTCCCTTTCTTATTGAGTTTTCCCCAATTGTTTTAATTACTATCAATTATGTGGCCTATTATTGATTTGTTGTGATTACGCAACTCGAATCGGGAGAGGAGACTTGGTAGAAAAAATTGGTGAGAAACGTTTCATCTTGTGAGATAGGAATATACTCATAGGAATTACGTGGCATGTCTGAAGATTTCGTACTTTTCGCCTATTGTCGAATTAATTCACCTAGGAATAAAGTGTTTTATCCGCCTTAGAAAATTCTACTGACCTCGGGAAAGGCAGTAGAGTATTTTAGCAATCTTCGCCTTCAATAAATTGGGAAATCACTTAATTCATATAAATCAAGAGTAATTCGGATAAATCGAGGTGGATTCTCAATCCTAGATTATTTCCCTATTTGATCTTCTTTCGTCAAACAATCGATTTTATTATTTGTTATTAGTTCATTCTTTTATTAATTTTCTTTAATTTTACTTGCACCTCCAATTTCGATCGTTCAAATAAAATTAGAATACGCATAAATTGGTAATTAGTGAGTCAGTCCTCGAGGGAACGATAATTTACTTATCACTTTATTACTTGCTTACGACAACATGCACTTGCGTTCACCGAATTATGTAACAAGTTTTTGGAGCCGTTGTCGGGGACTGATTGTTTTACTAATATCGATTTCAGTATTTCTAGTCTTAATTTGAACACTATTTTATTTTTGTGTAATTTTTTTTATTATTTGTTTTCCTTTCAGGAGTTTCTGGCTAGTGCATGAGAAAATTCGGTAACGAAGGCCTATTACCTTTGGATACTGAACTCGAGCGCACTCTGCGGAAAAACAAGAAGGAAAAGCGTGAGCTATCTACAAAAGATACCATGGCCGATAACACAAAAAATCATGGAGTAGACAATCCTATGCACTAAGCTCAACCGGCATTGGCACTCCGAGACTATGCATTGCCTCAAATTAACACGAATTTTTCGGAGATTCGGCGCCCAACTGTCTAAGCAAACAATTTCTTGATAAATCCGGCTATAATCCAGATGGTACAACCAAGCCAATTCTGTGGATTAGCGAATGACGACCCCAATGCTCATATTGCGTCCTTTCTCGAGATATGTGATACGTTCAAGAACAATGGAGTTTCTGATGATGCCATTCGTCTACGGCTTTTCCCATTTTCTTTGAGGGATAAAGCCAAGTTCTGGTTGAATTCACTTCTGCCGGGCTCTATTACGACTTGGGAGGAGTTAGCACAAGCCTTTTTAGCTAAGTTCTTTCCACCGGCAAAGACAGCGAGACTTCGGAACGAAATAATGACGTTCAGGCAATTTGAGATGGAATCGCTTCATGAAGCTTGAGAGCGATACAAGGATTGACTAAGGAGATGCCCATGCCATGGCTTACCGGATTGGCTACAAATCCAGACCTTCTATAACGGACTAAGTGCATCTACACGCACTCTTGTTGATGCAGCCGCTGGAGGAGCTTTAATGGGAAAGACGATGGAGGTAGCTAATTCTTTATTGGAAGCAATGGCTGCAAATGCTTATTAGTGGCCTTCCCAATGTGTGAACCCAAAGCGAGTTATGGGAGTTTCCGACAACGATCCGATCTCTACACTATCAGCCCAAGTTGCAGCGCTGACTCAACAATTGCAAGTTTTTTCACATGCTCCTTCTACCGTTACCACATAATCATGTAATTGGTGTAACGGGTCTCATCCTAGCACGAAATGCCAAGTTGGAAATCCTTTCGAGCAATCTCCGATAGAACAAGCTCAGTTTTTGGGGAACGGAAATCGGCAAAACAATCCGTATTCCAACACATATAATCCGGGGTGGAGAAATCACCCTAACTTTTCGTGGAAAAACTGACAAAATTTAAACCAACCCCAGTTTGCTCAACACCAACAGTAACCTCCTCCCGCTCCAAAAATATCTCTAGAGGAGGCAATGGCGAAATTAGCAGCAAATACGAGTCAGTTCATGACCCGTATGGAAGCAACCTTGCAAAATCATTCCACCTCTATTTGCAACTTGGAAGTCCAATTGGGTCAAGTAGCAAATGTGTTAACAGCCCGACCTGAGGGTACCTTGCCAAGTACAACTGAGACGAACCCCAGAGAGATTATTAATGCCATTGGTTTGAGAAGCAGGAGGGAAGTGTGTGAGCAGCCCGGGAAGAACAAAAAGAGAGGTGATCATGAGGAGAAGGAAAATTCGGCATCTGAAGAATTAAAAAATTCTAAAAGTTCGAAACTGTTTCCTGACAATCCGATGGCCTATGTGCCACCCATCCCATTTCCGCAGCGAGTGCAAAAGCAAAAATTAGACAAGCAATTCTCCAAGTTTCTTGACGTCTTCAAGAAACTACATATCAATATTCCATTTGCTGATGCCTTGGAACAAATGCCAAGCTATGTGAAGTTCATGAAAGAGATCTTATCGAACAAAATGAAGCTCGAAGAGTATGAGACAGTGGCATTGACGAAAGAGTGCAGCGCCATCTTGCAGAAAAATCTCCCTCCAAAATTGAAGGATCCAGGAAGCTTCAATATACCGTGCACTATAGGAAACCTGTCTTTTGATAGAGCATTATGTGATCTCGGCGCCAGTATTAATATTATGCCCCTTTCTATTTTTAAGAAGCTAGGTATTGGGGAAGCCAAGCCGACGACAATCTCTTTGCAATTAGCTGACAGAACTATCAAGTATCCGAGGGGGGTAGTAGAAGATGTTTTAGTCAAGGTCGATAAATTCATCTTTCCGACCAATTTTATTGTGCTCTATATGGAGGAGGACCATGACATCCCAATTATTTTGGGAAGACCGTTCTTAGCTACCGGCCGAACTCTCATTGATGTGGAGAAAGGGAAACTCACTCTACGGTTTCAAGATGAACACGTTACATTCCAAGTGTTTCGATCTCTCCCGTGTCCAAGCAGTGTCGAGAAGGGTTCTCAATTCGAAAGCTTAGATATTTTGGCAAAAGACACACACCGGGAACGCTGTCAGTCGAAATGTTCAGAATCTGTTGTAGTTGTTCCGACATCTAAGAAAAATGTAGAGCGAGTCGCATATCTTAGACATTTGGACATGTCTTCTTCATCATCTGATCACTCACCATCTAAAAATTCTCAGGCCGTCATAAATTTGTTCGTGAAAAATAAAATCAAGCCGAAAGTGAAACGGTTGCCAAGTCATGTGAAATTTGGGTGTTTCGGAAAATTATTATTATTCAAATCTTTTCGCAAAGGACATTAGATGTATAAACCAAAAATCGAACTGTTAAAGACTGATGGTCAAAATTTTAAAACACATATTAACGGTTCGATGGACGGGGTGGATCCCAAATGGCGTTTGCGAAAAGCAAATTGATCTTAAAGAGGTCCGGCTGAAGACTATAAACTTAGCACTTCTCAAGAGGCAACCCGAGTATTAGTTGTAGATTTTTATTTTTCAGTGTTTTCATTCATTTTAGGAGTCTATTTTTTTCATCATATTTGCTTTGATATGCTTATCTCTCATGTTCTAGGTGTTTTCCTTTGAAATTTCTGTGCATGAACCTCCCAGGGGGCATTTGTCAGGTCCGGTCCGCGGCACAATGATAGCGAGCCACGTCACATACAAGTCAAGAAATTGGGCTAACCTTACTGTACTCTGTGCCGCGGCATGAACTTACTGAGCCGCGGCACACTCGACCCCTGAGCCGCGGCACGCCAAGACCCAAAATACCGGCCCAGGAAACTATACTCTGTGCCGCGGCACACACTATCTGAGCCACGGCACACTAAATCTCAGAGTCGCGGCACCCGTTTAATGAGCCGCGGCACACGCCGAAGATACCCAATGCCCAGAACCCACTGTACTACGGGCCGCAGCTCACTTGATACGTGTCGCGGCCCCTGCTGTGAATTTCAAATGCCCAGAGCTCCCTTATAACCTCGATCGGCCAACACAAAAGGTACGCTTCATTCTTCTTCTTCGCGTGGCGCTCGGATAATCTCCCTTCAAGTCTTCTTCTTCTTCTTACCTTCTTCAATCCAAAACAAGGTAATTCTCATTTCTTAATCTTAATTGCAACATGGATTGAAAAGTGAGGTAATGTTCCTCATTCATTGTTGAATATGTTGTTAGTTTTCTTAAAGTTCTATCAAGGTTTAATTGGAATATGGTGATTATCGATTGATTGTTGATGTTGTTTGCTGTTTTGTTATGAATATATGTTACTATCGATTGATGTTATTATTGTTGGGGATTGAATTAAGCCATTATTATTTTTGTTCCTCATATAAACCCATGCATGCTAGGTGTTTGATAAAATGCACTAATGAAATTTTTTGAGATGAACATCTTCAAATTGTATGCAACGAATTCGATTATCGGATTACATTATGCCCTCAACCCTTACATCGTGTTTAAACTTAAAATCTCATCCTTATTTCCCTCATACGATGGTGCGAGCTCATTCGACTCTATATTCATTTTCCGCACATCTTAAGTCGAGAGTGGTGTAGTTATCTTTAAAGTTGTGTAATTTCCGGCATTTATTTTTCAGGAACCTCGCCATGGCTAGGAAAAGGAAGATGAGTACGAGGACTAGGACGCGATCATCTCCCACAAAAGGGGAGACATCACAAAACCGAGCCGATATGGAATCTCACCAATTCTCCGATCCTGACATTTATATAATATTCAACGAGAGGATCCGGCCTCGTCCAATAATTCCGGAGTGGGGATTCACTCCCACCCCACAGGACGGTGAGCTTTTGGCTATGATCAACGAGATGGGGTGGACTCGTTTCACTGCGCCACCCGAGACGGCGGTGATCTCTATCGTCAAGGAGTTCTACGCCAGTGCTCTATTGCGACATATTCAAGCGGGGCAGATGATGGGGCGACCAGATACACGGACTGAGGTCGTCGTATGAGGCCAAACTGTGGACTTTTCGGTGGCCGCGATTGGGAGGCTGTACGAGCTACTGGAGGTGGACGAGTCGGAGTATACGCGGATTAAGAGTAGCCTCATGATGGAGGCTCTGCTGGAGGCACTCGCTCATCCCGGTTCCGTATGGGAGACGCGCGTCCCGGGTTCCACCACTTTCTATTTTAAGAGTTCTCGTCTGAGTCGGCTTGGACGAGCCTGGCTCTACTTCCTCTGTACATGAGTTGACCCTACATCACATATCCGCTCAGTCTTACTTCCTCGTGCCCGATTACTGTATGCTATCACGACGGGACTCCGGTTTGATGTGGCACCTCGTTTGTCCCATTCTATATTTCAGTGTATTCAGGGAGGGGCAAAGACGGGATTAAAACATCCCTTGCCGATATGTGCTCTATGCCGCCAGTCGGGCGTGACGTGGTCCGATGACGAGCCGTCTATTGCACCCCAGGGTCCGATCGACCACCGTATTATCTCTCATTTTGACAGTGGGGTGTCGCGAGGGCACACGAGCGGGGGCGAGGATTTCTGATTGATGAGCCACACGAGCACTCTCCCGAGCCACTACTCCTGACACATGAGCCGACGGCGGATGCTGATGATCGGACTGAGTCCACTCCTCCGCCATCGAGAGAGCACCTTAAGGAGATGTTTGACAGGGTGAGGGAGGAGATGCGGAGAGAGAGAGATAGCCATCTAGCTGCTGTTCGAGAGGAGATGCGGGCTGAGAGAGACAGCCTCCTCGCAGCTGTCCGGGAGGAGATGAGAGAGCAGGCCCACCGGGCCAATCGACGTGAGGAGAGGCGCTTGGCGGCAAGGTATGCTTATCATCAGGACTATCTTGCTGCGTGGACGAGCCATATACTCCATCCAGACGGACCCTTCATCCCACTAGTCAGGCCATCTACACCACCCTCCTCGTCGGACGAGGCCGGCACCAGTTCCTGAGCTAATATTAGGAGAGTACTTGACCTTTTCTCATATTACATATTACTATCTGTTTCCATTGGGGTCAATATACGTCCTAAGTTTGGGGGGTTACTTTCAGTGCTATTTACTTATTCGTTGTTATTTTTCATTGTTTTTTACTCTAGCGTTGCTTGTCTTGACTTTATTTGCATTTGTGGATTTTTCGTGCTTCCTTGTGTAAAACTGATGATATGATACTAATTTATTTTTGAAGAAACGGTTGAGTTTTGGTCGAGTTTGCAGTCTGCGATATTTGTTTCCTTTGAGTATTCATTTAGGTCTGAATTTTTTCGTTATTGTAGAAATCTTAGCGTATAAGAAATGAGACATACGTGTTTTCGAACCACCGTCTATATGTTTGGTTACACTTTTCACGTAGCTAGTCGTCCAGTAACATGAGTCTTGTTGGCATTCAAGTTGATTTTAGAGTCGGACAGTCTTTCCCAAAAAAAGTTGAGAAAATATTACATGTTCTATGATGGGAAGTCTAGTAACCGGGGGTATTCACGTGAACCGTTGTTTACTCTCGCGTAAAATGACAACCCTGAATAGACTAATGGTTTAGAGATATCGCATTGCTGATGATGGGAAGCCTAGTAACCGGGGGTATTCAGGTGACCCGTTGTTTACTCTCGCGTAAAACAGCAACCTTGAATCGGACGTGCGGGAATATCTATTCGAGTTTTTTCTCTGCTGTAGAGGGAAACTTAGTAACTAGAAGCATCCATGTGACCCACGAGTGTCTTTTACGTCAAACGGTTCCCCAATACATGAGAATGGAAATCCACCCTAGGGTTATTCCGATGAAACATCCCGAGAGTCGGAATCTAGTGGTTAACTCGAATCATTATAATGATTATACATAAGGGAATGCTGGCCGAGGATCATTATTGACGATGAAACTCTTGCATTTTTTGCCACGAGACTGTGGGACTGGGCGAGTTCGCTTGTTTAATCTAACCCTTCATATTGGCGGTCGGCTAAATTCACGCTTGTTCATGACCGATAGTTCAGCACTAAAAATGATTGCTTTGTGGAATCCTTATCCGTGATGTGACTCACTAAAATGATACGTGTATTTTTCTTTGAGATTTTCAGGAGAGTATTAATCAGGTGAACACTGTGGATATTGCACGGTTACCCACGATACTTGTCATCTCATTTGAAATTAATTTTTGCTTGAGGACAAGCAAAGGCCTAAGTTTGGGGGTATTTGTTAGATGTATTTTTATGCGCTTATTTATCATTATTTTATATCCATTTTAAGTCTAAATCTGCATAAATGAGCTTTGAATGCACTATATTTATATGTTTTGAAGGAAATTGGAGTCCGGATGCTTAAACGACGAAAAACGGGCAAAAACAACAATTTTTGGTCAGAGGCCGCGGCACACCAAGGCTAGGCCGCGGCACACGCACGGCGCAGTAGGAGCGGTACTCACTATACCGGGGGCCGCGGCACACTTAAGCTGAGTCGCAGCCCATATGGAAAAAAATACCGCCCAGGTATGGCGCTGAACACTTAGGGCCGCGGCACATTAATGCCGAGTCGCGGCCCGTGGGGCGGGAATTCTGATTCAGCCGCGTTTTTGGGCCATTTTCGGAGCCTTTTTTCGACCTAACTCCCGGATGCGTTTTGGAGACTAATGAAGGTTATAAATAGGGATTAAAGGTCTGAAGATAAGGATCGAAGAGAAGGAGAAAAACACCGATCAAGCAGAGAGCGGAAGCTAGAGAACGGAGGAATTCAAGTTCTTCAACTGTGTTTGATTTCTTTTATGCTTTCTTCAATTCTTTCTGTATTATTTTCTAGCATGTCGGGCTAGAACCCTATTCTAGGATTTTGATGAAACCGGGGTTTTGACGAATTTACTTTTGATTTTGCATTATTAAGATATATTTCCCTTTCTTATTGAGTTTTTCCCAATTGTTTTAATTACTGTCAATTACGTGGCCTATGATTGATTTGTTGTGATTATGCAACTCGAATCGGGAGAGGAGAGTTGGTAGGAAAAATTGGTGAGAAACATTTCATCTTGTGAGATAGGAATATACTCATAGAAATTACGTGGCCTGTCTGAAGATTTCGTACTTTTCGCCTATTGTCGAATTAATTCACCTAGGAATAGAGTGTTTTATTCGCCTTAGAAAATTCTACTGACCTCGGGAGAGGCAGTAGAGTATTTTAGCAATCTTCGCCTTCAATAAATTGGGAAATCACTTAATTCATATAAATCAAGAGTAATTCAGATAAATCGAGGTGGATTCTCAATCCTAGATTATTTCCCTATTTGATCTTCTTCCGTCAAACAATCGATTTTATTATTTGTTCTTAGTTCATTCTTTTATTAATTTTCTTTAATATTACTTGCACCTCCAATTTCGATCGTTCAAATAAAATTAGAATACGCATAAATTAGTAATTAGTGAGTCAGTCCTCGAGGGAACGATAACTTACTTATCACTTTATTACTTGCTTACGACAACGTGCACTTGCGTTTACCGAATTACGTAACAGGAATGCAGGGTTAGAAGAGAGGTTGAGATCTCAGAGAACCAATTTGGCTTCATGCCGGGGAGGTCCACGACTGAGGCCATTCATCTTGTCAGACGCCTTATGGAGAAGTTTAGAGAGCGGCGTAAGGACCTCCATATGGTGTTCATAGATATAGAGAAAGCTTATGATAGCATTATGCATGATGTTATTTGGAGGAGCCTAGTAGAGAGGAGGGTGTCATTGCCGTTCGTTAGGGCGATCCAAGACATGTACTCCCAAGCTAGGACGTGTGTGTTGCTACCCAAAATATTATCCGGAGATAGATATTGCTGGAATGGATGGATAGCAAACAAAGTGCGAGAGCACTTCCATAGAGAAAGTAAATAACACAAGATTTGCCGGGGTTGTTAGTCCCGGGCTTGAATACTCTCGCGAGATGTTATTAACACGAATATTAGGGGATACAAGTGTTAATGTTAGAATACTATTACAATGAGTGTAACGATTCTAGTTATCTTAGCTAGTGAGCGTGTAGATTGTCGGAAGAACCAGATGTGATGCTCTGTGAGTTCTTGTAACAACGTTGACGAACCGAGGCGGACGTGAGAAATCGACAGTCTCTCACGGCGAGTAGTTGCTTTGGATTTGAGCTCAGAGGCTTGTGAATCTGAACTGTGGAGACTTCTTGCCTCTGCCGACCGTCTTCTGGTTGAAGTAGATTCTGGTGAGGAAGCTGGGAGACTGAGAATATGTATGTTTGTATGCTTTTCGGAATGATTTTTCAATTGATTTCAATGAATTCCCAACCTTTTTACCAGTTGTTGGGTGTTCTCTATTTATAGGACTGGGACATGCCGGGCGATCGCCGTTGCTGTATTATAATAAGCGGGTGATCGTCTTTTAGCACATGGGTTGGTCCCCTTAAAGTCCGTAGGAGTTGCTGGCAGCCAGCTGTGCGGTCCAATGAGAAGCCTGCACGCGTCTGAGTCACTGTCACGGGCGGTCCCACCTTGTACCTTTCGGCGGGTTTGTCGGTAGGTGAGTAGGTAATGACAAGCTGTGGTCAACGATCCATGAAACGCGGCGCCTGTCGCGGGTTTGCACATGGGAGCTGCTTTGAGATCCAGTCCTCGTGGACTTTGACAGACGAAGGTCTTGTTCGTGGCGTAGGACGATCATCATAGATCGGGCATCCGAGACGGTCGCTGGATGCCAAAGGCGATCGCCTAGAGATTCGATCGCCAGGTGCTCGAAGGTAGACTGTCATCTCCGTTTAGGCGCGTTCGCCGTAGCAAGATTGGTTGTGGATTCGGTCGCTCGGCTTTGCAGTCGATCGCCTGTCGAGGTGGATAAATCTCGACATAACAATTTCCCCCCAGCTCGCTCCGATATTCGAAACGTGGGTTGAGGTGGTTCCATTGGCGATCGCTGAATTATGACGAGTGGCTCTGCACTTTACTGAACTGGCGATCGTCATTGATCGGTTTGATTCAGAATTTGGACGACCCAGCCGGTCACTGAAATGAGCGGGAAATGATAACGGGTGCGGAAAAGTCTTCACGCACGTGTCGAGTTCCTGTTGGAGGATACCGACGGTTAGTAGTGACTCCTCATCTGGCGTGTTCTTGAAAATACGCGTCGCGGGTTTCAAGGGAGCATTAATTGCGACGTTTGCACTTTCGACCCCTGAGATTCCCCTTAATTGCACAGGAGTCCCTTCTACCTCATATAAAAGGGCGTAAGGTTGCAGCGTTAACCCCCTTACGCGTTTATTACTAGAGAAAGAAGGATTTTGCTGAAGAATATTTCTGAGAGATCCGACTTCCGATCGTCGAACGATTCTATCTTTGGGTAAGAAAAACTCCTTTTCTCCTTTCTTCTTCGAGAATGACTGGAACATCATCATCACACGGAGCAGGCACCAGATCCGTCGCCGGGGCATCAACTGCCCGTGGAGAATCCTCCGCGGGATTCCATCTGGAGACGGCCGCCGAGGCTATCCGGGCCGGAATTAACCCTGCGGAAATCGAGGCGTTGTTTAATGAATCCGACGTCGCCAAGGAGACGGCAGTCGAGCGGAGGTGCTCGCAGATGGAGAGGGATCTGGCGATTAAGGCCCACTGGGAGCAGCACAGTGCATTCGGCCGGGCCTATCTGGCTTTTTCTGAAATTATGAATAGGTTGGCCGGTCCGTCTCCTAAGTTCAATTATCGGGAGTACTTAATCGCTAATCCTTATCAACCTCCGAAGCGATCGCTATTCTGGGCTGCGCAGTGATCTTTATGGTCTCTCAGCCAAATCAGAAGTTCGGCGACTAGGAAGGACCTGGCCGATTGGAGGACGAGGTTTCATGTCCCTTCAGACGTAGATCTGTTTGTGCCGGCTGAGAATGAATGGGCCGATCAGCCTCCGGAGGGCATGGTCGCCGTGAACGAAGCGACCATGGAGGCAGGGCTGCGATTTCCTTTGTCGTTCTCCGTCTCCCATCTGCTGGCTACCTGGAACGTGGCGCCACTCCAGTTGACTCCGAACGTTTGGCTCCAGATAATCTGCACTCTCACCTTGTTCGGCGGTCACCGACTATACCGCCTTCCTTCGCCGTCGGAGATGAACCACCTGTTCAAGCTGACGGCTCAGAAAGGGTCGGTCGAAGGTTACCACATTCAAGGCCGATCCGGTCGGGTGATCCTCGGAGTTACGAACAAGGCGCGGTGCGACCCGGCGAAGTGGTTCTGGGTCGCCAGTGCGTGGAAGGCTTCTGCGAGCGACAATCCTACGGGCGAGCTGGAGATCCCCACTAGCTTTCGGGGGAGGAATCCCGGTAAAGGTTCAGACTCTCCCTTTGTTCGGATGTATTCTGAACTGATCTAATTTGATTTCGTTATTGCAGGTTTCCATATTCCGGCGATCGAGGAGCTGCCTTTTGATTTCCTGGTTGTCTGGGAGCAGATACGGAGCTTGTCGGACGACGATCTGGATGCTAGCCGGATCAACAAGGAGAGTCGTTGGTTGTCGGCTCGGCTATTCCGTTTCCCGAGACATCTCTCGGTATCAGGTATGAGTTTCTGCGACCTACAATTTCTTGGCGATCGTCTTGCTTGAGGAAAATGTCTAACTGTCGTTCGACTGTATTTATTGTAGAGGTTCGATTCCCTAGCTTTTTAGATCCCCCACCGGAGATATCCATGTAGAATCCAGGATTTTTAGGCCGTCTCAGCTACAAGAAGTCATCTCGGGCTCCTCCTGTTGCGTTGCCTATCATTCCAGAGGTGGAGCCTCGCGTGGAGCCGATCGTGGCCGATGCGGAAGTTCCTGAGGAGGGGCTTCGAATGAACCGCAAATGGCCGAGGTCGGAAGAAACTCCAGTTTCTGCCCCTGCCAGTGAGGTGCCGATCGTCGCGCCTCCGATCACCATTCTTCCTCCGGAGAATGAGCCTACTCCCTCCGTGGCTTTCTTGCAGGAGATGGCGATCGCCGATGCTGAGACCCCTCGAGGGAAGCCGTACTTCGGTCGCGACCCCGAGAGGGCTGAGAGGTAGACATTGCTTGTTGAGTTGAAACTTGTCATTCGCGTAGGAGATGTGCTAACTCCTGTTGTTTTGATGCAGGGTCCGTAGAACTGACCCAACTTGCCCGCCGATGGTGGTAGATTTCTTAGCGAGCCGATCTCCTGGCCAAACCTGTGATATCCCTTTATACGTCAGCCGGGCCATTTCCGCTCTGCCGAAAGCCTGGACGACGGACTTAGATGCGATCGCTCGTCAGCGATCTGGGAGTTCGATGCAGGCTGCTTTCGCTCTCACTCTTTAGGCTGCGACAATGGCTGCTCAGGGTGTGCAGGAGTTTGAGGGGCGTCCTTCGACTACTCGCCTGCAGGCGGATCTCAAGGCGGCTCTAAAAGAGAATGCCGAGTTCGCTGACAGGATCGCGGCGATGGAGAAGGACTCCCTGGAAGCAGCTAAGCGGGCGTGCCATAAACTTGAGCTGGCGAGAAAAGATGCTGAGCAATCCCGGGTGACGGTTGTTCGATTTTGGGACCGGATGACAGATGTCGTACGGTCGCAGAAGGCTGCTGAGAAGGAGGCTGATTGACTGAAGGTGACAGTTGCTCGGCTAAATAGTGAGCTGGCGGCATCGAGGGGAGAGACGGATGTGAGGGAGGCTGAGCTCCAGGGTTCGCAATAGGCGATGGCGGAGCTGAAAGGGGAGCTAGAGGCGACCAAGGCCAATCCCTTTCTTAATGTGGAGTTCTTCAGCGAGTTTGCCTATTATATGGCGTACGCTGACTCGCTCCGAGCCGCGAATAAAGTAGGACTGGAGGTCGGCCCTCTAGCCGAAAACTTCAATGCGTATGCGTTTGAGCATCCTTTTCATCCCGACTTCTGCGTGCCGATCTTGGATCTCGCGGACATCGGCGTGGACCTGAGCTGGTACCCGGTCCCGGCGAACCTTATTCATCCAGATGCTCTGGAGGACGGGGAGGCTGCTCCACAGGCTGGCGAAGGGTTGCGGATAGATCCGGGGGCTGAAGGCGAAGGCCAGGCAGGGGCCTGAGGCACTTCTCTTTTAATGTTTTAGCTTGTTGCCTTGTAATTTGTAGCTTTCTTTTTGTAGTACTTAGGCCTTCGGGCGACCATGTATGTACCTTTGAGATTTTTCTTTGATTTATCACTTGAATGATTGCTATTTTTGAGTCTTTTGCTTGACTTTGTACAAATGTGTGACGAGATATTGCTGCAAGTGTAGGTCTACGTGAATTGATAAACTCATATAGATAACTTTTACAACAAATTCGATCGCTGCACAAACATCTGACTAATGCCGATCTTCGTATGTAATTGAATAGGGACGATCATCGTATAGGTAGCTCCGCACTCTTTTCCCCCTTGTTTCTGTTCACTTAGTGAAAGTAAGGGGACGAAAATATATCGTAGAGTGAGCGGTCTTCAAATTTGTCGAATCCTAGAAAGGAGCCGTCCATCTCAGTCTTGAGGAGCCGTGCACGATCGCGGAGTTCGATGGACCGACCTCCACGACCGTGTCTTATGCACGATCGACATTCCGTTTGGTGGCTAAGTTCTCGTGACTCACTTAATTGGTAGGGTCCACCGAAGGCTGCACCTCGCCTCGTATTTAAACGAAGGGCGTGCGGTCTTGGTCTGGAAGATTCCTTGCGCGGGGCGTTGTCGGATTAATCAACTCCACTTCCGTGGCTTGTTAGCTCTGCTTCCATCTCGGCCCGCCATGAAGATGGCGACCCTCGATGGTGTATGTTGAGATGGGGGTAGGGACGCGTCGCATTGTCCGGGTCCACCAAATTAGATGATGAACCTTTCAGGGCGGGCGAGCGTGTCCACTGATTAGTTTTGGAGGGCCCTCAGACTACGCCGGCCTCGTATTTAAACGAAGGGCGGGCGATCGTGGCCCAAAGGGACCTTGCATGGCCGAAGCAGTCGGTTCCATCGACTACCAGGACCATGGCTGCACTCTTCTGTTGGAATATAAAACGCAGCGGAAGCGAGTTGGTGATAGTAATTTAATAAAAGGTTTTATAAACTAACCAACGTAAAAACCGGATCTATTTAGGCTTGTCAACTAATTAACTAAACAGATTAATAAACAATTAAATAAACATATTTACGCATGGGAGTCGGTAATTTTACCTTTGACGCGAAGTGGTAGAATAATCCCCTCTTTGGTCGATTTGTCCTTCTTCGTGTTCCTCTCCGATCTTCTTGTATTTCTACCTCAAGATCTTCTAGAGCATATCTCGCCTACGTCCGGATGTCGTGTGGGCAACAATCTACCGGATTACTTGGAGTGCAAAAAGGAATCGGCCGAAACTTCTCAAGAAACTTACGATTTTTGTTCTCTCAATTTTTTTTGAATATTTTGAGTATTTTAGAAAAATATTGTGTTTAACCAAATTGTGGAATCCAAGACACAAGTCAAGATCCACAATTGAAACACACACAGAAAAATCGATTTCTTGGGCAAAAACTAATGTGAAAATCGGCCATCCCAAGTCTCCTATTTATAGGTGTTTGGGCTACTCTAGGGACCTTAAGGAGGATATGGTAAGGACTCCCAATAGATATCTTCCTTCCATTATTAGGACTCTTCCTAATATGAAGACTCTATTAATATCAACTTAGTCTACTAATAAGTTAATATTGCACTTCCTACCAAAAACCCAAATTACGAAATTGGGCTCCTTTTAAATTATTTATTTCCCGTGTTTAAGATATTCCATGTCCATTAATTAATTTAAGCTACTGACATCTTTTAATTAATTAATGTATTATACATGATTATACCACTCGACCTTTATTATTATATCGGAAAATTAATTCCACCTGCAGGGTTTGATATAATAATCCTTTCGAATACCTCAAGGGGCATGATCAACCCGACTGGTGGGGACACGATTTCTAGCTATAATATTAATTATCATATAAATAATAATATTGCCCAAAATATCGAGCATATTGAGTCAATCATTATGGCTCTCACCCATGATAAATCAAAGCAATAAATATTAAATATATATAATTAAATATTAATCACTAGAATTAAGAAATAATAATTATCCGAGATGTACGTTCTTCTTATAGTCGATGCTAAGAATCTATCTCACCTCGATCCTGTTCAACATATAACGAATACGCTAATATATGCTAATGGTCAAGACCAACCAATCTCAAGCATATACTACAACCTCTCACATAACGGTCTAATGTTACATAGGTTGTGAACTAAATATTACTATATAAGGAACCGATAATGTGATCTTCTGTGTGACAGTACACACCACATTATCTACAATATAAAGTAAATTAGACTGCATTTGCATAACCATAGCATGAATAAATATGCAAAACATGTGATACAACCCTAACAATCTCCCACTTATACTCAAAGCATGCTTTTGAAGTATACTATTTAGACTATGTCTATCTATCTCTCACTTATACTCAAAGCAATGCTGCCATACATCTCAACCCCATTCCTTCCACATGCCCTTCAAATGATTTTGAGGGCAACCCTTTCGTGAAAGGATCAGCTAGGTTGTCTTCAGATGCTATATTGGAGACAATGATCTTCCTTCTCTTCACAAAATCTCGAATGATATGATATTTGTGCTTGATATGTTTGCTTGCTTTGTGGGCTCGTGGTTCCTTCGAATTTGCAACAGCACGGGTATTATCACAATACAGTGTAATACTCCTGGGCAAATTAGGAATCACCCCCAAATCCTTTAGGAAGTACTTGAGCCATACCGCCTCTTTAGCTGCCTCTGAGGCTGCTACATATTCAGCTTCCATGGTAGAGTCCGCTATGCATTTCTACTTCACACTTCTCCAACTGATGGCTCCACCTCCCAAAGTGAAAACATATCCGGAAGTTGATTTCGACTTTTCTTTGTCCGCACTGAAATCCGAGTCAGTGTAACCCAAAGGACAAAGCGTATCTGATTGATATACAAGCATATGCTCCCTAGTCCTTCTCAGGTACTTGAGTACATGCTTGACAGCAATCCAATGTCCCGGTCCTGGGTTCGACCTGATATCTCGCCACCATCCCTACAGCTTGATAGATATCAGGCCTAGTGCAAAGCATAGCATACATGAGGCTTCCCACTGCCGAAGCATAAGGGACCACCTTCAAGTCATCTATCTCCTTCTGTGTCTTAGGACACATAGCCTTAGATAGTTGAATTCCACCTGCAGGGTTTGATATAATAATCCTTTCGAATGCCTCAAGGGGCATGATCAACCCGACTGGTCGGGACACGATTTCTAGCTATATTATTAATTATCATATAAATAATAATATTGCCCAAAATATCGAGCATATTGAGTCAATCATTGTGGCTCTCACCCATGATAAATCAAAGCAATAAATATTAAATATATATAATTAAATATTAATCACTAGAATTAAGAAATAATAATTATCCGAGATGTACGTTCTTCTTATAGTCAGTACAGAAGAATCTATCTCACCTCGATCCTGTTCAACATATAACGAATACGCTAATATATGCTAATGGTCAAGACCAACCAATCTCAAGCATATACTACAACCTCTCACATAACGGTCTAATGTTACATAGGTTGTGAACTAAATATTACTATATAAGGAACCGATAATGTGATCTTCTGTGTGACACTACACACCACATTATCTACAATATAAAGTAAATTAGACTGCATTTGCATAACCATAGCGTGAATAAATATGCAAAACATGTGATACAACCCTAACAATCTCCCACTTATACTCAAAGCATGCTTTTGAAGTATACTATCTAGACTATGTCTATCTATCTCCCACTTATACTCAAAGCAATGCTGCCATACATCTCAACCCCATTCCTTCCACATGCCCTTCAAATGATTTTGAGGGCAACCCTTTCGTGAAAGGATCAGCTAGGTTGTCTTCAGATGCTATATTGGAGACAATGATCTTCCTTCTCTTCACAAAATCTCGAATGATATGATATTTGCGCTTGATATGTTTGCTTGCTTTGTGGGCTCGTGGTTCCTTCGAATTTGCAACAGTACGGGTATTATCACAATACAGTGTAATACTCCTGGGCAAATTAGGAATCACCCCCAAATCCTTTAGGAAGTACTTGAGCCATACCGCCTCTTTAGCTGCCTCTGAGGCTGCTACATATTCAGCTTCCATGGTAGAGTCCGCTATGCATTTCTACTTCACACTTCTCCAACTGATGGCTCCACCTCCCAAAGTGAAAACATATCCGGAAGTTGATTTCGACTTTTCTTTGTCCGCACTGAAATCCGAGTCAGTGTAACCCAAAGGACAAAGCGTATCTGATTGATATACAAGCATATGCTCCCTAGTCCTTCTCAGGTACTTGAGTACATGCTTGACAGCAATCCAATGTCCCGGTCCTGGGTTCGACTGATATCTCGCCACCATGCCTACAGCTTGACAGATATCAGGCCTAGTGCAAAGCATAGCATACATGAGGCTTCCCACTGCCGAAGCATAAGGGACCAGCTTCAAGTCATCTATCTCCTTCTGTGTCTTAGGACACATAGCCTTAGATAGTTGAATTCCATGTCTGTAAGGTAAGAAACCTTTCTTGGAATTCTCCATGCTAAACCGCTTTAGCACCGTATCGATATAGGATGCCTGAGATATGCACATTGGGTAGTTCTACTAGCTCCCACACTTGATTAGAATCCATAGATCCCATTTCGGATTCCATTGCTGTTTTCCAGGATTCAGCATCCTTGTCTTGAACTGCCTGTTTGTACGTACATGGATCCGTTTCATCCTGGTCCGGGGGTGGTCCGAAGATTCTCCCATGCCGATGAAACGTTCGGGTTAACCAACAACCCTCCCACTATGACGAGGCGTGTACTTAGTTTGCATATCCACAATAGTGTCAATACGTGGTACACTAGGTGTTTGCACAATTGGTATTGTCGAAATCTCGCCCCTAAGTTCTTCTAGAATGACCTCACTCCTAGGCTTGTTGCTCATCACATAGTCCTCCTCTAAGAACCGGGCATTGGTGCTAACAATGACCTTCTGGTCTTTAGGACTGTAGAATAAGCCACCCTCCGTTCCCATAGGATATCCTACGAACACTCGTACTTCTGTACGAGATGCCAACTTATCAGCTTCCTTATTCAGCACGTGTGCTGGAGAACCCCAAATCCGAACATGTCCTAGACTGGGATTGCGCCCATTCCACAGTTCTGTTGGTGTTTTTGGAACTAATTTCGAAGGTACCAAGTTTAGAATGTACGCCGCTGTTTCCAAGGCGTATCCCTAAAACGAAATAGGCAAATCAGAATAACTCATCATTGACCTAACCATCTCTAATAAAGTATGATTCCTTCGTTCAGCAACACCATTTCGTTGTGGTGTACCAGGTGCTGTGAGCTGGGAAGTAATCCCCTAATGTGCCAAGAAATCCAAAAACTCTCCACTAAGGTATTCGCCACCACGATCAGATCGTAGTGACTTGATACTCTGCCCATGACGCTTCTCCGTTTCAGCCTTGAATTCTTTGAACTTATCAAAAGATTCAGACTTATGTCGCATCAAATAGATGTATCCATATCTCGAATAATCATCTATAAACGTGATGAAGTATTCGAAACCACCCTTAGCCTGGATGTTCATTAGACCACATACATCGGTATGAACCAATTCCAACACCTTTTGTGCACGATTTCCTTTGCTTTGAAAAGCCCTTTTAGTCATTTTACCTTCTAGGCAGGATTCGCAGGTTGGAAATGACTCAACTTGGAGCGAATCCAATGGGCCATCGCTCACCAATCTTTGAATCCTTCTAAGGTTAATATGACACAATCGTAAATGCCACAAATATGTTGGATTTATGCTCGAAAGTTCCTTTCTTTTATTAGGATTAGTCAAAGAATTAAGCGATTTATAATTATGCAAGGGAGTCAAAAGATTGATGATATAAAGTTCTTCATTATAAGTACTCCATAAAATATATTCACCATTTCTTTTAATAATTGCATTATCTTCAAAAGAAACTGAATATCCATCACGACGCAATTTAGAAACTGAAATCAAATTCATTCTAAAATCGGGTACTGATAATACATTATTAAGAACTAAAATCCTATCATCAACCTTTAGCTGCACGACTCCCACTGCAACAGCCTTCAGCCTGGAATAGTCGCTGACTTATTGTAATCTCATCCGCACTAAGTACCTTGGTTACTTGGAACCCCTGCGAGTCATAACAAACATGATCAGTGGAGCCCGAATCCACTATCCACGAAGTGATGGAACAGGCAGCCAAACATGTTTTGACTACTAGTGCATGAGACGTACCTTTCTTAGGGCAGTCACTCTTGAAATGTCCTTTCAGACCGCAGTTGAAGCACTTGCCCTTCGGCTTTTTGTTCGCTTCCGGCTGAGGAGCCTTTGACTGAGGAGCCTTGCCCTTAGCTTTGAAGGTCGCCACTTGCTTCTGGCCAACCTGCTTTTTCTTCTTTCCCCATTTGGGTTTTGAAGAAGCAGCACCGGTTGCCGCAAGAATTTGATGATAACCTTGTTTGAAGAGACCTTCGGCAGATTGAAGCTCTGTCAGAAGTTCCGCCAATGTGAAAGTCCTATGATTCATATTGTAGTTGAGGCGGAACTGCTCAAAGCTTCTCCGTAAACTGCCCAAGATAATATCGACCTGCGATTCCGCATCGATAGTGGGCCCCAGTATGCTCAGTTCATTCAAATGAGACATCATTTTAAGAACGTGATCCCTTACTGGGGTCCATTCAGACATCTGAGTTGTCATCAAAACCCTCATCGCATTTTGCCTAGCCGCCCGGTTCTGATGACCAAACATCTCAATGAGATTTTTCATCATTTCCGCGGCCTAGCCCATCGTCTGATGCTGATGCTGCAATACATTTGTCAATGAAGCCAAAATGTAACAGCGAGCCATCCCATCAGACTTTTTCCATTTCCGGAATTCAGCCAACTCTTTAGGAGTGGCATCCGGTTCTGGTTCCAAAGGACTCTCCTCAGTTAAAACAAACTTATGCCCCTCGGCAGTCAAGACAATATCAAGATTTCTTTTCCAGTCGGCAAAGTTAGTGCCATCAAGTTTGTCTTCTTTGAGAATAACAGCTAGTGGATTGAAAGACATCTGAGAATAAAATTAAAACACCATTCATCACATAATTCGACGCAAAATATATTGAAAAAACCTTAAAACAATATATATGCAATCAACCAACACCTTGAAAAACCGCACATGCAAGCCACGATAGTGTGGACGTTTACATATACTTTTCAAGTAGATTTTGACGTCTTTAATTTTACTATCTAGCCAAGACACATTTTGACAAGTAAAATTAATAGTTGGTTCCTCTTGGCCATGTATTTAATTAACATAGACTCCGATGGGGAGCTTATTAATTAATACATCTAAGTGAACACCATAATTTAACAAACCTTAGAATATTATTTAATGATAATAGTCCTACAGATGGAGAGGTCCTATCATAAAAAATAATATTCACCTTTTTGTTATCAAATTTGAAGTTTAAAACCAGTGAGCCAATAATTTAGCACATCCGATGTGGAGGAAGACTCTAATGTCAACGCGCATGCTAATTATTTCACAATTTAAACCAATTATGGAGGCCAATTTGATTTTGAAAAATCAATTTTAAAATCACTTAGTTATTTTGAAAAATTACGGTTTTTAATTTTCTCGTCCTAATATGCAAGGAAACATATCACGCATACATCCATACATGCCATACATCAAAATAATAAAAACCAACAAATATTAAAATTGGACAATTATATCCAATTATCATGGCTTATGATTCCTCATTTTGAATAACGAGAAAATATTCGGGTCGTTTGCTCCCACTGCTTCAAGCATCTCGCGGAAAAACGAACTGAACGACCCGAACCGGACGACTTGACCTGCTGCCCGCTGCCCTGTAACACCCCAAACTAGGCGGATATTACAGTGTTGTAGATCCCCAACTGGGACCCACCAGGCAAATGAAAATGAATGAATTTCACAGGATAAATGTAGTACCGAACCACATTACAACAATAATTACTCCGATGAGGAGTTTAGTTACAACACACTAGGACAATACCGAATACTAGTGTATTTTATATGAAGATAAAATACACAACACTGAATGAAACGGAGTATCCAAATGAAAGTCTGCAGCGGAAAATAAAGGACAATAACATGAATAACTGAAAGATCGGGGCCCCCTACTAGTATCACTGAGACTCCTCGACATCAACATGCTATTCCCGTGCCTTTGCCTTGCCATGACCTGAAAAACAAAATCCCTAGCCGGGGTCAGTTACACAGAACAACAATCCTCAAGGGTTGAAAATACACAATCATGATTATATCTGAAGTTATGAAATATCCTGTCGAAACATACGCAATCAAACATGCTATATGAATCAAGTAACAGTACGGCTCAAAGGGTGGTACCACACTACGCCCGGGATGGAAATGTGTCCGTGCACAAGCCACCAACGAGTATCGATCGAATACACGTGTGGTCTTGTACCTAATCAGTCTCACGAGACAATATGACTCGTGTGCACAGTCCAATGTGAGGCCAACAACAAACACACGACTTAAACGTGCCCGACATAAAAATCCAACACATACCAACCGGCACGCCAGTATTACCCGGAATGCCACGATATAACAAAAGTGACATCAAAAATGAATAATGACTCACCGAGGTGGAATGGTAGTGAAATAAATGACAGCTCAAGGAAAAGATTGGAACCGTCGTTCCTTATGACTGAAGTGATTAATTGACAATAACAAGTTTGATACGGTTAATACACTGATGAATGAGTTATGATTATGAATGAACAACAACAAAAGGGATGAGTATCCTTTTAACCGAGTAAGAATTAACTTACACAACACCGGTGACAATTATCCTTCCACGAACAACGTCCTAATAGAGATATCGGTCGCTCGAACAACCTTGAATAACACAATAACCAACAATCCGTTCAACATACATAACAAACATGAATATAACGAACTCAACACGTCGATACGACTAAACCAAGTCCATTGAGGCATTAAATCAAACACGTTGCGTCCAAACTCCGATTGTTTACAATCAAACCTCAATATACCAATATCAAATCCCCCAAGAAGTGTTTCAAACCAACAAAACATCTTCAATACGATTAATAATCCAAAACGAAAATCCAAAAACGTGATTATAACGACAATTAATCGAAAACCCCCAATTTCAACTCGATAATCAAAGTGTTCTTGAATAATCCCTCAATAATCCAATGAATCCTTATACAAACTCATAATCATATACATATCCCTTCATATAACATGATTATAACGTCCAAAACATCATATCTCAACACAAAATCGAAATCCAAGGTGTTGAAGAAATTACCTCTTGAAGATCCAACCACTTCGATCCAATGAAAATGTGTTAAATCGACTATCCAAGCTTCCCAACAAAATAGGATGATGAAATCCGAATACACAAGTTATTGATGATGCCAAAATATCTCCCTCAAGCTCTCTCTCTCTCGGACAAGATGAAGGAAATGAGAAAAATGAGGAAAAGTGTCCCGGCCAAACCATATATACTGCCGGAAGTTACGGCCGTAACTCGGCCCTCTTACGGTCGTAACATTCCAGGTCAACGGCCTTACGGCCGTAACCGGCCAACTCGTACGGCCGTAACTCTGCTTCGTCCGAAAGCCTGCCGACAGACTTACGGCCGTAACCGCTCCTGAGTTACGGGTGTAACCCGCCTTCGTCAAAAACATCCACCGACATCCTTACGGCCGTATCCGCACACCTTACGGCCGTAACTCGGGTGATACGGCCGTATCCAGCCAACCTTACGGGCGTAAGCCCTCTTCGTCGAAAATGACCAGGCACCTTGCTCAGCCAGACGGCCGTATCCGGCCAAGTCTTACGGCCGTATCTCCTCGCCTTACGGCCGTATGCCGAAACCCTTACGGCCGTAACTCGCCTTCGCCAAAAACGTCTGGGCACCACCGCCGACACGTACGCCAGAATCGCCAGCCTTTACGGCAAGACCTCCCAACTTACGGCCGTATGCCGATATCCTTACGGCCGTAAGTCCCGCTCGTCCGAAATGGCCCGGAAACAACGAACGTCAATTACGGCCGTATCCGACACTCCTTACGGCCGTAACTCATTGCTGGACAAGATGAAATTCCGACAACTCCGATTTCTCGCTACGATCGATGAATGATTCGACATACCAAACGTTTGCGAACGCGAACAAGTCCAACACATGCCAAAATGATACTTCTAGCACAAGACTACCAATCACGATGATAATAATAATACTCCCGTTCCGACACTAAAACGGAGATGAAATGACGATCGGTAACTGATACACGGTTACAACATGCCAAATGAACGCAAATGAATGAATCATGACTGATGAATGATTATTAATGAGTGAAAATTACTGAGTGATGATTACTGACTGATAGTTACTGAATGATAATGAATGAATTACAACCGGGTATTACATACTCCCCCCCTTAAAAAGAGTTTCGTCCCCGAAACTAAGGGTCAAACAACTCGGGATGACTCTCCCGCATACTCTCCTCGGTTTCCCAAGTAGCCTCTTCGACTCCGTGTCTAGATCACTAAATCTTAACTAAAGGAATCGCCTTATTCCTCAACTGTTTGATTTGCCGCTCGAACACTCGTATGGGACGCTCCTCATACAATGATCATCTGCGATCTCGATTTCGTCGAACTGAAGTATGTCACCCGGATCGGCAACATACTTCCGCAATTGCGAGACGTGCAATACATTATGAATTTGGCTCAACGCCAGAGGTAAAGCCAAACGGTAAGCTAACTCGCCTATTCGATCCAGAATCTCAAACGATCCAATGAATCTCGGACTCAATTTCCCCAGTTTTCCGAAATGGAAGATACCTCGACTCGGGGATACCTTGACCAAAACGTGGTCACCCATCTCGAACTCTAGTGGTCGACGATTATCTGCATATAATTTCGCCGACTCAACCAACAGACGACTCGATCAAAGCTACCTTCTCCCGGCGGCTATAAGTATATCGGGCTCGTGCCGATTGACTCGATGGGTCGTCCCAACACAAGGGAGATCGACAACGGCGACCGTACCGTGCCTCGTAAGGTGCTACCTTCATCGCAAAGATGCCAACTAAAGCAGACGTGGACTCAAACAACAGTAATTGGGCTTCCCAATCGTCTACTAATCGAGGACGCATGCCCTCAACATGTCCTCCAATGTCTGAAAAGTCCTCTCTGATTTTCCGTCGGATTGAGGATGAAAAACGGTAATGATATTAAGCTGAGTTCCCAAAGCACGATGAACTGATTTCCAAAATGAGACACGAATCACCCGTCACGATCAGAAACGATACTCTTAGGAGTACCGTTCAATCTCACTATCTCTTTGATGAACAGCTGGGCAAGTCTCTCGGGACCCCACGTATCCTTAATCCCAAGGAAATGAGCTGACTTAGTTAAGCGGTCCTCGATCACCCAGATCGTATTCATGCCACGACGACTCGAGGCATCGGCAACCACGTTCGCCTCACCCGGGTGGAACAGGATCCCGATATCATAATCTTCGATTAGTTCCCACCACCGCCTCTGTCGCATGTTTAACTCCTTCTGAGTAAATATATACTTCAAACTCTTATGATCGGTGAATAACTGACAGGTGACGCCATAAAGGTAATGACGCCAAATTCCCAACGCGAAAACCACTTTGCTAGCTCCAGGTCGTGGGTCGGATAATTAACCTCGTAAGGTCGCAATTGCCGTGAAGCATAGGCAATAACCTTCCCATCCTGCATTAATACACATCCGAGACCGTGTCCGGACGCGTTACTAAAAACCACGAATCCTTCCGTCCCTTGTGGCAAGGAAAAGACAGGTGCTGAAATTAACCGGTTCTTGAGTTCCTCAAAACTCCGCTGACACACGTCGGACCACGTGTATTTCTTACCCTTTCGCAAAAGGTTCGTCATTGATTGAGCGATTTTAGAAAACCCTTCCACAATTCACCGATAACAACCGGCTAATCCGAGAAAGCTTCGGATTTCCTTAACATTCTTCGGAGGTAACCAAACTCGGATAGCCTCCGTCTTCTGAGGGTCGACACGAACTCCGTCTGATGAAATTACATGTCCGAGAAAAGTCACTTCGGACATACAGAACTCACATTAAGAAAACTTTCCATAAAGTTGCTCTCGTCTCAACACGTCGAGAACCTGATGAAGATGAACCTCGTGTTCCTCTCGACTACGAGAATAAATCAAAATGTCATCGATGAAGACAACAACAAACTGATCTAAAAAGTTGATGAAAACCCGATTCATTAACTCCATGAATACCGCAGGTGCATTAGTTAGCCCGAACGGCATAACTACGAACTCATAATGACCATAGCGTGTTCGAAACGCCGTCCTCGCGATATCCGACTCTCGAATCCGCAACTGGTGATATCCAGATCTTAAGTCGATCCTGGAAAATACTGAAGCTCCCTGAAGTTAATCTAAACGATCATCAATACGGGGTAAGGGGTACTAATCTTGATCATCACCCTATTCAACTCTTGATAATTAATACACACACGAGACGAGCCATCCTTCTCCTTGACAGATCACACTGGTGCTCCTCTCGGGGACGTAATCGATCGGAGATAACCTTCCTCGAACTATTCCTCAAGTTGAATCTTCAACTCCTGCATTCTGGTCGAGGCCATCCGATACGGTGCCTTCGATAAAGGGGACGTACCGGCTCCAACTCACTCCTGAATTCCACTACTCTATGTGAAGGCAACCAGATAACTCGTCTGGAAATACATCGTCAATCGATGACAATAATACCACAAATGATTGAACATTTCGATTGCCCTAGAATGGTCAATCGATAAAAAGTGACACAATGAATGATTGAACATCTCGATTGCCTTAGAAAGGCCAATCGATGAAAATGGTACAATGAATGTTTGAATAACTCGATTGCCTTAGAAAGGCCAATCGATGAAAATGATACAATGAATGATTGAATAGCTCGATTGCCTTAGAAAGGCCAATCGATGAAAATGATGCAATGAAGGATTGAATAACTCGATTGCCTTAGGAAGGTCAATCGATGAAAATGATACAATGAATGATTGAATAGCTCGATTGCCTTAGAAAGGCCAATCGATGAAAATGATGCAATGAAGGATTGAATAACTCGATTGCCTTAGAAGGTCAATCGATGAAAATGATACAATGAATGATTGAATGACTCGATTGCCTTAGAAAGGCCAATCGATGAAAATGATGCAATGAAGGATTGAATAACTCGATTGCCTTAGGATGGTCAATCGATGAAAATGATACAATGAATGATTGAATAGCTCGATTGCCTTAGAAAGGCCAATCGATGAAAATGATGCAATGAAGGATTGAATAACTCGATTGCCTTAGGAAGGTCAATCGATGAAAATGATACAATGAATGATTGAATGACTCGATTGCCTTAGAAAGGCCAATCGATGAAAATGATGCAATGAAGGATTGAATAACTCGATTGCCTTAGGAAGGTCAATCGATGAAAATGATACAATGAATGATTGAATGACTCGATTGCCTTAGAAAGGCCAATCGATGAAAATGGTGCAATGAATGATTGAATAGCTCGATTGCGGAATTTATCTGCTTCCGCCATAATAATAATTCTACTGGAACAACGGGGATTACTTCCATGAAGCACACATTTGACAACCAACGACCGAAAGATAGCGACCAAACGCTAACAAACACTGAGGATAGTATCAAGACGATTAAACCAACTAATACCGAAAATTACATCGTCCTAAGATAAATTCACCACGATTAGGTCCACCAACCAATCGCGGTCACTAAGCTTACTTTGGTATGATTCCGAAAATTCTTCCATCGTCAGGTAGACCCATGGTATGAGGTCCACAAGCAATAGGACTATCCCGAAATAAGTCTATTCAAGCATGATTCGAAAATGAATGAATGCGGTGTACCAGCATCAAAAATTACACACAAGTTTAAATAAAATTACGAGTATACCTGAAATCATTCGGGCCACCGGATCGTCGATCCTCCTCATCACATGAATCTGGGACTTGCCGGCCCCCGAACCGGACGCTCTCGTCTGATAAATACGAGCTCCAACTCTATTTACTTCCATTGTCTTAAACGACGTTGACAAAGCGGTCGATTAAACGCTGGTTGCTTGGGCACGAGATGCCGCGAGCCGACTTGGAGTCCTTTCGGCAAAAACGTGCATAATGCCCAAAATTCCCACAATTATAGCACGTGATAGACGGTTTGAGACACTCTGTCAGTAATGACCCGGCGTTCCACAATTGAAACAGTGATGGCCGAACAGGCCGCCTCGACCGAGATCCCGCACGATTTTGCGCCGTAGAGGTCGCTCGAAGCGATAGGACTCACACGAGGCTTCTTGAAGGTTGACTGACCGCCTTCGGATTGATTACGCTTCGTTGATTTCTTGCTGACAGATGAAGGTTGTTGTTCAGTACTTTCCTTAGCAGCTGGCTCATACGGGAGAGTTCTCTCGATTAATCCGGCCAGAGTGGCGCAATGATGATTGAGCAATTACACATGGGTCATCATGGCCTGCATAAAAGTGAGTGGATCAACCCGAACATCTTCTGATCGAGACGAGTCCTGGGCACGATTTCCCGGCAGCGAGTGATTATTTCTCGGGTTTCGGCCCGCACCGCGGCCTCTTCCTGTGCATCCCCTGACATCTCTCTCCATACTGAAGTAGGAAGGTCGCATAATGATTATATTTCCCGCATGATTATCACGTTATGATTACGTCATGAGATGATGAAAATGAGTATACATGCTCTAACTTAGTGATTATATGAATGATTTACTGAAGTGACATGATTATCTGATGAAATTCTTGAAATGATTATTTTTAATAACTTAACAAGATTAATAATATGATCATCCAGATCGACAACTGAGTAATGAAATGAATTGAGTAATTAATGAATTAACATGATCGTCCTGATCAATAACTGAGTAATGAAATGAATTAAGTGATTAATGAGTTAACATGATCGTCCTAATCACAATGAATAATGATGTTTGAGGATTGTTAAATGATGAATGATGAATGAATGACTTGCGATAAATTATACCATGGCGTTAGAAATCTTACAGTTCTTCCGGTCTGATTGGCTCGGCATTTGCACAGGTCACACGTGACGCGAAAGTCCAATGATACTAGTCTGATGACGATGATTTCAAATGAGACATGACTCGGAAGGTAGTATTCAAAACCATGCTCTGATACCAACTCTGTAACACCCCAAACTAGGCGGATATTACAGTGCCGTAGATCCCTAACTGGGACCCACCAGGCAAATGAAAATGAATGAATTACACAGGATAAATGTAGTACCGAACCACATTACAACAATAATTACTCCGATGAGGAGTTTAGTTACAACACACCAGGACAATACCGAATACTAGTGTATTTTATATGAAGATAAAATACACAACACTGAATGAAACGGAGTATCCAAATGAAAGTCTGCAGCGGAAAATAAAGGACAATAACATGAATAATCGAAAGATCGGGGCCCTACTAGTATCACCGGGACTCCTCGACATCAACATGCTATTCCCGTGCTTTTGCCTTGCCATGACACGAAAACAAAATCCCAAATGGGCCGCCATACGTAACAACAATCCTCAAGGGTTGAAAATACACAATCATGATTATATCAAGTTATGAAATATCCTCGAAACATACGCAATCAAACATGCTATATGAATCAACTAACAAGACGGCCGAAAGGGTGGTACCACACTACGCCCGGATGGAAATGTGTCCGTGCACAAGCCACCAACGAGTATCGATCGAATACACGTGTGGTCTTGTACCTAATCGATCTCACGAGACAATATGACTCGTGTGCACACCCAATGTGAGGCCAACAACCAACACACGACTTAAACGTGCCCAACATGAAAATCCAACACATACCAACCGGCACGCCAGTATGACCCGGAATGCCACGATATAACAAAAGTGACATCGAAAATGAATAATGACTCACCGAGGTGGAATGGTAGTGAAATAAATGACAGCTCAAGGAAAAGATTGCTACCGCTGCTCCTTATGGTCAAGTGATTAATTGACAATAACAAGTTTGATACGGTTAATACACTGATGAATGAGTTATGATTATGAATGAACAACAACAAAAGGGATGAGTGTCCTTTTAACCGAGTAAGAATTAACTTACACAACACCGGTGACAATTATCCTTCCACGAACAACGTCCTAATAGAGATATCGGTCGCTCGAACAACCTTGAATAACACAATAACCAACAATTCGTTCAACATACGTAACAAACATGAATATAACGAACTCAACACGTCGATACGACTAAACCAAGTCCATTGAGGCATTAAATCAAACACGTTGCGTCCAAACTCCGATTGTTTACAATCAAACCTCAATATACCAATATGAAATCCCCCAAGAAGTGTTTCAAACCAACAAAACATCTTCAATACGATTAATAATCCAAAACGAATATCCAAAAATGTGATTATAACGACAATTAATCGAAAACCCCCAATTTCAACTCGATAATCAAAGTGTTCTTGAATAATCCCTCAATAATCCAATGAATCCTTATACAAAACATCATATCTCAACACAAAATCGAAATCCAAGGTGTTGAAGAAATTACCTCTTGAAGATCCAACCACTTCGATCCAATGAAAACGTGTTAAATCGACTATCCAAGCTTCCCAACAAAATAGGATGATGAAATCCGAATACACAAGTGATTGATGATGCCAAAATATCTCCCTCAAGCTCTCTCTCTCTCGGACAAGATGAAGGAAATGAGAAAAATGAGGAAAAGTGTCCCGGCCAAACCATATATACTGCCGGAAGTTACGGCCGTAACATTCCAGGTCAACGGCCTTACACGGCCAGAATCGCCAACTCAGACGGTCGTAACGGCTTCGTCCGAAAGCTCGCTGACAGACTTACGGCCAGAATCGCTCTGAGTTACGGCGTAACCCACCTTCGTCAAAAACATCCGCCGACATCCTTACGGCCGTATCCGCACACCTTACGGCCGTAACTCGGGTGATACGGCCGTATCCGGCCAACCTTACGGGCGTAAGCCCTCTTCGTCGAAAATGACCAGGCACCTTGCTCAGCCAGACGGCCGTATCCGGCCAAGTCTTACGGCCGTATCTCCCTCGCCTTACGGCCGTATGCCGAAACCCTTACGGCCGTAACTCGCCTTCGGCCAAAAACGTCTGGGCACCTCGCCGACACGTGCGGCCAGAATCGCCACTTTACGCATTTACCTCCCAACTTACGGCCATATGCCGATATCCTTACGGCCGTAAGTCCCGCTGTTCGAAATGGCCGGAAACAACGAGCGTCAATTACGGCCGTATCCGACACTCCTTACGGCCGTAACTCGTTCGGACAAGATGAAATTCCGACAACTCCGATTTCTCGCTACGATCGATGAATGATTCGACATACCAAACGTTTGCAGCGAACAAGTCCAACACATGCCAAAATGATACTTCCAAAGACAAGACTACCAATCACGATGATAATAATAATACTCCTGCTCCGACACTCAAACGGAGATGAAATGACGATCGGTAATCGATACACGGTTACAACATGCCAAATGAACGCAAATGAATGAATCATGGTGATGAATGATTATTAATGAGTGAAAATTACGAGTGATGATTCTTGGTGATAGTTCTTGAATAATAATGAATGAATTACAACCGGGTATTACATGCCCGACTGTGCCGGCTCCCGACCCATTTGCCGGGCCCGGCCGAGCTTGGCGGTGGCCGACTCACGGCCAAGCCTGCTGCTTGGTGGCCGAGTCACGGTCGAGCCTACTGCTAGTGTCCGAGTCCCGATCGGCATGCTGCCGGTCTCGGTCGGTTGTGCCTCGACGGACTCCTCTTGCTGGACTTCTTTTTCTTTCGTACTTTGAGTGTTCCAACTCGATTACAATTTTATTCAAAATAAAATACATCGAATTTACATCAAATTACAAGAAAAATAAATCCTATTCTACCCGTGGATTTTCTCACGGGAAAAACTTATACATGCCACAAAACGGGCCAAATTACCAAAACGCGTAAATAATTAAAAAACATCACATAGCCATGATAATTGGATCATATTTTCCTGCAAGACAAATTCTAGCAAAATATTCCAAAAAATCATACTATACGAATATTTAATTGCTAGCATATTAATCACCAAATTAATTAAATTGAACAGAACCTAAAGACCGGCTCCGATACCAATTGTTGGAATATAAAACGCAGCGGAAGCGAGTTGGTGATAGTAATTTAATAAAAGGTTTTATAAACTAACCAACATAAAAACCGGATCTATTTAGGCTTGTCAACTAATTAACTAAACAGATTAATAAACAATTAAATAAACATATTTACGCATGGGAGTCGGTAATTTTACCTTTGACGCGAAGTGGTAGAATAATCCCCTCTTTGGTCGATTTGTCCTTCTTCGTGTTCCTCTCCGATCTTCTTGTATTTCTACCTCAAGATCTTCTAGAGTATATCCCGCCTACGTCCGGATGTCGTGTGGGCAACAATCTACCGGATTACTTGGAGTGCAAAAAGGAATCGGCCGAAACTTCTCAAGAAACTTACGATTTTTGTTCTCTCTATTTTTCTTGAATATTTTGAGTATTTTAGAAAAATATTGTGTTTAACCAAATTGTGGAATCCAAGACACAAGTCAAGATCCACAATTAAAACACACACAGAAAAATCGATTTCTTGGGCAAAAATTAATGTGAAAATCGGCCATCCCAAGTCTCCTATTTATAGGTGTTTGGGCTACTCTAGGGACCTTAAGGAGGATATGGTAAGGACTCCCAATAGATATCTTCCTTCCATTATTAGGACTCTTCCTAATATGAAGACTCTATTAATATCAACTTAGTCCACTAATAAGTTAATATTGCACTTCCTACCAAAATCCCAAATTACGAAATTGGGCTCCTTTTAAATTAATTATTTCCCGTGTTTAAGATATTCCATGTCCATTAATTAATTTAAGCTACTGACAGCTTTTAATTAATTAATGTATTATACATGAGTATACCACTCAACCTTTATTATTATATCGGAAAATTAATTCCACCTGCAGGGTTTGATATAATAATCCTTTCGAGTGCCTCAAGGGACATGATCAACCCGACTGGTCGGGACACGATTTCTAGCTATAATATTAATTATCATATAAATAATAATATTGCCCAAAATATCGAGCATATTGAGTCAATCATTGTGGCTCTCACCCATGATAAATCAAAGCAATAAATATTAAATATATATAATTAAATATTAATCACTAGAATTAAGAAATAATAATTATCCGAGATGTACGTTCTTCTTATAGTCAGTACAGAAGAATCTATCTCACCTCGATCCTGTTCAACGTATAACGAATACGCTAATATATGCTAATGGTCAAGACCAACCAATCTCAAGCATATACTACAACCTCTCACATAACGGTCTAATGTTACATAGGTTGTGAACTAAATATTACTATATAAGGAACCGATAATGTGATCTTCTGTGTGACACTACACACCACATTATCTACAATATAAAGTAAATTAGACTGCATTTGCATAACCATAGCATGAATAAATATGCAAAACATGTGATAAATGAATTAAATATTCTCATAGATAAAGACCGGGAAATTAGGTAATACAAGCATAAAGTATGCTTTGACGTATACGACCCTAACATCTTCTACCTCGGATCGTCATGTAGATGCCGACCTTCGACGGTGTACGTTGTGCGGGGGAGGCGATCTCGTGCCTTTCACCATGTTAGATGATGAACTGTAGATGGCGAACGTGTCCTCCGATTTTTTGAAGCGTTTGTTCAGGCAGTAGCCTTTGGTTTGATGAGGTGGGAAATCGGGGAGAGACGTCCGAGGTTCCCTTCTCTCAATTGAAGCATGTAGATACGGTCGCCGAGGTCGATCGAGGGGTCGGCTTGCATGAGCTTTCCAGCCTGTTCGCGTTCGACTCGGGCGATCATGTTGGGAGATTGGAGGGGCTCCGGCTAAGCCAATAAGCTGTCCAACTTGCCTTCCTCGAACAATTTCCAGAGTTGTTTGAGGAGGTCGCGGCATTGGTTGGTGCTGTGGCCGGGACTCTTATGGTAGGCACAATATTGATTGTGGTCCAAATGACCGTGGTGCCTTATCGCCTTTGGCTTGTTCAGCGGTTCGCGCCCTTTGACGGCGTAGTAAATGCGGGTCGGAGTTCGGTTGAACGTATGGAGGAGATGGGCTTCCATGTCCTCGAAGGCCCTGTGATCTCCGGGTGGCTTGGTGACCGCCTTCTTGGTTTTGGCGATCACCGTCTTTTGGACCAGAGGCGGCGTTTCCTCGCCTAGGCGGAGGGTGAGCAGCCTACGCCTAGCCAGAAAGTCGGCAGCCTTAGCGCGGAAGATCGCATAAGTTGGGGGGATATCCTTCGTCAGATGCCTAAACATGGGTGAGTGACCGTAGAATCCCCCCAGGACTGAATAAAGAGCGAGCTCGTCGCTGATGGGCTCGCCGGTGAGGACGATTTCATCTACTCGGTCGATGTAATCCGCGTCGGATTCGTCTTCCCCCTGCCTGATTTTCATCGTGCGGTGGGGGCCTTCCGGTCTGGCGACCTTGGCAGTGAAGTACGACGTGAAGTTATTCGCCAGTTTCTCAAAGGATATGATCGATCGTGGTGGTAGCGAGACGTACCACCTATGGGCCAGCTCGCCCAATGTTAACGGGAAGATTCGGCATTTAGTTGCATCTGATGCCCCACACCTAGTCATGTAGATCCGGAACTTACTTAGATGGGTTTCGGGGTTCGATCTCCCTTCATATAGAGGTGTTTTGGGAGGAGCGATCCTTGGTTGCACGGGGGTGAGCTCGATGTGGGCCGTGAGTGGCTCGGTCGGTCCGATGATCTTTCTGCTGGTGCTTGCCCCAGTGTCCAAGAGTGCTTTCATCTCGTCGAGCTGGCGTTGCATAGCGGCCATCGCCGTGGCCTGGCTGCTCGCGGCTAGGCGCTCGGAGTGGGAGCCGAGGCGATCTAGTACTGACCCCCTGGCGCTCGGAATGGGAGCCAAGAGGCTGATCTGCCTTCGGCTGGGAGTTGGGTAGGCCGAACTCCTGGTGATGGACTCGGAATCCGTCATCTCGTGGTTGGGGCCAGAATGCCCCGGTCGCCATGATGGATCACTCCCCAGGCGACTGAATACGGAACCGTCTGACCTTGCAAGAGCCTTTTCTCGTGACTTGGGGCTTTCTGACGATCGCTCGCCCAGTAGCCCCTTGAACTTCCGTTTGCCCATGCGGCGGATGGCTGAGGGAGTTATAGCGGGCGTCGCGCATGCTCTCCGTCGCTCCTTCAGTATGGCCATAGCCTCCTCGATCTTTTCTGCAGTTTGGATCTGATCGAGTGAGAGGCTGGGGCCTCCCCTCAGGCGCGGGATCGAGTCTCTTGTGTTCCTGCGACTTCCCTCTGCCGTCGGCTGGGGCTCGGATTGAGTCGGGATTTGGCGTCCAGCGGTTTGGAGAGTGGCTCTCTTCGATGTAGTGGCGGACGTCATGATTCTGAAGACTTTCTTTGAAGCTCAGTGAGCGTCACTTCAAGTATATTCCCCGAGAACAGTGAGTGTTCTTCGGGACGATAAGAATAAAAATGAAGGTTAAGAGAGGACCCCTTCCTCTAGCGCCAATTGTTGCTACCCAAAATATTATCCGGATATAGATATTGCTGGAATGGATGGATAGCAAACAAAGTGCGAGAGCACTTCCGTAGAGAAAGTAAATAACACAAGATTTGCCGGGGTTGTTAGTCCCGGGCTTGAATGCTCTCGCGAGATGTTATTAACACGAATATTAGGGGATACAAGTGTTAATGTTAGAATACTATTACAATGAGTGTAACGATTCTAGTTATCTTAGCTATTGAGCGTGTCGATTGCCGGAAGAACCAGATGTGATGATCTGTGAGTTCTTGTAACAACGTTGACGAACCGAGGTGGACGTGAGAAATCGACAGTCTCTCACGACGAGTAGTTGCTTTGGATTTGAGCTCAGAGGCTTGTGAATCTGAACTTTGGAGACTTCTTGCCTCTGCCGACCGTCTTCTGGTTGAGAGGTGCTGAGATAGAAATCCTGAAGTAGATTCCGGTGAGGAAGCCGGGAGCCTGAGAATATGTATGTTTGTATGCTTTTTGGAATGATTTTTCAACTGATATCAATGAATTGCCAACCTTTTACCAGTTGCTGGGTGTTCTCTATTTAAAGGACTGGGACATGCCGGGCGATTACCTTTGCTGTATTATAATAAGCGGGTGATCGTCTTTTAGCACATGGGTTGGTCCTTTTAAAGTCCGCAGGAGTTGCTGGCAGCCAGCTGTGCGGTCCAATGAGAAGCCTGCACGCGTCTGAGTCGCTGTCACGGGCGGTCCCACCTTATACCTTTCGGCGGGTTTGTCGGTAGGTGAGTAGGTAATGACAGGCTGTGGTAAACGATCCATGAAACGCGGCGCTTATCGCGGGTCTGCACATGGGAGCTGCTTTGAGATCCAGTCCTCGTAGACTTTGACGAACGAAGGTCTTGTTCGTGGCGTAGGACGATCGTCTTAGATCGGGAATCCGAGATGGTCGCTGGACGCCAAAGGCGATCGCCAGATGCTCGAAGGTGGACTGTCATATCCGTTTAGGCGCATTCGCCGTAGCAAGATTGGTCGAGGATTCGGTCGCTCAGCTTTGCAGTCGATCGCCTGTCGAGGTGGATAAATCTCGACATAACAGTGTGTTAGGACCCCAGCTAGTGACACTCAGTATTTCCTGGTTAAGATAAGGCTACACCAGGGGTCGGCACTAAGCCCTATTCTCTTCGCTCTGATCCTTGACGTCATTTCACGGGGGATACAAGATGTCATCCCGTGGTGCATGCTTTTTGCTGACGACATTGTGTTAGTGGCGGAGTCGAGGAGGGAGGTGAACTCGAAGTTGGATCTATGGAGGTCTAAGTTAGAATCCCAGGGCTTGCGTGTGATCCGGTCTAAGACCGAGTATCTCTGGTGTAACTTTAGTGGTGAGGCCAACGAGGAAGATGTAGAGGTAATGATTGTGGATCAGATCGTACCCCGTACGGATAAGTTCAAGTATTTGGATTTGATCATTCAGAAGGAAGGTGAGTGTGAAGATGCTGTCACTCATCGCATCAAGGCGGGGTGGCTAAGGTGCAGAGCAGCGACAGGGGTTCTGTGCGACAAGAAAGTCCCTCTAAAGTTGAAAGGTAAATTCTATAGAGCGGCAATCTGACCTGCAATGTTGTATGGATCCGAATGTTGAGAGATGAAGAAGTCGCTTGAGAGCAAGTTGGAAGCGGATGAAGTGAGAATGTTATGCTGGTCGTGTGGTCGCACAATGTTAGATAGAATCTCGAACGGGGTCTTCAGGAACGCGCTAGAAGTGGCGCCCATTTCAGCGAAAGTTAGGGAAGGGAGTTTGACATGGTTTGGCCATGTCTGCATGAGGCAGGCATCTGATCCGGTGAGGAGGGTCGAGAGTTTATTGGTTGTGGGGGAGAGAAGGAGCGGCAGACCGAGGAGGACGTGGGAGGAGCAGCTGAGATTAGATTTGAAGGCCTTAAACCTTTTCGAGACCATGACTGTTGATAGGTGCACTTGGAGGCGCCAGATCAGAGTTGTGGATGCTTTAGTTAGGAGTGGTGCTGTAGTTGAGAGACTCAGGGTTGGGTTGTCTCGGTTATCTTTGACCTAGAGCATTGCATTTTTACTTTTATTGTATATTTTATCCTATTGCCTTTTGCGTGTGGTGTATTTTTGATAGGGAGCTGTGCGCGGAGTCAACCTCTCTTCTGTTTGAGCACTGTTCATCGGGAGTGAAGTAGCCAAATTCCTCTTAGGTAAGTCCCATGTGGATTAAGCCATATGCTCAGGTATGGTATTGAGCTATTTTGAATCATATGCTTCCCTTTGTATTTTTCACTCAATATTTTGCTGTGCACTAAGCTGGGGGTCTTCACGAAAACAGCCTCCCTACCGTAATAAGTAGGGGCATGGTCTGCGTACATCTTATCCTCCCCAAACCCTGTTCTAAGCGGGATATACTGAGTATGTTTGGTTTGATTTGGTTTTTATTATAGCACAATCACGATTTTAGCACTCCAAGATTTTTTTTTCCACGTTTTTGATACCCCTATTTTACCCAATTATAAAATTGACAGTATCCCACAGCTCTGGTCAAAATTGGACCTTACTTATCCAACGTGGCATTCCAGAGTGGATATTTAAAAAATAAAAAACGTTTTTTATTTTATTATTAATGATTAAAAATTAAAAAAACTTAATATTGATTAAAAAGGAGAGAAGAGGGCACGATAAGAGATTTCCCATCTTCTTCTTCCTCGTTAACTCCTCACAAACCCTAATCCCCAAACAGTAGCACCTACTTTCTTCCTTCCTTTGTTCATTCGTTATTGCCCAGATTCCCTTAGTCTCCATTCGCGATCTAAACCCTTGTCTATCACCATCCTCCCTATCACTAGCTTCCTCCGTTTCACTATCTTCCAAATAATGAAACAATGAAACAAAAGAAGGAATGGTATATAAAGTTCAGAAACAAAGAAGAAAAACACTAAGAGTGAGAGTGAGAAGTGAAAAAACATACCGTTCAACATATTTCTCGTTTTCCTTCGCCGTAGATGAAGAAAAACACCGTTCGTTCATCTTCTCTGTGTTCTCGTTCACCATTGTCACCGTCTTGAATCTTTTAAGGTTCGCTTCCATTGATTTTCTTCTGTTATTCTTTTGTTCATCATCACCTCCATCGTTTCACTTGTTACTGTTCTTCGTCATCATTGTAGCATTCGCGAGGTAGGTTTAGTTCTCCATTGATTTTCTGGTTTGCGATTGAGAGTGAGAAGAAGAAACAAAGATTAGGCCTCCGCTGATTTTCTGGTTTGCGACTGAGAGTGAGAAGAAGAAACAAAGATTGTTTGGTTTGCGATTGAAATTGACAGTGAGAGTGAGAAGAACTTAGCGATGGCTTTGCGTTTCTGAGAGTGAGAAGTGATACGCGTCTCGTCATATTTTTTAATCACTGTTAAGTTTTTTAATTTTTAATTATTAATAACAAAATGAAAAATATTTTTTATTTTTTAAATATCCACTCTGGCATGCCATGCTGGATGCCACGTTGGACAAGTGAGGTCCAATTTTGACCAGAGTTGTGGGGTACTGCCAATTTTACAATTGGGTAAAATTTGGGTATTAAAATTGTGAAAAAAATTCTTGAGGTACCAAAATTATGATTGGGCTATAATAGGGGTACCAAAAGTGCAATTAAATATGTTTACAGACATGCAATGACGCAAAATAACTTATCATAACAAGAAATGTCCGTTTGTCAAATTCTCTATTATAATTATTTGTGGAAAAATCATTTGAATTCCCATAGAGAACTACAATCTTCAGAGTTTAGTCTCACATAACACAAATATTTGAGTATTAATCTAAAAATAGTTTGAAGTTAGGTAATATGAATCATCCTTACAATCGTAAACAACAAAAAAAGATAAATAAAAATACAAAGTGTAAAGAAAAATTAAATCTTCTGTATAGATATAAAAATAATAAAAAAAAAATCCATCAACCATCAGTATATTTTCCCTCCATATTGACCTCTGTGTCATCATATTTTCTCCAATCCTGAGGAACCTATCGTTTTCGATCATATTTCTCTATATTTTTAGGATCTTCCTCTACCCTTTACAATCTTATCTGTTCCCCAATCTCCAAGCCTCCTCATTAGGGTGTTAACAGGTCTACATCTCGCATCGCCAAATCTTATCTATATCTATATATATATATATATAAAATGAGTTTCATGCCATAAATGAGAGCATTTATGTCTCTATACAAATAAAAACTCAATTCTATATAAATGCATTAAAGGCATTAATCTATCTTATGATAGTTAAATATACAGATTCATCAAGTCTCTTTCAAGTCTTCATGGGCCATATGACTTTCCATCTGTCTAAAAAAAAAACGTCATATTAATCACCTTTAAATGCTAGGAATGAAGCTACGATCACCAAACCTTTTCAAGTTACCATGCCAGCTCCTTTCACTTGCTCACCATTAAATATATCAATTTATTATTCATATTCATTAGATCCTAGCAATAATAGTAGTGAAATAGTGTTTCAACACAATGACAACCACACATTATTTCCTCCCTTTGCTTTTATAAAACCCAACATCTCCTTTTTACACACACCAACCTAACATCTGCCTCTTCTCTTTCTCAAAATCATTGGTGATTTAAATTATTTATTGCTTAGAACTGCTTTAATTCGTGAGAGGATTTTGGTGCTAACATCCAAACTATACATCAGTGAGTTTTCATATGATTTCATATATTGACTTTTATGCATATTTTTTATTTATGATTTGAGGTTTATTGTTTTAGGTATCTTCAAGGAAGAAGTGGTTGTGCTATGGTGGACACCAATAGGAAGATGGATGATTTTTTTGATAATATTTTCTTCATTCTTTATATATGTGTTTTCTATGTGTATTTTTATTTCTTCATATTTGTTCATAATTTCGTGACCTGATTTTATTTAACAAATTTGTTCTTGATATCCATATCCATGATCTTTATCAATGTTCTTAATTCTTTCTTTTAGGTTCGGTGGATAAATCGTTGAGGTAATAGTTTCTTTTGCTATCCATGTTTCTTATATATTTTCTAATATAGTTTTTTCTATAACTTTTTATTTATTTATTTATTTTTATTATTATTTTTTTTTTTATGTAAAAACAGGATTGCTTTAGTATATTTGAGAAAATCTAACCTTTTTTATTCTTAATTTTTTAAACAATTTAAATTTGTTTGTATAATTTTGTATAAAGTTTTAGAATTTATGGATTTTCTCTATTTTTCTAAATATGATACGAATTTGTGTTGGTGTATATAAATATTTATTCTTATTAAAATGTACACTTTTTATTTATATATACAAAATCATAAAATGATGAGGTTATATCAATATATACCTGTAAACAGTTGTATATAAAGTTATATATAAAAAAAATTAGAAAATTTGTATATAAAAAATCTTATATTTTTGTCTTAAAAAAATTGGTACGACACAAAATATGATTTGTTGTATGCCGATAAAAAAACTTATACTTATATCAATATATACCTGGAACTTCTAAATGATGTTTTTAAGCAAGATGATACTCTATATATTTTGTAACAATATGTAAATATGATTATATTTTATACAAGTAACTTTTTACTAATTTGTAATGTTTTGAACAAATAATATAAGGAGGGAGTATATAAATAGATTTTATCCAAAAGTGGGTAAAAATTTGTATACAAATCTCGAGATAAAATGTCGTGTTAGATAACTTTTTATTGTAACTCATATTTAGTTATGATTATTACAAAATAAGGATAACTCATATTTAAATACTCTAGAGAACCACAAATCTCGGAATAGAATGGCATGTTATATACATCTTTTAGATATTAATTGAATCAGGTAAGTCGAAGTCACATAATAACTGAGGACTAAAAGAGTACACAAGAGGTTAAGATTTAAATACTACGGGATAACCATATATCTCGAGATATAATGTCGTGTTAGCTATACTATTTTAGAACTTATTGAATAAGTAAGACGAAGTCACATAATAGTTGATGATTAAAAGAGTATACAAGAACAAGAGCTTGAAAAATTAGGTATGATTATTACAAAAAAGGATATATAACTCATACTCGAGCGATACTATATATATACATTTTCTAAATGAAGAGTTATATCGCTATTAGTATTGCCTAAGATTGTTGCATGAAAATTAATATTTCACGTATTGGACAAAATCTTGCTTAAACTAAGAGCTCGGGGAATAAATTGTCGTTTCAAAGTTATGAGTTATAACTTTGTTGAGATGTATTGTCTATCAGAAGATAACGGACTGTAATGAGTAAACTGATGAATTTAAATGTTGTATACAAAAGAAATCAACGTATCAACATAACCCGAATACTTTTTACCCGAAATACAAGTATGATTTAATCATGGTGAACAAAGCCCGTGCATCACACGGGCCATGATGCCTCGTACATTAAAATTAAGAGAATTAGATCATAATAAATGTGGAAAATAAAAAGAAAAAGTATCTGTTATAATAATAGAATATATTTTTTGACCAAAAATAATAGAATATTTTTAAAACCGATATAACTGGTTAAACAAAATAGACATTTATAATCAAATTCTAATTTTTCGTTTGTTAAACTTAATACTAAAATAGTACAAACTGGAAATGCTACAAAATAATAAAAATAAACTTCAAAAATACTCAATCAGTTAAAGATATAGAAAAGTTGTGTATTCTATATTGTTATTGTATAAATCTGAAAAAATAATGGCACAAATCAGAAAAATCTAAAATGTTATCAGATAATAAAAACTAAATAAGAAAATACAAAAGGAAGAGAAAGCCGATAAAACTTGACCGGTGATTGTATATTAATTTTAGTTATTTAATTATGTAAGAATAAGAAATCATAAAAAAAATCAAATCTGGAAATTATAAAATTAGTTGAGTTCAATAAAAAATTTATACTTATATTTAAGATAATTATTCTAATAAATTATTGTACTTTAGAATTATAGTAATTCAAGATAGATAAATATTAGTAGTAGTTAGATACTAAATTAGCTGTAAATAATTTTTGCATGGAAAATGATAAATATTTTTTAAACTCTTATGATAAATGTGTAATTTTTGGTTATTTGAGGATAAAATTATAATTTTGAATCAAGTTCACAATAATTTGTAGGTAAAATTCTCATCTACACGGTCTTTTTGAAATCGACATTTTGGTCCAAAAACTAATCAAAACCTTTATTTTGTAATACCCGGATTTTCAGTATAAATTTTTCGCGTTATTTTATCTGAGTATACTGTATAGTTTGGTATATATACAGTATGGATAAAATAAATTTGATAACCGAGACAGTTATACTGGTGTGATTATCGTTTTGATTGACAGATATATTCAGGATATGTTGTATCAGGTTGAACTGATTTGGATATCAGGTATACCGTATGAAAATATTTTTGGGTTGGGTATATGTGTATTCAGTATGCCGTATGTTCGTATTTGTTATGTCGAGACGTTGGACAGGAATTGCTGTAAATGGCTAAGTATGGAAGCCATTACGTACGTTATGTGTTGGAGACTAATGAAGGTTATAAATAGGGATTAAAGGTCTGAAGATAAGGATCGAAGAGAAGGAGAAAAACACCGATCAAGCAGAGAGCGGAAGCTAGAGAACGGAGGAATTAAAGTTCTTCAACTGTGTTTGATTTCTTTTATGCTTTCTTCAATTCTTTCTGTATTATTTTCTAGCATGTCGGGCTAGAACCCTATTCTAGGATTTTGATGAAACCGGGGTTTTGACGAATTTACTTTTGATTTTGCATTATTAAGATATATTTCCCTTTCTTATTGAGTTTTCCCCAATTATTTTAATTACTATCAATTACGTGGCCTATGATTGATTTGTTGTGATTATGCAACTCGAATCGGGAGAGGAGAGTTGGTAGGAAAAATCGGTGAGAAACATTTCATCTTGTGAGATAGGAATATACTCATAGAAATTACGTGGCCTGTCTGAAGATTTCGTACTTTTCGCCTATTGTCGAATTAATTCACCTAGGAATAGAGTGTTTTATTCGCCTTAGAAAATTCTACTGACCTCGGGAGAGGCAGTTGAGTATTTTAGCAATCTTCGCCTTCAATAAATTGGGAAATCACTTAATTCATATAAATCAAGAGTAATTCAGATAAATCGAGGTGGATTCTCAATCCTATATTATTTCCATATTTGATCTTCTTTCGTCAAACAATCGATTTTATTATTTGTTCTTAGTTCATTCTTTTATTAATTTTCTTTAATATTACTTGCACCTCCAATTTCGATCGTTCAAATAAAATTAGAATACGCATAAATTGGTAATTAGTGAGTCAGTCCTCGAGGGAACGATAACTTACTTATCACTTTATTACTTGCTTACGACAACGTGCACTTGCGTTTACCGAATTACGTAACAGGAATGCAGGGTTAGAAGAGAGGTTGAGATCTCAGAGAACCAATTTGGCTTCATGCCGGGGAGGTCCACGACTGAGGCCATTCATCTTGTCAGACGCCTTATGGAGAAGTTTAGAGAGCGGCGTAAGGACCTCCATATGGTGTTCATAGATATAGAGAAAGCTTATGATAGCATTCTGCACGATGTTATTTGGAGGAGCCTAGTAGAGAGGAGGGTGTCGTTGCCGTTCGTTAGGGCGATCCAAGACATGTACTCCCAAGCTAGGATGTGTGTGTTGCTACCCAAAATATTATTCGGAGATAGATATTGCTGGAATGGATGGATAGCAAACAAAGTGCAAGAGCACTTCCGTAGAGAAAGTAAATAACACAAGATTTGCCGGGGTTGTTAGTCCCGGGCTTGAATGCTCTCGCGAGATGTTATTAACACGAATATTAGGGGATACAAGTGTTAATGTTAGAATACTATTATAATGAGTGTAACGATTCTAGTTATCTTAGCTAGTGAGCGTGTAGATTGCCGGAAGAACCAGATGTGATGCTCTGTGAGTTCTTGTAACAATGTTGACGAACCGAGGCGGACGTGAGAAATTGACAGTCTCTCATGGCGAGTAGTTGCTTTGGATTTGAGCTCAGAGGCTTGTGAATCTGAACTGTGGAGACTTCTTGCCTCTGTCGACCGTCTTCTGGTTGAGAGGTGCTGAGAGAGAAATCCTGAAGTAGATTCCGGTGAGGAAGCCGGGAGACTGGGAATATGTATGTTTGTATGCTTTTTGGAATGATTTTTCAATTGATTTCAATGAATTCCCAACCTTTTTACCAGTTGTTGAGTGTTCTGTATTTATAGGACTGGGACATACCGGGCGATCGCCTTTGCTGTATTATAATAAGCGGGCGATCGTCTTTTAGCACATGGGTTGGTCCCCTTAAAGTCCGCAGGAGTTGCTGGCAGCCAGCTGTGCGGTCCAATGAGAAGCCTGCACGCGTCTGAGTCGCTGTCACGGGCGGTCCCACCTTGTACCTTTCGGCGGATTTGTCGGTAGGTGAGTAGGTAATGACAGGCTGTGGTCAACGATCCATGAAACGCGGTGCCTGTCGCGGGTCTGCACATGGGAGCTGCTTTGAGATCCAGTCCTCGTGGACTTTGACGGACGAAGGTCTTGTTCGTGGCGTAGGACGATCATCTTAGATCGGGCATCCGAGACGGTCGCTGGATGCCAAAGGCGATCGCCTAGAGATTCGATCGCCAGGTGCTCGAAGGTAGACTGTCATCTCCGTTTAGGCGCGTTCTCCGTAGAAAGATTGGTTGTGCATTCAGTCGCTCGGCTTTGCAGTCGATCGCCTGTCGAGGTGGATAAATCTCGACATAACAATTTCCCCCCAGCTCGCTCCGATGTTCGAAACGTGGGGTGAGGTGGTTCCATTGGCGATCGCTGAATTATGACGAGTGGCTCTGCACTTTACTGAACTGGCGATCGTCATTGATCGGTTTGATTCAGAATTTGGACGACCCAGCCGGTCACTGAAATGAGCGGGAAATGATAACGGGTGCGGAAAAGTCTTCACGCACGTGTCGAGTTCCTGTTGGAGGATACCGACGGTTAGTAGTGACTCCTCGTCTGGCGTGTCCTTGAAAAGACGCATCGCGAGTTTCAAGGGAGCATTAATTGCGACGTTTGCACTTTCGACCCCTGAGATTCTCTTTAATTGCACAGGAGGCCCTTCTACCTCATATAAAAGGGCGTAAGGTTGCAGCGTTAACCCCCTTACGCGTTTATTACTGGAGAAAGAAGGATTTTGCTGAAGAATATTTCTGAGAGATCCGACTTCCGATCGTCGAACGATTCTATCTTTGGGTAAGAAAAACTCCTTTTCTCTTTTCTTCTTCGAGAATGACTGGAACATCATCATCACACGGAGCAGGCACCAGATCCGTCGCCGGGGCATCAACTGCCCGGGGAGAATCCTCCGCGGGATTCCATCTGGAGACGGCCGCCGAGGGTATCCGGGCCGGAATTAACCCTGCGGAAATCGAGGCGTTGTTTAATGAATCCGACGTCGCCAAGGAGACGGCAGTCGAGCGGAGGCGCTCGCAGATGGAGAGGGATCTGGCGATTAAGGCCCACTGGGAGCAGCACAGTGCATTCGGCCGGGCCTATCTGGCTTTTGCTGAAATTATGGATAGGTTGGCCGGTCCGTCTCCTAAGTTCAATTATCGGGAGTACTTGATCGCTAATCCTTATCAACCTCCGAAGCGATCGCTATTCTGGGCTGCGCAGTGATCTCTATGGTCTCTCAGCCAAATCAGAAGTTCGGCGACTAGGAAGGACCTGGCCGTTTGGAGGACGAGGTTTCATGTCCCTTCAGACGTGGATCTGTTTGTGCCGGCTGAGAATGAACGGGCCGATCAGCCTCCGGAGGGCATGGTCGCCGTGAACGAAGCGACCATGGAGGCAGGGCTGCGATTTCCTTTATCGTTCTCCGTCTCCCATCTGCTGGCTGCCTGGAACGTGGCGCCACTCCAGTTGACGCCGAACGCTTGGCTCCAGATAATCTGCACTCTCACCTTGTTCGGCGGTCACCGACTATACCGCCTTCCTTCGCCGTCGGAGATGAACCACCTGTTCAAGCTGACGGCTCAGAAAGGGTCGGTCGGAGGTTACCACATTCAAGGCCGATCCGGTCGGGTGATCCTCGGAGTTCCGAACAAGGCGCGGGGCGACCCGGCGAAGTGGTTCTGGGTCGCCAGTGCGTGGAAGGCTTCTGCGAGCGACAATCCTACGGGCGAGCTGGAGATCCCCACTAGCTTTCGGGAGAGGAATCCCGGTAAAGGTTCAGACTCTCCCTTTGTTTGGATGTATTCTGAACTGATCTAATTTTCGTTATTGCAGGTTTCCATATTCCGGCGATCGAGGAGCTGCCTTTTGATTTCCTGGTTGTCTGGGAGCAGATACGGAGCTTGTCGAACGACGATCTGGATGCTAGCCGGATCAACAAGGAGAGTCGTTGGTTGTCGGCTCGGCTATTCCATTTCCCAAGACATCTCTCGGTATCAGGTATGAGTTTCTGCGACCTACAATTTCTTGGCGATCGTCTTGCTTGAGGAAAATGTCTAACTGTCGTTCGACTGTATTTATTGTAGAGGTTCGATTCCCTCGCTTTTTGGAGCCCCCACCGGAGATATCCATGTCGAATCCAGGAGTTTTAGGCCGTCTCCGCTACAAGAAGTCATCTCAGGCTCCTCCTGTTGCGTTGCCTATCATTCCAGAGGTGGAGCCTCGCGTGGAGCCGATCGTGGCCGAAGCGGATGTTCCTGAGGAGGGGCTTCGAATGAACCGCAAACGGCCGAGGTCGGAAGAAACTCCAGTTTCTGCCCCTGCCAGTGAGGTGCCGATCGCCGCGCCTCTCCGGAGAACGAGCCTACTCCCTCCGTGGCTTTCTTGCAGGAGATGGCGATCGCCGATGCTGAGACCCCTCGAGGGAAGCCGTACTTCGGTCGCGACCCCGAGAGGGCTGAGAGGTAGACATTGCTTGTTGAGTTGAAACTTGTCATTCGCGTAGGAGATGTGCTAACTCCTGTTGTTTTGATGCAGGGTCCCTAGAACTGACCCAACTTGCCCGCCGATGGTGGTAGATTTCTTAGCGAGCCGATCTCCTGGCCAAACCTGTGATATCCCTTTATACGTCAGCCGGGCCATTTCCGCTCTGCCGAAAGCCTGTACGACGGACTTAGATGCGATCGCTCGTCAGCGATCTGGGAGTTCGATGCAGGCTGCTTTTGCTCTCACTCTTTAGGCTGCGACAATGGATGCTCAGGGTGTGCAGGAGTTTGAGGGGCGTCCTTCGACTACTCGCCTGCAGGCGGATCTCGAGGCGGCTCGAAAAGAGAATGCCGAGTTCGCTGACAGGATCGCGGCGATGGAGAAGGACTCCCTGGAAGCAGCTAAGCGGGCGTGCCATAAACTTGAGCTGGCGAGAAAAGATGCTGAGCAATCCCGGGTGACGGTTGATCGATTTTAGGACCGGATGACAGATGTCGTACGGTCGCATAAGGCTGCTGAGAAGGAGGCTGATTGACTGAAGGTGACAGTTGATCGGCTAAATAGTGAGCTGGAGGCATCGAGGGGAGAGACGGCTCCGAGGGAGGCTGAGCTCCAGGGTTCTCAATAGGCGATGGCGGAGCTGAAAGGGGAGCTAGAGGCGACCAAGGCCAATCCCTTTCTTAATGTGGAGTTCGTCAGCGAGTTTGCCTATTATATGGCGTACGCTGACTCGCTCCGAGCCGCGAATAAAGGAGGACTGGAGGTCGGCCCTCTAGCCGAAAACTTCAATGCGTATGCGTTGGAGCATCCTCTTCATCCCGACTTCTCCGTGCCGATCTTGGATCTCGCGGACATCGGCGTGGACCTGAGCTGGTACCCGATCCCGGCGAACCTTATTCATCCAGATGCTCTGGAGGACGGGGAGGCTGCTCCACAGGCTGGCGAAGGGTTGCGGATAGATCCGGGGGCTGAAGGCGAAGGCCAGGAAGGGGCCTGAGGCACTTCTCTTTTAATGTTTTAGCTTGTTGCCTTGTAATTTGTAGCTTTCTTTTTGTAGTACTTAGGCCTTCGGGCGACCATGTATGTACCTTTGAGATTTTTCTTCGATTTATCACTTGAATGATTGCTATTTTTGAGTCTTTTGCTTGACTTTGTACAAATGTGTGAGGAGAGATTGCTGCAAGTGTAGGTCTACGTGAATTGATAAACTCATATAGATAAATTTTACAACAAATTCGATCGCTGCACAAACATCTGACTAATGCCGATCTCCGTATGTAATTGAATAGGGACGATCGTCGTATAGGTAGCTCCGCACTCTTTTCCCCCTTGTTTTTGTTCACTTAGTGAAAGTAAGGGGACGAAAATATATCGTTGAGTGAGCGGTCTTCAAATTTGTCGAATCCTAGAAAGGAGCCGTCCATCTCAGTCTTGAGGAGCCGTGCATGATCGCGGAGTTCGATGGACCGACCTCCACGACCGTGTCTTATGCACGATTGACATTCCGTCTGATGGCTAAGTTCTCGTGACTAACTTAATTGGTAGGGTCCACCGAAGGCTGCGCCTCGCCTCGTATTTAAACGAAGGGCGTGCGGTCTTGGTCTGGAAGATTCCTTGCGCGGGGCGTTGTCGGATTAATCAACTCCACTTCCGTGGCTTGTTAGCTCTGCTTCCATCTCGGCCCGCCATGAAGATGGCGACCCTCGATGGTGTATGTTGAGATGAGGGTAGGAACGCGTCGCATTGTCCGGGTCCACCAAATTAGATGATGAACCTTTCAGGGCGGGCGAGCGTGTCCACTGATTAGTTTTGGAGGGCCCTCAGACTACGCCGGCCTCGTATTTAAACGAAGGGCGGGCGACCGTGTTCCAAAGGGACCTTGCATGGCCGAAGCAGTCGGTTCCATCGACTACCAGGACCATGGCTGCACTCTTCTGTTGGAATATAAAACGCAGCGGAAGCGAGTTGGTGATAGTAATTTAATAAAAGGTTTTATAAACTAACCAACGTAAAAACCGGATCTATTTAGGCTTGTCAACTAATTAACTAAACAGATTAATAAACAATTAAATAAACATATTTACGCATGGGAGTCGGTAATTTTACCTTTGACGCGAAGTGGTAGAATAATCCCCTCTTTGGTCGATTTGTCCTTCTTCGTGTTCCTCTCCGATCTTCTTGTATTTCAACCTCAAGATCTTCTAGAGTATATCCCGCCTACGTCCGGATGTCGTGTGGGCAACAATCTACCGGATTACTTGGAGTGCAAAAAGGAATCGGCCGAAACTTCTCAAGAAACTTACGATTTTTGTTCTCTCTATTTTTCTTGAATATTTTGAGTATTTTAGAAAAATATTGTGTTTAACCAAATTGTGGAATCCAAGACACAAGTCAAGATCCACAATTAAAACACACACAGAAAAATCGATTTCTTGGGCAAAAACTAATGTGAAAATCGGCCATCCCAAGTCTCCTATTTATAGGTGTTTGGGCTACTCTAGGGACCTTAAGGAGGATATGGTAAGGACTTCCAATAGATATCTTCCTTCCATTATTAGGACTCTTCCTAATATGAAGACTCTATTAATATCAACTTAGTCCACTAATAAGTTAATATTGCACTTCCTACCAAAAATCCCAAATTACGAAATTGGGCTCCTTTTAAATTAATTATTTCCCGTGTTTAAGATATTCCATGTCCATTAATTAATTTAAGCTACTGACAGCTTTTAATTAATTAATATATTATACATGAGTATACCACTCGACCTTTATTATTATATCGGAAAATTAATTCCACCTGCAGGGTTTGATATAATAATTCTTTCGAGTGCCTCAAGGGACATGATCAACCCGACTGGTCGGGACACGATTTCTAGCTATAATATTAATTATCATATAAATAATAATATTGCCCAAAATATCGAGCATATTGAGTCAATCATTGTGGCTCTCACCCATGATAAATCAAAGCAATAAATATTAAATATATATAATTAAATATTAATCACTAGAATTAAGAAATAATAATTATCCGAGATGTACGTTCTTCTTATAGTCAGTACAGAAGAATCTATCTCACCTCGATCCTGTTCAACGTATAACGAATATGCTAATATATGCTAATGGTCAAGACCAACCAATCTCAAGCATATACTACAACCTCTCACATAACGGTCTAATGTTACATAGGTTGTGAACTAAATATTACTATATAAGGAACCGATAATGTGATCTTCTGTGTGACACTACACACCACATTATCTACAATATAAAGTAAATTAGACTGCATTTGCATAACCATAGCGTGAATAAATATGCAAAACATCTGATACAACCCTAACAATCTCCCACTTATACTCAAAGCATGCTTTTGAAGTATACTATCTAGACTATGTCTATCTATCTCCCACTTATACTCAAAGCAATGCTGCCATACATCTCAACCCCATTCCTTCCACATGCCCTTCAAATGATTTTGAGGGAAACCCTTTCGTGAAAGGATCAGCTAGGTTGTCTTCAGATGCTATCTTGGAGACAATGATCTTCCTTCTCTTCACAAAATCTCGAATGATATGATATTTGCGCTTGATATGTTTGCTTGCTTTGTGGGCTCGTGGTTCCTTCGAATTTGCAACGGACCGTATTATCACAATACAGTGTAATACTCTGGGCAAATTAGGAATCACCCCAAATCCTTTAGGAAGTACTTGAGCCATACCGCCTCTTTAGCTGCCTCTGAGGCTGCTACATATTCGGCTTCCATGGTAGAGTCCGCTATGCATTTCTGCTTCACACTTCTCCAACTGATGGCTCCACCTCCCAAAGTGAAAACATATCCGGAAGTTGATTTCGACTTTTCTTTGTCCGCACTGAAATCCGAGTCAGTGTAACCCAAAGGACAAAGCGTATCTGATTGATATACAAGCATATGCTCCCTAGTCCTTCTCAGGTACTTGAGTATATGCTTGACAGCAATCCAATGTCCCGGTCCTGGGTTCGACTGATATCTCGCCACCATGCCTAGAGCTTGACAGATATCAGGCCTAGTGCAAAGCATAGCATACATGAGGCTTCCCACTGTCGAAGCATAAGGGACCAGCTTCAAGTCATCTATCTCCTTCTGTGTCTTGGGACACATAGCCTTAGATAGTTGAATTCTATGTCTGTAAGGTAAGAAACCTTTCTTGGAATTCTCCATGCTAAACCGCTTTAGCACCGTATCGATATAGGATGCCTGAGATAAGCACAACATCCTTTTCTTGCGATCTCGAAAGATCTTAATACCAAGGATGTGTCCAACTTCTCCCAAATCTTTCATATCGAACTGCTCAGATAGCCATACCCTTACGTCTGATAATACCTTCACATTGTTTCCAATTAGAAGTATATCATCTACGTATAGTACAAGAAACACCAACACGTTTCCATCACACTTTTTGTATACACAAACCTCACTAGGACACTGTTCAAAACCATACGATTGAATGACCTCATCAAATCGCATGTTCCAAGACCTTGATGCTTGCTTAAGACCATAAATGGCTCTCTTAAGCTTGCACAATAAGTGCTCCTCTCCTTCAGCAATGAATCCTTCAGGTTGGCGCATATAGATTTCCTTATCAAGACTCCTGTTCAAGAACGCAGTCTTGACATCCATCTACCAAATCTCCATATCCAAATGCGCAGCTATAGCTAAGAGAATCCGGATCGATTTAAGCATGGCTACTGGCGAAAAGGTTTCATCGTAGTCGATGCCCTCTTTCTGAGTGTAACCTTTCGCAACAAGCCTTGCTTTGTAGGTTTCAACCTACCCTTTCGATCCTCTCTTACGCTTGTAGACCCACTTACTTCCAATGGGTTTTACCCCATTGGGTAGTTCTACTAGCTCCCACACTTGGTTAGAATCCATAGATCCCATTTCGGATTCCATTGCTGTTTTCCAGGATTCAGCATCCTTGTCTTGAACTGCCTGTTTGTACGTACATGGATCCGTTTCATCCTGATCCGGGGAGTGGTCCGAAGATGCTCCCACGCCGATGAAACGTTCGGGTTAACGAACAACCCTCCCACTACGACGAGGCGTGTACTTAGTTTGCGTATCCACAATAGTGTCAATACGTGGTACAATAGGTGTTTGCACAATTGGTATTGTCGAAATCTCGCCCCTAAGTTCTTCTAGAATGACCTCACTCCTAGGCTTGTTGCTTATCACATAGTCCTCCTCTAAGAACCGGGCATTGGTGCTAACAATGACCTTCTGGTCTTTAGGACTGTAGAATAAGCCACCCTTCGTTCCCTTAGGATATCCTACAAACACTCGTACTTCTGTACGAGATGCCAACTTATCAGCTTCCTTATTCAGCACGTGTCTTCAGAGAACCCCAAATCCGAACATGTCTAGAGGCTTGCGCCCATTCCGTAGTTACGTGGGTGTTTTTGGAACTAATTTCAAGGTACCAAGTTTAGAATGTACGCATTGTTTCCAAGGCGTATCCCTAAAACGAAATAGGCAAATCGAATAACTCATCATTGACCTAACCATCTCTAATAAAGTACGATTCCTTCGTTCAAAGAACACCATTTTGTTGTGGTGTACTGGCGCTGTGATCTGGGAAGTAATCCCCTCATGTGCCAAGAAATCCAAAAACTCTCCACTAAGGTATTCGCCACCACGATCAGATCGTAGTGACTTGATACTCTGCCCATGACGCTTCTCCGTTTCAGCCTTGAATTCTTTGAACTTATCAAAAGATTCAGACTTATGTCGCATCAAATAGATGTATCCATATCTCGAATAATCATCTATAAACGTGATGAAGTATTCGAAACCACCCTTAGCCTGGATGTTCATTGGACCACATACATCGGTATGAACCAATTCCAACACCTTTTGTGCACGATTTCCTTTGCTTTGAAAAGCCCTTTTAGTCATTTTACCTTTTAGGCAGGATTCGCAGGTTGGAAATGACTCAACTTGGAGCGAATCCAATGGGCCATCGCTCACCAATCTTTGAATCCTTCTAAGGTTAATATGACCCAATCGTAGATGCCACAAATATGTTGGATTTATGCTCGAAAGTTCCTTTCTTTTATTAGGATTAGCCAAAGAATTAAGCGATTTATAATTATGCAAGGGAGCTGGTGCATCATTGATGATATAAAGTTCTTCATTATAAGTACTCCCGCAAATATATTCACCATTTCTTTTAATAATTGCATTATCTTCAAAAGAAACTAAATATCCATCACGACGCAATTTAGAAACTGAAATCAAATTCATTCTAAAATCGGGTACTAATAATACATTATTAAGAACTAAAATCCTATCATCAACTTTTAGCTGCACGACTCCCACTGCAATAGCCTTCAGCCTGGAATAGTCGCCCCATCTTATTGTAATCTCATCCGCACTAAGTACCTTGGTTACTTGGAACCCCTGTGAGTCATAACAAACATGATCAGTGGAGCCCGAATCCACTATCCACGAAGTGATGGAACAGGCAACCAAACATGTTTTGACTACTAGTGCATGAGACGTACCTTTCTTAGGGCAGTCACTCTTGAAATGTCCTTTCAGACCGCAGTTGAAGCACTTGCCCTTCGGCTTTTTGTTCACTTACAGCTGAGGATCCTTTGACTGAGGAGCCTTGCCCTTAGATTTGAAGGTCGCCACTTGCTTCTGGCCAACCTGCTTTTTCTTCTTTCCCCATTTGGGTTATGAAGAAGCAGCACTAGTTGCCGCAAGAATTTGATGATAACCTTGTTTGAAGAGACCTTCGGCAGATTGAAGCTCTGTCAGAAGTTCCGCCAATGTGTAAGTCCTATGATTCATATTGTAGTTGAGGCGGAACTGCTCAAAGCTTCTTGGTAAACTGCCCAAGATAATATCGACCTGCGATTCCGCATCGATAGTGGCCCCTAGTATGCTCAGTTCATTCAAATGAGACATCATTTTAAGAACGTGCTCCCTTACTGGGGTCCCTTCAGACATTTGAGTTGTCATCAAAACCCTCATCGCATTTTGCCTAGCCGCCCGGTTCTGATGACCAAACATCTCAGTGAGATTTTTCATCATTTCCGCGGCCGAGCCCATCGTCTGATGCTGATGCTGCAATACATTTGTCAATGAAGCCAAAATGTAACAGCGATCCATCCCATCAGACTTTTTCCATTTCCGGAATTCAGCCAACTCTTCAGGAGTGGCATCCGGTTCTGGTTCCAAAGGACTCTCCTCAGTTAAAACAAACTTATGCCCCTCGGCAGTCAAGACAATATCAAGATTTCTTTTCCAGTCGGCAAAGTTAGTGCCATCAAGTTTGTTTTCTTTGAGAATAACAGCTAGTGGATTGAAAGACATCTGAGAATAAAATTAAAACACCATTCATCACATAATTCGACGCAAAATATATTGAAAAAACCTTAAAACAATATATATGCAATCAACCAACACCTTGAAAAACCGCACATGCAAGCCACGATAGTGTGGACGTTTACATATACTTTTCAAGTAGATTTTGACGTCTTTAATTTTACTATCTAGCCCAGACACATTTTGACAAGTAAAATTAATAGTTGGTTCCTCTTGGCCATGTATTTAATTAACATAGACTCCGATGGGGAGCTTATTAATTAATACATCTAAGTGAACACCATAATTTAACAAACCTTAGAATATTATTTAATGATAATAGTCCTACAGATGGAGAGGTCCTATCATAAAAAATAATATTCACCTTTTTGTTATCAAATTTGAAGTTTAAAACGAGTGAGCCAATAATTTAGCACATCCAATGTGGAGGAAGACTCTAATGTCAACGCGCATGCTAATTATTTCACAATTTAAACCAATTATGGAGGCCAATTTGATTTTGAAAAATCAATTTTAAAATCACTTAGTTATTTTGAAAATTACGGTTTTTAATTTTCTCGTCCTAATATGCAAGGAAACATATCACGCATACATCCATACATGCCATACATCAAAATAATAAAAACCAACAAATATTAAAATTGGACAATTATATCCAATTATCATGGCTTATTATTCCTCGTTCTGAATAACGAGAAAATCTTCGGATCGTTTACTCCCACTGCTTCAAGCATCTCGCGGAAAAACGAACTGAACGACCCGAACCGGACGACTTGACTGCTCACGCCTGATTGCCGTCTGCGGCCTCGACTCCAGGCCGCCTCGGGCCGAGCCGCTGCTGGTGGCCGACTCATGGACAAGCCTGCTGCTGGTGGCCGAGTCACGGCCGAGCCTGCTGCTGGTGGCCGAGTCCCGATCGGCATGCTGCCGGTCTCGGTCGGTTCGTCTGATTGGGACTCCTCTTCGCGCCGGACTTCTTTTTCTTTCGTACTTTGAGTGTTCCAACTCGATTACAATTTTATTCAAAATAAAATACATCCAATTTACATCAAATTACAAGAAAAATAAATCCTATTCTACCCGTGGATTTTCTCACGGGAAAAACTTATACATGCCACAAAACGGGCCAAATTACCAAAACGCATAAATAATTAAAAAACATCACATAGCCATGATAACTGGATCATATTTTCCTGCAAGACAAATTCTAGCAAAATATTCTAAAAAAATCATACTATACGAATATTTAATTGCTAGCATATTAATCACCAAATTAATTAAATTGAACAGAACCTAAAGACCGGCTCCGATACCAATTGTTGGAATATAAAACGCAGCGGAAGCGAGTTGGTGATAGTAATTTAATAAAAGGTTTTATAAACTAACCAACGTAAAAACTGGATCTATTTAGGCTTGTCAACTAATTAACTAAACAGATTAATAAACAATTAAATAAACATATTTACGCATGGGAGTCGGTAATTTTACCTTTGACGCGAAGTGGTAGAATAATCCCCTCTTTGGTCGATTGTCCTTCTTCGTGTTCCTCTCCGATCTTCTTGTATTTCTACCTCAAGATCTTCTAGAGTATATCCCGCCTACGTCCGGATGTCGTGTGGGCAACAATCTACCGGATTACTTGGAGTGCAAAAAGGAATCGGCCGAAACTTCTCAAGAAACTTACGATTTCTGTTCTCTCTATTTTTCTTGAATATTTTGAGTATTTTAGAAAAATATTGTGTTTAACTAAATTGTGGAATCCAAGACACAAGTCAAGATCCACAATTAAAACACACACAGAAAAATCGATTTCTTGGGCAAAAATTAATGTGAAAATCGGCCATCCCAAGTCTCCTATTTATAGGTGTTTGGGCTACTCTAGGGACCTTAAGGAGGATATGGTAAGGACTCCCAATAGATATCTTCCTTCCATTATTAGGACTCTTCCTAATATGAAGACTCTATTAATATCAACTTAGTCCACTAATAAGTTAATATTGCACTTCCTACCAAAATCCCAAATTACGAAATTGGGCTCCTTTTAAATTAATTATTTCCCGTGTTTAAGATATTCCATGTCCATTAATTAATTTAAGCTACGCGACTTTTAATTAATTAATGTATTATACATGAGTATACCACTCGACCTTTATTATTATATCGGAAAATTAATTCCACTCATAGGTTTGATATAATAATCCTTTCGAGTGCCTCAAGGGACATGATCAACCCGACTGGTCGGGACACAATTTCTAGCTATAATATTAATTATCATATAAATAATAATATTGCCCAAAATATCGAGCATATTGAGTCAATCATTGTGGCTCTCACCCATGATAAATCAAAGCAATAAATATTAAATATATATAATTAAATATTAATCACTAGAATTAAGAAATAATAATTATCCGAGATGTACGTTCTTCTTATAGTCGATGTAAGAATCTATCTCACCTCGATCCTGTTCAACGTATAACGAATACGCTAATATATGCTAATGGTCAAGACCAACCAATCTCAAGCATATACTACAACCTCTCACATAACGGTCTAATGTTACATAGGTTGTGAACTAAATATTACTATATAAGGAACCGATAATGTGATCTTCTGTGTGACACTACACACCACATTATCTACAATATAAAGTAAATTAGACTGCATTTGCATAACCATAGCGTGAATAAATATGCAAAACATGTGATAAATGAATTAAATATTCTCATAGATAAAGACCGGGAAATTAGATAATACAAGCATAAAGTATGCTTTGACGTATATGACCCTAACATCTTCTACCTCGGATCGTCATGTAGATGCCGACCTTCGACGGTGTACGTTGTGCGGGGGAGGCGATCTCGTGCATTCCACCATGTTAGATGATGAACTGTAGATGGCGAACGAGTCCTCCGATTTTTCGAAGCATTTGTTCAGACAGTAGCCTTTGGTTTGATGAGGTGGGAAATCGGGGAGAGACGTCCGAGGTTCCCTTTTCTCAATTGAAGCATGTAGATACGGTCGCCGAGGTCGATCGAGGGGTCGGCTTGCATGAGCTTTCCAGCCTGTTCGCGTTCGACTCGGGCGATCATGTTGGGAGATTGGAGGGGCTCCGGCTAAGCCAATAAGCTGTCCAACTTGCCTTCCTCGAACAATTTTTAGAGTTGTTTGAGGAGGTCGCGGCATTGGTTGGTGCTGTGGCCGGGACTCTTATGGTAGGCACAATATTGATTGTGGTCCAAATGACCGTGGTGCCTTATCGCCTTTGGCTTGTTCAGCGGTTCGCGCCCTTTGACGGCGTAGTAAATGCGGGCCGGAGTTCGGTTGAACGTATGGAGGAGATGGGCTTCCATGTCCTCGAAGGCCCTGCGATCTCCGGGTGGCTTGGTGACCGCCTTCTTGGTTTTGGCGATCGCCGTCTTTCGGACCGGAGGCGGCATTTCCTCGCCTAAGCGGAGGGTGAGCAGCCTACGCCTGGCCAGAAAGTCGGCAGCCTTAGCGCGGAAGGTCGCATAAGTTGGGGGGATATCCTTCGTCAGATACCTAAACATGGGTGAGTGACCGTAGAATCCCCCCAGGACTGAATAAAGAGCGAGCTCGTCGCTGATGGACTCACCGGTGAGGACGATTTCATCTACTGGGTCAATGTAATCCGCGTCGGATTCGTCTTCCCCGTGCCTGATTTTCATCATGCAATGGGGGCCTTCCGGTCTGGCGACCTTGGCGGTGAAGTACGACGTGAAGTCATTCGCCAGTTTCTCAAAGGAGATGATCGATCGTGGTGGTAGCGAAACGTACCACCTATGGGCCATCTCGCCCAATGTTAACGGGAAGATTCGGCATTTAGTTGCATCTGATGCCCCACACCTAGTCATGTAGATCCGGAACTTACTTAGATGGGTTTCGGGATCCGATCTCCCTTCATATAGAGGTGTTTTGGGAGGAGCGATCCTTGGTTGCACGGGGGCGAGCTCGATGTGGGCCGCGAGTGGCTCGGTCGGTCCGATGATCTTTCTGCTGGTGCTTGCCCCAGTGTCCAAGAGTGCTTTCATCTCGTCAAGCTGGCGTTGCACAGCGCCCATCGCCGTGGCCTGGCTGCTCGCATCTAGGTGCTCGGAGCGGCAGCCGAGGCGATCTAGTACTGACCCCCTGGCGCTCGGAATGGGAGCCAAGAGGCTGATCTGCCTTCGGCTGGGAGTTGGGTAGGCCGAACTCCTGGTGACGGACTCGGAATCCGTCATCTCGTGGTTGGGGCCAGAATGCCCCGGTCGCCATGATGGATCGCTCCACAGGCGACTGAATACGGAACCGTCCGACCTTGCGAGAGCCTTTTCTCGTGACTTGGAGCTTTCTGACGATCGCTCGCCTAGTAGCCCCTTAAACTTCCGTTTGCCCATGCGGCGGATGGCTGAGGGAGTTATAGCGGGTGTCGCGCATGCTCTCCGTCTCTCCTTCAGTATGGCCACAGCCTCCTCGATCTTTTCTGCAGTTTGGATCTGATCGAGTGAGAGGCTGGGGCCTCCCCTCAGGCGCGGGATCAAGACTCTTGCGTTCCTGCGACTTCCCTCTGCCGTCGGCTGGGGCTCGGATTGAGCCGGGATTTGGCGTCCAGCGGTTTGGAGAGTGGCTCTCTTTGATGTAGTGGCGGACATCATGATTCTGAAGGCTTTCTTTGAAGCTCAGTGAGCGTCACTTCAAGTATATGCCCCGAGAACAGTGAGTGTTCTTCGGGACGGTAAGAATAAAAATGAAGGTTAAGAGAGGACCCCTTCCTCTAGCGCCAATTGTTGCTACCTAAATTATTATCCGGAGATAGATATTGCTGGAATGGATGGATAGCAAACAAAGTGCGAGAGCACTTCCGTAGAGAAAGTAAATAACATAAAATTTGCCGGGGTTGTTAGTCCCGGGCTTGAATGCTATCGCGAGATGTTATTAACACGAATATTAGGGGATACAAGTGTTAATGTTAGAATACTATTACAATGAGTGTAACGATTCTAGTTATCTTAGGTATTGAGCGTGTAGATTGCCGGAAGAACTAGATGTGATGCTCTGTGAGTTCTTGTAACAACGTTGACGAACCGAGGTGGACGTGAGAAATCGACAGTCTCTCACGACGAGTAGTTGCTTAGGATTTGAGCTCCAAGGCTTGTGAATCTGAACTTTGGAGACTTCTTGCCTCTGCCGACCGTCTTCTGGTTGAGAGGTGCTGAGAGAGAAATCCTGAAGTAGATTCCGGTGAGGAAGCCGGGAGCCTGAGAATATGTATGTTTGTATGCTTTTCGGAATGATTTTTCAACTGATTTCAATGAATTGCCAACCTTTTACCAGTTGCTGGGTGTTCTCTATTTATAGGACTGGGACATGCCGGGCGATCGCCTTTGCTGTATTATAATAAGCGGGCGATCATCTTTTAGCACATGGGTTGGTCCCCTTAAAGTCCGCAGGAGTTGCTGGCAGCCAGCTGTGCGGTCCAATGAGAAGCCAGCACGCGTCTGAGTCGCTGTCACGGGCGGTCCCACCTTATACCTTTCGGTGGGTTTGTCGGTAGGTGAGTAGGTAATGACAGGCTATGGTAAACGATCCATGAAACGAGGCGCCTGTCGCGGGTCTGCACATGGGAGCTGCTTTGAGATCCAGTCCTCGTAGACTTTGACGAACGAAGGTCTTGTTCGTGGCGTAGGACGATCGTCTTAGATCGAGAATCCGAGACGGTCGCTGGACGCCAAAGGCGATCGCCTAGAGAGTCGATCGCCAGATGCTCGAAGGTGGACTGTCATCTCCATTTAAGCACGTTCGCCGTAGCAAGATTGGTTGTGGATTCGGTCGCTCGGCTTTGCAGTCGATCGCCTGTCGAGGTGGATAAATCTCGACATAACAGTGTGTTAGGACCCCAGCTAGTGACACTCAGTATTTCCTGGTTAAGATAAGGCTACACCAGGGGTCGGCACTAAGCCCTCTTCTCTTCGCTCTGATCCTTGACGTCATTTCGCAGGGGATACAAGATGGCATCCCGTGGTGCATGCTTTTTGCTGACGATATTGTGTTAGTGGCGGAGTCGAGGAGGGAGGTGAACTCGAAGTTGGATCTATGGAGGTCTAAGTTAGAATCCCAGGGCTTGCGTGTGAGCCGGTCTAAGACCGAGTATATCTGGTGTAACTTTAGTGGTGAGGCCAACGAGGAAGATGTAGAGGTAATGATTGTGGATCGGATCGTACCCGGTACGGATAAGTTCAAGTATTTGGATTTGATCATTCAGAAGGAAGGTGAGTGTGAAGATGCTGTCACTCATCGCATCAAGGCGGGGTGGCTAAGGTGCAGAGCAGCGACAGGGGTTCTGTGCGACAAGAAAGTCCCTCTAAAGTTGAAAGGTAAATTCTATAGAGCGGCAATTCGACCTGCAATGTTGTATGGCTCCGAATGTTGAGAGATGAAGAAGTCGCTTGAGAGCAAGTTGGAAGCGGATGAAGTGAGAATGTTATGCTGGTCGTGTGGTCGCACAATGTTAGATAGAATCTCGAACGGGGTCTTCAGGAACGCGCTAGAAGTGGCGCCCATTTCAGCGAATGTTAGGGAAGGGAGATTGAGATGGTTTGGCCATGTCTGCATGAGGCAGGCATCTGATCCGGTGAGGAAGGTCGAGAGTTTATTGGTTGTGTGGGAGAGAAGGAGAGGCAGACCGAGGAGGACGTGGGAGGAGCAGCTGAGATTAGATTTGAAGGCCTTAAATCTTTTCGAGACCATGACTGTTGATAGGTGCACTTGGAGGCGCCAGATCAGAGTTGTGGATTCTTTAGTTAGGAGTGGTGCTGTAGTTGAGAGACTCAGGGTTGGGTTGTCTCGGTTAGCTTTGACCTAGAGCATTGTATTTTTACTTTTATTGTATATTTTATCCTATTGCCTTTTGCGTGTGGTGTATTTTTGATAGGGAGCTGTGCGCGGAGTCAACTTCTCTTCTGTTTGAGCAGCGTTCATCGGGAATAAAGTAGCCAACTTCCTCTTAGGTAAGTCCCATGTGGATTAAGCCATATGCTCAGGTATGGTATTGAGCTATTTTGAACCATATGCTTCCCTTTGTATTTTTCACTCAATATTTTGCTGTGCACTAAGCTGGGGGTCTTCACGGAAACAGCCTCCCTACCGTAATAAGTAGGGGCATGGTCTGCGTACATCTTACCCTCCCCAAACCCTGTTCTAAGCGGGATATACTGAGTATGTTTGGTTTGATTTGGTTTTTATTATAGCACAATCACGATTTTAGCACTCCAAGATTTTTTTTCCACGTTTTTGATACCCCTATTTTACCCAATTATAAAATTGACAGTACCCCACAGCTCTGGTCAAAATTGGACCTTACTTATCCAACGTGGCATTCCAGAGTGGATATTTAAAAAATAAAAAATGTTTTGTATTTTATTATTAATGATTAAAAATTAAAAAAACTTAATATTGATTAAAAAGGAGAGAAGAGGGCACGATAACAGATTTCCCATCTTCTTCTTCCTCGTTAACTCCTCACAAACCCTAATCCCCAAACAGTAGCACCTACTTTCTGTAATATCCGGTATTTTTCTTTCCCTTGTATTTTCATTTTTGGTATATTTCTCGGTCATAGTGACCCCCGTGTATCTTTCAGTATGTCCTTCCTGTCAACTGTTGAACTATAATCTCGTTATTGTTTATTGTTTCAACTTTCCTCAGATGAGTTCGATTTTGTTAGATCACCATTAATTTTTGTTAACTCCAAAAATTCTAAATCTTTGCAATATTATAGAGCATCGAGTTAGCTTTCCAATGGTTCAAACGGTGAGTCAATCGGAGTCCGGACGAGAGAGTTATGGTCGTTTCAGTTTTTGGCCGATCACTTCCGGGAGCCTTTCGGCCGATAGGGGGTCGATAGACTCTCTCACGGCATTCTCGTATGAGTATCGGCTCCAGGAGCCTTTCGGCCGATAGGGGGTCGATAGACTCTCTGCCGGCATTCAGTAGGGGTATCGGTTGGGCCTATCGGCCGATAGCCGGCCGATAGGTTCTGCGTGTTACACTATAAATGTGTTGTTTTCGGCAGAAATCGCTCATTTCCTCCCCTTCTTCAACCGTGCGAGAGAGAGAGACTTGAGAGGGAGAGTTCCTCCATCTATCACTTACTTGTGTAGATTTCTTCATCCCTTTTCGATCGGGTGGCTCGGATTGCGGATCTAACCCGTGGTTTTGGATTTGAATGCTTGATTCATCAAGAGGTAAGAATTCCTTTAACCCTACCTTTTTGGATAATTGGGGATTTTGGGGTTTTGTCCGATTCTTTCCGCTTTGTTGATGAATTCTTGATGAATATGATTAATCTTGTTGATATTCTTAGTTTTCCACGGATTCATGGTATATTTCGTGATTTTTACGGAATCGAGAGGGTTTGGTTGTGGTCCGCCCTCGTTGTTGTTTATATACGAATATACATGAATCGTAGGCGGATTTTCGGGTGTTTTCCAATTCCGTATTCATTTAGAAATGGTGGTGATTGTATTCTTCGAATCGTTAGGTTCGGTTTCATTGGTTCCTAGCATTCATCGGTGACTTTCCTTTCCGTCGTTGCGTCGTCAATAATTCAAGGTACATGTATTACATTTCGTTATGTATATTGTGATTTTCGAAATGAATGATGAATGGTATTTTTTGAGTGCGTGAGTTGTGTTCCTTCCACCCGAGTGTCCGACGGGATGTCCGGGGTCGATACTAAGGGGTACGGCCGCGGAGGTGGACTTGGGTGCGTGTGTGGTTGAACTTCCACCGGAGTGTCCGACGGGATGTCCGGGGTCGATACTAAGGGGTACGGCCGTGGAAGTGGTATTCCACCCGGAGTGTTCGACGGGATGTCTGGGGGTCGATACTAAGGGGTACGGCCACGGGATACCAGTTGTGATATCGTGATGATTGGAAATTGATGTGATTGCCAATGTAGTATTCCGGAATATATATGTGGCAAATGACTTACGTTTGGGATGATTGTGTAAAAACTGTATTTTGTATATAATGTTGTGTAATTGTGTACTTGCACTAGCTATTCGAATGCTAACCCCTTAAATGGGGGAAATGCGTCTTATGCATTTCAGGTACCGGAAGAGCTGAGGAGCAGGCACGGGGCACGCACGCGAAGGATGGGATGGCTTGATGATAGTGGCTCGAGTCTGTATTGTTCTTTTTATGTTTTGTCATTGCATTTGTTGAGTATTGGAGTTAAACTGCTTACTTCCGAATTTGGTTTAAGTCCCCTGCGTGGGCAATGAATTGATATTTACATTATGTTTCATGTACTCCGTTGAAATGTTTTGGCCGAGGCCACGGCCCTGTTTACTTTTGAGTGCATCTTTTGGGGTTTGTCATTGTGGTTATGTGTCTTGTGTTAGCCTGGTAGACCTCACGAGGTTTCTACGGCGTGTAATGTCCCCTTTGTGAATTGGGGTGTTACATTTATGGTATCAGAGCTTAGGTTTTGAATACCTAGGCTGTCGGTGAATTTTGGGTCTGTCAGTTATGTCGTTAGAGTCAGTCGTTGAGCCTAATATCATCACGCTACCGTCTTTTCGTGCGACCCGGTAATGTAAGTCTCCTCGAACTCTTATATTTCTGTAATTCGTGTTCTTGCGTAGTTCGGAATTGTGACTTGTGTTACCAACTTTGTGAATTGTGAATCTTTCTGATCTTGTTCTTTTCGTATTTTCTTCAGTATGTTGAGAGGTCGTGGTAGACCGGCTAGGCGCGGCCGAGGCCGTGGTCGGGGTGCCGATAATGAAGAGGGCTCACTTTCTCGATCCTCTGCAGACTCGGCCTCTCACTCGGTGCCGTCGGGTAATAATGCCGACGCCGGCTACCGCCGTACTTCACAGCTAGTAGCCCGGCTTACTCGGATAGCTCGGGGTGGACGCTTAATCCACCCCGACACTGAAGAGGAAGCTAGTAAATGGCTTCGCACGGTGACTAAGATGCACCCTCCTCGTTTCTCCGGATCTTGACTCCTCGGTTGGGAGAATTGGCTCTTTCACCGTCCGGGGCCTTTGATGCCGTAGCTTGTCCCGAAGACAGAGGGTACATATTGCCCAAGACCTCCCGGATAAAGAAGTCGCGGAGTGGTGGGAAGCCGTTGCGCCCGAGAGATCGTCGGGCCACTTGGGAGGAGTTCGTGGCTGCTATGGAAGCGAATATTGTCCACCGCCGCTAAGGAGCGCAGACTGTGGAGTTTTTCACCGCTACACCTCGGGATGTGCCGATTTCTCGTGCCATTATTTCCTACAATCAGCGTTGGGTTTTGTGAGAGATCGGGTGAGGACGGAGGCCGATAAAATCCGTTACTTCAATATGCGCATGAAGCCGCATATCAGGCAGTATGGCACCGCTCATGTGTGCCACCTTGAAAGAATATCGGGATCGCGCTTTGGCGATCGAGATGGCCGTCCTAATCGAGTCGGTTTGAAGCTAAGAAGCGTAAGACCACCGCGGGTTCTCGGCGGTAAAGGTGGTCAGCGAGGTCTCGCTCGTTCCTACACACGGAAGAGACCATTTCACCTTACTGGGATCTCAGGTAATCGTTCATCCAAATTGCTTCGTGTGGTGGTTTGTTTTAACTGCAACCAATATGAGCATTTGATGAGGGATTGCCCTTTACCTCCAGTTATTTGTTTTACTTGCGGGCGATCCGGCATCGGCAGCCCATTGTGAGAGGGCCACTGTGGTCGCTAGAGTCCCGACTACCACCGCCGACTGCAGGGAGCACAAAGATTCCGATTACTCATGTTCCGCAAGGTTCGGGCCGTGGTAGGGGTCGGGTCACCGGATCACCGTCTGCCGTCGAGTTCGGTTGATTCACCCCGGTTGTATCGATGAGGCGTACAGAGGAGACAAACGTTCCGGTGGCGTGTACCACTCGATCCTTACTCATCCAGCCAAGTACTTTTTGATTCGGTGCTACCCATTCCTTTATTGCTTCGGATTGTGTGAGTCGTATTGGTTTTGACCGCTTGTTTGAGTGTGAGCCGTTTGTAGTGGGTACACCCATGGAGATCGTATGGTTGGGGACCGGAGGTTAGGGATTGCCCAGTGAGGATCGGAGCCGGATTGGCCCTCGAATCTCATTGTTATAGACCTTAAGGGTGAGGATTTGATCCTCGGGGACGATTGGTTAGATCGTCACGGTGCTATCATGAACTATCGGACTCGTACCATCTCGATAGTTGTCGAGACGGCACCGAGCATACTCTAGTCGGTTGTAAGCCGGGTAGATCGGGAGTGTGATTAGCGCCTTGAAGGCGATGAAACTTCAACCGTGGTTGCGTCGGCCATCGGTGTTTCGCCTCGCAGCGTAAGATGGTGGGGTTGACGTATCGTCGATTCCAGCTTGTTAGCGAGTATCCTGATGTATTTCCTGACGACTTGTCGGGATTACCACCACATCGAGAGGTGGAGTTTCCTATTGATCTTGAGCCGAATGCGGCCCCTATTTCTCGAGCACCATACCGTATGGCACCGTCGGAGATGCTAGAGTTGAAGAACCAGATTGGGAGAGTTGTTAGATAAAGGGTATATTCGACCGAGCGCATCGCCTTGGGGTGCGCTGTACTTTTGTCAAGAAGAAGGATGGATCGCTTCGTTTATGCATCGACTATCGAGAATTAAACAAGCTAACCATCAAAAATAAATACCCTTTGCCCGTGATTGACGATTTGTTTGATCGGCTTCAGGGGCGACTTTTTCAAGATTGATTTGCGATCGGGCTACTACCAATTGAGGATTCGGGACGTCGATATTCAAAGTCGCCTTTCGGACGAGATATGGCCATTACGAGTTTGTGGTTATGCCTTTCGGCTAACTAATGCCCAAAGTTGTTCATGCGGTTGATGAACAAAGTTTTTATTGAGTATCCGGACAAATTCGTAGTCGTTTTTATTGACGATATTCTCATCTATTCACGGAGTCGGGAGGAACACGCCTTACATCTTCGGATTGTATTAGACACTTTGAGGGCTGAGCGGTTGTACGCGAAGTTCTCTAAGTGTGAGTTTTGGCTCGAGGAAGTTACGTTCCTCGGGCATGTGATTTCAGCAGAGGGAGTTCGGGTAGATCCGCGAAGATAGAGGCGTGATGGCTTGGGAGCCGCCTAAAAATGTGAAGGAGGTGAGGAGTTTTCTGGTCTTGCCGGCTATTACCGTAGATTCGTTGAGGATTTTCGAAAATCGCTAGACCACTCACTCGTTGCTCCGAAAACTCGAAGTTCGAGTGACCGCAGACAGGCAGACGCTTTGATGAGTTAAAGAAACGTTTGACTACCGCACCCGTGTTAGCGTTGCCTCGGGGAACGAGGACTTTGTAGTGTATAGTGATGCTTCGGCCTTGGTCTAGGATGTGTTTTGATGCAGAGAGACAGAGTGATTGCGTATGCGTCCGCCTTGAAACCTTATGAGGTGAATTACCCCACGCATGATTTGGAGTTAGTGCGGTCGTTTTGCCTTAAAAACTGGAGGCACTACCTCTATGGGTCATCATGTAAGATTTTTACGGACCATAAGAGCTTGAAGTATATCTTGATCGGAAAGAATTGAATATGAGACAGCGTAGGTGGTTGGAACTAATTAAAGATTACGACCTCGAGATACTTTACCATCCGGTAAGGCTAACGTAGTGGCCGATGCGTTGAGCCGAAAGCCGATGGCGTTGCAGATGTTAGAGGTACTTACACCACGTAGTAGGATCCAGGGGATTTTATTCGGCTGTGATATCGAGGTTTGGGTTCGAGAGTTCAGTGGTCGATTATGTGCGTTGAGATCGCTTCGTCCTTGACCGATGATATCAAGGCGAAGCGGTTTGACGATCCGTTTTTGGTCCAAATTGAGAGAGGATGTGAAGAAGGGGAAAGCCCGGATTTTTAGTTCATGATGATGGAGTTTTGAGATTTCGCGTACTATGCGTATCGAGTGTTGTTGAGTTGAGACAAGATTTTGAGCGAAGCTCATACCACGCCTTACTCCATACATCCCGTACGAGTAAAATGTACAAGGATGTGAGGAGTAACTACGGTGGAGTAATTTGAAGACAGACGTTAGCGAGTTTGTGTCGAGGTGTCGACTGTCGGCAGGTTAAGATCGAGCATCGGCGACCCGCTGGGCTTTTACGACCACTTCCTATTCCGGAGTGGAAATGGGAGGACATTTCTATGGATTTCATTACCGTATGCCTAAGACTGACGGAATGAACATGATTTGGGTCGTTGTTGATCGACTAACCAAATCAGCTCATTTTCTAAGTATCAAGGACACTTGGGGGCCGGAGAGGCTTGCACGAGTGTTTGTTGCGGAAATAGTGAGATTGCATGGGACCCCTAAGAGCATTGTTTCGGATCGTGATGGCCGGTTCATATCACATTTTTGGCAGGCCGTTCATAGAGCTTTGGGAACTGAGTTAAGACTTAGTACATCCTACCACCCTCAGACAGACAGTCTGAGCGGACGATACAGACGCTAGAGGATATGTTACGAGCCTGTGCTTTAGATTGGAAGGATGATTGGGAGACACACTTGCCATTGATCGAGTTCACGTACAACAATAGTTGGCATGCCTCGATCAAAATGGCACCATTCGAAGCGTTGTATGGGAGGAGGTGCAGATCGCCGTTGTGTTGGGATGATACGTCTGAGCTAATCGGTACCGAGCCCGACATGATAGTTGAGACGAGGGAGAAGGTTACCTTGATTCGTGGTAGATTGCTGACGGCCCAGAGTCGGCAGAAGTCTTATGCCGATACACGTCGCCGACCGTTGGAGTTTGAGGTGGGAGATCACGTCTTGCTTAAGGTATCGCCGACACGGGGAGTTTACCGCTTCGGTCGGAAGGGTAAACTTAGTCCGAGATATATCGGACCGTTTGAGATTTTAGATAGAGTTGGAGAGCTTGCGTATCGGTTAGGCTTGCCGCCGTCCCTGAGCCACGTGCATAACGTATTTCATGTTTCCCAGCTTAGGAAGTACGTATCGGACCCTAGCCATATTATTGATTTTGGAGAAATCGAGTTGGGGCCCGACATTACCTTCGAAGAGAGGCCGATTCAGATCTTAGAGCGTCGAGTGAAGCAACTCAGGCACAAAACAATTCCCTTGGTCAAAGTGCAGTGGTCGAGGCATGGATCCGAGGAAGCCACGTGGGAAACGGAGGAGAGTATGAGGTCGAGATACCCCGAGTTATTCGTGTTGTAAGTTTCGGGACGAAACTTATTTTTAGGGGGAGATAATGTAATATCCGGTATTTTTCTTTCCCTTGTATTTTCATTTTTGGTATATTTCTCGGTCATAGTGACCCCCGTGTATCTTTCAGTATGTCCTTCCTGTCAACTGTTGAACTATAATCTCGTTATTGTTTATTGTTTCAACTTTCCTCAGATGAGTTCGATTTTGTTAGATCACCATTAATTTTTGGTAACTCCAAAAATTCTAAATCTTTGCAATATTATAGAGCATCGAGTTAGCTTTCCAATGGTTCAAACGGTGAGTCAATCGGAGTCCGGACGAGAGAGTTATGGTCGTTTCAGTTTTTGGCCGATCACTTCCAGGAGCCTTTCGGCCGATAGGGGGGGTCGATAGACTCTACTGCCGGCATTCTGTATGAGTATCGGCTCTAGGAGCCTTTCGGCCGATAGGGGGGTCGATAGACTCTACTGCCGGCATTCTGTAGGGGTATCGGTTGGGCCTATCGGCCGATAGGCTGGCCGATAGGTTCTGCTGTGTTACACTATAAATGTGTTGTTTTCAGCGTAAATCGCTCATTTCCTCCCCCTTCTTCAACCGTGCGAGAGAGAGAGAGACTTGAGAGGGAGAGTTCCTCCATCTATCACTTACTTGTGTAGATTTCTTCATCCCTTTTCGATCGGGTGGCTCGGATTGCGGATCTAACCCGTGGTTTTTGGATTTGAATGCTTGATTCATCAAGAGGTAAGAATTCCTTTAACCCTACCTTTTTGGATAATTGGGGATTTTGGGGTTTTGTCCGATTCTTTCCGTTTTGTTGATGAATTCTTGATGAATATGATTAATCTTGTTGATATTCTTAGTTTTCCACGGATTCATGGTATATTTCGTGATTTTTACGGAATCGAGAGGGTTTGGTTGTGGTCCGCCCTCGTTGTTGTTTATATACGAATATACATGAATCGTAGGCGGATTTTCGGGTGTTTTCCACCCGTATTCATTTAGAAATGGTGGTGATTGTATTCTTCGAATCGTTAGGTTCGGTTTCATTGGTTCCTAGCGTTCATCGGTGACTTTCCTTTCCGTTCGCTAAGGCCACAATAATTCAAGGCAAGTACATGTATTACATTTCGTTATGTATATTGTGATTTTCGAAATGAATGATGAATGGTGATTTTGAGTGCGTGAGTTGTGTTCCTTCCACCGAGTGTCCGACGGGATGTCCGGGGTCGATACTAAGGGGTACGGCCGCGGAGGTGGACTTGGGTGCGTGTGTGGTTGAACTTCCACCCGAGTGTCCGACGGGATGTCCGGGGTCGATACTAAGGGGTACGGCCGCGGAAGTGGTATTCCACCCGGAGTGTTCGACGGGATGTCCGGGGTCGATACTAAGGGGTACGGCCACGGGATACCATTGTGATATCGTGATGATTGGAAATTGATGTGATTGCCAATGTAGTATTCCTAATATATATGTGGCAAATGACTTACGTTTGGGATGATTGTGTAAAACCGTATTTTGTATTTAATGTTGTGTAATTGTGTACTTGCACTAGCTATTCGAATGCTAACCCCTTAAATGGGGGAAATGCGTCTTATGCATTTCAGGTACCGGAAGAGCTGAGGAGCAGGCACGGGGCACGCACGCGAAGGATGGGATGGCTTGATGATAGTGGCTCGAGTGTGTATTGTTCTTTTTATGTTTTGTCATTGCATTTGTTGAGTATTGGAGTTAAACTGCTTACTTCCGAATTTGGTTTAAGTCCCCTGCGTGGGCAATGAATTGATATTTACATTATGTTTCATGTACTCCGTTGAAATGTTTTGGCCGAGGCCACGGCCCTGTTTACTTTTGAGTGCATCTTTTGGGGTTTGTCATTGTGGTTATGTGTCTTGTGTTAGCCTGGTAGACCTCACGAGGTTTCTACGGCGTGTAATGTCCCCTTTGTGAATTGGGGTGTTACACTTTCTTCCTTCCTTTGTTCATTCGTTATTGCCCAGATTCCCTTAGTCTCCATTCGCGATCTAAACCCTTGTCTATCACCATCCTCCCTATCACTAGCTTCCTCCGTTTCACTATCTTCCAAATAATGAAACAATGAAACAAAAGAAGGAATGGTATATAAAGTTCAGAAACAAAGAAGAAAAACACTAAGAGTGAGAGTGAGAAGTGAAAAAACATACCGTTCAACATATTACTCGTTTTCCTTCGCCGTAGATGAAGAAAAACACCGTTCGTTCATCTTCTCTGTGTTCTCGTTCACCATTGTCACCGTCTTGAATCTTTTAAGGTTCGCTTCCATTGATTTTCTTCTGTTATTCTTTTGTTCATCATCACCTCCATCGTTTCACTTGTTACTGTTCTTCGTCATCATTGTAGCATTCGCGAGGTAGGTTTAGTTCTCCATTGATTTTCTGGTTTGCGATTGAGAGTGAGAAGAAGAAACAAAGATTAGGCCTCCGCTGATTTTCTGGTTTGCGACTGAGAGTGAGAAGAAGAAACAAAGATTGTCTGGTTTGCGATTGAAATTGACAGTGAGAGTGAGAAGAACTTAGCGATGGCTTTGCGTTTCTGAGAGTGAGAAGTGATACACGTCTCGTCATATTTTTTAATCACTGTTAAGTTTTTTAATTTTTAATTATTAATAACAAAATAAAAAATATTTTTTATTTTTTAAATATCCACTCTGGCATGCCATGCTGGATGCCACGTTGGACAAGTGAGGTCCAATTTTGACCAGAGTTGTGGGGTACTGCCAATTTTACAATTGGGTAAAATTTGGGTATTAAAATTGTGAAAATAATTCTTGGGGTACCAAAATTATGATTGGGCTATAATAGGGGTACCAAAAGTGCAATTAAATATGTTTACAGACATGCAATGACGCAAAATAACTTATCATAACAAGAAATGTCCCTTTGTCAAATTCTCTATTATAATTATTTGTGGAAAAATCATTTGAATTCCCATAGAGAACTACAATCTTCAGAGTTTAGTCTCACATAACACAAATATTTGAGTATTAATCTAAAAATAGTTTGAAGTTAGGTAATATGAATCATCCTTACAATCGTAAACAACAAAAAAAGATAAATAAAAATACAAAGTGTAAAGAAAAATTAAATCTTCTGTATAGATATAAAAATAATAAAAAAAAATCCATCAATCATCAGTATATTTTCCCTCCATATTGACCTCTGTGTCATCATATTTTCTTCAATCCGGAGGAACCTATCGTTTTCGATCATATTTCTCTATATTTTTTAGGATCTTCCTCTACCCTTTATAATCTTATCTGTTCCCCAATCTCCAAGCCTCCTCATTAGGGTGTTAACAGGTCTACATCTCGCATCGCCAAATCATCTTAACTGATTCTCCATCATCTTCTCTTCTATAAATACAACTCTTACCTTCTTCTGAATAACCATATTTTGAGCTGATTCTTTCTTGTATGACCACACATCCACTGTAGCATATGCATCTCCGCCACATTCATCTTATGAACGTGACACTTTTTTTCACCCAACACTGGTGCCATATAACAGTGCAGACCTAATTACTATACGGTAGAATTTATGATTTAGTTTATGAGGCATGCCTGGATCGCATTGCAACAGAGGCACTCTTCCACTTCAACCAACCCATCTTAATTTTGTGAACCACATCACCATCTAGCTCTCTATCCTTTCGATAATAGATCCAAGATAACCAAAAAATCAACACTATCTCGCCGCTCTACATCCCTTTTTCTAAACCTACACTTTAAATATTCAGTCTACTTATGCTCAGCTTGAAGACTCGAGCTTCCAAGCATTTCTCAAAAACTCCATCTTCCTTTAAACTACACAATTTGTCTCATCAATCATTAGAATATCATCTGCGAACATCATACGCCAAGGATTGCTGGCTTAAATTAAAATTGTCATTTCATCAATTATTATGGAGAAAATAAAAGGACGATTGATTTAAAATTAGAATCTTAACCCGCAAAATTTGTCTCCATAAGTACAACCATTTCTCTTTCTTGGGGATGGTTGTGAGTTTCAAAGCAAGGGATCATAGTAGGATATATTATTAGTAGTTTGTGGGGTGCATGGTACAATTTGCCACTAATTTATAGTATTTTATGTATTGATGGCACGATAATAAATAAATTTATTCATTAAGAAACTAGTTAATTAAAATATTAATTAATAAATAGAGAATGTTATACATTAAAATTAAGAGAATTAGATCATAATAAATGTGGAAAATAAAAAGAAAAAGTATCTGTTATAATAATAGAATATATTTTTTGACCAAAAATAATAGAATATTTTTAAAACCGATATAACTGGTTAAACAAAATAGACATTTATAATCAAATTCTAATTTTTCGTTTGTTAAACTTAATACTAAAATAGTACAAACTGGAAATGCGACAAAATAATAAAAATAAACTTCAAAAATACTCAATCAGTTAAAGATATAGAAAAGTTGTGTATTCTATATTGTTATTGTATAAATCTGAAAAAATAATGGCACAAATCAGAAAAATCTAAAATGTTATCAGATAATAAAAACTAAATAAGAAAATACAAAAGGAAGAGAAAGCCGATAAAACTTGACCGGTGATTGTATATTAATTTTAGTTATTTAATTATGTAAGAATAAGAAATCATAAAAAAAAAAATCAAATCTGGAAATTATAAAATTAGTTGAGTTCAATAAAAAATTTATACTTATATTTAAGATAATTATTCTAATAAATTATTGTACTTTAGAATTATAGTAATTCAAGATAGTTAAATATTAGTAGTAGTTAGATACTAAATTAGCTGTAAATAATTTTTGCATGGAAAATGATAAATATTTTTGAAACTCTTATGATAAATGTGTAATTTTTAGTTATTTGAGGATAAAATTATAATTTTGAATCAAGTTCACAACAATTTGTAGGTAAAATTCTCATCTACACGGTCTTTTTGAAATCGACATTTTGGTCCAAAAACTAATCAAAACCTTTATTTTGTAATACCCGGATTTTCAGTATAAATTTTTCGCGTTATTTTATCTGAGTATACTGTATAGTTTGGTATCTATACAGTATGGATAAAATAAATTTGATAACCGAGACAGTTATACTGGTGTGATTATCGTTTTGATTGACAGATATATTCAGGATAGGTTGAACTGATTTGGATATCAGGTATACCGTATGAAAATATTTTTGGGTTGGGTATATGTGTATTCAGTATGCCGTATGTTCGTATTTGTTATGTCGAGACGTTGGACAGGAATTGCTGTAAATGGCTAAGTATGGAAGCCATTCCGTACGTTATGTGTTGAAGCTTACGTACGTTAAATTAGTAGAGTTACGTACGTTATGGCCTAGTCATTACGTACGTAACATGGGAATCAGACGATCGAGTCGTGGTCGACAGGTGGGACCCTGTGTCGGCAACTTTCGGCGGAGGATGTTGACAGGTGAGTCAACGTACGTGTTACGTACGTTATACAGGACGTCTTACGTACGTAATACGACCATTGTACTGTAGCAAGTCAACTGGTATATTACGTACGTTATATGGCATGGGTTACGTACGTAAGGAAGTTCACGTTTTGAGGCAGTAGGGTCTGGGATGGCATTACGTACGCTAACCAGGACAAGATAGCGTAGGTAAGAGGTGTTACGTACGTTAATTTGGGAATGTTACGTATGTAAGGAGCGGGGAGTTTATATAAGGAATGGCCGTCATTTCATTTCACTTCAGCATTTCTCTTCGTTTTTCATCTCCAACCATTGAGAGAGGGATATTTTGGCCTTCCTAAGTCGATTTTGAGCTTGGGAACATGGGATTGGAGCTTGGATATGGAGCTAATGTTGATTCTTGAAGTGAATTCTTGTGTATTTCATCCTCTAAGAGGTATATTGGATAATCCTCCTTTTTGTTTCGGATTTTTGATGTTGTTATTGATAAATGATTCGTATGAAGATGATTATGATGTTGTTATTGCGATTCTTGAGAATATATGAGGTGTGTGTTGAAGGAAGATGATGATATGTTGGTTTATGTCTTGAATATGTTGATTATGATTATGAAATCATAGAGTTCTTGATGTTCTTGGTATTGTTGCTGTGATTTTTGATGTTAGGAAGATCGTATGTTGAAGAACATGATTATATACACCTTGAATTATGATTAAGGGTTGTTTAGATGTTAGAAAACATCGGGTTATGTTGTTTTATGGATTATGAATGTGAATTTGGATAATTCGTGTTCTTGAAGAACTATTGAGTTACATTTTATGATTTTGGAAAGATTTCGGATAAATTTTGGAATGTGATTATTCATGATAATAATCGGTACGAATATGAACAAGAAGGAGTTTTGTCTTCGTATGTGGAATTGAAGTTGGAATCGAATATGATATAAAATCCTTAATGTCGAGATGAATTGATCATTGATTTGATGAATACGTTTTAAAGTGTTGGTGTTTTGGATATGAATATGGAATATTCACATTTAGAACTAAGTTATGTATTTCGGTACAATATTCGTATAGGAATACGAATATGATTCCGGATTTGATAAGGTTATGACTCACTTTTGAGTTTGAGAATTCATACGTGTTGAATAAGTGTTCAATTCGGATAATGGAATTATTTGAAACCCTTGGAATATGGTTATCTATGATGTTGAATTAATCGGATTGTCCGGATTGATGATGATAATCGGTAATTGGATTTTAGTATGAATATACAAGGAGGAAACTTGTAATTGTATTTAAGATTGAATTTGGAATCGGTAATGTTAGAGCCTTGTTGGTTTAAATTGATTATTGATATGATCTTCGGATGGTGGAATCGTATTGTGGTTTTGAATTCGTGTTTGATTGGTTCGGGTTGTTTGGATATGTAGTTAATCGGGATATTGTAGAACCGTTGTGCTTGTTGATCAGTTATTGATTGTTATTTGTGATCATCGAGTTACGACTTGTATCGTGGATATGAGTTCGTATTTGTTTGAGTTGTATTGTTCGGTTTTGTTTATGATCGGGGTATTGTTGAGCCGTTGAGTCGCTTGGTTGGCTATGTCGGTTATTGATTGTTATCGGATTGTTGTAAATTGATTATTATAATAGGTTGTGATGTTTTGATCGTGGATTATGACCGTTGTGTTGCGGTTGAGGTCGAAGAGTTCATAGATTGCTTTTGGTCGGGGCTGAGGAGCTCGTAGACAAAGGCAATGGATATTGGTAAAGGCTTCGTGGTATCGGTATCGAGGCAAGTTTCTACTTGTTCAGTTTATAATATTTGATGAATGGTTTCGTTTTCATTTCATTTATAATTCGTATAGCAATGTTGTTAGAAATGTAAGTTGTTGGGATAATGGTTTGTACATCGTGCTCTGATTTGTATTAAATCATAAGGTATATGATTTAATTGTGTTCAAGGAAGACGTGAGTTATCTTTCGTCAAGGATATAGAATATCGGATATCGAGGATAGTTATCGTGTCGATATTGATGTCGGGATGGTGGTTTGTTGGTATAAATGGACTATACCAATTTCGGGATTATTCATATAACTGTGTGTTCGTTCAGGGATGTTGGTTCGTGGAAAGGATGTTGTCTCTGGCTTTGAGGTAATTTATGTATTGTTCAGTTATGAGATAATTATTATGTTGAGTTGTTGTAAATGTTGTACGTTGAGGCTTCGTGTATTGAGATTCATATTGGTTGTTCGTTGATGGATGTCGATCCCAGAACTGTTGTCTGAGATGGTTGATGGTATGGATTATCCTTTGGGGTTTGTGATTCCAGGGTTGTTGTTTTGAATATTGATTGGTCGTGTCGACTTTTCATTGTCAGACTATTGTCGTTCACTTCGGTGAGTCTTTTGATCCTTATTGGATATGTGTTTCTTTGAGTTTCGTTGTCATGTTGCATCGTGACATATCTGGAGTCATATCTGCATTCCGATTGCATATTGTGTAGGATTTTTAGCCGGGCACATATATAGTCATGCGTGAATATTTTCCGTGAAAGGCTGTGCACACGAGACGTAGTTCGTTGAGGCTAATTAGGTACATTGTCCCACGTATATCCTGGATTCCGTATACGGGGTAGACATGTGCACTGACACATATTCGGATCGGGCGTATTATGATTTCCATCTTTGAGCCATATTGTTTGGTCGTTCATCCTCCATTCATGGTTGGGTATGTTCGACGGTTTGTGACTGGTTGTTCATACGACCGAGGGGTATGTTCGACAGTCAGAGTTATTTCTTTGAGATCCATTATTGTTGATCATTTGGAGTTTACCTTGTTGATGGTATTCTCAGTTATTATTGGTCTTTTGTTTATCATTTGGAGTTTACCTTATTGATGGTATTCTCGGTTATCATTGATCCTTTGTTGATCGTGTCGGAGTTATCATGTTGATGGTACTCTCGGTTATCATTGATCCTTTGTTGGTCGTATTGGAGTTATCATATCGATGATATTCTCAGTTGATGTATTGGTTGATCATTGTTATTGATCATATGAGCATTCGGACTGTACGTTGATGTTTCAGGATTTGTATTCATTTTCATGTGGTAGTTGATCTACATATATGTTGGGTACTATTGGTTTATCCATGTTGAGATTTGATTGTGTAATCCGACGGACAGGATTTGGCACAGATTGGATTATTTCCACACTTATGAGTTATGATGATGTTTTGAGGATTATTGGTATTTTTGGAATACAGTAGAGATGATTGTTGTTGAATTCATTTTGTCATTTGAGAATACGAAATGTGGAATATGTCAAGGATTGATTTATTATGGATTGTTATGGATTGGTAAGGTATGGCGGTAAGATTATTTTGGTAGTATTCTTACAATATTATTACATTGGTATGTAATTAATTATGATGATGTGATCGATATCATTATTGAGTATTGTGGTTGACCCCGTCGTGGGCTTTATTTTTAGGTACTCGGAGATCGAGCTAGTAGCGGTCGTGAAGGGATGAGCTTCCCGATGTGATACTGGCGGTGGCATGTTTTGGAGTATTGAGTATTTCTTTTCTGGTTATTCATTTCCGCTGCAAATGTGTATTTTGAACTGTGTTTTTATCCTCTGCGTGTGTATATTTCAAAATGGCTTTTTCGGTATCTTTATCCGCTACGTGTGTATATTTCAAAATGGCTCTTTGGTATTTTTTACCAACTCGTGTGTATTTTCAAATGACCTTTTTGGCATTTTACGAACTTGGGTTATTTTCGTCAAACTCTTTTTCCCAAATTATTTTATCGGTACGTTTAAGTGGTAGCTTAACGTACATTTTGAACTGTCGAGAATTGGCACTTCGCCTTGTATTTTGAAATGGTATTTTATGACGGTATTTGAAAACTATGCTTTTGAAAATATTTGAGTATTTAAAATATTACCGTCATTGGCCTGTTTGGCATTTTTAAACATTTTTGAAATGGTTTTTAGCCTGGTGGGTTCCGGCGCGGGACCCACAGCGCTGTAATATCCCGGATGGTTTTGGGGGTGTTACATATTTCCCATTTCAAATAATTAAATATTTTATAAATTTAAACGAGTTCAAATAATTAGCAGGTATTATACGCTTTTGAGATAGAATTGGTAAAATCAGTTTTTAATCATATTTGGCACGAGTATGAATATATAAATTTTAAAAAAAATGGGTAGTTGTATTATTCCCAAATTTATAATTTAATTTTTAATCTTTTATCGTATATACTATTTACTCTTAATATTTTTATTTTAATGTTCGGATTTCTGTAGATATGAATAACTAGTTATTATAATGACTTATTTGATTGTTTAGATATTTTACAAACTTAAATCAATATGCATAATTAGTTGCTTCTACTATATGGACTCCAGATGGAAATATGTAGTAAAATCTCTTTTCTATCTGATTTGGTACATGTTCGAGTATATAGATTTTAAAGAAATCTGGATAGTTGAACTTCATATTCATCATCTCGAAAATTACTATACGAGTTAGAACACAAATGTCGTAAAGTCACTTTTTAATTATTTGGGACGTGCAGAAGTATATAAATTCAATATAAATTCTGGTAGACGAACTCTAGCTCATATTTTATTTGCTGCGATAAATGATAATTTAAAAGCGTTTTTCATGTGTCAGTCTCAAATAAGATTAAAACATAATATTCAATAGTCATAATTTATCTGTTAGAGTGCCTTGCATAAGCTGATTTGCACCATTGAATTGTGCTGAGTTTTACGTGTATCTGTTACAATAAATTTGAGTAAAAATGTAGCGGAATAATTAACGAAAAACCCAGATGAGGATCTTCATGCAGTAATTTAATTGATTTATAAAGACTTCGCGAAGAATAGATCTGAACCAGGACCAGAAGTTGATTTAAATCGTCTTCCTCTTTCGGTAATCCACACACGAACAATTGGTACAAGCCGGATTGCTAGATCCTTATGATAATGTTGATAAGCAGTAAAACAAATAATTTTTTGCTAAAAGGATTTGTACTATTGATCAATATCAACTAAGGGAAGAAGACGGAGATGGCTGAAGTGGACTTCACGGACAGAAACAGTTTGGTCGGGTCAGAAGAGGGGAAGGGCCAATTTTCTTTTCACACAATTAAGGTTGTGTAATTTTTAACTTATATCAACTCCTTGTCCAAAATCCTTTATTTATACCAAGTAAACCTAGAGTCAAACTCTAGTATTTGCTTAATTGCCCCTCAACTTATTAAATAATACAATATATACAATATCATATCTTATATATATTACTTATTATTTAATCATCTAATAAATATAATATCCAATATTATATTTACCATTCCCAGTTGATATAATTAAATAATATAATATATAATATTATATATTATATATTACTCCTTATTCAATTTCTTAATAAATATATTATCCAATATTATATCTATTAATTATTCTTGCTTGTCTTTAATTATCATATGTGTGACCCAAAGGGCTTATATTATGTTGTCAATCATTTAATACCTCATTAAATGATAAATCGTAAGCGGTTTCTAGCAAGACATTATGACTACCCAAATAATATAAGTTTATAGTCCATTAAACTATTTAATGTGTCAAATCTTGTCGTGCGATATAATATTTGAAGTAAGTCATGGAAATTGTCATACTTATTACGTTCAAATGCTTTCTCGATCTTAAGTAGACTGATTGAATCACATGACTCTTCATATGAGCATGGCTGTATTTCCTTTAGTCCTACTTATTGAGGGGCCCACTAGATATCTCTCTCCCTAAAGAGAGGGACAAATACCCATCTTGATTATTTATTGCCCTCTACATGACTCCCACTAATCTCGATCGCTGGCCGTTATTATCATCATGTTTCAGACGACATTGGATTACGTCAAGGCATATCATTTATCATATTGGACTCTATGATAATCTCAGGTTCAAGGATTTAGTGACATATTATATTGAGATTCACTTATGATATTTCATGCAGTGATCTCAATGCGGGCTTGTCCAGTATTGCGTTCTTCAACCAATACCCATAAATTTGATCCATATCATACGCATAATCATCCGATGATTATCAATCAAACTTATACTAGTATATTAATCACTTGAGTCTCCACTCTACATGATTGGACCAGGGATATTTGAATAATCCTATTATTCGTGAATGACTATTATTTGATTATTATAATATTAAAACATGCACACATTATAATAATCAAGGAAAAATATATGATATCAAACAACTTTATTTAAATGTGACAATTACAAATCTACGCACATCGAATGTCCTAGGGCACTATTCCCAATAATCTCCCACTTGCACTTGGACCATTCATTCATGAATTTTAGTCATATCGATCTAGTATGCTCTACATGCTTTCTTTGTGAGAAAGGCTTGGTAAGTGGATCATCAACATTCTCTTCCATTGCTACTTTGCATATTGTAATATCTCCTCGTATGACGATCTCTCTGACTAGGTGATATTTTCTGAGTATATGTATGGAATTATGATGGGACATAGGCTCTTTATCTTGTGCAATAGCACCATTATTGCCACATTAAAGGCTTATGGAACCCTTGATGGTCAGCACCACTCCAGTTTAGTAACGAACTTCTTGATGCATACGACTTTCTTAGCTGCATCCGATGCTGCCAGGTACTCAACTTCTGTTGCAGAATCAGCTACCGTCCTCTGCTTGGAACTCTTCCAACTCACAACACCTCCATTCAATACAAGCACATAACCAGTTTCTGATTTAAAATCGTCTCTATCTATTTCAAAATTTTCATCGGCGTAACAATTTACAACCAGCTCGTTTCCCACACATCCATAAATTAGGAACGCATCCTTAGTTCTTCTTAAGTATTTTAGGATGGTTTTAACTGCTGTCCAGTGAATTTCACCTGGATCTGATTGTTATCAACTTGTCATGCTAAGGGCAAACGATACATATGGTCGAGTACAAATCATGGCGTACATGATCGATCAAATTGCCGAAGCATATGGAATCTTTCTCATGCGGGATCGATCATCAGGAGTTGGAGGACTCTGAGTCGTACTCAGATGAATGTCATGTGACATTGGCAAGAGTCCTCTCTTGGAGTCCTGCATATTAAACCTCTTGAATAGTTTGTTAATGTAGGTACTCTGACTCAGGTTCTCTTTGATATATCTCTATAGATTTTTACCATAACAATATAAGCAACTTATCCTAAGTCTTTCATGGAGAAACAACTTCAAAACCAAGTCTTCACTGTCTGCAAGGTGGGTATGTCATTTCCAAGGAGTACTATGTCATCTACATATAAGACTAAGAAAATAACTATGCTCCCACTAACCTTCTTGCACACACATGGTTCATCTTCATTTTGAATAAACTCAAACTCTTTGACAGTTTCATCAAAATGAAGATTCCATCTCCAAGAAGCGTGCGTCAATCCATATATAGATCTTTGAAGCTTACGAACCTTTTTAGAATTTTTTGGATGAACAAAACCCTCAGGATGTGTCATGTGCACATCCTCGAGTAAGTTTCCATTAAGAAATACTGTTTTGACATCCATCTTCCATATTCCATAATCATAGTATGCGGCAATAGCAAATAAAATTCTAATTGACTTAAGCATGACTACTGGCAAAAAGGTATCATAATAGTCAACACCATGAGTCTGTCTATAACCATTTTCCACTAGTCTAGCTTTATAGGCTTATAGATTATCGTCCATGTCTTTCTTCTTTTTGAAGACCCATTTGCACCCAATGGTTTTAGCACCCTCAGCTGGATCTATCAAGTTCCAAACTTGATTGTCGTACATGGACCGCATCTCTGACTTCATGGCCTCTAGCCATTCCTCGGACTATGGTTCTGAAGCAGCTTCTGTATAAGTACTAGGCTCATCACATTTGCACGATGCGTCATCATCCTCTGTTATGAAATACCCATATCTCCCAGGTTCATGTCACACCCTATCAGATCTGCGAGGAACTTGTGTATTTTGAACTGGATCCTCAACTAATTGTTGAGCCTGTTCAGTTTCAACCGGTGAAGCAATGTCTTCTTGTGGTTCTCGAGTTTCCTCGAGAATTACTTTTCTCCAACTGACTCCTTTTGGAAATAAATTCCCTTTCGAAGAAGACACCATTTCGAGCAACAAACACTTTGTTCTCTGCAGACTTATAAAAGTAGTATCCTTTAGTTTCCTTAGGTTATCCCATAAATAAACATCTTTCAGATCTGGCCGCCAATTTGTCAAACACTTGGCATCTTACGAATCATCATGGATCGAACATACCTAATAATTTTCGATTCCTCCTCTCGAACACTCCGTTATTGTGGTATTCCAGGAGGAGTAAGTTGTGAAATAATGCCACAACTCCTAAGATGGTCATCGAATTCTTAGCTCAAGTATTCCGCACCTCGATTCGATCGAAGGGTTTTAATTGTCTTGCCAAGTTGATTATGTAGTTCACTCTGGAATATTTTGAACATTTCAAAAGATTCATGTTTATGCTTCATAAGATAAGCATATCCATACCAACTAAAATTATCGCTAAAAGTGATGAAGTATTGGTACCCGCCTCTGGCATGAGTGCTAAAAGGTCTGCATACATTAGAATGTACTAAGCCTCATAGATCAGTAGCTCTTTCTCTATGACCAGCGAAAGGATTCTTCGTCATCTTGACCAATAGACAAGATTCGCATGTCCCGTGTGACTCGTAGTCAAAAGAGTCTAAAGTCCATCGTTATGGAGTTTATAAATGCATTTCTTATTTATGTGGCTAATTCGACAATGCTATAAGTAAGTTGGATTATAATTATTGAGCATAGGTTTCTTGGTTGCAATGTTATATACTTCCAAAATATTGGAGTCATCTGGATCAATATTATAAAGGCCAATATATAACTGTACAGTACCATAAAGCAAGTCATCAAAGAAAATACGAATAATATTATTCTCAATAAGAAAACTATGACCTTCACAATCTAATGTAGAAACTGAAATAATAATCCTATTCATAGCAGGAACATAATAGTAATTATTCAAAACTAAGAAAAGTCCATCGGGTAAAACTAGATCGTAAGTTCCAACGGCTAGTGCAGCAACTATTGCTCCATTGCTGACTCTTAGATCCACTTCCCCTTTCTTCAGCTCTCTACTGCTTCTCAGCCCCTGCACATTTGTATAAATATTATATCCACATCCAGTATCCAATACCCAGGAGTTAGAAGTAGATAAGTTAACTTCTATAATAAATATACCTGTGGTAGTCTCACTACCCTTGGTACGCTTTAGCTCTTACAAGTAAACCTTGCAATTTCTTTTACAGTGTCCTGGTTTATTGCAATGATGGCAATTTCCATCTTTGGGAGCTTTTGTCTTGAAAACCGGCTTAGTTGGGTCTTTAGATTTGGTAACTTTTGGTTTACCTTTACCATTTCCTTTGTTCTTGAAGAACTTCCCTTTGCTGACCATCAGCACGTGGCTTGGTTTCTTCTTAATATTTTGCTCAGCCGTTTTAAGCATCCCATGCATCTCAGCATGGACCTTTCCGTCTTTCGTCTCCTTCTTCTCTTCATTACATTAATGACTAGTAAAGTAAGTTACAAGAGGGCAAATGACACACATGCTGTAAATAGAATAATAAATTAATAGACGACTCGCATGCCGTAAAAACTAATTCTAATTAAATGACACACAGGCCATTGAAACCAACCCAATAATAAATTGAAACATCCAATCACATTGGTCAATTTATGGTCATGCCATACACCATACACATACCATAATTAATTATCACATAACTAATTAAAACATATTATTTTAAAAGTGTCTTACAATCAAACATAAGTCATATTCCGTGTCACAAGTCATAAATCCGGGACTATAGGCGAGATGGTCGGGTTTGAAACCCTTTCGCTGGACTTTTTTTCATTATATTTTTGGTAACAAACATATAAATAGAACATGCGTGCACTTGATAATAGCAAAGCATTGCAGCGGAGTTGGCGCGACAGTCGAATCCGTCCCGCCCAACCTGGGATTAAATCTCAGTTTCATGAAAACATTTTGTTTTGATTCATCATATACGCGGATCCAGGACCGACCTGATCGGACCCAACCCGATCCAACCCATCGTGGCAGTATTGTTCCAGAACGGTTATGGACAAAAAATTTAGAAAAACAGTCCAGAAATTTGAATTTTGACGATCCAGTTTAATCAAATTAAATCAGAAAAAATATATATAAAATCTCTATTTCATAAATATGATCAAGAACATAATTTTACATATTCAATGCATTATAAAACATGTTCTACATAAACACTTAAATTACTTGCAAGTTGGCTCCGATACCAATGTTGGATTTTACGTGTATCTAATACAAGAAATTTGAGCAAAAACGTAGCGGGATAATTATCGAAAAACTCGATGAGGATCTTCATGCAGTAATTTAATTGATTTATAAAGAGTTCATCGAATTACCTTAATCCAAAGAACAGATCTAAATGCAGACTAGAAGCTAATGAAAATTGTTTTTCTCTTTCGGTGATCCACATACGAACAATTTGTACAAGCCGGATTGCTAGATCCTCATGAATAATGTTGATAAATAGTACAACAAATAACTTCCTACTAGAAGGATTGTACTGTTGATCAAAATCAACTCAGAGAATAAGACAGAGATGGCCGAACCGGACTTCTTGGACAGAAATAATTCGGCCGATATTAGGAGAGAGGGCCGATTTTTTCGTACACAATTAGGGTTGTGTAATCTTAATCTGATGACATCTCCTTGTCTAAGATCATTTATTTATACTAAGTAAACTTTAGAGTTAAAACTTTAGTATTTGATTAGTTACCCCTCAACTTATTAAATAACATAATATAGATAATATCTTATATTATATATTGCTTATTATTAAAGCCTCTAGTAAATATAATATCCAATATTATATTTATCATTTTTAATTGATATAATTAAATAATATAAAGTATGATATCATATATTATACATTACTCATTATTTAATTTCTTTAATGAATATAATATCAAATAGTATATATATTAATTATTCTTGCTTGTCTTTAATTGTCGTATATGTGACCCAAAAGGCTTACATTATATTGACAATCATTTAATACATCATTAAATGATAAATCATAAGTGGTCTCTAGCAAGACATTATGACTACCAAAATAATATAAGTTTATAGTCCATTAAACCATTTAACGTGTCAAATCCCTTTGTCGCGCGATATCTTATTTGAAATAAGTTATTGAAGTTATCATACTTGTTATGTTCAAATGCTTTCTCGATCTTAAGTAGACTGATTGAATCAAATGACTCTTTATTTGCGCGTGGCCATGCATTTCCTTCACTCCTACTTATCGAGGGGCCCGACATGATATCTCTCTCCCTAAGGAGAGGGACAAATCCCTATCTTGATTATTCATTGCCCTCTACATGACTCTCACTAATCTCGGTCCCTAATATTTATGATCACCATGTTTCAGCTGAAGTTGGATTACGTCAAGGCATAGCAATTATCATGTTGGACTCAATAATAATCTCAGGTTCAAGGATTTACTGACATACTGTTATATTGAGATTCGCTTATGACATTTCCATGCAGTGATCTCAATGTGGGTCTGTCCAGTATTGTCGCGCGATATCATATTTAGACTAAGTCATTGAAGTTGTCATACTTATTACGTTCAAATGCTTTATCGATCTTAAGTAAGCGGATTGAATCAAATGACTCTTTATTTGGGGATATCCATGTATTTCCTTCAGTCCTACTTATCGAGGGGCCCAGAAGATATCTCTCTACCTAAAGAGAGGGATAAATCCCCATCTTGATTATTCATTGCCATCTACATGAATCCCACTAATCCTGATCGATAATCTTTATGATCATCATATTTCAGATGACGTTGGATTACGTCAAGGCATAACAGTTATCATGTTGGACTCTATGATAATCTCAGGTTCAAGGATTTATTTACAAACTATTATATTGAGATTCACTTATGATATTCCCATACAGTGATCTCAATACGGGTTTGTCCAGTATTGCGTTCTCCAACCAATACCCATAAGTTTGATCCATACCATATTATTTGTGAATAACTATTATTTTATTATCATAATATTAAAACATGCACACATTATAATAATCAACGAGACATAGATGATTTCAAATAACTTTATTTAAATATGATAATTACAAAACTAGGCACATCGAATGTCCTAGGGCACTATTTCCAACACTAAAGTACTTCTGGATGATTTTCAATGCTATCCAGTGACTTTTGTAACACCCCAAACTAGGCGGATATTACAGTGCCGTGAATCCCCGATTGGGACCCACCAGGCAAATGAAAATGATGAATTAAATAATATAATTGTAGTACCGAACCACATTATATTACCAAGTACTCCGATGAGGAGTTTAAGTACAACACACCATGACGAAACCGAATACTAGTATATTTTATATGGAGATAAAATACACCACCCTGAACAATTAAACATCTCAAACGGAATTTGCAGCGAAAAATACAAATGACGGAAATGACTGAAATGACTGAAACAAACGGAATGACTGGGGCCCCCTGCTAGTATCACTGGGACTCCTCGCCGTCAACATGCTCTTCCCATGCCTTTGCCTTGCCGTGATCTCAAACAAAATCTCAACGGCCGCCATACGTAACAACAATCCTCAAGGGTTGAAAATACACAATCATGAATTAATCAAGTTATGAAATATACTTAGTTATGAATTACGCCAAGAGGAGTATCATAGTACGCCCGTAATGTTACGTGCAAGTGTACAAGACGAATGACCTGGACACACCCGTCTTTGTACCTAATTAGTCTCACGGAGGTAAGCGTTACTGTGCACGGTCCAATGTATCGGTGAACCCAATACATGACCATCGTGTGCCCGACTAAAAATTCCACACGCCCACACCCGCCACGCAATATGAACCTTAAGGTCATATGAACGAGAATGACCACAATGAATATCAATGAATAATAATTCGACAAGGCCAAGATGACTCACCGAGATGAAAATAATAGTGACGTGATTGATAACCCAATGAAATGATTTGGAACCGTCGTTCCTCGTGAATGAAATGACTATTCGACAATTACAAGTCTCAATATGATTAATACTATGATGAATGAATTATGATTATGAGCAATCAACAACAAAAGGAATGAGTATCCTTTTAACCGAGTAAGAGTTAACTTACACAACAACGATGAAGAATGTCCGTCCACGAACAACGTCCTAAATGAAATGTCGGTCGCTCGAACAACCTTGAATAACACAATATACCAAATTTTCGATCATTACACGAATCAAATACGATCATAACCGACCCAAACGTCGATAAAACAATATCCGAACTCGTAGATGTACTCTAACGAAAACGTTCAGAATATCATTCCCGTTGGTTATAACCAAACCCAAATTATCGAACCAACTTCGAATGATTGAATTCAAACCAGCAAAACACTATCAATGACATCAATAATCTCATAGAAATCCACAATTCAAGTTTACAACAACAACAATCGGAAAATCCCCAATTTAACCGAAGTCAACCCTAAGGGTTCTTGAAATAATTCCGAAAATAGCCAATAAATCCGTAGGAATACATTTATCCAAGGTAGATAATCCATATCTAATGTATTCCAACAACAATCGAAGCTTACACGAAGAAATCGGAAGGAAAAACCCAAAAGTCCGAAATTCTAGATCCAAGAGATTAATACCTTTGATTTGATGATAAGGAGATGATGAAGTGATGATAATCCAACTCAAAGCCTTGAATATGATGATAGGTGATAGCACCTCGAAGAGAACACTCCAAGTCGCCCGAAATCGCCCTAAGTCGCTCCAAACACGAAGGGAAATGAGAAATGACAAAACTCAGGCTAACTGTCCAATATATAGTCACTCCAGGTTAGCGTGCGCTAGCCCTTGTGCGTAGCGTGCGCTAACGGGTAATTTGGGTAGTCCAGTACCCACTATCCGAAAACGGTAGCGCGTGCTACGTACCTTTTTGTAGCGTGCGCTACAACCATACCATTAGCGTGCGTTAATACCCATGGTTAGCGTGCGCTAACGAATTATGTGATGCCCAGTACTGGAATCCAGAAACCGTCTGTCCTCTGATCTGACCTCGGTAGCGTGCGCTACAACAAATATTTAGCGTGCGCCATAATATCGATTGCGTACGCTAAAAACAACTCATAGCGTGCGCTATGAATTAATCCAGTGCAATCCAGTAGCCACTGGACTCAACCTGATCCGTCCTTAGCGCGCGCTACAGCAATTATTAGCGTGCGCTACTACAACCCACTAGCGTGCGCTACTTACCAATCGTAGCGTGCGCTACGTATAACTCACCTGCAGTCCAGTACCTTCTGGACTGCTGCCAGGGTAACATTAGCGTGCGCTAATGCTGAGTGGTAGCGTGCGCTACCTGTACTCAGTTAGCGTGCGCTAGAAAGAGTACGTAGCGTGCGCTGCTCCTCACGCCCAGCCCACAATGAAAAATGACCAAGATGATAAACACGGCACGGAACTCCAATTATGATAGTGATGAACGACGATTGATACATGATACAATTACTCTGAACGGTGAATACCAAGATTGAATATGAGTGACAAATGATCATTAATGAGTGAAATTACTGAATGATAAATACTGAATGATAATTACTGAATTACAACCAGGTATTACATACACCCCCCTTAAAAGAGTTTCGCCCCCGAAACTAAGGGTCAAACAACTCGGATAACTCTCCCGCATACTATCCTCGGTTTCCCAAGTAGCCCCTTCGACTCCGTGCCTAGACCACTGAATCTTAACCAAAGGAATCGTCTTATTCCTTAATTGTTTGATTCGCCGCTCTAAAATACGCATAGGACGTTCCTCATATGAATGATCGTCGGCGATCTCGATTTCATCGAACTGAAGTATGTGACTCGGGTCGGCAACATACTTCCGCAACTGAGAGACATGAAACACATTATGAATTCGGCTCAACGCCGGAGGTAAAGCCAGTCGATAAGCTAACTCGCCTACTCGATCCAAAATCTCAAACGGTCCAATGAATCTCGGACTCAACTTCCCCCTCTTCCCGAAACGGAAGATACCATGACTCGGGGATACCTTGACCAAAACATGATCACCTGTCTTGAACTCTAATGGTCGACGAAGGTTATCTGCATATGATTTCTGTCGACTCTGAGCGGTCAACAAACGACTCCTAATCAAAGTTACCTTCTCACGGGCGGCTATAAGCATATCGGGCTCGGTGCCGATTGATTCTGATAGGTCGTCACAACACAACGGAGATCAACAACGACGACCGTACAAGGCTTCGTAAGGTGCCATCTTAATCGAAGCATGCCAACTATTATTATACGTGAACTCGATCAATGGAAGTTGGGCTTCCCAATCGTCTTTCCAATCGAGGACGCATGCCCTCAACATGTCCTCTAATGTCTGAATAGTCCTCTCTGATTGCCCGTCGGACTGAGGATGAAAAGCGGTACTGAGATTAAGCTGAGTTCCCATAGCACGATGAACTGATTTCCAAAAATGAGACACAAACCGTCCGTCACGATCGGAAACAATACTTTTAGGAGTACCGTGTAGTCTCACTATCTCTTTGATGAATAGCTGGGCAAGTCTCTTGGGACCCCACGTATCCTTGATCTCAAGGAAATGAGCTGATTTGGTTAGGCGGTCCACGATCACCCAGATCGTATTCATGCCACGACGACTCGTCGGCAAACTCGTGATGAAATCCATAGAAATGTCTTCCCACTTCCATTCGGGAATAGGAAGAGGTTTCAGCATACCCGCCGGTCGCTGATGTTCAATCTTAACTTGTTGACAGGTTAAGCATCTCGAAACAAATTCTGCGACTTCTCGTTTCATATTACTCCACCAGTAATTTTGTTTCAAGTCCTTGTACATCTTGCTAGACCTCGGATGAACAGAATAAGGGGTAGCATGAGCTTATTTCAAAATCGAGTTTTTCAACTCGTCATTCGCCGGTACGCACAACCGATTCTTAAACCTCAAAAGTCCATCCTCGTGGACCACAAATCCAGGGGATTTCCCCTGAGTCACATCCTCACGGATGCGCAATAATGAAGTTTCTGAACTCTGATTCTCTCGGATTGACTCCTCGAGTGACGATGAAATCTCTAACATACACAGTTGTCCCTGAAATCACTGAAGCCAGACCTCAATCTCGGGTCTAAGGAATTCCAGCTGAAGCTCCTTCTGGACTGTTAAACGAGCAAGCATCTGCTCCTGAACGGACTTACGACTCAAGGCGTCGGCGACAACGTTCGCCTTGCCCGGGTGGTAAAGGATCTCAATATCATAATCTTTAATTAATTCGAACCACCGTCTCTGGCGCATATTTAACTCCTTCTGAGTAAATATATACTTTAAACTCTTATGATCGGTGAATATCTGACAGGTAACGCCATAAAGATAATGACCCCAAATCTTCAAAGCGAACACCACGACTGCTAGCTCCAGGTCGTGTGTCGGATAATTAACCTCGTAAGGTCTCAATTGCCGTGAAGCATAGGCAATAACCTTTCCATTCTGCATGAGCACACATCCGAGACCCTGTCCGGACGCATCACTATAAACCACAAATCCTTCCATCCCCTACGGCAAGGAAAGCACATGTGCTGACATTAACCGGCTCTTGAGTTCCTCAAAACTTCGTTGACACACGTCGGACTACGTGTATTTCTTATCCTTTCGCAAAAGGTTCGTCAAGGGTTGAGCGATTCTAGAAAATCCCTCCACAAATCGCCGATAATAACCCGCTAATCCGAGGAAACTTCGGATTTCCTTAACATTCTTCGGAGGTAGCCAATCTCGAATAGCCTCCGTCTTCTGAGGATCGACACGAACTCCGTCTGAAGAAATTACGTGTCCGAGAAACGTCACTTCGGACATCCAGAACTCACATTTGAAAAACTTCCCATAAAGTTGTTCTCGCCTCAACACGTCGAGCACTTGATGAAGGTGAAACTCGTGTTCCTCCCGGTCACGAGAATAAATCAAAATGTCATCGATGAAGACAATAACAAACTAATCCAAAAAGTCGATGAAAACCCGATTCATTAACTCCATGAATACCTCAGGTGCATTAGTCAATCCAAACGGCATAACCACAAACTCATAATGACCATCGCGTGTTCGAAACGCCGTCCTCGCGATATCCGACTCTCGAATCCGCAACTGATGATATCCAGATCTTAAGTCGATCTTGGAAAATACTGAAGCTCCCTGAAGTTGATCTAAGAGATCATCAATACGGGGTAAGGGATACTTATTCTTGATCGTCACCCTGTTCAAATCCCGATAATCGATACACAAGCGAAAAGAACCATCCTTCTTCTTGACAAATAACACTGGTGCTCCCCACGGGGACGCAGTCGGTCGAATATAACCCTTCTCGAACAACTCCTCAAGTTGGTTCTTTAATTCCTGCATTTCGGTCGGGGCCATCCGGTACGGTGCCTTCAATATCGGGGACGTACCGGGCTCCAACTCAATCGTGAATTCCACATCGCTCTGTGGAGGCAAACCAGGTAACTCGTCTGGAAAAATGTCGACATATTCCCTCACTACCGGAATATCCATCAACATTACTGATGATTTCTCGGTTTTGGTCATATAGCACCAATAACCAACACACCCCTGATTGAGTAATCTCACTGCTTTCATCAAATTAATGACCTTAATGTAACAAATGGGATTACCTCCTGAAACACACATTCAACCCCATCGTCAAATGATAGTGATCATACGCTTACGGACACTAATGATGGCATCATGACGATCCATCCAATCAATACCCAAGATGACGCCGTCCCTCGGCAAATCTACTATGATTAGGTCCACGACATACACGACCATGAAACTCGACCTGACAATCAATCTCACGACATCGATAATTCGTCTACCATCGTGTAGGCCAATGATATAAGGCTCACAACTAGTAGCACTACCCGCACGTAGTCTACTCAAACATGACTCGGAAATGAATGAATGCGATGCGCCAAGATCAAAAAGGGTACACATAGGTTGAGATAGAATATCGAGTGTACCGAGATCATTCGGGCCTCTGGATCATCGGTCTTCTTCATCTCATAAATCCGGCTTGCTAGTCCCAGACCGACGCTCCTGTCACCGGCTATAGGCTCCACCTTTAGTTGCTCCTGTCGTTTTAAACGACGCTGATTGAGTGGCCTGATTCTGAACGGCTGACTGCTTAGGGGCCTGAGATGACTTCTGAGTAGGTTTGGAGTCCCTACGGCAAAAACGGGCCTTATGCCCAGCAATCCCACAATTATGACACGTGATAGTCTGTCTCGGACACTTGGTACTGAGATGACCAAGATCCCCATAGTTAAAACAGATGATGGCCGAACTGGCCGCTCGAGACTGATATTACGCGGGTTTAGACGACACAGGAGGTCCCTCAGAAAAAGCAGAGCCCGCACGGGGTTTCTTGAAAGTGGCCTGACTGCCGTCAGACTGATTACGGTTCTTGGACTTCTTGCTAGCAGATGAAGGTTGCTGCTTAGCAATCTCCTTAGCACTAAGCTCATAGGTGAGAGCTTTCTCGATGAATTCGGCCAACGTGGTGCAATTATGATTAAGCAATTGTAGTCTCATACGGGGTTTCAGCATCTTGCTGAAATACTTGATTTTATCTGCCTCGGAATGAATGATAGATGAGGCGAACGGAAGAAGTTCCTGAAATTTCTCGGCAATGGCGAGAACATCCTCGTCTGATGAGGGGTCGGGGGTGAGTAATTCTGACAGGTTGGCCTCTCTGAGCGGGGCCGGATAATACCTCTCCATCATGAGAGTTTTGAACTGATCCCAAGTACATGATCCTTCGGTGGGCTTCAACGACAACCACCAAGAATGTGCGCTCTTACCCAGGTAGTAAGCCGCAACAGAAACTTTGTGTCCTTCGGGACACTCTACCATAGCAAACAACTTCTCGAAATGCTCGAGCCAATGAATAATATCCTCCGGCTCAGACGAGCCCTCAAAAATAGGTGGCCTCTGGCGAGAGATGTCGCCGATGATATTGCTGACATTCCTCTCTTGCCTCTGAGGTGGCGGCGGAGGAGCCTGCTGATTTTGATTGACGGAGTTATGCATCGTCTCCATCAGCTGTGCTATCTGGGTCATTTGGGCCATCATGCCCTGCATAAAAGCGAGTGGGTCAACCCGGACACCTTCTGACTGAGCCGTGTCCTGCACGACTCCGTTAGTGAATGATCACGCCCAGTGAATGAGTGGCGCTGCCGCCGCCGATGAATTAACATTATTTCTCGCGTTTGCACGTGTATTCACACGAGCTCTCGGGATTCGGCCCGCTCCACGGCCTCGTTCTCCACGTCCTCTTCTTGCCCTCTCCATACTGAAGTAGGAAAGTCACATGATGATTATATTTCCCGCATGAATATCACGTTATGATTATGACATGAGATGATGAAAATGAGCATACGCGCTCTAACACAGTGATTACATGAATGATTAACTGACGTGACATGATTATCTGATGAAATTACTGAAATGATTATCTTGAACAAGTTAACATGACTAATGATTCGATCTTCCTGATCAACAACTGAACAATGAAATGAATTGAGTTATTAACGAGTTAACATGACCGTCCTGGTCAAATGAAAATGATGGTTGAGGATTGTTAACGGATGAATTATGAATGAATGATTCTTGCCAGAAATTATACCATGGCGTTAGAAATCTTACAGTTCTTGGTCTGATTGGCTCGGCATTTGCACAGGTCACACGTGACGCGAAAGTCTAACGATACTAGTCCGATGACGATGATTTCAAATGAGACATGACTTGGAGGGTAGTATTCAAAACCAAGCTCCGATACCAACTCTGTAACACCCCAAACTAGGCGGATATTACAGTGCCGTGAATCCCCGATTGGGACCCACCAGGCAAATGAAAATGATGAATTAAATAATATAATTGTAGTACTGAACCACATTATATTACCAAGTACTCCGATGAGGAGTTTAAGTACAACACACCAGGACGAAACCGAATACTAGTATATTTTATACAACAACAACAACAACAACATCTAAGCCTTAGTCCCAAAATGATTTGGGGTCGGCTAACATGAATCAAACTTTGAAACCGTTTACTAGTATATTTTATATGGAGATAAAATACACCACCCTGAACAATTAAACATCTCAAACGGAATTTGCAGCGGAAAATACAAATGACGGAAATGACTGACATGACTGAAACAAACGGAATGACTGGGGCCCCCTGCTAGTATCAGTGGGACTCCTCGCCGTCAACATGCTCTTCCCGTGCCTTTGCCTTGCCGTGACCTGAAAACAAAAATCCCCCAACGGGGTCAGTTACACAGAACAACAATCCTCAAGGGTTGAAAATACACAATCATGAATTAACTGAAATTATGAAATATCCTTAGTTATGAATTACGCTGAAGAGGAGTATCATAGTACGCCCGTAATGTTCTGTGCAAGTGTACAAGACGAATGACCGGACACACCCGTCCTTGTACCTAATTAGTCTCACGAAGGTAAGCGTTACCGTGTGCACGGTCCAATGTATCGGTGAACCCAATACATGACCATCGTGTGCCCGACTAAAAATTCCACACAGCCACACCCGGCCACGCAATATGAACCCAGAAGGTCATATGAACGAGAATGACCACAATGAATATCAATGAAGAATAATTCGACAAGGCCAATATGACTCACCGAGATGAAAATAATAGTGACGTGATTGATAACCCAATGAAATGATTTGGAACCGTCGTTCCTCGTGAATGAAATGACTATTCGACAATTACAAGTCTCAATATGATTAATACTATGATGAATGAATTATGATTATGAGCAATCAACAACAAAAGGAATGAGTATCCTTTTAACCGAGCAAGAGTTAACTTACACAACAACGATGAAAAATGTCCGTCCACGAACAACGTCCTAAATGAAATGTCGGTCGCTCGAACAACCTTGAATAACACAATATACCAAATATTCGATCATTACACGAATCAAATACGATCATAACCGACTCAAACGTCGATACAACAATATCCGAACTCGTAGATGTACTCTAATGAAAACGTTGAGAATATCCTTCCCATTGGTTATAACCAAACCCAAATTATCGAACCAACTTCGAATGATTGAATTCAAACTAGCAAAACACTATCAATGACATCAATAATCTCATAGAAATCCACAATTCAAGTTTACAACAACAACAATCGGAAAATCCCCAATTTAACTGAAGTCAACCCTAAGGGTTCTTGAAATAATTCCGAAAATAGCCAATAAATCCGTAGGAATACATTTATCCAAGGTAGATAATCCATATCTAATGTATTCCAACAACAATCCAAGCTTACACGAAGAAATCGGAAGGAAAAACCCAAAAGTCCGAAATTCTAGATCCAAGAGATTAATACCTTTGATTTGATGATAAGGAGATGATGATAATCCAACTCAAAGCCTTGAATATGATGATAGGTGATAGCTGCTCGAAGAGAACACTCCAAGTCGCCCGAAATCACCCGAAGTTGCTCCAAACACGAAGGGAAATGAGAAATGACGAAACTCAGGCTAACTGTCCAATATATAGTCACTCCAGGTTAGCGTGCGCTAGCCCTTGTGCGTAGCGTGCGCTAACGGGTAATTTGGGTAGTCCAGTACCCACTGTCCGAAAATGGTAGCGCGCGCTACGTACCTTTTTGTAGCGTGCGCTACAACCATACCATTAGCGTGCGTTAATACCCATGGTTAGCGTGCGCTAACGAATTATGTGATGCCCGATCGGAATCCAGAAACCGTCTGTCCTCTGATCTGACCTCGGTAGCGTGCGCTACAACCAATATTTAGCGTGCGCTATAATATCGATTGCGTACGCTAAAAACAACTCATAGCGTGCGCTATGAATTAATCCAGTGCAGTCTAGTAGCCACTGGACTCAACCTGATCCGTCCTTAGCGCGCGCTACAACAATTATTAGCGTGCGCTACTACAACCCACTAGCGTGCGCTACTTACCAATCGTAGCGTGCGCTACGTATAACTCACCTGCAGTCCAGTACCTTCTGGACTGCTGCCAGGGTAACATTAGCGTGCGCTAATGGTAAGTAGTAGCGTGCACTACCTGTACTCAATTAGCGTGCGCTAGAAAGAGTACGTAGCGTGCGCTACTCCTCACGCCCAGCCCACAATGAAAAATGACCAAGATGATAAACACGGCACGGAACTCCAATTATGATAGTGATGAACGACGATTGATACACGATATAATTACTCTGAACGGTGAATACCAAGATTGAATATGAGTGACAAATGATCATTAATGAGTGAAATTACTGAATGATAAATACTGAATGATAATTACTGAATTACAACCGGGTATTACAACTTTCACCTCGATTTGATTGGTATCGACTTGTCATGCTAAGAAGAAATGATACATATGGTAGAGTCCAAATCATTCCATACATGATTGTCCAATACCCAAGCATATGGAATCTTGCTCATGCAGGGTCGCACATAAGGAGCCAAAGGAACCCGAGTCATGCTCAGATAAATGCCATGTGAAATCGGCAAGAGCCCTCTCTAGGATTCTCGCATACTCAACTTGTAATACCGCTGTTATTATAGTATATTTTGATGCATTTTATGCATATTTTTTATCTTCATATGAGACTTAATTATGATGCATTATATTGTTGGTCGTATTATTGTATGCACCTCTATTTTTAATGATTATTATATTATATCTCCCGATCAAGACGTCAAGTAAAAACTTTTAGGGACAATTATATCTATCATCATTATTAGATATCCCTTCTCAAATGAATCACTATTTGTTGAACTATAACAAAGTAGTAACAATTAAAGTATCTCTAATTACATATAAGTTCAAAAGTCAAACCAATTTGGAAATGGCCAATCACATTCATGTTAGATGCTTATATTGAAAATTTCAAATTTGACTCTAACTTAAAACAAACCTTATGTTTACCCAAAATCAGATTTTATTTTACAAATTGTTCTTGTTTATTTTAAATTTATATTTATTATTTATAAAAACAACACATTCTTCAACAAAATAATGAATGAAATCTTGCGTGAAAATAAACAAAAAAAAAAAGAATTTATTTTCTGCTTTTGTTCTTCTATTAAAACAATATGTTTTTTAAAATACCTTTGTTAACCAAAAAAAAAGAAATAGAATAAAATGATAAAAGAATTTATTTTCTATTTTTATCTTTTCTTTTAAACTAGTTTGCTTTCTAAAATATTTGTCAACCGAAAAAAATAGCAAAAATAAAATAAACGAGTATTTTTTATGTTTTTATTTTTTTCAATAATTATGCATTTTTTAAAACATTTCTATTAACAGGAATAAACAGAAAAAAATAAAACAAAAGAAGAATATTTGTTATTGTTTTTGTTGGGATAAACAATCTTGTTTTGATAATTGCCATCATACAACAAAGAAGTCGAAAGAGTTAAAATGTCGCCAAGTATGGAAGCTGTCTAGAATCTCCATACAATCCTTCTATATAGCATTGAAGATCTCATTCAGTCTATCCTACAGAGCCTACAACTACAGCAAAAGACAATACGTCGGATACAGCAGTCAGGTTGTAAGATGTTTTGCTTGGGAAAAAAAAACACATCCGACAGACATGATTAAAGAATGCTTTAAACTGTTGTGAGAAACATTGTTTATTCATAAAGTATTCATGGTTAAAGCAGCATTTATTGCTGATAGGACAACATTTAATGCAGTCGGAGTGAGACAAGTTTGAACGCGCTAAAGAGCATTTAATGCGAAGTCAAAAAGAATGTCTCAAGAATTAAATGTGGTCTGCTTTAATTTAAATATTCAGCAAGCGCCATTAGAGACATCAACATCTCACCTACCTGCAATGACTATATTTATAACAGATGCATTTTCCAAAGGTTATAAATACTCCCTAGCCAGACGACTTACGACACACACATACATACAAAGAATACATACCCGAAAAGGCTCTGGCAAAGATTCCGACAATCTAAGCTATATCAAGAGCAAGTATATTTCGCAAGCATACAACAATATCTACAGCGAAGAAATATACTAAGTCCTCAATGAGAACAACACGGCATACGACAAATATATATCAAAGATCAAGCTGCTGTTCAGAGATTTCTACCCGTTACCTTTGAGTTAATCATCAGCCCTGTGTGGACTGAGGATCTGTGTGTATTCTAACCTGTGTGGGAATAATAGCATTGTAGACGAAGCTTCAAACTGTGTGTGAAGAATCGAGTCAAGGAAGAGCTAAAGCCAATTTGTGTGAACGCAAAAAGCTTTGGTCCCTGTATCAATCTGTGTGAACGATATAGAGACAGGTTTAGTTATAGTCACGTAGTTGTGTACGTAGTGATTATAATAAATGTTTTACTCTTGTGTGGAGGACCAGTGGATGTAGAGAGGTTTACCTCGAACCACTTTAAATTGTGTGTTATTACCTTTTGTCTTTATTGTTTTCATAACTATGATTTATCTAGTATACTGCCTAAACCCTGTACGCAGTAAGCAAACAAGAGAACGCCTAGTTGCTGTATTTACAACAACTCACACCTAAACTTCCGCTATGCAAACTCACTTTAGAAAATCGTACAGCTTACTGTGCTTCTATATCGGAGCGGTTGATTCTAAAAAGAATCAGTCGTATTTTTAACCGAATCAGATCCAAAAATCACTTATTTTTTAAAACTGTTTTATCTTTCCTATTTTCTCTAATGGATACCTCAATGATAAACAAAGTTCCTATGTTTTTTATTAACCAGTTTGATGATTGGACAATCAGGATGGAAGCCCATCTTGCTGCCATGCACGAGGAAATGATATTTGTCATCCAAGAAGGTCCAATAAAGATAATGAAGATTAATCCTGCCACAAGGGTAGAAGGACAACATCATGCTGGAATGATCGAGAAGGAGCGTGAGCAATGGACTGCAGACGGTCGCAAGCGTGCGAACCTCGAAAATGTTGCTAAGAATGCGTTGTTTGTCACTCTTGACAAAGGCACATTCTCGAAGGTAAAGAGCTGTAAGACAGCTAAGGAAATCTGGGAGAAACTCAAGATGATTTTCGAGGGAACTGATCTCTCAAAAGAAAATAAAATTTCAAAACTTACTCAGCAATTTGAATCCTTTGAAATGAAATCTTCCGAAACTCTTGAGGAGCTTGACCTCAGATTTACTGGCATTGTCGGTGAACTTGAAGCATTGGGTAAAGTGTATACCCAAAAGGAGAAAAACTTGAAAATCTTTAGATCACTCCCTTCCCGATGGGACATTAAGTCTACAACTATGCATGTGTCATTTAATTTTAATGATATTTCTACTTTTGACATATTCTCTTACCTCAAAGCTTTCGAGTACGATATTGACAGTGGAGAGAGAAGGCCGAAGAGTCACCTGCTAAGACTACAACACTGGCTGTTGTATCTGATAGGAGACACAGCTCTACACCTAGCA